>JAMPIV010006017.1:0-700000 GCA_024509875.1 Oreohelix idahoensis
CATAACGAAGGAACACAAAAATTATTAACAAAAACAACGAAGAAAAGAAACACCTCATCACGAACTAACAGAAATAGCAGCAAATTGTTGCTAACAAATTTATTCCAATTAAGAAAATGTGTACACCTATAGAATACCTACAGTACCAGACCAATGTCACTCGGCATACCTTGTACTAGTCACACAGAACATAAACTAATTTAATACATAACAAATAACATGTAAGCATAAATAGCATATAGCATACAATATAATTTATGTCATGAATGGAATGTGTGCAGGTATAGTGTTGTAAAGCAGGCACAGTTTATTTTAATACTAATAACTTGCCACTTTATTCAGTAATAAATTTAATTTTAAACTATTACACTGTCAATTTTTCTCTGTTGAGCATATGAAGATCCAACGATGAACTATGCACTTTATGTTCAACAACACTGTGATTCTTCTGTACGTTGAGAAATGTCAACAATACTGCTCCAGATATTTTCTACACTTGATACCACTGTCCTGTGTAATACTGTCTGTACAGCGAAAAACTGTCAACAAGCGCTGACCTAGATACAGCAATACGGTAATACAGGTCAAGCTGACATCGACTGTATAGCTGTCCTACTGGTGTTGATGTGGTCAAACAAATGTTCTTTCAGCTGTAAACTGTGATTCTCAACACAAAACTGCGTAAGCTGGACCCAGGAATCTGGCTCGCCACTGTAAAGTTTCTTTTCTTCTTTCCACTCTGTAAAGTGTCAGTCGGTATGCTCTGTAAGGAAGAGTGGTGTGTTGTTGAGATCAGGCATGCTCCAGTCTACCCAGCTGTAAATGGGTAACTCACCCTAGTCCTGAGTTAGGGAAGGCAAAGGCTCCAGGGGAAGCAGGCCCTAAACTTGGTCACTCCAACCGACGCAGGATGGTGTATGTATGAAGTAGAAGTGTAGAGTGTGATTACCGCGAATGGTGTACTGTTCGTGTGCTGACCAATATAACCACTCATACACATGTGTCTACAAGGCACCAATGCAGACTGCTGGAATCTTTGTTTACTCAATTTATTCAGACGTACACACTGGGACATACGAGTACATCATGGTATGTTGACATATCAATTTGTAGGTATACATAGCAGATCTGAAGTCATGACACATTCAGAAATAATGGGCAGTACATCAAAAGTTCAATGTCATGATACATTATGGCCGCATCCCCCTATCTGACTAAACGCGTCAGTGAAGGCAGATCGGTAAATAACTAAAGTTACTTGACGTCCATAGTTTGTAGTATATATTATGAAACCACGAAGGGGGGTTTCTAGCAAGATTGAGATCTCCCTGTCACTGTCCGATAATAGGATAAATAATCTGTTCTCTTGGCAGTGATCAAAACATATGATGACCGAAACCTAACATGGCTGCCTCCCTGAGTTGTCGTTCACTCATTCATAGGAAGGAGAATATAAGCCAGAGTTAATTTATAATGGGTATATAACTGATTTCATAAATGTTTCCATACAGCTCTACGGTGATCAGGTTAATTCACGTAGCCATAACCGCTGCAGGAAAGTCTGTCATCTTCGTCGATACAAAACACGACCCTAGCGATACGAAGCACAATGTTCCATCTAGGTCGAATCGACATGAGATCATCAAAATAGGGTCTGGCAATACATGGAGTCCGAATTATACATTGTACCGTACCTTAGGAGAGTCTCTAACATAAACTATCGTAGAGATACCATCTCCTTTAGAAGAAAACCACTTCATGAATTATATTTCCTTAAGAATCTACCAGCCCTTTGAAAAGTGCGTACCCGCCATTATCACGGTACATCGGAACTCATCACGACTTGTCAAGACAACTCATACTTCCGCTAGACCGGAATAACAAGAATCTAGTCCCTCCTACCCATCCAAAATATACAATATAGGACTGATTCTACTTGTACTAATAATATGTAATACATATGAATTCAGGCCATAAACACAATAAGCAAATTAATATATTTTCTGGCCCTAAAAAATAAGTACAAACGTAAGCGCAATATCCTTGCGCCGGATCAATATCCAGAACGATTACTCCTATAATCAAAAGTGTGAATCAAACATGGATTCTCTCGCTTTTACCATAGACAGCATTTTCATACACAAATGAATGAATGTCTATATTTTTCCCATATTAAATAGCCATATCGATTTTTGTAATATGTGCGTCAAAATATGCACGCAACAATATATATATATATATATATATATATATATATATATATATATATATATATATATATATATATATATATATATATATATATATTACAACAAGTTTTCCAATTATAGGAACAAAAATTATATCAGCTGTGCTGTTAATTAAGGATATAACACTTATCAGCTATGTTGTTATTTTTGTCTCTTGCTATGCTAATTTCACTTTCTCATCACTGACAGTTTCTATGCTCACAATGCTGACAGAAATGGTACGAATGTGTACTCATCTCTTAAAACGTTCTGTTCTCCTTAGTTTGGTTCACACCACTCCTGCTGAGGCTAGTTACTTTAGCCCACCCAAGACTGAGGGGGACCAAAGATGTAGAGTCTGGTCAACCTCTATGCTCCTGCGGAGTTCCAGGCAGCGGGATTGACTCGAACATACGACCTCAGGTTTTTAGGACACAAATAAACCCTCCTAAGATTTTAAACTGGCCAGGTTTTGACGCGACTTAGTGAAGTAGGTTGCAGGTCGATGCCCTCAGGTAAGTTATAAATCAAAGTGACAGCTTCTTCCCCTTCAGTCAGTCGGTATCTCTGGCGTCAAGTTCGGGATTGCGTGGTTAGCATAAAATCCGCCCGATTATATAGTCAGGTAAATACTTGAGGAAAGCTTTCGGTTGGTTCCTGGCGGAGCAAAATGATTGGTTTCCTCCGGTTTTGTACCTGGTCTCATACAGCCTAATTTTATTCAGTTTAAATCCGCCATCTTGCGTGAACTGCGTGAACAGTATAATTTATTCTGTCTCAGAGACTGGTGAACGGTGCAAGTTGATTGGTTGAAGCAAATCTGTATCTCGACATAGTGATTAACAAAGTAGTGGGTTACACTTCGTTTCACGACATCGACGACACTCACTCAAATGTCTCGCCAGGGCTCGAACTTGGATCACCCGATCGGCAGCGCAGTGCGGCAACCATTACACCAGCGCGGCCCCCACTACGGCAGTAATCAGTGATATGTGTTGTACTGACTTTATTACATGCTTTTCAATGGTCGACACCTCTTTCTTTCTCTCCTATGTAGCAGATATTTGGTATTTTCAAAACAGTCTTTCACGTCTCTCACTGATAAGTCGTCATGTTTGTTTGCTTACCTGTTCATCCATGCTTTGCAAGGAACGGCTGAGATGATAATTAATCGACAACTATGTTGGTTAATCTTGGGTGTGGCCGACATCAGACTACAGGTTAACACTAAAATCGCCCAGCGCATTTGTTTAATCGCTGATAAGGCTAGGGTGCGTTCTTTGTTAAGATGGAAAAGAGATGGATTGTCTGTTCGACACATTTTGGACAGACATGCATGACATCACCGTTTCCGGCCCACCTTGTTACAAAGACATTATTTTATATTAAAGTAATAATAAGTTATTTGTAAACATTGCCGATAGCGGATCGGATGTTTTCATTCCATATATGGGAGACGTGACCTTTTGCATCACGCATATTATTTAAGGAGGAAATAATTTTGAAATTACCCCACTAAACACGCATGTTTGAAACAATTGGGGCTTTCTTAGCATCGTAACAAACAAATTGCGGGGGAGGTCAGGCAAAATTTCATTCATTCATAACCCTCCACTCCCAAAGGAGCATAGGCCTTCAACAAACACATGCCAAGTCCTCCTGTCACGTGCCATCATCTCAAGTTCTTTCCACGTTCTCCTTATCATTTTCACCTCTGTTTCCAGCTCTTTTCTCCGTGTGCTTCTTGGTCTACCTCTGCTTCTCTTGCCCTGGGGGTTCAAGAACAAGGACTGCCTTGTAATGCTATCAACAGGTTTCCTCAGTGTGTGTCCTATCCATCGCCATCGTCTTCTTCTCATCTCTTGTTCCACTGGCACTTGTCTAGTTCTTGTCATCAGTTCCACGTTGGTAACCTTGTCATACCATTTTAATCCCTCTATTCTACGCAAGCACCCATTTATGAAAGTCTGTAGCTTTTTGGTAGTTGTCTTTGTTGTTCTCCATGTCTTAGAGCCATACAATAGGACTGACTTCACATTTGAGTTGAAGATTCTTATTTTCGTGTTGGATCCGATTTCTCTTGATCTCCATATATTTCCCAATGCAATGAAAGCTCCTCTTGCTTTTTGTATTCTTATTTTGATATCACTATCTGTCCCTCCAACTTTGTCTATATTGCTGCCAAGATATGTGTACGATTCTACATCTTGTATTGGTGCTTCTTCAAGTTCAACCCTGTTATCATTACCTGCATTTATTCTCATTATCTTTGTCTTTTCCCTGTGTATTTTCAGACCCAATTGCTGTGACCTCTCATCGAGTGTTTTCCATTTGTCCTGCATCTGATTACGGTTATGGGACAGAAGAGCTAAGTCATCAGCAAAATCCAGATCATCCAACTGCTTAGTCAGAGTCCATTGGATTCCATTTCTGTTGTGTGTTGTCGATGTTCTCGTAACCCAGTCTATTGCTAGTAAGAAAAGAAAGGGAGACAAGAGGCATCCCTGTCGCACTCCTGTTCTTTTCCCAAACGGTTCTGTAAGCTGTCCTTCATGAAGAACTCTGCATGTCATGTCTTCATATGTTTTCTTTATTAAATTAATGATCTTCAGGGGAACTCCATAATGCCTCATCAATTTCTAAAATGATTCTCTGTCTACACTGTCAAATGCCTTTTCGTAATCCACAAATCCGATGTATAGTGGTGAATTCCATTCCAGACTTTGTTCAACTATTATTCTCAAAGTGGCTATCTGGTCTGTACAGAATCTGTTTTGTCGAAAACCTGCTTGTTCGTCTCTCAGTTTCTTGTCTATGGACTCTTTTAATCTTTCAAGGATAATCCTGTTTAATACTTTTCCTGGCACTGAAAGTAACATTATTCCTCTATAATTTGTGCACTCTTGGAAATTTCCTTTCTTAGGCAACTTAACAAGATATCCTTCCGTCAGGCAATATAACGTGACTTTTTTACAGTTTTAAGACACTGTGAAAATTCACTGTGAGGATCGTTTGCCAAGACGAAACTAGACTGCCGGGGTTAGAATTCAGAATTATCTTTAACATACCGGACTTTGTGGAACATCTTGAAGGACTTAAAGAGCCCAGGAAAACCATTTTAATAAGGAAGACCGGCATCTGAGGAAACTAAAACACGGAGTCATAGTGGGAGTTTAGTGCTAACATAACGACCCACAAGACACGTGAAAAAAGGCATCTACAGTCTGTGAGCCATGATTGGCGTAAGTTGTGCATTTTACATTCTATAAATTTCATTACTAACATGAGAACTTATATATATATAATAACCCCTTCAGTCATAACTGACTATGGGAATGCGTCCCTCAGGTGACAGCCCTCAGCTGCTTATTTTCGTGATTTTCGACGTTTTCTCCTCTCTTCTGCTAGTTGTGAGAGCTTCTTTTCGCTCAATCTGAGCGCTGTAAACAGCATCGCCACTTGGTGCGATCCGCGGCTTCATACTCCCACGCTGCTGGATTTATGTCCAGTGCCCTCAAATCTCTCGCATATATATATATATATATATATATATATATATATATATATATATATATATATATATATATATATATATATATATATATAATATTTTTTTCAAGTGCTAGTGGATGTCCAAATCATTTTGAATGATGATTTCATGAACCACCACTGCAAGGGCTGGTGAATGTTTTATTTCTGGTTTCTTACAGAGAATTAAAAGCATACGTAGTCCCAAATTCCCTATGGAGCAGGGAGTGTCGTAAATTTATTCTGAGAGAAAGAGTCTTAGAAATAGTGGTCCGGTTTCGAGTGTAGAATGATGGTGAAAAGCTCAGTGATAGAAATGTAGAGAGTAAATAGTTGCTTCACAGAGTGCTGGAGGAGAGTAAAGACAGACTTATTTACGACAAATCGTTTCTCTCAATCTACTCTTCAGGCTCTCCTGATCAAACAATTATTTGCCAGTTTCCAGACACACACCTGCTCTCACACCGATTTGGTGCTTCAAACACACAGACGACGTGGATACAAACTATCTTAAACAAATAGGGGAAATTATGGGCTTTGGGTATTCCAACACAGTAACGATTAAGTTTATGTTGTTTATTAAAGTTAAAAAAAACAATCACTACAATAATCATGTGTTTACAGCAAAAATTTATCATAAGTACAGAAACATGCAAATAACAAGGTAGGGAGGGGGTGAAGAAGATTGGTATCGACTAAGCCCGTCCCGCTTATTAGACAAAGATAAACCCAGTCCAAAGATAGATAGTTATCAGGAACATAGGTACGTTAACCTAACAGTGAAGTTAATTACTCTGAAAGAGGTGTTTCAAAATTAGGTATGGGTGGTAGAAAGAATCCTGTTCTTCCCAATTGTTCTTCCCTTTACTAAGCAAATGAAAAGGAGGGGTTTTTAAACAGAGTTAACAAATTATCAACTATCCCACTTAAAGGAACAATGCAGGGTATACAGAACATTATATTACCAGGTAAGCAAGTTAACAAAATGGTTACAAAAAAGATTAAATTTCCTGTCATTCATACACGCGCGTGAGGATCCACACTCATATATTCACACACTTACCGATTACAGCATCAGACAATCCAATAGAATTATATAAACAGCAATTACACTCTTGATACACGAAAAGGTCTGGTACTTCCGTGTCCCGCCCCAGATGTTGCGAGGTTTGCTGATAGCAACTATTCTCACTTATAGCCGGACTTGAAGCCTAAGAGTTATTGTGTTTTATTATATAGAAGAGTCTATGGGATGGCACTGACACAGTTCGACACAGGGGTGAAAATGAAGTGGTCTCTTTAATCTTCCGCTATGGTAAAATTCCTTCAATGCGTGATGATAGTAACTGACCGGTAAGTTTATTAATCCAGTGAGGAAAAACGTAAGCCGTCACAGTTCAGGAAAAAATATGTACTCTCTCACAGTAGGGCAGTAAATCAAGTATCGCTACTGGCACGGTTCAACTTCCAGTTTATCTTACAGATTTGTAATTTTAATATGATGATTGTTCTTTAAATAGTCTTGGGTAGGCTTTCTTTCATGTAATTATGATAGCTAAGTCGCATTGAACCGCCACAAGATTAAATTTAAAAATGTTTCATCAATATGTCTGGAAGTTTTTAATATGATTTCTTTATTGCTGGGATCGCAAAGGTTACGATCACTCTGTATGTACCGAAAAATCAAATAACATTCTAAAGCGCGATGAATTTCCCGTTAAGACTATTTATATATATATTCGCGTATTTAATTATGTATTTAATAAACACTGCGCGAGTTCTAATGGTTAAAACACACATCTATAAATATAGGACTTAACTAAATTTATTAATTATAAATTCCTTCGCGACTTTAAAAGTTAATTAAAGCATTTTAGCCTCTATTATCTGTTTTTTTGAAATAATATAGCAGATATATCATTACATTTACAACTGGAACTATTGAGATGGTTTAATTTAATAGATTTAAATTAACACAAAATCCAGTGAAATAGAATGAATGAACTAGACCACTGATCACTTTACACAATATATATTTTACCGTTTTGCACAGAAATAGAATTCACTGCAAATATATATAAAATCCAGGGGATAATCTAGCAGGATTTCAAATATAGCTAGTGCTTCTGTAAAGGTCTGGCCAACGAGTGATAAAGTGTATTTTTACGTGGTCTGTATATATCTAACTTAATTGCAAGATGAGTGGGACATGAGAAAATTGACACCCTTTTAGATCTCAGGACACTTTTGGGGATCTGACCGCCAGACTAAAGAGAGATGCCGTCCCTTGTCTTCGTATCTCCGCTCGCTGCTGCGATTGGTTCTATGTTTAACACCGAGATGCGAAATACCTGCAGGAACTTGCGTCGTTCGTTTCAGGGACCACTACTGTCTTTGATCGTGGCGCTAGTCTTTCCTGAAATCCCCCAGTCTGTGTCTTTGATCGTGGTCGCTACTATCTGTTTGATTCTGGCGCCGCCCCCTCTGGGCCAAGTTAATGAAAATACTGCATATGATTGCTCAAGAGATGTCCATGGGCGTGATTTAATCTCTCCTTAAATCAATGCGATGACCAGAATGAACGGTAGATAAACTGTCCACATATTAATCAGCAAACGTGTGGAACGGTTGCATAGCTAATGAGTCCAGGTGAAAAAAAATCCGCTTGACGAAAGGTTACAACATTCGGGGGCACTGATGTTATCCAAGGGGTCGCTACGAAGGTCGTGCTATATCATCCAACACTTCAGGATCGGCTGAGTTCGTCTGTCACAGGGAGGGAAAGATGATAGAAATGATGTGCGTTCTAATTATACAATTTACATTTACAAACCAGTGTAAAATGTCTATTTAAACCTATTCACTTTAATACAATGAAAGTTTTTCCACCAGTGTAGAAGTAAATGAAAACATATTCAATCTATATTGTGAACATTATCAACCAGTGTAAATGTAGCGGAAAACATATTCAATCTATATTGTGAACATTTTCAACCAGTGTAAATGTAACGAAAAACATATTCAGCCTTTATTGTGAACATTTTTCAACCAGTGTAAATGTAAACATATTCTATCTATACAATTAACCTTTTCATTTGAATCTAAAGTAAATATAAAGTTATTCAATTTAAGTGAAAAGAAAGTTTGCTCTCGAGGGATTAACATAATTCTCATCGAGGGTAAATTCTGAGGTAGACGGGATGGTGGAATAGGAATAGGAAGACACATAAGCATGTATTGGAACACTCAATACTCAGGAGAGCGTTTTGTTTCTATTCTTTTACCATTGTTGTGGTGGTACCAGTTGAGGATACTACCTCTGGATCAAGAAGGGAAAAGTGGCCTGGGCCTGAGCTTTAAAACAAGGGATCAACTTTGTAGACACTCCCTGACACCTCTGGGAACATGCTGCGCCCTTCAACCTTGACCAGCGACGAGTGTGATCAGCAATACAGTCTACCAAGAACCAAACTACCAGAAGGAACATAACCGTCACTGACGGCTAAGTAACACATAAAATCTGCCAAGTGACCTCCTTTACACATTTCTATCCCATCACAACAGTGATGATAAATATTTTTTATAAATAACACTGACAAACAACATTTTTCTTTCTTATATAAGAATAAGTGTTCGTAGATCAGTTTCTTGCGCTGATTTCAAATCTGAAATCCGTTTATCTCTATCACGTCAAGTTCTTAAGATATGTGTGAATAAATATATTTTTGGGAAACCGTTATTTGCTCCATTTCATTTTTACTCTATAACTTATTAAAAATTAATAAAAAGCAACATAATTCTACTTTTTATACTGCTAAAAGATGCATGACATATGTTACGCGATTTTTCTAATAGTTACTGTATTTTGAAATAATTCTGAGCAAAATATGGCTTCTAGAAGTTGTAGAAATTCGGCTGATCTGTTCTGTTACGTGTGCGGATATTTTACCGATCGTGTTGACCAGAAAAACTTTACACCATTACTAAAGAAAGCATACGAACTTTATTTCGATTTGAAAGTTGATGATGCAAATAAATCTTGAAAGCCAAATGCAGTTTGTTCGATACATTGGCAGGTTGGTTACGAAAATCGCCGAAGCATAAGTCGATGCCTTTTGGAGTGCCAGTAATATGGCGTGAACATACAAATCACACTACTGATTGTTACTTCTGCTTGACAAATATCCATGGTTTTACTTTTAAAACTAGAAAGTCTGTGGTTTATTCAAATATTGAATTGGTTTTGAAACCAGTGCCTCATGATCCAATCACGTGTCCGATCCAAGTACTACCAGAACAATATCCGTTGGACGTGAATGAACCATCAGAAAGTGATAGTTTACCTGCTTTAGAAACTAATTCTGACTCAGATTACATACCGGTGAATGATGGTGTTTACTTAATTAACCATTCAGAACTTTCAGATCTAATACGTGATCTCGCTCTTACCAAAGGACAAGCGGAATTACTCGGTTCGCGACTCAAAGAATGGAATCTTTTAGCGCCCAATACTCCGATATCTAAATTTCGTCATAGACACAGAGAACTTGTTCAATACTTTGAGATGGATGATGACATTTGCTATTGCAAAGATGTAAACGGTCATGAGCACATAGTCAACGAATGGCGATTTTTCATCGATTCTTCCAAGACTAGTCTAAAAGCCGTGTTATTGCATAACAGAAATTTATTTTCATCAATTCCAGTCGCCTACTCTGTTCATATGAAAGAAACTTATGACAATATGGCTATACGTTTGGAAAAAATAAAGTACAATGACTACCAATGGCGGATTTGTGGAGACCTAAAGGTCATTGCAATTCTCACGGGCATGCAGACTGGGTATACTAAATTTTGTTGCTTCCGATGTGAATGGGACAGCCGCAACAGACAGGAACATTATGCAAGAAAGGTGTGGCCTATCCGGGATCGTATGCAGCTCGGGCATAAAAATGTAATACACGAGCCTTTAGTTAACAAAGACAGCTTCATTTTACCACTGTTACATATAAAGTTGGGGCTCATGAAGAATTTTGTAAAAGCGTTAGATAAAACGAGCAAAGCTTTCACTTATCTTCGAGAAAAGTTTCCGCAAGTTAGCGATGCAAAGATAAAGGAAGGTATCTTTGTAGGACCTCAGATTAGGAAAGTTATTGCAGACAAACAATTCGAGAACTTGTTACATGGTAGTGAACTTCGCGCATGGATGGCATTCAAATCGATCGTCGATAACTTTCTGGGAAATCACAAATCTGTCGACTATGTTGCATATTGTTAAGCAGTGTATAGATGCATACATAATTATGGGCTGTAACATGTCCCTCAAAATCCATTTGCTCGATTCACATCTTGACTTTTTCCCTGACAACCTTGGCGAAGTCACCGATGAACATGGAGAATGATTCCATCAAGATATCGCCGTAATGGAGTCACGTTATCAAGGACGGTGGAGTGTGACCATGCTTGCCGATTATTGTTGGATGCTTCATCGCGATGTACCACATGCCATTCACCGACGAAAGTCGACTGCAAAGAAATTCAAGCCTACATAACTGTTATACTTCTTGTACTAATGATGTTGTAATACTGTATGCGTTGTTAAAAAAACTTCAATTGCGTATTTCTAGAGATCCCGACCTGATAGAGAAAAACGGTTTGCAGATTTAAAAACAGCGCATTAAAATTGACCAGAAAAACATAGAAATGTTAGAGAAAGAAAAAAAAAGTTTTTTTTTGTTAGTCAGTGTAATTATTCATTTTTTTAAAACCTTGTTAAAACCTAAATGACTTTTAAATGTGTTATTTGTAAATATACAGATTTAACGTCGATTTAATCATTTTGAATTTACTGCATGTTTCTCTCAGTCAGTTTAGTAAATACACTCTAAACAGAGCTATACTATAATAATAAGAATTCCACTGAGTAAATCAGGGTGGGGGCTTGAACGAGCTGAAATTAATAATTGCTTAATTCTTCATAAAAGGCGGCGGACAGATAAAAGTTACCAATTGCCCTGCCAATGCAGCATTGTTCTTGACTTCTGAAATATCTTATAAAATTCTCTTGAAATAGAAACATCATTATCCTTCTATCTACAACTCTGCCAAGAGTAATCTTGTGCGAAGGTAGACATATTTGAAGGCCCATAGTAGATACTTTTGAGTTTTGGTCATTGTTGGACCACTACTGCAAAGCAAGGGAGGCAATTCCGTGACACTGACGTTTACTAGGCCCACTATTTTTTGCAAATCTTCTTGGCTTTCCACTAGCAAATAATTATGGTATATCTTACTTACGTTGTTTTACTTCTTCCTTCCACTGATGCCGTGTAGTTTAGTGGGGAAGTGAAGTTTAGTGGGGAAGTGAAGTTTAGTGGGGAAGTGAAGTTTACGTACTTGAGCCAAGTATGTCGCACTGGCTAACATGTGCCCGTGTTGTATGATTTCTTTGATATTGTCTATCCACCTGTCCCCGTGATCTTCCACGTGCTCTGAAACCAAATCATCTACCGTTGTAGGGGTAATTTATCGGGCTCCATTCTCAGGAGATGGTCAAACCACTTAATTGTCTGTCTCTCTGAATACTTGATGCAGGATGTAGTACTTACTGATTTTCTGATGTCATCATTTCTCATTCTGTCTCTTCTGGTAACAGAGCCGTAGATAGGACTTAATAAGGGAGGAAGTTATAAAAAAATGTCGGCACAAAACATGTTAGGTACAGTATAATTTCCCCACAAATGTTTTTCACTAAACCCTAAATGGAAGGGGGGGGGGGTGTTTAAACACCACCCCCATATCTACGACCCTGCCTAGTAACATTAATGGCTTATCTTAAACATCTCTTAAGAATCTCACAGGGCGTGATTTCCCTCTTGTGCACGTTGGCCAGGGACCATGTTTGACACTGAGAGACAGGAGCTGGTACGAATATATTTTTTTCAGCTGCCGTTTAGTTTCCATACTGATGTTCTGGTGCTGGAGTAGTGGTGGTGTAGTAGTAGTGGTGGTAGTGGTGACAGTTGGTAAGTCGCTGCATTGAATTTATGACATTTTCTTTCAATTTAACTGTAAAGTTTTACATTTTTCTGTAAAATTGCTTCCTAGATACTTGAACTTTTGAACCTGTTTAAGTCTGATGTTATTGACATATACGTTAAGTGGGCCTGGCGATCTACTGATCTCCATAGTTACTGTCTTATTTTTCACAGGTTAAATTAAGTACATTTGTATGAATTTGGAAATGTGTTTTTACCTTCATGCATTAGACTTTAGTCATCTATAAAAAGCAACTCATTCAGTGTGTTGTATTCTTTACTTTCTGTATTTACTTCGTCTTCTAGACTTGCTTCTGATGTTATTTTGTCCATAAGCATGTTGAATGGTAGAGGTGATAGTACACATCCTTGTCGAACTCCTGTGCTTAAATCAAATGCATCAGTGAGTCAGTCCGTTGACTTTACTACACGTTTGCAAGTATGACACAGAGCTCTCACGTTATCTAAAGCGGCCCCTGTATTCTGTAGTCTTCTAACACTGTATATCTAAGACCGCAAACTACTTTCCATTATCCCTAGAAAAACTACCTTTTGTTTGAAGATTCCCTCACCCACCTCTGATATTAAATAGGCCAAAATGGAACACACGTCTTTGAATTAATTAAAACTGGCCACCACCAGCTATCATCTGCCAGAAAGGATCTAATCAGATCCTCTGAATCGTATTCATTGAACACAAAAGATCGAAATTTATAACTAAAAAAATGAGCACAAAGGAAAACATTATCTTGCATGGGGATAACTTAACAAACAGCACAACTTACAAATCCTATACACAGGCAGCTCTCTCTCTCTCTCTCTCTCTCTCTCTCTCTCTCTCTCTCTCTCTCTCTCTCTCTCTCTCTCTCTCTCTCTCTCTCTCATATTTTGTTAAAAAATTCAAACAAATTATTTTTTAAAAATGTTATTCATAATATTACAGACATACTGTACATGAGCAAATGTCCCAACCCCTTTTATGTTGTGTGTGTATGTGTTTTGTCCAATGTAATCTTGTCACGTGATCTAACTGTGGCTGGTAAGATCAACAAATGTTTCAGACAGCGCAAGGACTCGACTTGACTTATATTTATACAACTTGCCCTAATTGGATAACTCCACGTGCCTCGTGCTAATTGGCCTACATGACTCAGCCACTTATGTGACACAAGCTGATAATGCACATTTGTTGTGTTGTTGCTGATACATCATTTTAGACTCAGGTAAGGATAATACCGTCTGTGATATTCAGAGGCGGCCCAATAATTTTGACACTGATTGAGTTTTGCTGGGCGGGGGGTATAGAGCTGATGGGGGGAGGGGGAATAAGAAGTAAATCAATAACCTATTGCCCCTTGTTAGCTGGGTTAAAGAACTAGGGACGACGACAACCGGCTTTCTTGTAGAAAGCACGTGCTAAAGCTCACGTGTTGTGTGTGTCTTTTTTGTTTTTGCTGGGGGGAAGGAACTTCATTTATAGCTATACATAATGTGACGATCCGTCATTCTTTCGTTGATTTTTCTGATTATAGTTTTTCTATGTTCTTCTACATCATTATTTTACCGGTTATTGTCTGTTAGTCGAGGTACACTCCCTGAGATTAGACCATCTTAACTACTCTGGTATGTTTATCTTTTAATTATGGAATGTCAGCTCTCTAAGAGGTGTATGACAAAACAGTAAAGATTAATCGCCTGGTTGCTTGAAACAAGGCTGGCGATTTGCTTACAACAGAGACAGGGGACGGTGGGTATTGTTAGTATGAGTTAAACTGTCTGACACCGCCTTAGGATAATCTAATTTCTTTCCGCTCAGGTGGGAAGAGGAGACAAACAAATGTTGTCGAATTAAGGTGGGATGGTCGCTTACAATGACTTGTTTATTTATCTTGCAGGGATGACCTACAACAACTGTTAATCCTTATGTCTTTATCTGATTATCTTCTTCTTCCTCGTTCGCCTTGAAAAGGACGGTGGTTGCGTTGTGTCTGTTTACGCCTAAGCTGTGATATCTGCACCTTTCGGTCGACACATCCGACTTCTGCACGGCATTGTTTGGGACCGGGTTTGCCTTCCCACTGCGATCCCTACTCGCTCAGCCAGACTGCAGTGATGCAATCTGTTTCCAGGACCACCACGTGGAGGTGGAGTAGGGTCTTGACCAGCTCTGGTTCGCTGATCCTGATGCAAGCAGTCAAGCTATGGGTCGCTGACTGCATTCTCTATTGCTGCATCTTTGGGTCCCTTACCTGATTATAACAATATGGACCGGAACATATCACAAGAACAGCTGTGCTTTGGACCCCTGAAGGAAAACGAAAGAGAGGCCAACCAAAAACAACCTGGCGGAGGACTGTGGAGGCTGAGATGCAAAGAATGAACCAGAGTTGGGGCACTGTACGAAGGATGGCCGCCGACCGAGCAAAGTGGAATCAATTTGTTGTTGCCCTACAAGACGCCACTAGGCGTGATGGCCACTGACTGCTATGACGGTCGGCGGCTAAGGATTGAACAAGAAGAAGAATATCATATAATAAATTCCAGCGAGGCCAGCAATGAGCAACACTGTCCATCAAATATCAAATAACTACCATACTCAATAATAATTAAGATGTCTGTACTATACACTGGCGATTGGTTTAAAACAGGGGTCGGGAACCTTTTCCATGACGAAGAGTCAAATATTTAATTTTGTCTCCATTAAAAAAAAAATTTAAGAGCCGCATGAAAAAAAAAAACCACATGGAATCCCTCATTCAATTAGTCTATATATATATATATATATATTGAAATAATAAATACAATTTTTCAAATGCTATTTTAATACACATTAAGCAATACCATTTTTTTCAGTAACAAACATTTGTTGTAACAAATATTTATACTTGTAAAGAAATTTAATGAGACTTGAAACTGTCAATATTTGGTGAATACGGTAATCTGTTGTTTTCATTTTCCAGCATGACTGGAGACTAACGTCATTCAATTGGCTTCTTAATTTGCTTTTGATATAATTCATGTTGGAAAATAATTGTTCACAAAAATTGAAAGAAGCCCAAATGCAAATTTCTTCAATGCTACTTTCAGCAGTTTGCATATGTTCTTTTAATGCCAGGAAGTGTAATAATTTGCCAGTTTCAATATCTCTAGACAACAAAAACAACTTCTGCTCAAATCAAAGCACTTCTTCTAAGAGCAAGAATTTTTTTTATTTAAAATGTTCAAGTGAGAAATCATGTCCAGCAGGAAGTAGAATGTCTGTAACCAATCAGGGTTTGATAACTCAGGATATTCAAGTTTCGTCTCTTTCAGCCATATCTTTACTTCATTAAGACAAGCAGCAAACCTCATCAGAACCTTGCCTCTAGATAACCACCGTACCTTGTTATGCAAAAGAAGATCAGAGTATTCATAATTGACTTGGAGAAACTCACAAAACTGTCGGTGATTCAGACTACTTGCCATTATTTGGTTTACAATCTTAACTACTCATTCCATTACCGTCAACATTTCTTCTGGGAAGGTTTGTATACAGAGGGCTTCTTGGTGAATAATGCAGTGAAAAGAAATCACATACTGGTTAATAATTTTTGTTAATAAAGTAATGAAACCCTTTTCTTTCCCTCTCATGCCCGGAGCTCCATCTGTAGCAACGGATATGATTTTGTTGATATATATTTCTTTTGTAAGCATTCAGACACTGCAGTTGTAATATCTTCTCCCTGAGTCGCAGTAGTTCAATCAACTCTTCTTGTGGTCCTTTAGAGTTTACATATCTGTAAATGAGAGCAACTTGTGTAATGTCATCCACATCACAAGACTCATCACATGCCAGAGAATATTCAGATGCTGATTTAATGTCTTCAATTTGCTGGCTAGTTATATCAGTGGTCATCCTCACTGTTATTTTTTATTAACAGTCCTTGCAGACAGAGACAAGTCTTTAATTTTTTTTTCACAATTTCACTTGTTTTGAAAATCTTTAAAAAAAATGCTTAGATATTTAAAAAAAAACATTCTATCAACACTAAGAGTTAAGTAGCTGAGAGCAGCATGAGGCTCGAGGGCCGCGGGTTCCCGACCCCTGGTTTAAAACAATAACTAAGCCTACAATTAAATTTCTTGTGGGCGAAATTTTAGGCTAAAAGACTCGAAAGTTATTCCACTTCATCACGGAGGAGATAAGACGCCATGAAAAGAGACAGGAAAGATTCGAGGATAGAAAGTGATTTATACCAGAAATAAAAAAAAAAGTGTTAATTTTCCGAAAGGGAGGCAGAGAAGAGTTGGCCACTCGAAAAGCAGCAGCTGGGAGACTTTTTCAGGCCATAAATCGAGGATTCCTCAGCACGAGAGAGGTTGGTAAGAAAACGAAGATGGCTGTATACCGCTCCACCTATGTCCCAGTCTTGACATATGGATGCGAGTCATGGGCAATGACTACAACTCATAAAAGCCAGATCCAAACCTCAGAAATGAGGTATCTGAGGAAGATGGTTGAAGTAACAAGAAGAGACATGGTCTGCAACCAGACGATACGTCAAGGCCTAAAATCCCATCCCCTGCAGACCAAAGTAGAACAGTCCCAACTAAGTGGTTTGGCCATGTCTGCAGAATGGGAGAAGATCGGCTACCACGACAAGCATGGAAAACAAAGAGCCACAGATCCAGACTCACAGGACGACCCAGAGTCCGCTGGGAGGACAACATTAGACAATTTTTGAAGGACCGAGGACTAGAATGGAACCAGGCCAGGAGGAAGACAGCCGATAGGATAAGTCTGGCGCTCTCTCTTCCAAACCTCTACACCTCACGGTAGAAGGGGAACGACTAAGGAAGTATTTAATTTTCTGAAAATGTGTTTACAATCACAGTTCTGAGGAATCTTCCCCAAGTTATAAAGTGAAGATTATGTAGCCTAATCATTAACATTAACTCCAACTTGGGAAGATTTAACTGCTGCGGTGCTTACTACGGCTATCCTGTGCAAAAAATATGCAGACAGGAATGCGTCGTTGATGTATATTTTGCTCAAGTTATATGCGCTGCACATCACGTGTATAAATATGCTTATCTATGTAAAGTTGTGTATGAGGCTGGCAACCACATAATGTAAAATAAATTGCCATATAAACCACCACTGCATGTGCTGGTGACTTCTTGGTGCGTGTTTCCTCGCAAGAAACCAACAGCAGAGGTAGCCCCACGCTCCATAGGGAGCAGAAAAAGTGTGGTGATGCTATAATAATGTATATGTCAGATGTCAGTACTGGTATTCAGATTGTTGTACTATATCATAATGTGTATGTCAGTACTGGTATTCAGATTGTTGTACTATATCATAATGTGTATGTCAGATGGCAGTACTGGTATTCAGATTGTTGTACTATATCATAATGTGTATGTCAGATGTCAGTACTGGTATTCAGATTGTTGTACTATATCATAATGTGTATGTCAGATGTCAGTACTGGTATTCAGATTGTTGTACTATATCATAATGTGTATGTCAGATGTCAGTACTGGTATTCAGATTGTTGTAAAAAGGTAAAGGTAAAGGAACCCGTTACACGCCCATTGAGACATATTGGGAATATGGTGTTAGGCCCATATTATCTTGACCGTCGGCACACGAGGGGTGATGTGGTCGGCATCACGCCGGCCGCCTTAACCTTCCCAGAGTAGCTCTGGTACCCATTTGGGGCTGGGTCAACCCAGGAGCCGTTTTGTGGCCTAAAAATTTTCCGCCTCATCTGGGGATCGAACCATAGACCACTGCGCTAGGAAGCCAGTGCACTAACCACTATGCTACCGCGGCTCCTTCAGATTGTTGTACTATATCATAATGTGTATGTCAGATGTCAGTACTGGTATTCAGATTGTTGTACTATATCATAATGTGTATGTCAGTACTGGTATTCAGATTGTTGTACTATATCATAATGTGTATGTCAGATGTCAGTACTGGTATTCAGATTGTTGTACTATATCATAATGTGTATGTCAGTACTGGTATTCAGATTGTTGTACTATATCATAATGTGTATGTCAGATGTCAGTACTGGTATTCAGATTGTTGTACTATATCATAATGTGTATGTCAGATGTCAGTACTGGTATTCAGATTGTTGTACTATATCATAATGTGTATGTCAGTACTGGTATTCAGATTGTTGTACTATATCATAATGTGTATGTCAGATGTCAGTACTGGTATTCAGATTGTTGTACTATATCATAATGTGTATGTCAGATGTCAGTACTGGTATTCAGATTGTTGTACTATATCATAATGTGTATGTCAGTACTGGTATTCACATTGTTGTACTATATCATAATTCTCCTAACGCACTTTAATTTGTTTCGATGGCCTGAGATTTCGTGCTCATGGACATCAGAAGTGTTCAGAGAAAGATGAAATGGTGGAGGAAATCGGAAGTCTCTTTCTGACAGTATTGCCTCCCCTGCTTTGCAGTAGTGACCCAACAGTGGCCAAAACTCAAGAGTATCTAATATGGGCTTCAAAGGTGTCTACCTGTAGTGGGTTTGATGGTATTGTATGATGGTGATATTACTAAGTGTAATGTATGAGGTCAGCTGTGAAGGCTCCTGAGATAAAATGTAGTTGTGAATTTTCAGAAGGCCTTTCTTGCTACCACTACGACCTCACACCTATCTTTTTTCCTAATGAATGTGGCTACGTTATAATCTAGGGTACTGAATGTAATGTGTTGTATTGACATATACAACCACACACACACATAGATATTAAATAATATATTATCAATAAAATTTAGAACACAATGAACTAAATCCAGCTGGTGAAATTTTAGAAAGTAAATCTTTTTTTAAATTTATTTGTTCTGAACCAAGGTTTTATTTGGCCAGAACATTTGAAAAGATTTTGGAATTTATGAGTGAATGGCATGAATAAATGACATGATAAATAAAATGTGTGTACGTATATAATTTTCACGAGTAGTTAAGGTTTCTACAGTTCAAAATTTTATTTTCCCTGGGAGAACGATGAATAGATGTGCTGTTGGGGTGGCTTCATCCCTCCCTGTCTAAGTTTACCAAACATTGTCCATTAATGATGGAAGTAAATGGGATGTTTTAGTAGTAATTCACTTTGGGTGTTATGTCTATGAAGTTGGTGTAAATCCAGCAGACCAGCCTGCTTACGTAACTTTGAAGGTGTAGCGCTGGTGCTGGAATCTGGTGGCCCCACCTCTCCGTGCTTGGGGGCAATATATCGGGTGGCCCCACCTCTCCGGGCTTGGGGGCAATACAAGGCTGTTCTGCCGAGATGCGACACTGCACGGGTCCTCACTGTCAATTATCTACCCAGCATTTGACACCACCTTTTGGTGTCAACATAAAAACTCACAGCTCAGATTATGAATAAAGAACACAGAAATGCTAGCAAAACTCAGCTGAGCTGCTGGCTATAGTATGGCGTCCCTGAACTTATTTCAATTTATTTCATTTGGAAATCACCACACTTGAAATTTACTGTGTCTATCACTGGACAACTATTGAGGAATGGCAAAAAAGCTCGTCTGAGCGCGGATAATATGATTGTCTGTGGCCAATCAATGCCTTGGTTTTTTTTAATTCAAATTTCCTACACTAAAGTCATTTCAGTCATGCTTCAGTCAAGTATGGATTTTTATCTGTTAGTCCGTCCGTCTCTACTTGCGTTTTCACAAAAACGTACTTGTTTTTTGAACCAACCTATTCGTCCCCTCTACACTTTTTGTCTGTAAAGTTATTTTTAGCCACAGCTTCCACCAATTCCCCTTCTCTTTCATTCTAACTAGATTTGAACACTTGCGTCTCAAGGTCGCGATTTTTGTGCAAATAGTGACATGTTAGATTCAATGCAGTCTTTCGCTGATGTGAACAACACTGTCTTTTGTCATTATCTTCATTATTAGCTATCCGTCTGTATAAATAAAAGCATATTATTTCACTGCTCAGAATGGGCCATCCGGCCAGCTAATTTTTATATTCCTAACATTAATATTAAGAAAAAGTTACTTTTTAAATTTTGTAATATTTCAAGCATCTGCGTTTGCCGCTGAATTCAAATAAAAGGCTTGGTATCGCAAAAGCGTCCAATAAATGACTGTGGCGTATCATATCCAAGGTCCCTTCTGTCGAGTTCCTTACTTTATGTCAACTTGGGAAACGTGACTTTTTTCTCCGTTCCTCCCCTCGCTACCCGCCCCCCCCGCACCCCCCCCCCCCCCCCCCCCCGCCCCCCCCCCTTACCCCCCCCCCCCCCCCCGTCTCCTTAGCCTTAGCCTTGCTAGTCTCACGCAATTTTTTCAGTCATATTTTTTTTCCTTTTGATCCGCCGTTCTCATCCCGTTCAAATGGTAACCGTTTTGATTTCCCGTCTAGCAAGTCAATTTTTTATGGAGGGTGATGACCCGCGGTCAGGGCGATCATGTACTATCAGCAGCTTACGCATTATGTTTTTATCCTTACATTTTATCCTTTGGAGATATTTTTACGTTGTATCACTTGTTAATTTTATGACACATCTCCCCACTTGAAAACATGCCTACGGCAAGTTCTAAAACCAGTGATACACATAGATAAAATCTCTCCTCACGTCTGCCATTACTCTAATTTTGATCACAGGGGTGCCGACTGAGGAAATCTGCACCGACATTCAATTTGCCTGGGATATATTGGATACTAAACTGATAAGGTTGAAGCAATAAAGACCACCTCAGCAATCTTGCGTTTTCATGCTTAGCCTGAGATAAGAATACGAGAGGCTGATGATCCGTCTCGACCACAAAAGTCCTACCATACAGATAGATTTGAAACTTCTTTATTGCCCAGATTAACGCTAAACATTCTTTTTCGCTTGTGGAGTATCCTTGTTCCGCCTTATTCAATTTGCGGCTTGCATAAGCGACTGGTTTCAGTTCCCCATCAGGTGAAGATGATCTTTGCAACAAAGCCCCTCCGAGTCCTACATTACTTGCATCGGTTCTTAAGACAAAGTCCTGTGTCAAATCAGGCAGTTTGAGAATAGGCTTGCTAGTGAGTTTTTCCTTTAACTCTTGGAACGCTAGTTCACATTGTGCAGTCCAAATAATTTTATCTGGAAGTCCCTTGCGAGTCAGATCAGTCAGAGGAGCACAAATAGCGTTAAAATTTTTGATGTATTTCTGATAAAATCCGCATAACGACACGAATGATCGCACGTCCTTTTTTGTTTGTGGCCTAGGTGCTCTCTGCAGTTTTTCCAAATTCTTAGGATCAGGGGTCATATTACCCTGATATACAGTGTGTCCCAAGAATTCCAACTCTTTGCATCCAATACAACATTTTGTTGGCCTAGCAGTTAAGTTCGCCTCCCGAAGTCTATTAAATAACATCTCTAGAGCTTCAATGTGTTCTTCAAATGTCTCTGTGGCGACGAGAATATCATCCATGAAATTCGTGATACATGGGTTATTCAGGGGATCCAACAATTTGCGCATCATCCTTGAAAATACACTCGGAGCATTTTTCAGTCCGAATGGTAGCATATTGAATTCATAATGTCCATCCGAAGTGCTAAAAGCCAAATAAGGTCTCACTTCAGGCTTCACTGGGATCTGGTAATAGCCTTTACTAAGATCCACCTTTGAAAAGTATTTTGCCTTGTTCAGTCTGGCAAATAACTGTTTTGTGTCTGGTAATGGATCCACTTGTCCTTCTGTGACAGCATTCAGTTTCCTGTAATCTATGCACAGTCTGTGTTCCCCAGACGGTTTCCTCAACAAAACGACACTAGAACTAAAAGATGATTCACTGTGCGAAATAATCCCCTCCTTCAACAAATAATCTATTTTTTCCTTCAATGCCTTCTCCTTCGCGAACGGAATAGAATAGGCTCTCATACAGATTGGGTTTGAGTCTACCAGTTTCATGTCATACTGTAGCAAATTTGTATGGCCTGGTTTATCTGTTAGTACATCTGTATGTTCCTCCAGAACCTGTTGAACTCTCTCCCTCTGGTTTTTAGTCAGGTGCTTACTGACTTTTACCTGTGCTGCTGTTTCACAAGGATGTAATGGGTATTCATGTGAGGTGAGTGGTTCCTTTTGCATCTGGGTTGCAATAGCCAAGGTCAATAAGGGGGGGTGCTTTCCTGGAGTGGTCTGTCCAGATACTTCTTTAATAAGTTTACATGATAAACTTTCTCCTTCCCCTTTTTGTCAATTTTATAGTTTGTTCTAGACACCTTCTCTAGAACCGTATAGGGACCTTGCCAACCAATTTGTAATTTATTCTGGCTACCGGGTAGTAGAAGAAGCACCTTCTCTCCCACAGCTAGTTCTCGGTCCTTTGCCTTCCTATTAAAATATGCTGCATGTTTCTTCCTGGCTTGTTTCAAATTATCATTTGCCAGTTTCCATCCAGCTTTCAAACGAGTGGTCAGTTCGTTCACGTATTGATAAGATGAGGTAACAGGTTCTTCCGCCTTCTCATCCGTCCAGGTCCTTAATAAAGCTTCTAAAGGACCTTTTATTGGCCTCCCAAATAGCAGAGTTGCGGGAGCCATCCCGGTTGAACTATGTGGTACCTCCCGATACGCAAACAATGCGGCGGGCAGGAATTGATCCCACAGATCCGGTTTTTCGTGTGCCAGCTTTCTCAGGATAGAAATGAGAGTCCCGTTGAACCTCTCTACCTGGCCGTTCCCTTGTGGATGGTACGGACTACAATGAAAGTGTCTGGCTTGAAATAGTTTAAAAACTTCTTCCGTTAGTTTCCCCTTGAACTGAGATCCATTATCCGTCAAGATTTGATGCGGGAATCCTAATCGGGTGAATATTGTAAGTAGTGCCTCTGCTACATGTTTTTGAATCAATTGATGGCAGGGCTACCGCCTCTCCCCACATAGAACAAGTGTCCACCAGAGTAAGGATGTAACTGTTCCTCCTCTTGGTCCGAGTGAGAGGTCCCACAATATCCACTGCAACCCTCTCAAAAGGTGTTCCCACTATGGGCATTTCCCCTAGAGTTGCAGGAGCAGTCCAGTGCCTTGGAGCTACCCTTTGACATTCAGGGCAGGATTTGACATATCTTTTTATATCCTCCGTTATCCCTGGCCAGAAGTAATGACAAGCTATACGCTGTCCTGTGGCGCTGATCCCCATGTGACCACTGAAGGGAATCGCATGCCCGAGTTCCATCACTTTATCTCTATATGAGGTGGGAAGAACCAACTGGTTGTGACCATTTGTTCCAGTTCCGGCCTTCCTGTATAATAGTTTGTTCTTCATGAAATATTCCCCCTTGCTCGGAGGTGTGTGGCATTTGGGCAATTTTTTTAAAACATGGCTTGAGTGTCCTATCCTCAGCCTGCGCCTTCCTCATCTCCTCTGGATGAGCATTTATAGGTTCACCTTCTTCCTCCTTCTTCTGTGACCTGGTCTGCACTGTCGCCATGATCACAGGTTTCTCGGGATTCCCCAAGAAGACGTATCTACACCCCAATATCAGAGGGTAGATTGGTTCATCTATCACTGCTGCTCTGATTTCTCCTTCCACATAGCGAGTTTTCACCGTTATCCTTGCGATGGGAAGTGTCATGAGTGGTATGTCCTTAGTCGCCCCTTGTATTTCCACTGTTTCTGTGGTATACTGACTTGGGTCCACTAGGCTAGACTTCACAACTGAATCATAATCCAAACCTGTATCATAAAGGCACCTTATGGTGACCCCATTACAAATAACATCCTCACAAACTGGGGGGTGATAAGGTTCCTGTTGTCCATTAGGATTAACCTTTAATCTTTGCGTCCCCGACTTCATTGCAGCAATGTTTGAAGGTTTCCTTCTACAAAATTCGGTGTTATGGTTATCTTTCTTGCACCATTTACACCATCTTTTTCCTTGGTTCAACGGTTTTCTTTCATTGAACTTTTGGTCATTGAACTGTGAGTTTCTGTCGCGATAGTCATTTCTTGGCCGCTCAAAGTTTGTCCTACCTTTATTTCCCTGTTCTCTATTGTCAAATTTATTAAATGGCTGTGGAGCTTTAAAATTATCTATGTGCTTCTTTTTAGCACCACTTACCTCTGCCTGGGCTGCCTGATACCTCTCAGCGACATTTAAAACCTCTCCCAACTTCTCTGCACCTTGTTCCATGAGAAATTTTCTCATGTCTGGAGCCATGGACTCTCTCAATTGCTCAATCATGATCATTTCTTTAAGATCTTGGGTCTTCCCCAGAGCAGTCCATTTCTCCAAATAGGTTTCCAGTCTAGCAGAGAATTGGTGGTATGTCTCCCCAGACAACAGTTTGGCATTTCTAAATTTCTTACGATAAAATTCACCATTCTTCTCGTACCTTAATAACAAAGCCTGCTTTAACATGTCATAATTGTCTTGGTCTTCCCTGTTCATTTTAGCAAAGACTTCATAAGAAGTACCTCTCAGTCCTTGTGATAGCTTTAAACTCCACCTCTCTCTCTCTAACCCATATGTAGTAGCTAATAACTCAAAACGTCCTAGGTACCCCTCTATGTCATCGTCTTTTTCAACAAAATGGTCTAAATGAAACCCCATAGCTGAGTTTGAGGCTCCCAGACTGGGCGTAGCATCTGAGGCAAAAGGGCTGGCACCATTTTCAGGAGCCTGGCCTTGTAATTCCAGCTCCCTTAGTCGTAATTCGTGCTCCCTTTGCAACCTTCTATCTTCTGCCTCCCTTTCGGCCTTTTTATCTTCTGCCTCCCTTTCGGCCTTTTTTATCTTCTGCCTCCCTTTGCTGTCGTTTGTCTTCTGCCTCAATCTGCAGCCTCTTAATTTCTCTATCAGCCTCAATTTGTAACCTCTTCTCTACAGCCAACCTTTCAGACTCTAATTTTCTTTCAGCCTCTTTTTCTAATCTCCTTTCTTCCCGTTCAATATATTTATCACATTCAGCCGTTACGTATTGAATTAAAATCTGACCATCCATTCCCATCTCCTTTGCGGTCAGCACAGCAGCTGATCTAAATTTTGCTAGCTCCGCCATACTTTCTAAACAAATCTAGCAATAAGCAAAGTAAAATTTCCAATCTCTAAAGTAATTATAATTATTCTAGACCAAAATAATTCTAATTAACTAATTAACTAACACTGGCTGTGAAGATTCACCAACTTCTAATTGCCCTTTTAATTTAAAGGGACACTTTTAATTTTAAGGGAATTTTACAATTTTGTTCCCCTAATTTTATTTCTCCCACCAGGAGATCCTTATATTACTGTTTATGCTAATTATCCCTGGACAAGACCCCAATATATGAAGTGGGTTTGATGGTATTGTATGATGGTGATATTACTAAGTGTAATGTATGAGGTCAGCTGTGAAGGCTCCTGAGATAAAATGTAGTTGTGAATTTTCAGAAGGCCTTTCTTGCTACCACTACGACCTCACACCTATCTTTTTTCCTAATGAATGTGGCTACGTTATAATCTAGGGTACTGAATGTAATGTGTTGTATTACAATATACAATGAACTAAAATCCACAAATTTTAGAAAGTAAATCACAACCAAGGTTTTATTTGGCCAGAACATTTTGAAAAATATTAAATTTTATGAGTGAATATGAAATATGACAATGAAAATTGTGTGTACGAACACAATGACGGTATATGATATCTAAACGCCGTCCTAGCTGGTTGAAATTTTTAGAAAGTAAATCTTTTTTTTAAATTTATTTGTTCTGAACCAAGGTTTTATTTGGCCAGAACATTTGAAAAGATTTTGGAATTTATGAGTGAATGGCATGAATAAATGACATGATAAATAAAATGTGTGTACGTATATAATTTTCACGAGTAGTTAAGGTTTCTTGTTACGGTATATGATATTAACGCCGTCTGCTAAAGGTTAGCGGACGTGCAATTGTAAAGGTTAAGGCATTTAATATATTGCGATAGATGTTTCAATTATTGAACGCTCCATACACGATCGATTATGACGTGTATAGCGTTGTTTGGGTCACAGTCGGTAACTAGGAAACGCTACCCTTTGCTACTTGACCGCCAAGCTGAATAGCTGCGTTTTGTTAACCTTCCAATTCAATGGCATGATATAGCCATTTATATGTGCATTTATGATGGACCAGGGTCAGTCCCAGAACTCTACATGAGAGGAAACTTATGGAGGTTAGTGATTAACTAAATCCTTGGAAGGAGAAAGATAATCTCTACTTTATACGAAGTAATTAGACTCACAGTCTCACTGTCGGCAGGTAGCCATTCTATCTGCGCGTGCATATAGCTGTGATGTTCTGACGACAATTACTGCATTGTATCCTTAAACGGACATTGACACGTAAAACAGCAGTCTACGCTATTGATTGATTGATGCATGTACCTCATGTGTGAATTGAACTGTTTATGTATGTGTGTAATCCATATTAAATTGTGAAGGACTCGAACCGGAGGCATTATTGATTGAATCACGTTACACCATTCAATCTTATGAATTATGCATTTTATATCAAGTTGCTGAGTTAATAAGATGAACAGTTGTTTACATCTTGATGCCAAGTTCAGACACCTGCCCATCAGGAGCAGACAGTCAAAGGCACAGGCCTAGCTGTTGACGACCTCTAGCACTGATATAAGCAACGGAAAAGATAAGTCTAGGTGTTTAACTGTTGTTATTGCAAACAGTGCTAACTGAGTCCATGCCCTCTGCCTACATCGGCATGTTTTTACCTATGTTTAATGTACTTTTTGTTGTCTTAATGTGTTGTTAATTCGTGGGAGGTAGGGAGGATGAACCGAAATTAGATTCTGTGGCTCTCACGATGCCTGAATTGATTTCGGTCGTTTCTTAGGGCAGTTAAACGATTGCACTTTTGGAAGCCCCATTGAGGTTTGCCATTGGACTGTCTGTCCAAATCTGCTGTCGTTTGACGATTTGTGTTAGCTGTGCCGTTCCGTAGATAACTGGCGTATTTTATTTGTACTAAGTTCACCTTTTTTTTATTCAGTTTTGTATCATGTTCGTTAACTATTTCGTCCAGTCTCCTCTTACTATCATTTATTTGATGATTGTTAAATGGTCGTCCGTTATGAGTCCTGTGATGTCATCATTTTTTGCAGTCATTTTTTTTTTGTGTACTTTGAATATTAAGTTGACCTCGGGTCAGACCTTGACCCTTCATTTGGCTTGTGACACTTCCGCTTGTTTTATTTAGTTCATAAATTCATTTTTAATTGTGAAAATGTCTTGTTTGCGTCTTGACATTGTTTGTACCCTTTAGTTGCATCATTGTTTTGTTTGTCCTCATGATATATATTAAATACTACATTAATAATATGATATTATATGCAATAATACACTTGTAATTTAATTTAATTAATTTTTTCTGATATTTAAGGTTAATATGGGACATTGCATAATTATGCAGTGATAGTCCAAGAAATTAGCACTACAATTTATAAGAGATGCCTAGGGCATAATAATAATATAATATATATATTGACCAAATAAAATAATCTTATAGTCTACCTTTGAGGTAATAGACCCATTGTATATTATTTAATATACTTTTCTAGTACTAAGAGAGTGACTTAGTACATTGAACAATATAATTACTAGGAATCATACCCAACATTATTGGATATTGAGATTAATTGTGTGATGTAATTACATTATAGTTAACAGATATCATAACTATTTATGATATAGTTATTATTTAGATACAATATTGTTACAAAATATTGTCTATTAGTTGAACTTAGACATAAGAGTTCAGTACTATTGTGATTATTTATATTGAATATTCCTAAGTTGAGTAAGTATAATAATTACTCTGAAGCTACTATTGACTATTTTAATCAGTAATTACAATAATTACTTACCAGATAAAAGTCAAAATGCTTACTATAGACCATTTCGTTAAAATTGGTAAGGAATATGGTTATAAATCCCAAGAACTTCGTCAGTTTGCTGAGGCGGAACTGGAAAAACATAAAGCAGAAATAGAGGAACAAAAGGCTGCATTAAAGAAAGAGGAGGAGGAACGTGAGATGAAGCAAATTGCCAAGGAAAATAGATTAAGAGAGATTGCTCAACGTGAAAGAGAAGAGCAAAGAGCAATCGCCAGACAGGAAGAAGAGAATAAATTGAAACGAGAGGAAATTATTTTACAACAAGAAATGGAATTGGCGCGTATTAAATTGGAGACAGCAAGATTACAAGCACAAAGTGCTGATGCAAACCAGAATAATAACTCACAAAATGGATCGTCATCCAGCCAAACTAAACACTTCTACAACTTTAAATTACCCACTTTCAACTTGAACGTGGACGACCTTTCATCGTTCCTGTCACGTTTTGAACAGACTTGCAAAACGAATCATTTGCCCGAAGAGTCATGGGTACTCAAGTTAAATGAATTCTTGGTTGGAGAACCATTGACGGCTTCTCAAAATGCTGACCCATCAATAGCAAATAACTACGGTGCTATTAAGTCCTTGCTTTTACGAAGGTTTCACCTGGATGAGGAACACTGTAGGTTGAAATTTAAGGAAATTTTACCTGAATCTCCAAAAGATTTTGCAGGATTCATTGCGAACATACGCAATACATTTAATAGATGGGTTGAACTGGCAGAAGTCAACAAATCATACGACAAATTAGTTGATTTACTACTACGGGATAAGGTATTATCTTCGGTTAGCCAGCCATTTTTTGCATATTTGCAGGAGCGTAAACCAGGTACTATGGACGAGTTAGAAAAAATTTCTTTAAACTACTGTTCGGCACATCCGAATGCAACCATTTCTAACTCCTCATTAAGAGAACCTCTACCTGTGGCGTCTAATATGGCCTACAATCATAATAACAAACAAAGACATCACAGTGTAGACAGAAGTAGGTTCCAAAGAAATCACAATGTTAACTTTCAGAAGGGACATAATAATGATTTCAACAATAAAAATGAGTTCAACAGAGGTAGATCACGAGATAGAAATTATTCACCTCAAACAAACTACCACAATGGTCAACATAACACTAATTATAATCGATCACATACTCCCAATAATAACAATAACTGGAATGGTAATAATCATGGCTCGAGACATCGAGATAATAGTTACTATAGAGGACGACGAGATAATTCTAACAATTATACTCGGAATCGATCTCATTCTCGGGGATCATCTCATTACAACCACAATACAGGGGCGGCAGTTACAAATAATACTACCCCTATAGCTCAGGTCCCACTTGACAATAATACAACACAGTCTTCTGCTGCATGTTTTGCTATTAATTATAATGTGGCAAATAGTTGCCAACAATGCAATCTTATTTTTCAGAACGCGAAAGAAACAGTGCTTAACTGCGGACATATTATACCACAGGTAGGTCTTGCAGTCAACGATGGAACAGGCTTACTAATTTTTAACAGGGGATTAGTTAATGGATCCGTCGTCTCAGTGCTGAGGGATTCAGGATCCACAACGATCGGTATACGTCAGTCGCTGGTACATCATAGCTGTGCGACAGGAGAATATGTACGCTGCATGACATTTGGTGGAACTATTGAGTTCTACCCAACAGCTATTGTTCATATTAGAACACCTTTTTTTCACAGGGAATGTAAAAGTATGTATGCTAAAAAAGCCTATAGCTGATCTGATGGTTGGTCGTATACACGGCAGTAAAGATTGTACTCCAGATGAGATCATAGAATGGGAGAAACATAACCTATGCACTGGAAACGCCGTGACGACTAGAGCGCAGACTCAACTCATGGAGAAAGTTGATGATAATAAAATGGATGCAGACAACCAAGAGGAGTTTGTAGTCAATTCACCTATTGACAGGGAAACATTTGCAACCAAACAAAAAGAGGATAAATCTTTAAAAAAATTTTTTAAGCTGGTTGATAAAGTTGACAATCTATCCTCAGGTAATAATAACAAACATTGGTTTGTTATTAAAAATGACATATTGATTAGATGTTTTAATGACAAATCACAAATGAAACAACAAGTTATGGTCCCGTATACTTTTAGACGGTACATTCTTCAACATGCACATGACTCACATTGTGCTGGACATATGGGATATACTCGAACACGATCTCGAGTACTGTCTTCATTCTTTTGGCCAGGAGTGTCAAGAGATATTTCGCAGTATGTACGTTCCTGTACTACATGCCAAGAAGTGAAAGCACGTGGAGCTTTTCACACGGCGCCTATTCAGGCTTGCGATATCTCAGTAAGACCTTTTGACAAGATGGCCATAGATATTATTGGTCCATTGCTACCATCGGCCAGAGGACATAGATTCGTCCTTACGTGCATTGATTTGTGCACACGATGGCCAGAAGCTATCCCATTAAAGACCACCACTACCACAGATGTAGCTGATGCACTACATCTCATCTTTTCTAGAATAGGGTTTCCTAGAAAACTTTTATCAGACCATGGGTCACAGTTCATATCTGACACCATGAAGGAAGTCATGAAAACTTGGAACATTGATAGGAATTTAAGTAGTATTTATCATCCTATGAGTAATGGTGCGGTTGAAAGACTTAACCGTACACTTAAACAACTACTACATAAGGTTACTGTTAAGCACCCTCATGACTGGGACAGAGCACTCCCAGCTGTTCTATTTGCTTATCGGGAGGTACCGCATGAACAAACTGGCTTCTCTCCCTTTGAATTAGTTTTTGGTGCTCCCCCAAGAGGTCCTATGGGACTAATAAAAGACTTATTAATTGACGAGGAGATGACTCAGGACACTCAGTCATCTTACGAATATGTGATTAATCTTCGGAAGAACATTATTGAGTCTTGCCAGTTGGCAACAGCTTCTTCTGAGGCTGCAAAAGCTAAGGCTCGATCTCTACAAAATAGGTCTCGACGATTACGCCAATTATTCCCAGGCGACGAGGCTTATGTGTTACTTCCTCACAATAACAATAAATTATTGATATCTTGGAATGGTCCTTACAAAGTCATTGATAAAATTTCCGACGTTGATTACGTCTTAGATATCAAGGGACACAAAAAGATATTTCATATTAACATGCTCAAGCAATTTCATACACGTCCTGAACACTTACAGTCAATTTTTCATGAACTAGATGACAACACAGTATCTACTTGTTATTATTCTAACTTATCTGTCATCCAGGAAGAAGAATCTTCTTTTCCTGAGGTACAGTTACCGTTACACCGCAACAGCGTCTACAGATTGCTAATCTATTACAATCTTATCCAGATGTGTTGACCGACGTCCCGGGTCGCACATCGGCTATCAGTCATGACATTACTCTCAATGATGATACACCTATTCGTGTACATCCCTATTCGGTTCCTTTACATTTCCTTGCTAAAACTACTAAGGAACTTGAACAGATGTTGTCTCTGGGAATCATTGAGACTAGTAATTCGCCATTCTCTTCTCCATTAGTGATTGTCCGGAAGAAGGACAATAACATCAGACTATGTGTTGATTATAGAAAATTAAATGCTAAGACTATAGTTGACAGCGAACCACATCCACTTATCGACGACTTACTGCCACGTCTATCCAACGCAACTATATTTAGTAAGATAGACTTAACTAAAGGTTATTGGCAGATACCACTGACCGAAAAGGCTAAGTACTACACCGCATTTTCCACTCCACAAGGTCTATACCAGTGGAATGTGATGCCTTTTGGGCTTGTTAATGCGCCAGCTACCTTCATTCGCCTGATGCGACAAATTTTATCAGGTAGACCAGACGTTATTACATATATTGACGACATATGCTTGTTTAGTTCGTCGTTTGAGGAACATGTTTCGGGACTTAGATATGTTTTCGACACTCTAAGGAATTATCATCTAACTGCTAAACCTACAAAGGTGCAAATCGCGTGTAATGAGATAACCTTTTTGGGACATATCATTGGATCGGGATATATCCGAACGTTACCTAGTACAGTCTCCAAAATTCTAAACATAGCAGTTCCTCAGACGAAGAAACAGGTCAGGAGTTTGTTAGGACTTGTTCAATATTACAGTAGATTCATACCAAACTTGTCATCCATCATGGCTGTATTGTCTTCATTGTTAAAAAAAAGACATGCCGGTGAAGGTGACATGGACTGGTACATGCAATGAAACTTTCAACAAAATTATAAATTTGTTCTCGCATGAACCAATTTTAAGACTTCCCGATGCTTCCAAAAGATTTTTCTTACGAACAGATGCTAGTAACTACGGCATTGGTGCATGCCTGCTCCAGAACCATGATGGCGTTCTACATCCTACCTTATATATTTCAAGAAAGCTAAAGCCGGCAGAAACAAAGTATTCCACAGTGGACAAGGAACTTTTATCTGTGATATGGGCAATAACTAAACTTAAAAAGTTCTTGCTTGGTGCTCCCTTCACCATACAGACGGACCAACGTGCTGTAGCATCTTTGCGTCGATCTAACCATAAGAGCCAAAAACTCGCCAGATATGCAATCATCCTACAGCCATTTGAATTCTCCATTGAACATATTCCTGGCACTGAAAACATTGTGGCGGATGCGTTGTCACGTAATCCTATTGACGACGAATAATCAACATTAACATTCCTAAAACATATCAACTATAAGGGAACTAACCTTGCCTTCAATTTAAACTTTATAAACACTATATGCATCACAGAATTGAACTAACGACAATCGGGGTATACATGTTGACATTGAGGCTTCGTCTAACGTCCATACACGATATATGAATATTCGTTGAACAATCATGGAACAATATCTGACGACAAGTCGAACTTATTATCCTATGTGCACTTAATTCTTGGATGCTGGGATAAATGACATTTCTTTCCAACGTAAACGTTTGAACATTTTTGCCTAAAAGAATTCATCAGGATCAAGACGACGGATGGATCATCATATCCTACCTATACTAATTAATTAGTTAACTTAACTTCTTAATTGAATTATTATCAATAAAATGAAATGTGAGAAAAAAATGAAATGAAAGAACAAAAAAAGAGAACGAAATATAAAAAGAAGAAATTATGAAAAGAGAAAATAAATCTCACACAAGTATTAAATTAATATTTTTTTTTAATGTACCTATACATTATTTAGTTAGTTAAATTAGATAGTTATTATTCACTAACACTTAACACACACAATTAAGTTAAACTTATATTCGAATTTCTTTCTATTTCTTCTCACTTATTTTGTCTTTTCTTCTCTCATAACATCGCGTTACATTAGAACCTTAATAATTTAACTCTTAGTTTAATTAATTAATTTAATTTTAATTAGTCAAATTAATTCCTATATGACATACTAATACGACAGACCTTACTTTAATTTAATTCTATCATTCACTATTAACATTGGACATTTTATTTAGTTGATATAATAATATGTATAATATTGATATATAATGTGATTAATGTTAGATGACTATGACAAATAGTTAGTTGACATGACCGCGACACGGTTCTACTCAGAACATCGTCGGCCATATGTCACGATTGTGTTAAATTTTTTTTTTTTTGAAAAATTGTTAAGTCGGATAGATCTTGAAAAAAAAAATCTATCGATTTTTTTTTCCCCGGTGTACAGGGAATTGTTACGGTATATGATATTAACGCCGTCTGCTAAAGGTTAGCGGACGTGCAATTGTAAAGGTTAAGGCATTTAATATATTGCGATAGATGTTTCAATTATTGAACGCTCCATACACGATCGATTATGACGTGTATAGCGTTGTTTGGGTCACAGTCGGTAACTAGGAAACGCTACCCTTTGCTACTTGACCGCCAAGCTGAATAGCTGCGTTTTGTTAACCTTCCAATTCAATGGCATGATATAGCCATTTATATGTGCATTTATGATGGACCAGGGTCAGTCCCAGAACTCTACATGAGAGGAAACTTATGGAGGTTAGTGATTAACTAAATCCTTGGAAGGAGAAAGATAATCGTCTACTTTATACGAAGTAATTAGACTCACAGTCTCACTGTCGGCAGGTAGCCATTCTATCTGCGCGTGCATATAGCTGTGATGTTCTGACGACAATTACTGCATTGTATCCTTAAACGGACATTGACACGTAAAACAGCAGTCTACGCTATTGATTAATTGATGCATGTACCTCATGTGTGAATTGAACTGTTTATGTATGTGTGTAATCCATATTAAATTGTGAAGGACTCGAACCGGAGGCATTATTGATTGAATCACGTTACACCATTCAATCCTAAGAATTATGCATTTTATATCAAGTTGCTGAGTTAATAAGATGAACAGTTGTTTACATCTTGATGCCAAGTTCAGACATTACGACAAACCAAAAATGAGGTTCACCCCATTCGCGTACGAATATTAGCACGATCAGAATTCAAGCAACACAACCAGTAACCACACACGAAAGTCCTTCAACATTTCTACAGTTCAAAATTTTATTTTCCCTGGGAGAACGATGAATAGATGTGCTGTTGGGGTGGCTTCATCCCTCCCTGTCTAAGTTTACCAAACATTGTCCATTAATGATGGAAGTAAATGGGATGTTTTAGTAGTAATTCACTTTGGGTGTTATGTCTATGAAGTTGGTGTAAATCCAGCAGACCAGCCTGCTTACGTAACTTTGAAGGTGTAGCGCTGGTGCTGGAATCTGGTGGCCCCACCTCTCCGTGCTTGGGGGCAATATATCGGGTGGCCCCACCTCTCCGGGCTTGGGGGCAATACAAGGCTGTTCTACCGAGATGCGACACTGCACGGGTCCTCACTGTCAATTATCTACCCAGCATTTGACACCACCTTTTGGTGTCAACATAAAAAAACTCACAGCTCAGATTATGAATAAAGAACACAGAAATGCTAGCAAAACTCAGCTGAGCTGCTGGCTATAGTATGGCGTCCCTGAACTTATTTCAATTTATTTCATTTGGAAATCACCACACTTGAAATTTACTGTGTCTATCACTGGACAACTATTGAGGAATGGCAAAAAAGCTCGTCTGAGCGCGGATAATATGATTGTCTGTGGCCAATCAATGCCTTGGTTTTTTTTAATTCAAATTTCCTACACTAAAGTCATTTCAGTCATGCTTCAGTCAAGTATGGATTTTTATCTGTTAGTCCGTCCGTCTCTACTTGCGTTTTCACAAAACGTACTTGTTTTTTTTTTTTTTTTTGAACCAACCTATTCGTCCCCTCTACACTTTTTGTCTGTAAAGTTATTTTTAGCCACAGCTTCCGCCAATTCCCCTTCTCTTTCATTCTAACTAGATTTGAACACTTGCGTCTCAAGGTCGCGATTTTTGTGCAAATAGTGACATGTTAGATTCAATGCAGTCTTTCGCTGATGTGAACAACACTGTCTTTTGTCATTATCTTCATTATTAGCTATCCGTCTGTATAAATAAAAGCATATTATTTCACTGCTCAGAATGGGCCATCCGGCCAGCTAATTTTTATATTCCTAACATTAATATTAAGAAAAAGTTACTTTTTAAATTTTGTAATATTTCAAGCATCTGCGTTTGCCGCTGAATTCAAATAAAAGGCTTGGTATCGCAAAAGCGTCCAATAAATGACTGTGGCGTATCATATCCAAGGTCCCTTCTGTCGAGTTCCTTACTTTATGTCAACTTGGGAAACGTGACTTTTTCTCCGTTTCCCCCCCAATTGCGTCTCCTTAGCCTTGCTAGTCTCACGCAATTTTTTCAGTCATATTTTTTTTCCTTTTGATCCGCCGTTCTCATCCCGTTCAAATGGTAACCGTTTTGATTTCCCGTCTAGCAAGTCAATTTTTATGGAGGATGATGACCCGCGGTCAGGGCGATCATGTACTATCAGCAGCTTACGCATTATGTTTTTATCCTTACATTTTATTCTTTGGAGATATTTTTACGTTGTATCACTTGTTAATTTTATGACACTACCTTCGCACCAGATTACTCGTGGGAGATGTGTAGATAGAAGGTTAATGACGCTTCTACCACAAAGGACTTTCACAAGATATTCAGATAAGCGAAAACAATGCTATGCCATCACAAGAACAGCTATGCTTTGGACCCCTGAAGGAAAACGAAAGAGAGGCCGACCAAAAACAACCTGGCGGAGGACTGTGGAGGCTGAGATGCAAAGAATGAACCAGAGTTGGGGCACTGTACGAAGGATGGCCACCGACCGAGCAAAGTGGAATCAATTTGTTGTTGCCCTACAAGACGCCACTAGGCGTGATGGCCACTGACTGCTTTGACGGTCGGCGGCTATGGATCAAAGAAGAAGAAGAAGAGAAAACAATGCTGCATTTGGCTGAGCACGTTAGTTCTGGAATCTGAAGACAACTTTTGTGAAGGATTAAGCAATGGTATATGTTAGCTCGTTTAAGCCCCCACCTCTGATTAACTCAGGGGAATTCTTATTATTCTGGTATAGCTCAGCTTAGAGTGTGTTTAGCACACTGACTGAGACAAACATACAGTACATTTAGATATGATTAAATGAAAGTTAATTTTTTATAATTACAAATATCAACATTTAATAATCACTTTAGGTTTAACATGGGAATAGTTATGGATTAAGAAAAAGTTATCATCACGGTTTCGATGGGGTGTAAATTGTAAAAAAGAGAAGTTCAAGTGGCAGCATATAGATTGAACTTAGCTGCCGATGACGGTTCTGCTCCTTCTGACGGGTTGGTTCTTGTTACACTGCTCACGGTCGTCGCTGGTCAAGGTTAAATCAGTTTCATATAAGTAAGCAATTATTTGCTGTTTCTTTCTTTCCTTCTTTCTGTCATTTTTGTTTTTGTTTGTTTGTTTATTGTTTTTTTTTTTGTTCTTTTAAAATATTAATGTCTAATCATATCAACCTCAGAAATGAAGTATGTGGGGAAGGTGGCTGAAAAAAAAAAAAAACAAGAAGGGACATGGTCAGCAACTAGACGATACGTCAAGGCCTTAAAACCCAGCCCCTGCAGACTCAACTAAAACTGTCCCAATTACGATGGTCTGGCCATGTCTGCAGAATGGGAGAAGATCGGCTACCACGATAATATGAGAAAATAAAAGCCAAGTATCCAGACTTCCAGGACGACCCTGAGTCCGCTGGAGGACAACATGAGACAATCTCTGGAAGACCTGAGGACTAGATTGAAACCAGGTCAGGAGGAAGACAGCCAATAGAAAAGTATGGCGCTCTCTCTGGCAAACCTCTACACACCAGGGTAGAAGAGGAATGAGAAAGTAGTAAGTATCATTAAAAAGATACATGTCCGGTTGCTAAGCCCAAGAGTTAGTCCTTTATATATATATATATATATATATATATATATATATATATATATATATATATATATATATATATATATATATATATATAATGAGGTTGCTAGCTCCGTATCAGTGGCGTCACTAGGGGGTTGCGGGGGGTAGTAGTGGTAGTAGTAGTAGTAGTACGTTCAATCATAACTGACGTTAGGAAAATACCCCCGGGGTGAGAGCCCTTAGCTTTTTTTGTTGTTGCCTGGTGTTTCTTTTGTCGTGTTTTATTCTCTTCTGCTTGATGCGAGAGCTTCTTTTTGACCAATCTGAGGTGTTGCCGTAGAGAGCATCGCCACTTGATGCGATCGGCAGCGTCATCCTCTTAGGTTGCTGGATTTATGTTGAGTGCCTTCATGTCTGTCTTGCACGTATAGATTGTGTATACAGTGTTAATTATTCTATATATTATAGTATGGTTTTTTTTTTTTAATCTGTGTATTTCTAGGTGATAATTTATGGTATTTGCTGCGATGGGGTTTCGTAATATCTGTAGTGTGAATGTAGTATGTACTCCTTTTCCTGGTTGTTACTGTATGTCACTTTCCTTCATTCAGCCGTAGAGCATAGACCTTCAATAAACAATCGCCAAGTCAAGGTCTTGAACCATCAAGTCTGTCACGAACCATCAAGTCTGTCACGAACCATCAAGTCTGTCACGAATAGAGGTGGGCAAATCGACACTCTCCGCTGTTTCGAAACAGTCGGCTCAGTGATTTAAACTGTGTCGAAACAGTGTATCAACACACCGGCACTATTGCCCGTATCGGGGAGAAAGAAGTCTCTAATAGACAGTATACATTACTATACATGAACTGTTTTTCCTTGCGCGCTACTGTCGTGTGTGAAAATCTATGGCATTTCGTGTGACCACAATTCAATATTTTTACACAAGTCTTCATTATGATGGAGCCGCGGTAGCATAGTGGTTAGTGCACTGGCTTCCTAGCGCTGTGGTCTATGGTTCGATCCCCAGATGAGGCGGAAAAATTTTTAGGCCACAAACGGCTCCTGGGTCGACCCAGCCCCAAATGGGTACCAGAGCTACTCTGGGAAGGTTAAGGCGGCCGGTGTGATGCCGACCACATCACCCCTAGTGTGCCGACGGTCAAGATAATATGGGCCTAACACCATATTCCCAATATGCCTCAATGGGCGTGTAACGGGTTCCTTTACCTTTACCTTCATTATGATGAAATAAAACGGAGATATGATGATAGCTGCAGTATATGTGAAAATAATAAAAAACAACAATAATAATAACAGTAATAATAACACATGATATCAAACTAGAGTAAGCTAGTTTTGGTAGACAATGATTCAAATCCACACCGAGTACACAGATATCAGCAGAGTTAATAAAGTGTCCATTACATTTATACGAACACACGGACACTTTCAACTTTAACATAGTGCCTAAAACATTGACAACTGCAGCACTGACACAATTTCCAGTGTCTATAACTTCTCAGCAAAAATAATATCACTTGTAAAATCAAATCATCATAACACATCCCTGAAAAATATGACATGTTTGATATTCCATACTAATGTTCCGAACGGTTCACTCAAATTTTACAAAGGTCCACGGATGGTGAGACAGTGTGTCTCTGCAAAACAGCGAGGCAGACAGAAACTAAAACTGCTTCGAAACAACAAGCAGGCTGTGTGTCGAATCTTTCGGACATTCTGCTGTTTCGAAGCATTGTTTCGACACATACACACAGTAGACATCTCTAGTCACGAACCATCAAGTCCGTCACGAACCATCAAGTCCGTCACGAACCGTCAAGTCTGTCACGAACCATCAAGTCTGTAGCGAACCATCAAGTCTGTCACGAACCATCAAGTCTGTAGCGAACCATCAAGTCCGTCACGAACCATCAAGTCAAGGTCTTTCTATGTCTTCCTCGTCGTTTTTACTTAGTCTCCAGTTGTCGTCTGCTTCCTTTAACCTCGGGATCCAGAACAAGGACTGCCTCGTAATGCTATTAACAGGTTTTCTCAGTGTGTGTCCTATCTATCTTCAGCGTCTTCTTCGCATTTCTTCCACTGGCTCTTGTCTGGTTCTTGTCATCAGGTCCACATTAATTTTAATATATATTGTATTTGTTGATAATTTTTTAAGGTTTCGTAGATTCATGGATTTAGTAGTGCGATAGTGGTAATCCAGGTTCTGTGCTTGTGAAGTTGTTCGTTATGTCTTGACCCTTGTGTACATCTGACTGTTATGTTAACTATTTGGCTTGTCTTGCTAATGTGACTTCTGAGTGATACTTAAAGACTAGACAACATGATGGCTGCAATGACTGATCGACTCGTGGCTGACAACAATAAACATATCCATAATTGGTCATCTCCGTGCCTGATTATAAAGGTAATAGAACACATATGACTTCTACGTTGACACTTCATACAGCATTTAATTCACTGGTCAGGAACTATTTTATTAACGCTTGACCTCTGCTGACTACTGTAATACTGTCTACTATTCCATACTTGTATGGGCTGTTCTCAGTGTATTTAATTTGGCTTCGAAATATTAGCTGGGTCACCACCAGTGCTGAAAACTTGTTCTTAGCCACTAGAACTGATCTTTGTAAAGTCGGCCCTATGCGTCTACTACTTTGTTTCCGAGCTCAACCTTTTAAGTATTCTCTCATATCCAGCTCTATTTGTTTACCATCGTAAGTCATTCCATCATGACTTACCGAGCAACATCATATCCGTACTTACTTCCTTATTTACTTCTTCTGTAGCTAACACTTTTTCCTTAATGCACTGTAACTGCCTGTTACACTTAATTTACAATATATACAGCCGTTTGTGACCCATTTAAAACATCATGGTATCACCGATTCTTTATTACTGCCATCCCCCTGGCTCAACCCTTCACTTATCTTTGGACCTAAAAAAAAACATATAATAATAATAATAAATTCTTTAAGCACCAAACACGGCGCATAAGGCAGAAACCAGTGCTCTCCAGGTTGTTCGTTGTGACGCCACTCCTCTTAGCTCTTGCACATTATTTAGGCCCAACGTTCTTCCCTCTCTTATTATTGTTCTTCTGAGTGTTTCTTTTGGTCTTCCTTTTTTCCTCTTACCCTCAGGAACCCAAGTGAGCGCCTGTAGTGGTATTCTGTTGTTTTGCATTCGTAGGACATGACCGATATATGACCATCGTCTTTTCCTTATATAGTCGGAGACATATTTCTGCCTAGAGTCTTTTATTTGTCGATTAGTCTTGAATTCTTTCCAACTGATGTTCATGAGTTTTCTAAGACATTTGTTCTCGAATGTATTCAGCTTGTTCTCCAATGATTTTGTTATTTTCCAACTCTCACAGCCGTATGTTAACACTGAGATAAAAAATATGTGGTCCCCTAATTGGAACTACTTGCGTTTCCGTATCGTCTATCTATTCCTAACATCTTTAATCTTCTACTTTATTTCGCTCATTTCACGTGTCTCCACACCCCTCTATCCTGCTATCATTTTATCCCTATTTTCCATTGTCCCTTATATGTTTCTCCTTTCTTCGCCTCTTTTATTTCAATCTCTCAATTCTTTACCTTCTGTATACCAGAGCTGACGAAGACCGTACTTCACCTCCACGTGGTGGTCCTGGAAACAGTCTGCAGCAGTGCAGTCTGGCTGAGCGAGTACGGATCGCAGAGGGAAGGCAAACCCGGTCCCAAAACTGCCGTGCTGAAGTTGGATGTGTCGACCGAAAAGTGCAGATATCACAGCTACGGCGTAAACAGACACAACGCAACCACCGTCCTTTTCAGGACGAACGAGGAAGAAGAAGAAGTATTTGTGTATCTCAATCTCTTTCTTCCCTATTCTTCTGGTCCTCATAACACTCTGCCCTGTTCGGAAAACTTCTCTTATTATATCTGTTCACTCCAGAACTCACTTTCGTCTCTTGTCGTCTCACTTATAATTCCTCCGTTATATGTTCGTTTCTTCTAGAACCTTTCTCGATATCTCTGCCTCTGGACCACTGCTTCTAAACACTTGTCCTTGACTATCTGCACTTAATTAACTATTCGAGAGTTTACCTACCAAGGTTTTCTTGAGATGTACTGCTGGCGACATACTTGGACACACAGCTCAACATGAAAACTATTTGTCGTGAAAACATCTTTTGTCTGCCTTCGTTTCTACAAACTGCAGCGGTACCGTAAACACAATAGTACCTGAGCTGGCCATTACTTTATATATGGTCGTTACGGTTCGTCTATGCTAACCTGCTCACAGCTGGCGACGAGTGAAGAGTAAACTCAACTCTTCTGTCAGTGCACGGACTTCCCGTGTCGCTGATGACGTATGAACTAAGTCCCGCTACTCAATAATTATCCCTTGTAATTCTAATCCAAATTATCTTCCTTTTCCTATCACATTACCTGCTCTATCCTAAAAAAAAAGATTTGTCCCCCAGGACAAATGTTTTCTATCCCCTTAATTACTATACCTATCTTTACCCCAAAACTTAATTTGTACTTCCTTGACCAGTGTTACCATACATAAACACAAAAAATAAAATATACATCATCATTCTACCCACATTGAATAATCCCTTATGTATTCATCATATTCTTCCCACTACTTCATCATATTGTAATTATATCATACTGATTACAAAACATACTCTGTAATCACTACTAACTGTGATTTACTTATACATTGTACGCTTCTTTCATCCACAATTTATTATACCTTTCACACTCCATTTTCACTCTCAACCTCTCCATTTCCTACTTTGTTTCCGAGCTCAACCTTTTAAGTATTCTCTCATATCCAGCTCTATTTGTTTACCATCGTAAGTCATTCCATCATGACCTACCGAGCAACATCATATCCGTACTTACTTTCTTATTTACTTCTTCTGTAGCTAACACTTTTATTTTAATGCACTGTAACTGCCTGTTACACTTAATTTACAACATATACAGCCGTTTGTGACCCATTTAAAACATCATGGTATCACCTATTCTTTATTACTGCCATCCCCGTGGCTCAACCCTTCACTTATCTTTGGACCTAAAAAAATATGTGGTCCCCTAATTCGAACTACTTGCGTTTCCGTATCATCTATATATTCCTAACATCTTTAATCTTCTATTTTATTTCGCTCATTTCACGTGCCTCCACACCCTCTATCCTGCTATCATTTTATCCCTATTTTCCATTGTCCCTGTTCTGACTCTCTTCCTTCTATTTCTTCCTTATATGTTTCTCCTTTCTTCGCCTCTTTTATTTCAATCTCTCAATTCTTTACCTTCTGTATTTGTGTATCTCAATCTCTTTCTTCCATATTCTTCTGGTCCTCATAACAACACTCTGCCCTTTTCGTAAAACTTCTCTTACTATATCTGTTCACTCCAGAACTCACTTTCGCCTCTTGTCGTCCCACTTATAATTCCTCCGTTATATGTTCGTTTCTTCTAGAACCTTTCTCGATATCTCTGCCATATACACATGGCTTCTCCCAATATACTTATGTGTACCCTCCATGTATTTCTCTGTTATTTCTCTATGGTTTCGCAAACTTCATCATCTCTGCCATCTCCTCCCCCCTTATCCACTGTATTCGTTCCATCTGGAACAATCTCCCTAAATACTCTTGTCTGTCATCACCTTATGATTTCTCCAATCCCGAACCGTTGCCACTTTCACCCTGGCCTTCTTGATTACTCCTATTCTCTAATCTTCTCAATTCTCCTATACTCGCCATTTTCCTCGTGGCTTAATCCTCACCATTTTCATCTCCTCATCTCTTCTGACATTACTCATGTCTTCTCTTTATATATAATTTTATAATCATTGGCTGTCTCCCATGGCTTCTATTCTGTCTTCTGACATTTGAATGCTGATTATCTTGAATATCTCTCCATGTTTTAACTCCTCCTTCTTTGCCTATGGCTTCTCCTTATACTCTTATATTATCTTTTTGCCATTTTCCCTACGGCTTCTCCAATCACTACTCTTCTCTCTCTACTGCAGTAGTCTATCGTTCAGACCTACTCAGCTTCTTAGTAGTATGTTCAATGTACACCGATTGCCTCTAGTTTTCCCACAACTAGACTCCCGCTGCAATTTTCTACTTCTCACCGTTATCTCCTCTCCCTCTCGTTCCCTCCTTGGAACTGTGCTCTCCAATTTCTCAATTATAACTCTCTGTTTATGTCCAAATATTTCTCACTATCACTACCATCTTCCTCTACGGTTTCTCAAAATCTCAATCTCCATTATTCCATTTTACTCCGTATTCCTGCCGTCCTGCTCTACAACTTCTCGAAACCTCTATCTCCATTATTCCTGCCGTCGTCACCACGGCTTTTCACATAATTTCCGCCATACTACCATGGCCTCCCATCCCAACTGTTTCTCAACTCTCCTTTACTCATCTCCTCCTGTACTACAGTACTCTATCTGTCAGGTGTACTCAGTTTGCTTCATGTGTGCGGTATAGATCAATTATACTTAAGTCTCCTCAAGACTCCGCAACTTCCGCCATACTTATTAATCTGCTGTTCTCAGTATATTCAATTTGGCTTCGAAATATTAGCTGGGTCACCACCAGTGCTGACAACTTATACTTAGCCACTAGAACTGATCTTTATAAAGTCTACCCTATACGTCTGACACTGGACCACTGCTTCTAAACACTTGTCCTTGACTATCTGCACTTGATTAACTATTCGAGAGTTTACCTACCAAGGTTTTCTTGAGATGTACTGCTGGCGACATACTTGGACACACAGCTCAACATGAAAACTATTTGTCGTGAAAACATCTTTTGTCTATCTTCGTTTCTGCAAACTGCAGCGGTACCGTAAACACAATAGTACCTGAGCTGGCCATTACTTTATAGATGGTCGTTAATGTTCGTCTATGCTAACCTGCTCACAGCTGGCGACGAGTGAAGAGGGAACTCAACTCTACTGTCAGCGCACGGACTCCCCGTGTCGCTGATGACGTATGAACTAGGTCTCGCTACTCAATAATTATCCCTTGTTATTCTAATCCCAGTTATCTCCCTTTTCCTATCACAGTACTGTAGTAATAATACTTCTTTAGTACTATTGGTGTGGTGACTATTATTTTGTTATTGTACAACAATATGTGTGAAAACGAAACCAATTAACAAGATACGGCCTCATATCTTCAGTGACTAACGCAAACTATGAATTCTTCTGAACCCGTCATTGTAGTTTCCACGACATGAACGTTTGAAAAGCCTAATTAAAAGAGTAATAACTAAGGAATGGACAGTAGAGTGGGATGGAAGTCTGAAGGGCAGATATGCATATAAATTGTTCAGGACTCCAACAAGAACGTGTCTGGTATCGAGAACTAAAAATTCCTAGCAATAAGAAGCTTCTTAGACTGCAATTAGGAATGAGTTATTTTAGAATAGAAGAAATTTAATACCGGGTATTAGATTACAGTATTTACAGCCATGCAAATTCATCCATAACTGTGGAACAGGTGTTGAGAATAGATAGACCTAGAGAACTGCACAATATAGTAAAAGAACTAAAATTAATTTATAAGGACCAATGAAGGTGTGAGGAAAAGGGGTAGTCTGATGGGTTCTCAGAAGAGTTCTCGTGTGGATGATGGCAGATATATGGTAGATTTAATGTAACCTCGGACACCCCTGGGCTTTCCCACCCCTTTTCACCTTGTTAACAACAGGGCAGTTATGAGAGACTTTACTTTGGTTTTTCTTTTTGTATTTTCTCTTTTTTTTTTTTTTTTTTTTGTATTGTTTATTTGTTTCTTGGAAAGGGGAGGTCACACACAAGTACATTTACACAAATTTGGTTGTGCTTTGCTCTATTTGGACTGCGTGGCGAAGGGGAAGAAACTATATTTGGATATCGGAAATCTGATTTTGTTGTCTTGAATTTATTACACTGAATCCTAATTGTGACTTCAAGGGTTGAATGGGATACGTAAAAAAAAAATTGTAACGATGCGCACATCGTGCAGTTTTCTAGCGAAATATTGAGAGGGAGGAAGAGAGAGAAAATGAGAGAGATAAAACGGATAATTACAAAAGATCATGACAGGGTCAGTAATAATAATTAAAAATGGAGAAACGGTAGAAATAAGCTGGAGATGCACCACATTCACACTTTGATATAAATAACATGTGCAGTAGAATTGTGTTGTAAAATATAAGAGTTATGAACAAATGAGAATCCTAATATTAGATTATTTGCCGGCATCAAATTTACCTATAAATATAGAAAAGGTGCTAAGAATAGATAGACTTAGGGAACTGCATAATATGGTCAAAAAGTATTTAACAAGCAAATTACAAGCAAATTTGGTCATTTTGATTTGCTATATTTACAATGATTTGACAGAAGTGATGCCACTTTCCCATATCGGCAGTTATTCATCTTATTTGGAATTGAAAACACTATATATCCTAATTATAACCCATCAGAGTGTGAACGGAATATCTGTCATCACTAAATTAAAAAAAAAAAATATCTCCCAAAGGCAGCTGTAAAGAGCAGTACACCCCACTGTTTTGTTACACCAAGCAGTATAAATACATAATAATATGTCCGAATGGCAGAGTGATTAAAGCGCGTGTGTCTAGAGGCAAATGCACGGGGTTCGAAACCTGGTCGCGACATGCTACAGTCTATTTAAGTATTAAGATTGGTTCCTGACACTGATCATGAGCTAGGGAAGACAAGTGCAGAGAGAAATGGAACTTGTCACCTAAACTCTAACACTTAACTCTCCTGTGACAGTATCTGTTATAGAACTTCCTACATCTTTTTTTCAGGTATGTCCTCGAGTGTATCCAATAAACTAGAAGTAATATTCTGCTGTATTTAGCACGCGCCACAACTGAACCTTGGCTGTCTCTCTTGGTGTTAAAAATAAACGAGAGGAACTGGGACAATATCTATCTCATTACGAAACTGAGACTCATGTTCCAAGCTAATTTGTGATGACCTAGATTTCTACAAGTGCGCCGAAAATAGATACCTTTGAAGACCCATATTAGATACTCTAGGTTTTGACCACTGTTGGAAACATTTATAGAATCTTCCAGCCTACAAGAGCTGGTGTGGATATACTGTCCTGGTCATGCTGGGGTACACGGTAATGAGAGAGCTGACAGACTAGCATCAAGAGCACCCATAATGGGGACACTAGATATGGATAAGGGAGATATACTGAGAACAATTAATGACTGTCTGTTAGAGAATGACACTGCAATAGATGAATCATCAAGGTTAAGACTGTTGGAATTTGGCATCAAACGTAAAGCTAGCAGAGATGGATGTGTGAGAGGATGCACGCATCGTGTTTACAATCAGCGAGCTACAGGAACAGTTAGCATTCACACTCTTCGACATATACTGATGGAGACTGAGCATCTATGGGTTTGCCCGGAGTGCAATGATGTCAATTCTGTATAACAATAACAATGGACCATCACTGCAGAGCAAGGTGAGTAAACCACGTGACAAGTATTACAAGACAGTCCTTAATTTAGAATTCAAAAAGTAAAAGAAATAGAGGAAGATTTAAAACTTGGAGAAGGTAATTAGATATTGACGTGAACGGGGTCAAGAAGACAGGTAGATACTTGAACAGGTGGCAACGGAAAGGTGAGTGGCTTGTATCAACACATTTTTAATGAACAGAGGCTGTAGTGTCAGGCTTGTATGGGTTCCAACCCATGAAGGAATAACTTGAAAAGAATTGACAGATCAGGCAGACAAAAGGGGTAGAATAAGTAACAATCATGTAGGCTACAAGCAGGGCTAGGGAGATCCGAGACTAAGCAATGAGTCAAACATTCTATAGCCGAGGAGTGGACAGTTGCTTGCGCTCTTGGTGCAACCAGCAGCTTCATCCTCACAGGTTACTGGATTTATGTCCAGTACCCTCGTGTCTCTCTTGCACTTGCACACATCTTTGAACCTCAGCTGCGGTCGCCCAACTGTTCTTTTGCCATCTGTCAGTTGCTCGTAAAAAATATCTTTGGGGATGTGACCATTTTCCATGCGGTGGACATGGTCAAGGCAGCATAGTCTGCCATGTCTAAGCAGTATACACACGCCTTGAAGGCCAGGACATGACAGCACCTCGACATTTGTCACTTTGTTCTTCCAACGGTAGACAAACTTGTTTACTTCTGAAAGTGCATGTACCAAATAAAGAAAAAAACTGAAGGTACCGTTAAACAAAATGTTGACTAGGTGCAAGACACTTTACGATAAGAAGAACGCTGCTGCAAGGAAGGACATGACAAACTATCTACCACATTGTAAATAACAGGAACAACAGAGGTATGCCCCAAATAAGTACTTTAATGATCGCAATATGAACATTACAACCAATAAGATACTTAGTATACAAGCCCCAGAAGAACTCAAAAAGATAGTAAAACTATATTTCGACAAAGCAAATAAAATCAAATAAGCATATACAATAAAATCTACAACTTCTTGCGTGACACCACTATGGTTGGACTCTGAGCTTTGCTGACCCATTTGCTTCCTCTCTTTTGTTGCACTGTAGCAGGCTCTCCCAGAAGACTATGGGTAGACAGGAGAAGCAAAGAAAAAGGCAAAAGGTACTGAAAAAGTAAGGAAAAGCAGGGGAACAAGTACATTGTGCTTATGCACCTTCGCGAGAAGGTTAATCTGAGAACCACACTGATGTTAACAGATACATAAGGGAAAACAGAGTCAGAGAGATGTGACAGCTTCATAAGAAGGGTTGGGGACGAGTAATGTATAAATTGTTTGAAACATGACAAAAAATAAAAAAAAACAGCAAAGGATACAGAGAAAGACAGGTATTAAATGTTGAAAGTGTTGACATTGGAAGCACTGTGGGGCTTGAGGACTGACAGAAGGGTCAAGAATTAACTCAGCCAGTTATCATACACGAGATGAAGGCTGCCGCTAAATCCCAAGATCTGGCTGTCCTCAAATCTGGTACAGAAGATTTGAGATGTCTTAAAATTATCTTATAATGACAGCACACTCTCCCATGTATACTGGCTGCAGGATGCTAGCAGTCCTCCATGAACAAACAATAATAATAATAATAATGACAGTAATATTATTGAAGAAAATAACTAGCAAAACAATACAAAAATGAATGCAAAACTACCTATACTTCATAAACAAGAATAAAGGCACACCACGAACCAAATTTTTTTTAAATTCAAAAGAAAAATCGGCAGAAAACTAATATTCATGTCATATGTCACACATGTCATGTTTGCTGTCAAGAGTTGTTTGACATATGTCATGTTTACTGTCAACTACTGTATGACATATTTCAAGTTTTCAGTCAAATCCTGTATGACATATTTTCTTTTTACAGTCAAGTACTGTGTGACATATTTTTTTTTTAAATTCATAAGAAAAATCGGCAGAAAACTAATATTCATGTCATATGTCACACATGTCATGTTTGCTGTCAAGAGTTGTTTGACATATGTCATGTTTACTGTCAACTACTGTATGACATATTTCAAGTTTTCAGTCAAATCCTGTATGACATATTTTCTTTTTACAGTCAAGTACTGTGTGACATATTTTTTTTTTAATTCATAAGAAAAATCGGCAGAAAACTAATATTCATGTCATATGTCACACATGTCATGTTTGCTGTCAAGAGTTGTTTGACATATGTCATGTTTACTGTCAACTACTGTATGACATATTTCAAGTTTTCAGTCAAATCCTGTATGACATATTTTCTTTTTACAGTCAAGTACTGTGTGACATATTTTTTTTTTAATTCATAAGAAAAATCGGCAGAAAACTAATATTCATGTCATATGTCACACATGTCATGTTTGCTGTCAAGAGTTGTTTGACATATGTCATGTTTACTGTCAACTACTGTATGACATATTTCAAGTTTTCAGTCAAGTCCTGTATGACATATTTCCTTTTTACAGTCAAGTACTGTGTGACATATTTCCTTTTTACAGTCAAGTACTGTGTGACATATTTCATGTTTACAAAAAAGTACTGTATGACATATTTCATATTTATAATTATGTATGGTATAAATATTTAATGATTAAATCAAAGTATTGTAAGACATACATGCACACCATCATAGCTGGCAGACGCTGGAGCTGGGTTGGCCATGTCCTCAGAAGAGACCCCGATGCCATCACAAGAACAGCTATGCTTTGTCCCCTGAAGGAAAGCGAAAGAGAGGCCGACCAAAAACAACCTGGCGGAGGACTGTGGAGGCTGAGATGCAAAGAATGAACCAGAGTTGGGGCACTGTACGAAGGATGGCCACCGACCGAGCAAAGTGGAATCAATTTGTTGTTGCCCTACAAGACGCCACTAGGCGTGATGGCCACTGACTGCTTTGACGGTCGGCGGCTAAGGATCACAGAAGAAGAAGATTGTAAGACATACGTCATGTTCACACTAAGTTATTAAGTTCTGTATGACAAATGTCATGTCTACACTCAGTTATGTTCTGTATGACAAATGTCATGCCTACACTCAGTTATTATGTTCTGTATGACAAATGCCACATCTACACTCAGTTATTATGTTCTTTATGACAAATGTCACGTCTGCACTAAGTTATTACATTCTGTATGACAAATGCCATGTTATGACGGGTCGGTGGTGGTGGTGTGGTTGGTGTTGCGATTCCTTGGTTATGGTATTATTTATTGAATAGTAAAGTCACTCTTTAGACGTATCAATGTTGGTTATAAATGGTTAGCTCTGGGCATCAGAACATCCCTTCGACGTTCTGATTTGCATAGTCTATAGTATTTGATTTCCCTTGTGGGAGAGTTATCGTGCTGACAAAGGTAAACACCAACAGCTGTAGAACCGAACCCGAAACGTAAATAAAGGATCAAGCCTTCTGCTTTGAGTCCACATGTATTGAGATTCATACAAAAACGATAATCGACATTCGCAAAGGTTTCATGTACAATTCAGCGTAACAATTGAATTCCAAATAATATCAGTAAGTATCCGTCCGTGTCAAAACAATATGTCAGATGAACATCGTGGCTATATACGTGCGCTGTTGTAGTCAACAGCCAGAAATGAGCACATGAGTTCTTGACATCTACAATTTGAATCATAATACGATTCTCCTTCCATTATTAGTTTAATTTAATTAATCTCATGCTTAGATTAATTTCCGAACTGACCCTGAAGTCTACATCGATTCATCTATATAATATAGGCTATATACTCAGCCTTATTTCCTTGGAAGAAATACAAGACACGACCTTCTTGCTTGACGGATAGCGTAACAAAGGCCCTGTAACCAAGTCACCCGGCGTGACCTTCCCAACGCGAATGCGTCATAATCTCCGCATATATTTCGCGTTCACTATACCGTAAAATATCGACATATTCTATAAATATTAATGACCCCTAAACGTTGCGCATGGGTAAACCCCAGCAGACGCCATCATTTAAAATAACACCGTAACAGATTTCCTGTCAGACGGGGGCAAAAAAAATCTATTAAATAGATTTTTTTTGAACAATATTAATCAAATTATCAAAAATTTAACAAAACCCGACGTATGACCTACGATGTTCTATCTAGAACAATGTCGCGGTCATGTCAGTAATATATTATAATAAAATCAACGTCATATCATACATATACCTTATATTAAACAAGGAAATGTCACTGTCACTAACTAATTAACTAATTAATTTTGTTGTATGTATAGACTAACTAATAATGTGAGGTGTTATTAAAATTATTCTAACTAACTAAAATTAAAATAATTAATTATAGTATGTACGTATGGTACTAACTAATTAATATCTAATAGAGGAAAATGAGAAATAGTATAAGAGAGTAAAAGAAATAAAAATTGAGAAGTACGGACAATTAAAACCAAATATTAAAGTATACATTAAATTAGCATGCGTGTGAAAATGAAGTGTAAGGATAGATACCTAATTAAATTAACGCAATCAGAAGAAAAGAGCAGAGAAAAAAATAAAAAATTCATACATTTTAACTATATATATGAAATGTCATAATGTAATATCTATTACCTTAATACTGTAATTACACTAATTAAAAAGTTTATTGGTGTGATATTCTTTTGTTTCATCTTTTTTAAGTATATCTTATTTTTTTATTTCATCACACTTTGACTTTATTATATATTATATATTAATTTAATAACTAGAAAATTTAATAATATTGGACATGAAGATCCAATCGTAGTTACCTCCTGTTGAATTGTATGAAAGTTCATTAAGACACAAGGTTCATATTATCAAATTATGATTTGATTATCCATTCATTGTTAGTTCCTTTATTAAACTTTGAAAGTTAATTGACTAAGTCATCAACGTATCTGTCCCTTCTACATCAGAGATTGTTCCTTTTTAACAGTTTTCAATCGAAATGAGTGATACTCAAAGTGGAATTGAAGTTCAAATTTTCAAACGATCCGTAAAACTTGATATTTTGATCACAATAGTTTATTTCGAAATGTCCTTATTTAGGTAGGAAGTCCAACTGAAGTGTTGTATATTCTGACTTGATATCAATACCGTTCATTGCAAATGTAATGCTTGACTAGTCAGAAAATTTTCTTGAAATTGTAATATTCATTCAGAATCCATAGGATGTCTGGACAACGTGTCGGCTATGACGTTTTCAGTTCCAGGTATCGACTGTATCTCGAACTCGTAGGGTTGCAACGTAATAGCAAATCGTGCAAGTTTAGCACTTTTATGGTTTGAGCGACGTAATGCTGCCACTGATTTCTGATCAGTCTGGATCAGGAATGGAGATCCCAGCAAAAACTTTTCCAACTTGGTAATTGCCCAGATTACGGAGAGCAATTCTCGGTCCACAGTGGAATAATTCGTCTCCGGAGGTCTCAGTTTGCGTGAGATATACATTACAGGGTGAAGGACATCATCATGATATTGCAGTAGACATGCCCCGAGTCCGTAATTACTCGCATCTGTACGTAGAACAAACTGTTTAGAAGCATCTGGTAATCTTAAAACAGGTGGGCATGAAAATATTTTTAAGATAGTGCGAAAAGTTTTGTCACATTCGTCGGTCCAATTTATCCTTAAAGGCATGTTCTTCTTTAGTAACGAAGACAGGACAGCCGTGATGGATGATAGGTGAGGTACAAATCTGCTATAGTATTGGATTAAACCTAACAGACTCCTAACCTGTTTCTTCGTTTGAGGAACAGATAAATTTAATATTTTAGAAACTGTACTGGGAATTGTTTGGATACGTCCCGATCCAATAATGTGCCCCAGGAATGTTATCTCATTACATGCTATTTGAATTTTAGTTGGTTTAGCGGTTAAATGGTTATCCCGCAATATTTCCAAAACTGATTTAAGACCCAAAAAATGTTCCTCAAATGATGAACTAAACAAACATATGTCGTCAATATAGGTAATTATATCTGATCTACCTGCTAAAATTTTTCGCATCATGCGAATAAAGGTAGCTGGAGCATTCATTAGCCCAAAAGGCATCACGTTCCACTGGTAAAGACCTTGTGGAGTTGAGAATGCTGTGTAGTATTTGGCTCTTTCGGTTAGTGGAATCTGCCAATAACCTTTAGTTAAGTCAATTTTAGTGAAAAGTGTAGCATTGGATAGACGAGGAAGTAAATCGTCAAGGATAGGATGTGGTTCGCTATCTGGTACTGTCTGCGCATTAAGTTTCCTATAGTCAACACATAAACGTATGTTGTTGTCCTTTTTCCGGACAATGACTAAAGGAGAAGAAAATGGAGATGTACTAGTCTCAATAATACCTAATGATATCATCTGTTTGAGTTCCTGAGATGTCTTACTCAGAAAATGTAGAGGTAGAGAATAAGGATGAACACGAATTGGTGTATCATTGTTAAGAGTAATATCGTGACTAATTATAGATGTGCAACCCGGTACATCAGTTAACACATCTGGGAAAGATTGTAGAAGATCAGCAACGCGTTGATGCTGTTGCGGTGTAACCGTAGAAGAAATGGTCACATCACGCCAAGATTCAGTAGATTGGACAGTAAGTACAGTTAAAGGCATCTGCACTTCAGGAAAAGAAGATTCTTCCTCCTGTATAACAGATAGATTAGAATAATGACAAGTAGATACAGTATTGTCATCTAATTCATGAAAAATTGACTGTAAGTGTATAGGACGTGTATGAAATTGCTTGAGCATATTAATATGGAATATCTTTCTGTGTCCCTTGATATCTAAGACGTAATCAACGTCTGAAATTTTATCAGTAACCTTATAAGGACCAGTAAGGAAAAGAAATGATGAATGACTATGCTGAGTCATCAATGATATGAGACAATTGTATTACCATAGCATGTTATCTGCGTGACGCAGCATTAGGTACTAATTGTAACCGTAGACAATGATGGTTAAAGTAAGCACCATTATCATGCTCGATGACCATTCGAGCATCTCTATTGTTACGAAATGTAACTATAGCTTCACCATACCTGTCATTGGTAGGTGACAACAACCGTACAAACATAACGTCTGCCGTGTCATTAAAGAAATTGCTAAGTGCCTGCCATCTGGTACGTTGTGGCAGATTGCGCACTAACACGGTGCGAGAATATGCACCCTTCCCAATGTAAGTGGGATCAGTGTCACTAACGTGATAAATAGTTCTTCTATTTAATCTTTTGGATATGGTAGTCTTATGAGATGATGTCTCATAATGATTGACATATTTATTTGTCCTAATTTTATTAGTTAAGTTCATAAGAACTTCACCATCATTACCCTTGTTCGGGACATCCCTTCTTTTCCCATTTTCAACAATTTTATTAAGATCACTGTTAATATGATCCTGTCGCCAACATCTATCTTCCGACTTGGCGGCATTCTCTTGAGAAAAGGTATATCTGCCTCGAAATGATTTTCTAATCTTCCTAGGATGGGCTGGTAGTTTAGTATACTTTTTATCCTGTAGGAGAGTCTTATCCTTCTCCTTATCGATTTCCAGAATGGTACTGAGACTGAAATTGGAGAAAACTGTGCCACATGTATTTATTTTGTTGGCCCGTAATGTAGCTGTTGCAATGACAGCGTTAGCATTGCAATAAGATTGCACATTCTTTAATTCCCATTCCTCAATTTCCTGTGGGGAACAATCCTTACTACCATGGATGCGTCCCAACATCAGATCTGCAATTGGATTCTGAAGCATGCATACCTTAACTTGTCCTGAAAAGAAAGGTGTATTAACATGGACAAGAGCTGTGGGGTAAAACTCAATAGTTCCCCCAAAAGTCATGCAACGGACATATTCCCCCGTTGCACAGCTAGGATGTACTAGCGACTGTCGCACTCCAATGGTTGTGGACCCCGAGTCTCTCAATACAGAAACTACAGAACCATTTACTATCCCTCTGTTAAAAATCAGAGAGCCTGTTCCATCATTGGCTGCAAGACCTACTTCTGGTGTAATGTGTCCGCAGTTTAGCACTGTCTCCTTTGCCTTCTGAAAAATAAGATTGCATTGTGGGCAACTATTTGCCACGTTATAATTTATAGCAAAGCATGCAGCAGAAGAATTCATTGTATTATCGTTAGGTGGAACCTGAACCTTAGGGGTGATATCATTTGTCACTGCTGCCCCGGTATTATGGTTATAATGTGAAGATCCACGAGAATGAGAACGATTACGAGAATAATTAGTTGAATTATCCCGTTGTCGTCTATTGCAATTGTTATCTCGATGTCTCGATTTATAATTATCGCTATTCTTCCAATTGTTACCATTATTATATTGATATGACCGATTATAACTTGAGTTACGAGGATTACTGTTGTATCTTGACTGAGGTGAATAATTTCTGGTTTGTTGTCTTCCTCTATTAAAGTTATTGTTAAAGTTATTCTGTCCCTTATGAAAATTAATGTCATAGTTTCCTTTGAACCTACCTCTGTCCACACTGTGTGTTCTAGGTTTGTTATGATTATGATATGCCATATTGGAGGCTACAGGAAGTGGTTCTCTTATCAACGAGCCAGAAATATTAGCATTCGGATGAGCTGTGCAGTAATTTAAAGAAATTTTTTCTAACTCATCAATAGATTCTGGTTTTCTTTCTTGCAGATAAGCAAAGAATGGTGAGCTGACAGAAGATAATACTTTATCCCTCAATAATAAATCAACTAATTTGTCGTAAGATTTGTTGACACCTGCCAGTTCAACCCATCTGTTAAAAGTATTGCGTATGTTAGCAATAAATCCCGTAAAATCCTTATTATTATCTGGCAACAAACTTTTAAAACGTAGTCTACATGCCTCTTCGTTCAAGTGGAAACGACGTAATAACAACGTCTTAATGGCCTCATAATCTGTGGCTAATGTAGGATCAATGTTTTGTGCTGCACTTGCAGGTTCGCCATCCAGAAATTCCTTAAGTTTAAGTGCCCATGCAGTTTTGTCAAGGTTATTGACCTTACATATATCCTCAAAGCGCGCCAGCCACGATGAAAGGTCGTCCACGTGTAATTTGAATGGTGGTAATTTAAAGTAATAATTGCCCTTAAGTCGGGTGGATGAAGATCCAGATTGAGCATTATCATTTTGGCTTGCTGCAGCACTCTGCGAATTAAGTTTTGCTGTTTCCAATTTAAGCCGTTGCAATTCCATTTCTTGCTGCAATATGATTTCTTGTCGTTTCAATTTATTCTCTTCTTCAATCCGTAGGATTTCATCTCTTGCTATCTTTCTTTCTTCTCTCTCTGCTTTAGCAATAGCTTTTCTTTCCTCCTCTTCTGCCTTAGCAAAAGCTTTCTTTTCCTCCTCTTCTGCCTTAGCAAAAGCTTTCTTTTCCTCCTCTTCTGCCTTATATTTTGTAAATTCAGCCAATGCATAAACCTCGAGAAGTTCTCCTTTTTTTCCAAAATCCTTACCATTTTTAATAAAATAGTCTAAGTTAAGCATCTTGAAGTTAATTTATTTAAGTATTCAATTACTTATGTCTTGTAATCACCACTAGAATCTATGTCGATAATTATAATTACTCAACGAATGAATAATTATTATAAGAAATTGCAATATTACTGTATTGTTATGTATAATTTCCACAATCTATAATATTTTGTAAAAATATTATATATATACTCACTGATATCTATCATAAATAGTTATGATAGTTAGTTATATAAGCTGCTGAAATTATATCAAGCGCTTAATATTAATATTTAATAATTATGTGTATTATCCCCAAATAACTAGTCTTAATTGTCACTAAGTTCACAATATAGTACTGAGAAAGTGTACTAATTTATATTAAATATGTATTAATATGTTATAAAGTTTTAATAATTAATCATTATATATTATGCCATAATCATGAGGCATAAAGTGCATTGCCCATTTCTAGGACCACTACTGCAAATATGTGCAAAGTCCCTAATTCCTCATCAAAGTTGATAAAAATTTAATCATATTCATCTACACTATTATTAATGAAGAAATTACAGCATTAATATTAAATTAACTCCGCCAATGCCGGTCCCAAGCCCGGATGAAAAAGGAGGAGGGCGGCCTGCATGGAGGCCGTAAGGAGGCAGCCCCTCCACCATGCAAAGGCACAACAGGCCAATCACCTGTTTGCTTTAAATCATGATTACGCGAACTACAAGAGAGAAAACCGGACTGATTCTAAAGGCGACAAACTGGAACGGACTACGGACTACGACTTATGGAACTTGGAACACAAGAAGTATAAATGGGAAGGAAGAGGAGCTGGTGGAAGAGATGAGGAAAGCAAAACTAGAAATCCTGGCTATAACGGAAACGAAGAAAAAAGGACAAGGAGTCATGGATCTCGATGGCAACACGTTGCTCTACAGTGGTGTACCCATATCTGAAAGAGCTAAAGGGGGCGTGGGTTGCATTGTGGCCCAAAATCAAAAAGATAGTATCAAGGGATGGAACTTTGTCTCGGAGCGCATTATGGTTGTAAAACTAAAAGAAGGAGAAACCATAGTCAACCTGGTCATAGTGTATGGGCCAAATGAGGATGAGAGAGCAGAGGTCAAGGAGGAATTCTTCGAGCTGCTTCAAAGGACAGTGGATGACTGCCTAGATGAAGTTATTATGCTTGGAGATTTTAATGCCAGAGTTGGAAATGACCATGCTAGATGGGGTGGAGTTATCGGAAGATATGGAGAAGATACTCTCAATGACAATGGAAAGCGACTCCTTAGATTCTGCAGTGAGCAGAATCTGATCATTACAAACACAAAGTTCCCCCATAAGCGCATACATGCATACACTAGATGTGAACCAACCAAGAATGAGAAGTCAGTGATCGACTACGCCATTGTTCGGAGAAGCTCATTCAGATATGTCCGAGATGCAAGAGTCTGGAGGGGGCCAGAGATTGGAAGTGATCACTACCTGCTAACAATCAAACGAACAACTGAAAGAGTTGCTCAGCCTAGGAACTGCCCAACATCACGCAAGAAACCAAGTAAACGAGCAGGAGAAATGAGCATTAGGACCTACAAGCTGAGAGAGCCAGAAATTAAGACCAGATATCAGGGGCTTATTGCTACAGCAGTGAGCAACACAGAAGAGCGACCTGATGACTTGGAAACCCTCTGGAATAAATTCAAGGATATCATAAAGACAGCTGCTGCAGAAGCATGCGGTGAAGTCCGACTTGGGAACCAGAGAAAGAGGACACCTTGGTGGACAGAGGAAGTCAAAGAGAAAATAAGAGAGAAGAAAATGGCATGGAAACAATACTTAGGAGCTAAAAACACAACAGGACAAATGGAAAAATATAGAGAATATGTGACACTCAGAACAGAAGCAAAGAACAAAGTGCTAGCAGCAAAACAGAAGTCCTGGGAAGAATTTGGAGAAAAGCTAGAAAAAGATGCACAAGAAAACCAGAAATTGTTCTATAAGACCCTAAAGAACATGAGGAAAGAAAAACAATGCCCTCTCAAATTTATAAAGGACAAGCAAGGCAAATTGCTTACTGCCCCGAAGGAAGTAATGGAAAGATGGAAAGAATATTTCTCAGAACTCCTGGATGGTGAGCATGATGAAGCATCAGAAATGATAACCACTAACACAGAAGAGGAAACCAATGATGGTGAAGATGACATAAAGATGGAAGAACTGAGGGCAGCACTAGAGAAAATCAAGATGGGCAAAGCAGCAGGGCATGATGGTATAACACCAGAAATGGTTAAGTACATGGGAGCATCAGGCGACCTATTACTCTTAAAGATCCTACAGGCAGCATGGTGCAACAAGACCATACCAAAGGATTGGGAGATTGCCATCATAACACCAATTTTCAAAAAGGGTGACAATCGACAATGTGGAAACCATAGAGGCATATCCCTTCTCAGTGTCCCTGGTAAAATCTACTCTAGAATCCTAGAGCAGAGACTCCGACGCCTAGCTGAGCCACAATTGGATGAGGTCCAGTGCGGATTCCGAGCAAACCGAAGTACTCAAGACCTAATCTTCACACTCAGACAGCTGAGTGAAAAGGTCCTTGAGTATAAGAGTGAGATCCATCTTTGTTTCATAGATCTGGAAAAGGCGTTTGACAGGGTCCCCTGGAGCAAACTTTGGGACTGTTTGGCAAGGAAGAATATTCCAGCACCTCTGATTCATGCTATACAGAGCTTCTACAAGTCTTGCAGAAATTATGTGAGGACAGCAAACCATAAGTCAGAAGAGTTCAGGACCACCACTGGTGTAAGGCAAGGTGATATCCTATCACCTTACCTCTTCATACTCCTTATGGACGATGTCATCAAGGCATGTAAGGAGAGAACAAGAAAGTATTCAGTGGGGTACTGGAAGATGAGACAGGTCTATATTTCGGAGCTGGCATTTGCTGATGATGTTGCCCTGATTGCTAAATCAGAGGCACATCTCCAATCCAACCTGCAAGTCTGGAAGGAAGAGCTGGAGAAGAGAGGGATGGTCATAAGCAGCTCTAAAACAAAATCTATGGTGATATCACGAGAAGAAAGAAAACATCAGATTAAGTTGGGAGAACAGGTCCTGGAGCAGGTCGACCACTTTAAATATCTCGGAGCTATTATATACCGAAAGGGAGGCATCAAAGAAGAGTTGGCCACTCGGAAAGCAGCGGCTGGGAGACTTTTTCAGGCCATAAATCGTGGATTCCTCAGTAAGAAAGAAGTTGGTAAGAAAACGAAGATGGCTGTATACCGCTCCACCTATGTCCCAGTCTTGACATATGGATGCGAGTCGTGGGCAATGACTACAACCCACAAAAGCCAGATCCAAACCTCAGAAATGAGGTATCTGAGGAAAGTCGTTGAAGTAACAAGAAGAGACATGGTCCGCAACCAGACGATCCGTCAAGGCCTAAAATCCCATCCGCTGCAGACCCAAATAGAACAGTCCCAACTAAGATGGTTTGGCCATGTCTGCAGAATGGGAGAAGATCGGCTACCACGACAAGCATGGGAAACAAAGAGCCAGGGATCCAGACCTCCAGGACGACCCAGAGTCCGCTGGGAGGACAACATTAGACAATCTTTGAAGGACCGAGGACTAGAATGGAACCAGGCCAGGAAGAAGACAGCTGATAGAATGGTCTGGCGCTCTCTCTTCCAAACCTCTACACCTCACGGTAGAAGGGGAACGACTAAGTAAGTAAGTAATATTAAATTATAAAAGGATGAAATGAAGACAAACAATACAATGGGTTAACCAAGGATTACGAAACAGTATTACCATACGACAAGACATTTTCACAATAAAAAATGCATTAATAACTAAGTGGTATAAAACGGAAGTGAGAGATTAAGAATGAACTGAATAGAAAGTTAAGCTGTGTACGTAACAAATAGTGACGTCACAGGACTCATTTGACGTTAATACAATACATTTAATTAAAATTAAAGATAGCTAGATCAGAATAAACAAGATAGATTACGAACATAAGACTGTAAATGAATAAAAATAAGAACCAATTACACCAGAAAACACCAGTTATAACATGACTATACACCTAACATGCAAAGTGAATTAATGCAAGTCCGAACGAAACGATCACCGATAATGATAATTCGACGCTTTCTTCGCGAGGTGCTATTAATTCACAGCCTTAGGAACATTCAGAATGAATATCGGCATCCTGAGAGCCATTTTTATTCATTCCGAACCGCCGCCCAACCATACCCGCTACATGAAAAGGACAGGAACAATATTTAACATGGATACAACGAAAAAAGAACATGGCATTATTTGGACAAACAGGACGAAATATTTTAACCTTTAAAATTAGTGACTTATCTTGTTTTGGCGGTAATATCGTACATTATATGCTTCGCCGACAGACTCGAGAGCTTGTTTGTATCATTGAGAAAGTCAGCAATAGGTTTCATTTGATGTTTGAAAGCTGCAAATAAATTTGTTTGAAGGACATTGTCAGCTGCTGGCTTTTCCAACCGTTCATACTGTCGTCAAGGGCATGACGTCACCGGTGTTTTTTGCAAATAATGTCCATTTTGGCTCGAAAGGAAAAATGTCTTATTTTTTTGTGGTTCGTTCTTTTGAAAAAATTTCAAAACCACTAATGGCCACCAGTTGTGACGGGTCGGTGGTGGTGGTGTGGTTGGTGTTGCGATTCCTTGGTTATGGTATTATTTATTGAATAGTAAAGTCACTCTTTAGACGTATCAATGTTGGTTATAAATGGTTAGCTCTGGGCATCAGAACATCCCTTCGACGTTCTGATTTGCATAGTCTATAGTATTTGATTTCCCTTGTGGGAGAGTTATCGTGCTGACAAAGGTAAACACCAACAGCTGTAGAACCGAACCCGAAACGTAAATAAAGGATCAAGCCTTCTGCTTTGAGTCCACATGTATTGAGATTCATACAAAAACGATAATCGACATTCACAAAGGTTTCATGTACAATTCAGCGTAACAATTGAATTCCAAATAATATCAGTAAGTATCCGTCCGTGTCAAAACAATATGTCAGATGAACATCGTGGCTATATACGTGCGCTGTTGTAGTCAACAGCCAGAAATGAGCACATGAGTTCTTGACATCTACAATTTGAATCATAATACGATTCTCCTTCCATTATTAGTTTAATTTAATTAATCTCATGCTTAGATTAATTTCCGAACTGACCCTGAAGTCTACATCGATTCATCTATAAAATATAGGCTATATACTCAGCCTTATTTCCTTGGAAGAAATACAAGACACGACCTTCTTGCTTGACGGATAGCGTAACAAAGGCCCTGTAACCAAGTCACCCGGCGTGACCTTCCCAACGCGAATGCGTCATAATCTCCGCATATATTTCGCGTTCACTATACCGTAAAATATCGACATATTCTATAAATATTAATGACCCCTAAACGTTGCGCATGGGTAAACCCCAGCAGACGCCATCATTTAAAATAACACCGTAACAGATTTCCTGTCAGACGGGGGCAAAAAAAATCTATTAAATAGATTTTTTTTTGAACAATATTAATCAAATTATCAAAAATTTAACAAAACCCGACGTATGACCTACGATGTTCTATCTAGAACAGTGTCGCGGTCATGTCAGTAATATATTATAATAAAATCAACGTCATATCATACATATACCTTATATTAAACAAGGAAATGTCACTGTCACTAACTAATTAACTAATTAATTTGTTGTATGTATAGACTAACTAATAATGTGAGGTGTTATTAAAATTATTCTAACTAACTAAAATTAAAATAATTAATTATAGTATGTAAGTATGGTACTAACTAATTAATATCTAATAGAGGAAAATGAGAAATAGTATAAGAGAGTAAAAGAAATAAAAATTGAGAAGTACGGACAATTAAAACCAAATATTAAAGTATACATTAAATTAGCATGCGTGTGAAAATGAAGTGTAAGGATAGATACCTAATTAAATTAACGCAATCAGAAGAAAAGAGCAGAGAAAAAAAATTCATACATTTTAACTATATATATGAAATGTCATAATGTAATATCTATTACCTTAATAATTACACTAATTAAAAGGTTTAATTGGTGTGATATTCTTTTGTTTCATCTTTTCTTAGTATATTTTATTTTTTTATTTCATCACACTTTGACTTTATTATCTATTATATACTAACTAGAAAATTTAATAATATTGGACATGAAGATCCAATCGTAGTTACCTCCTGTTGAATTGTATGAAAGTTCATTAAGACACAAGGTTCATATTATCAAATTATGATTTGATTATCCATTCATTGTTAGTTCCTTTATTAAACTTTGAAAGTTAATTGACTAAGTCATCAACGTATCTGTCCCTTCTACATCAGAGATTGTTCCTTTTTAACAGTTTTCAATCGAAATGAGTGATACTCAAAGTGGAATTGAAGTTCAAATTTTCAAACGATCCGTAAAACTTGATATTTTGATCACAATAGTTTATTTCGAAATGTCCTTATTTAGGTAGGAAGTCCAACTGAATTGTTGTATATTCTGACTTGATATCAATACCGTTCATTGCAAATGTAATGCTTGACTAGTCAGAAAATTTTCTTGAAATTGTAATATTCATTCAGAATCCGTAGGATGTCTGGACAACGTGTCGGCTATGACGTTTTCAGTTCCAGGTATCGACTGTATCTCGAACTCGTAGGGTTGCAACGTAATAGCAAATCGTGCAAGTTTAGCACTTTTATGGTTTGAGCGACGTAATGCTGCCACTGATTTCTGATCAGTCTGGATCAGGAATGGAGATCCCAGCAAAAACTTTTCCAACTTGGTAATTGCCCAGATTACGGAGAGCAATTCTCGGTCCACAGTGGAATAATTTCGTCTCCGGAGGTTTCAGTTTGCGTGAGATATACATTACGGGGTGAAGGACATCATCATGATATTGCAGTAGACATGCCCCGAGTCCGTAATTACTCGCATCTGTACGTAGAACAAACTTTTTAGAAGCATCTGGTAATCTTAAAACAGGTGGGCATGAAAATATTTTTAAGATAGTGCGAAAAGTTTTGTCACATTCGTCGGTCCAATTTATCCTTAAAGGCATGTTCTTCTTTAGTAACGAAGACAGGACAGCCGTGATGGATGATAGGTGAGGTACAAATCTGCTATAGTATTGGATTAAACCTAACAGACTCCTAACCTGTTTCTTCGTTTGAGGAACAGATAAATTTAATATTTTAGAAACTGTACTGGGAATTGTTTGGATACGTCCCGATCCAATAATGTGCCCCAGGAATGTTATCTCATTACACGCTATTTGAATTTTAGTTGGTTTAGCGGTTAAATGGTTATCCCGCAATATTTCCAAAACTGATTTAAGACCCAAAAAATGTTCCTCAAATGATGAACTAAACAAACATATGTCGTCAATATAGGTAATTATATCTGATCTACCTGCTAAAATTTTTCGCATCATGCGAATAAAGGTAGCTGGAGCATTCATTAGCCCAAAAGGCATCACGTTCCACTGGTAAAGACCTTGTGGAGTTGAGAATGCTGTGTAGTATTTGGCTCTTTCGGTTAGTGGATCTGCCAATAACCTTTAGTTAAGTCAATTTTAGTGAAAAGTGTAGCATTGGATAGACGAGGAAGTAAATCGTCAAGGATAGGATGTGGTTCGCTATCTGGTACTGTCTGCGCATTAAGTTTCCTATAGTCAACACATAAACGTATGTTGTTGTCCTTTTTCCGGACAATGACTAAAGGAGAAGAAAATGGAGATGTACTAGTCTCAATAATACCTAATGATATCATCTGTTTGAGTTCCTGAGATGTCTTACTCAGAAAATGTAGAGGTACAGAATAAGGATGAACACGAATTGGTGTATCATCGTTAAGAATAATATCGTGACTAATTACAGATGTGCAACCCGGTACATCAGTTAACACATCTGGGAAAGATTGTAGAAGATCAGCAACGCGTTGATGCTGTTGCGGTGTAACCGTAGAAGAAATGGTCACATCACGCCAAGATTCAGTAGATTGGACAGTAAGTACAGGTAAAGGCATCTGCACTTCAGGAAAAGGAGATTCTTCCTCCTGTATAACAGATAGATTAGAATAATGACAAGTAGATACAGTATTGTCATCTAATTCATGAAAAATTGACTGTAAGTGTATAGGACGTGTATGAAATTGCTTGAGCATATTAATATGGAATATCTTTCTGTGTCCCTTGATATCTAAGACGTAATCAACGTCTGAAATTTTATCAGTAACCTTATAAGGACCAGTAAGGAAAAGAAATGATGAATGACTGTGATGAGTCATCAATGATATGAGACAATTGTATTACCATAACATGTTATCTGCGTGACGCAGCATTAGGTACTAATTGTAACCGTAGACAATGATGGTTAAAGTAAGCACCATTATCATGCTCGATGACCATTCGAGCATCTCTATTGTTACGAAATGTAACTATAGCTTCACCATACCTGTCATTGGTAGGTGACAACAACCGTACAAACATAACGTCTGCCGTGTCATTAAAGAAATTGCTAAGTGCCTGCCATCTGGTACCTTGTGGCAGATTGCGCACTAACACGGTGCGAGAATATGCACCCTTCCCAATGTAAGTGGGATCAGTGTCACTAACGTGATAAATAGTTCTTCTATTTAATCTTTTGGATATGGTAGTCTTATGAGATGATGTCTCATAATGATTGACATATTTATTTGTCCTAATTTTATTAGTTAAGTTCATAAGAACTTCACCATCATTACCCTTGTTCGGGACATCCCTTCTTTTCCCATTTTCAACAATTTTATTAAGATCACTGTTAATATGATCCTGTCGCCAACATCTATCTTCCGACTTGGCGGCATTCTCTTGAGAAAAGGTATATCTGCCTCGAAATGATTTTCTAATCTTCCTAGGATGGGCTGGTAGTTTAGTATACTTTTTATCCTGTAGGAGAGTCTTATCCTTCTCCTTATCGATTTCCAGAATGGTACTGAGACTGAAATTGGAGAAAACTGTGCCACATGTATTTATTTTGTTGGCCCGTAATGTAGCTGTTGCAATGACAGCGTTAGCATTGCAATAAGATTGCACATTCTTTAATTCCCATTCCTCAATTTCCTGTGGGGAACAATCCTTACTACCATGGATGCGTCCCAACATCAGATCTGCAATTGGATTCTGAAGCATGCATACCTTAACTTGTCCTGAAAAGAAAGGTGTATTAACATGGACAAGAGCTGTGGGGTAAAACTCAATAGTTCCCCCAAAAGTCATGCAACGGACATATTCCCCCGTTGCACAGCTAGGATGTACTAGCGACTGTCGCACTCCAATGGTTGTGGACCCCGAGTCTCTCAATACAGAAACTACAGAACCATTTACTATCCCTCTGTTAAAAATCAGAGAGCCTGTTCCATCATTGGCTGCAAGACCTACTTCTGGTGTAATGTGTCCGCAGTTTAGCACTGTCTCCTTTGCCTTCTGAAAAATAAGATTGCATTGTGGGCAACTATTTGCCACGTTATAATTTATAGCAAAGCATGCAGCAGAAGAATTCATTGTATTATCGTTAGGTGGAACCTGAACCTTAGGGGTGATATCATTTGTCACTGCTGCCCCGGTATTATGGTTATAATGTGAAGATCCACGAGAATGAGAACGATTACGAGAATAATTAGTTGAATTATCCCGTTGTCGTCTATTATAATTGTTATCTCGATGTCTCGAGTTATAATTATCGCTATTCTTCCAATTGTTACCATTATTATATTGATATGACCGATTATAACTTGAGTTACGAGGATTACTGTTGTATCTTGACTGAGGTGAATAATTTCTGGTTTGTTGTCTTCCTCTATTAAAGTTATTGTTAAAGTTATTCTGTCCCTTATGAAAATTAATGTCATAGTTTCCTTTGAACCTACCTCTGTCCACACTGTGTGTTCTAGGTTTGTTATGATTATGATATGCCATATTGGAGGCTACAGGAAGTGGTTCTCTTATCAACGAGCCAGAAATATTAGCATTCGGATGAGCTGTGCAGTAATTTAAAGAAATTTTCTAACTCATCAATAGATTCTGGTTTTCTTTCTTGCAGATAAGCAAAGAATGGTGAGCTGACAGAAGATAATACTTTATCCCTCAATAATAAATCAACTAATTTGTCGTAAGATTTGTTGACACCTGCCAGTTCAACCCATCTGTTAAAAGTATTGCGTATGTTAGCAATAAATCCCGTAAAATCCTTATTATTATCTGGCAACAAACTTTTAAAACGTAGTCTACATGCCTCTTCGTTCAAGTGGAAACGACGTAATAACAACGTCTTAATGGCCTCATAATCTGTGGCTAATGTAGGATCAATGTTTTGTGCTGCACTTGCAGGTTCGCCATCCAGAAATTCCTTAAGTTTAAGTGCCCATGCAGTTTTGTCAAGGTTATTGACCTTACATATATCCTCAAAGCGCGCCAGCCACGATGAAAGGTCGTCCACGTGTAATTTGAATGGTGGTAATTTAAAGTAATAATTGCCCTTAAGTCGGGTGGATGAAGATCCAGATTGAGCATTATCATTTTGGCTTGCTGCAGCACTCTGCGAATTAAGTTTTGCTGTTTCCAATTTAAGCCGTTGCAATTCCATTTCTTGCTGCAATATGATTTCTTGTCGTTTCAATTTATTCTCTTCTTCAATCCGTAGGATTTCATCTCTTGCTATCTTTTTCTTCTTCTTGTCTTAATTCTTCTCTCTGCTTTAGCAATAGCTTTTCTTTCCTCCTCTTCTGCCTTAGCAAAAGCTTTCTTTTCCTCCTCTTCTGCCTTAGCAAAAGCTTTCTTTTCCTCCTCTTCTGCCTTATATTTTGTAAATTCAGCCAATGCATAAGCCTCGAGAAGTTCTCCTTTTTTTCCAAAATCCTTACCATTTTTAATAAAATAGTCTAAGTTAAGCATCTTGAAGTTAATTTATTTAAGTATTCAATTACTTATGTCTTGTAATCACCACTAGAATCTATGTCGATAATTATAATTACTCAACGAATGAATAATTATTATAAGAAATTGCAATATTACTGTATTGTTATGTATAATTTCCACAATCTATAATATTTTGTAAAAATATTATATATATACTCACTGATATCTATCATAAATAGTTATGATAGTTAGTTATATAAGCTGCTGAAATTATATCAAGCGCTTAATATTAATATTTAATAATTATGTGTATTATCCCCAAATAATTAGTCTTAATTGTCACTAAGTTCACAATATAGTACTGAGAAAGTGTACTAATTTATATTAAATATGTATTAATATGTTATAAAGTTTTAATAATTAATCATTATATATTATGCCATAATCATGAGGCATAAAGTGCATTGCCCATTTCTAGGACCACTACTGCAAATATGTGCAAAGTCCCTAATTCCTCATCAAAGTTGATAAAAATTTAATCATATTCATCTACACTATTATTAATGAAGAAATTACAGCATTAATATTAAATTATAAAAGGATGAAATGAAGACAAACAATACAATGGGTTAACCAAGGATTACGAAACAGTATTACCATACGACAAGACATTTTCACAATAAAAAATGCATTAATAACTAAGTGGTATAAAACGGAAGTGAGAGATTAAGAATGAACTGAATAGAAAGTTAAGCTGTGTACGTAACAAATAGTGACGTCACAGGACTCATTTGACGTTAATACAATACATTTAATTAAAATTAAAGATAGCTAGATCAGAATAAACAAGATAGATTACGAACATAAGACTGTAAATGAATAAAAATAAGAACCAATTACACCAGAAAACACCAGTTATAACATGACTATACACCTAACATGCAAAGTGAATTAATGCAAGTCCGAACGAACCGATCACCGATAATGATAATTCGACGCTTTCTTCGCGAGGTGCTATTAATTCACAGCCTTAGGAACATTCAGAATGAATATCGGCATCCTGAGAGCCATTTTATTCATTCCGAACCGCCGCCCAACCATACCCGCTACATGAAAAGGACAGGAACAATATTTAACATGGATACAACGAAAAAAGAACATGGCATTATTTGGACAAACAGGACGAAATATTTTAACCTTTAAAATTAGTGACTTATCTTGTTTTGGCGGTAATATCGTACATTATATGCTTCGCCGACAGACTCGAGAGCTTGTTTGTATCATTAAGAAAGTCAGCAATAGGTTTCATTTGATGTTTGAAAGCTGCAAATAAATTTGTTTGAAGGACATTGTCAGCTGCTGGCTTTTCCAACCGTTCATACTGTCGTCAAGGGCATGACGTCACCGGTGTTTTTGCAAATAATGTCCCATTTTGGCTCGAAAGGAAAAATGTCTTATTTTTTTGTGGTTCGTTCTTTTGAAAAATTTCAAAACCACTAATGGCCACCAGTTGTGACGGGTCGGTGGTGGTGGTGTGGTGTTGGTGTTGCGATTCCTTGGTTATGGTATTATTTATTGAATAGTAAAGTCACTCTTTAGACGTATCAATGTTGGTTATAAATGGTTAGCTCTGGGCATCAGAACATCCCTTCGACGTTCTGATTTGCATAGTCTATAGTATTTGATTTCCCTTGTGGGAGAGTTATCGTGCTGACAAAGGTAAACACCAACAGCTGTAGAACCGAACCCGAAACGTAAATAAAGGATCAAGCCTTCTGCTTTGAGTCCACATGTATTGAGATTCATACAAAAACGATAATCGACATTCGCAAAGGTTTCATGTACAATTCAGCGTAACAATTGAATTCCAAATAATATCAGTAAGTATCCGTCCGTGTCAAAACAATATGTCAGATGAACATCGTGGCTATATACGTGCGCTGTTGTAGTCAACAGCCAGAAATGAGCACATGAGTTCTTGACATCTACAATTTGAATCATAATACGATTCTCCTTCCATTATTAGTTTAATTTAATTAATCTCATGCTTAGATTAATTTCCGAACTGACCCTGAAGTCTACATCGATTCATCTATATAATATAGGCTATATACTCAGCCTTATTTCCTTGGAAGAAATACAAGACACGACCTTCTTGCTTGACGGATAGCGTAACAAAGGCCCTGTAACCAAGTCACCCGGCGTGACCTTCCCAACGCGAATGCGTCATAATCTCCGCATATATTTCGCGTTCACTATACCGTAAAATATCGACATATTCTATAAATATTAATGACCCCTAAACGTTGCGCATGGGTAAATCCCAGCAGACGCCATCATTTAAAATAACACCGTAACACATGTCTACACTCAGTTATTATATTCTGTATGACAAACGTCATATCAACACTTAGTTATTATGTTCTGTATGACAAACGTCATGTCTACACTCAGTTATTATGTTCGGTATGACAAATGTCATGTCTACAGTCAGTTATTATGTTCTATATGACAAACATCATGGCTATACTCAGTTACTATGTTCTTTGTGACAAATGTCATGTTGACACTCAGATATTATGTTCTGTATGACATATATCATGTCTACACTCAGTTATTACATTCTGTATGAGATGTCATATTTAGACTGAGTTATTCAGTTCTATATGATATATTTCATGAATACAGTTACATTATGTGGGTTAAGTTGTGCCCAGGTTTCATTGAGACTAAATCAAAATAATTACCGTACTTACTTACTTAGTCGTTCCCCTTCTACCGTGAGGTGTAGAGGTATTGATGCATTTTGGGAATACGGTGTTAGGCCTGTATTTTCTTGACCATCGGCACACTAGTGGTGATGTGGTTAGCATCACGCCGGCTGCCTTAACCTTCTCAGAGTTGTTCTGGTACCAAAATAATTACACCTCCTAATTGTCTAAAGTAGTAATCACAAATTTTCCCACCAAATTTACAATCTTTTCATGTAAATAAGTAAATAAATACTTGGCTGGGTCACTTATGCATTCATCATTCTCCCCTCCTTTAGCCAAATCCTGGAGGGCATTTAAGTCTCAAAGAGGTTATGTTTATGGCATACGAGTTGCCAACCTGGTCAGCCGGTTTGCAGTCTTTCCTGGTGCCATTTGTCTCTCGTAAAGACATGCTAGTCTAACCCAGTGTCATATGACTTTCCAGAAGTGCATCAGTCATTTTCCCTTTGTCAGCGTCTAAACATGCAGCACTTATAGGAAAATCTGCTGAGCACTACAACAGTTTACCATTATGACAATAATGTGATTGTCGTAATTTTTATCTGAGAGGGTGCTGATGAATATTGGTCCCTTTAGAGTGTAAAGTGATATTGAAGGCTCTGTGAGAATAAGGATTTGGGAGAATGAGGTAGTAGATTCACAAGCGCTGGGAAGGAGCAAGGACAGTCTCTTATTACGACAATATCTGTTTTCTCACAGACTACTCCTATCTCTCTTCTGCACAAACAATTGTTTGTCAGTTCCAGTCGCTCAACGCGCTCACCGATTTGGTGATTCGGTCGCTCAACGTACATGAATACAACCTACACAGATGGAAATGTTTGGAGTTTTAGGCCAACCGACAACCAACACAATTAAAAATTAATACCTTTATTATCATAAAGGACTCACACATAATTGTACATTTACAGTCAAAAATCAAAGGTTACAGAATGCAAATATGCTAAGGGAAGAGGGGGTTTTGAGGAAAAATATCCCATCCACCGTTTCCCGTTTATATTTACTAACAGACAAAACCCGGTCCCAAAGACAAGAAAGGGGGGGGGGGGGGGATCAGAGATATGCAATTTAACCCACTGGTAAATTTATTACTCTGAGGCAAGGGGTTACAGAAAAAAAAGGGGGGGGGGGTAGAGAAAAGCTAGGGTTCTCAATTGTCTCCCTTTAAATCAACAAATTTTACGGGAGGGGGAATGAACACAGTTACCCAATCCCGCTAGGAGAGATCCCGTACAAGGAATATAATGCACCTTAGTACAAGGTCGAACTAATTAAAAAGGTAAAGAAAAGATAAATCTCCTTTCATTCAAAAAAACACACTAGGGCTGGCCATCCCCACAAACACACACGCAGACTTACCGAAAGGTGAATTCTGGCACTTCATAGGAAATACATAAAAAAAAAACAGCACTAAACCTTGGCTTAGGTAAAAGTAATTTCTTCCGTGTACAGCCCCAGATTTGGGGTTTGTTGAAGTTAACAAAGTGTCCCGAAATCGCTGGACGTTGAATTTTAACGGTACTGTTTGTTTATTAGATAACGTTCCTAAAGAAAGGCACAGGCACTTGGCTAAGCGTGAGGTATGGTGTGGTTCCTAAAATTGGCACAGCTGGTGGAGATAACTTCCTTTTTCCCGTAATGTCACAAGTTAAGAAAACACTGAGGTAAGTTCTTCTTCGGGGGGGGGAGAAAGGGAAAATCCACTGAATATACGTGACAGACAGGGTTCAGGTAGATCGGTGTTTTTTTCTTCACAAATAGGGGCAGTGAATAAAATATGTTCTGCTTCCAGTTTTCTTTAAGGACTCTATATGAACTAGTATTTTTAAAGTGTTTCTTGAATGGCTTTATTCTCAGTTACGTTCAGAGGAGCGGGGCCCATTACAGGTCGCCACAAGTTTAGCTTTAAAAAGTTCATATGTTACTGGAGTTATCAAATTGAGTTTGGCAGAACTCTGTATATAATTAATAATTGCTGGGATGCAGGTTGAATGATCGTTCGTCTGCACAGAAAGAATACACTCCAATAGTCACGAAGGTAGATGAAATCCAGCAGGAATCCGACTATGCTAGTGCAACTAGGATTCTGTCAGAGCGAACGATAAAATGCAGTTTATCGGAGTTCTCTATTTATACTTCTCGAATGTAACTTGAATAGGGCGTGTTAAATTTTCGCACCTTTCTTGAACTTGAGCAAAATTCGAGATACCTCGCCGTTGTGTTAACCGTTGCAATTCCTACGATTCCCCCGGTCTACCGATTTCCTTCCGTCTCAGGCTGCTCGCATAAGAGTGCGAAAATTTCCCGAGAAGCTAACTTTGTGAGCTGAAAGTTCCTGATTCATTAGATCGCGGCCGCTCCACGTTGAATTCTGAAGATCAGCCTGTTCTTTGATGGTACCGCTGTTCTCGTGGAAAAGCTGCATGCCGGTAAAAGTTACAACAGATGATCAGGGGTTCTAAAGTTATGAGAGGCCAATATTCTGTTATCATCCATCGAGTCAGGGAAATTCATTTGTCATACTTAGACGTACGTCACAATCGTCCCCACTTTTGAGACATGGAAACTCGTTTTCATGTTTCATTTATGACAATGAAGCTGCCCTGATCGGTAGTTTTAGGATGATTGGCATCGTCGATTTTCTCCTCTTCCTCTGTGGTCCAGTTTCTACTCAAGAAGTCAGCTCCGACATTCTGTTTTCCTGGAATATATTCCACTTTGAAGGAATAAACACTCAATAGCAAGGCCCAACGCATTATCCTTGCGTTGAATTCCTTCTTGGCACCCAGGAAAGCTAGTGGAGCATGGTCTGTTTGCACCGTGAAAGAAGTACCATACAGAAACTCATGATGGCGTCTGATGCCATGAATCAGAGCGAGACATTCTCTTTCAACGACACTGTAGTTGCGTTCCGCTTTATTCAGTTTCCGACTGCCATAGGCAACTGGAAATAGCATGTTCAGGTCACTGTCATCGGCTTGCAGCAATGTTGACCCGATGCCCTGACCTGACGCATCAACTCTCAGTATGAAAGGTTTCTTAAGGTCAGGTAACCTTAGGATGGGGTATGCCGACAACTGTCCTTTCAAAGTGCTGTATGCATGTTCGCACTTTTGATTCCACATGACCTTATCAGGACAACCTTTCTTGGTGAGGTCAGTCAGAGGTGCTGTCAGTCCGTTGAAGTTCTGGATGTATTTCTGATAGTATGCACATAGCGATATGAAGGAACGTACGTCTTTCTTCGTTCGGGGTCTTTTTGCTGCCACAATTTTCTCCACGTTCTTCTTAATAGGCCAACTGCATCCGTGAGAAATAGTATGCCCCAGGAAGTCTAACTGTTCAAACCCGATGAGACATTTGCTAGGTCTGGCTGTGAGACCCGTTTCCTGTAGTCTCCTGAGGAGCATAGCAACCGTAGCAATATGTTCTTCATAGGTTTCCGATGCAATTAATATGTCATCCATGAAATTATGGATATGGGGACTTTGCAAAGGCTCTAGAAGCTTCCTCATCATCCTGGTGAACACTCCTGGTGCGTTATGCAAACCGAACGGCATCACATTAAATGTGTAATGTCCTTCGCTAGTGCTGAAAGCTAACAAAGGTTTAATTTCCTCCTTGACTGGTATTTGATAATAACCTTTACTGAGGTCAATCTTGGAGAAGATCTTTGCTTTGCTGAGCTTGGTGAACAACTCAGAAACATTTTGGAGAGGTTCGGGCTGGAATTCCGTTACAGCGTTTAGCAACCTGTAATCAATGCACAGCCGAACTTCCTTATTGGGCTTCTGCAACAGCACTACACTCGAGCTGTAAGGAGATGTAGACTCACTGATAATTCCTGCCTGTCGCAGCTTGTCTATTTCTCTGCGAAGTGCATCCGCTTTAGAGTACGGGATGGGGTAAACTCTGGTTTGAACAGGGGTCTCGTTTGTTAATTTCATATCAAATTCAATGAGATTTGTTCGACCAGGTACATCCGTTAAGACTGCACTGTACTGTTTTAGTAGAGCCCTGGTTTCTGTTTGTTGTTCTGGTGAGAGATTGTCGCCGAACTTGACATCTTTAAAGGATTCTGTGGGTTGCAGTGGATACTCCATGCAACCATCATCATCTTCCTCGTCTTCCGTTGCTATGGCGACAGCCAGGAGATGCTCGGAGGATGGCACTGGTCTTTCCAGATATTTCTTGAGCAGATTTATATGGAAGACCTTCTCCTTTCCTTTAATGGAGATCTTGTAATTAGTACGTGAGATCTTTTTAAGGACGGTAAACGGCCCTTGCCATCCGATGCGAAGTTTATTGCTTCCGGTTGGGAGTAGCAACAAAACTTTCTCCCCTGGTTGGAGCTCTCTCTTTTGCAGCTTTGTTGTATCTTTTAGCATGTTTAGCGCGGGCTTTCGTAAGGTTGGTTGTAGCTAGATCCCATCCTAGCTTTAGCCTTTCCTTGAGCTCAGATACATACTTGCTTGCAGAGACGACTGTCTCGTCAGCCTTTTGGTCTGTCAGGGACCGAAGTAAGGCTTCTAATGGCCCCTTTATAGGTCTGCCAAATAAAAGTGTAGCAGGCGGGAATCCCGTAGACGCTTGGGGAACCTCTCGGTAGGCGAATAAGGCAGCCGATATGTATAGGTCCCAGTCTTCCGGTTTCTCCTGACCCAGCTTACGTAACATGGTGGTGAGGCTGCCATTAAAACGTTCCACGAGCCCATTTCCGGCCGGATGGTAGGGACTTGTGTGGATATGTTTGGCCCTCAAGATCTTAAAGATCTCCTCCATTAACAGGCTACGGAATTGGGATCCATTGTCCGTCAAAACTTGTTGAGGGAATCCCAACCGTGTAAAAATTTGCACAAGGGCTTCTGCGACATGCTTGGAATTAGTGCATGGTAGCGGTACGGCTTCGGTCCACATAGTGCAAGTGTCAACTAAGGTCAGGATGAACCTGTTCCTTCTTTTGGTCTTTTCCAGAGGACCAATAATGTCGACAGCAACCCGTTCAAATGGAGTCCCTACTATTGGCATTTGCCCCATAGGTACTGGGGGTGTCAAGTGCTTGGGTGCTACCCGTTGGCACTGGGCGCAGGATTTCACATACCTGACAATGTCAGAGTTCATTCCTGGCCACCAATAGTGGGTTTTTATTCGCTGAATAGTGGCGTTTTGTCCCATATGTCCGCTAAAGGGAAGAGAGTGCCCCATCTCTAAGATCTGGCTTCGGTACTGCGTCGGAACTAGGAGCTGGTTATTCCCCGTGTCCGGGTTGCCCGTTCTACGATACAATATGCCATCCTTAGAAAAGATGTCTCCGTTGTGTCTGGGGTCCTTAGCCATGGGCAGTTTTTTAAAGCAGAGCTCCAGAGTAGGGTCCTTTTGTTGCGCCTCCTTCAGTTCGTTCGGCAACAAATTTGGCGCAGGCTCCCTCTCCTTCTTGGCTTGCCCTCTTGTGGTTACCGCTGCCACAATCGGCTCCTTTGGTCTCCCAATAAACACATATCTACATCCCAGGATAACTGGGTAGATAGGATCATCCATAATGGCCGCTTTTATAACTCCTCTGACAAAATCAGAGTGTATTTCTACCAGTGCGATAGGCAGCGTCCTGGGTGCATCACTCCTGAAAACTCCACTAAGTTTGACGGTTTCCTCTGTCTCCTGACCTGGTTTGACTAGGTGTCTAGCAACAATACAACTAAAACTTAATCCAGTGTCAAAGAGACAAGTGGTTGAGGTACCATTCAAAATTACAGTTCCTCGAGTTGAGGGTCGGTCCCCCTCAGGTTGAGAATCACTGACATTGATTCTACCTTTCGAGGCTGTATGCAAACATCCAACGCGGTTTGAACTGGTTTGTTTGACCTGATCAGACGTTCCTGGTGTAGGGGTCTTCCCTTTTCCTTGACCTTGGTGGCCGCGCTGCCACGTAGGCTTGGTGGGTTGATCAGAATTGTTGTTGGGGGGGTATCGGGTTTTGTAGAATTTCGATTTTTCCTGGGGAGGTCTCTGGGTATTATTTTCTCGTTGGTTATAATTCTGAGAGGAATTAGAGGAATAGGATGACTGCTCTAGATTTTGTTTACGAGATGGCTCATCTGTGGGTTTACGTTTAGTGCTGGGAAGTTCGGCCATTGCATTGGTATAGCGTTCGGCCTTATTGAGTATGTCCTCAAGCCTGACTGCGCCCTGTTCAGCCAAAAATCTACGGGTTTCGTTTGACAAAGTTGCCTTTATCTGTTCCACAAGAACAAGTTCAAGTAGTCCCTCATATGTAAGAGGTAGGTCAGATAATTCAATGCACTTTGTCAAATAGCCCGTGAGACGTGAAGAGAATTGGGGGAATGTTTCCGTGCTCTCTTTTCGGCTGTTTCTGAACATTTGCAGAAATTTTCGGGCGGTCATTTCGAACCGCTCTAGCAAGGCCTTCTTAAGCATGTCGTAATCATGTTGGTTCGTCCCAGCTTTGTGTATACGTCATAAGCATTCGCTTTTAGTGACGTCGAGAGTTTAAGTGCCCAGCGGGAACTCTCTAACCCATACAGATTTGCGAGCCTTTCGAATTTTTCTAGGTAGCTGTCAATTTTTTCGTTAGGGCTAGGAAAAGACTCTAAAGCAAAAGACATCGCAGTTAATTGGGCAGACTGAGTGCTGGAGAGATCCATTGTTTGAGACTGGGGCGAAGACGGCTCTCCATTATTTGAAGTAGAGGCACTCCGACTCTCTAAAGCCTTGAGCGCTAATTCATGCTGTCTTTCCTTGTCTCTCTCTCTTTCCCTGCGGGCGTCCATCTCTGCCTCAATTTTCTTCTGCTCCAATTGACGATCGTCCGCTTCTTTCTTCCTAGCTTCTGCCCTCTCTTCCTCCGCGTCATACCTTTGCAGTTCCTGGTTGATAAACAGATTCGCGGCTTCTGTGTCTAATCCTGAGTCTTTCGCTTCCTGTCTCAAAATGGATCTTATCCTAATTCTCTCAGCCATTGTCAAAGAACTGGATGCTTCTAAGACTAGAGAATAGTAAGATGGAACAAGAAGGGGAAAAACTCAAAGCCGCTATGAGAAAAACCAAAGTAAAATAAAAATTTACTGAATGACCTCGTGTGTTAACTTATCGCCGCTATTATTGTCACTTAAGACTCGTAACGCAAGCAACTATGCCAATTAAATGGTAAGTTACACTAGAAAAGAATCTACTCTTACTAACAGTAGAGAAAAATTTATATTAAACAATATAAAAGGGGAAAAAAAATTTTTTTTTTTTTTCCTGAAAATGTTAATTCTCTAACAACAAACTCCGTCCCTGAAGACAATTTTTGAGATGAGACGTAGTTAACTTAATTTTTTAAAAATCAGAACAATCCGTCTTTAGCTTAGCTCAACTCAAACGCTTCATAACCTTTAGTGATTGTAAAACAATCACGCAGTCCCAGCAATTATATAACCAAAAATTTTCAATTCCCTCTGCCAGAGAATACAAATGTGACAATCTTTTATTATCACTAACTGCCTGTTCCTGTGGAAAAACAAACCTGTCTTAATTATTGTGTGGTTGGCCCAAAATACTGAACGGCTTGGTCTAGGGGAAGTAATACTTTTAAAGATTATACCCTACTTCACAAAGACAATCAACCACACTCTATTTAACTAAGTTCAGAATCTCGAACGAGCTAACCATATATTGTCGTAATTTGTATCTGAGAGGGTGCTGATGAATATTGGTCCCTTTAGAGTGTAAAGTGATATTGAAGGCTCTGTGAGAATAAGGATTTGGGAGAATGAGGTAGTAGATTCACAAGCGCTGGGAAGGAGCAAGGACAGTCTCTTATTACGACAATATCTGTTTTCTCACAGACTACTCCTATCTCTCTTCTGCACAAACAATTGTTTGTCAGTTCCAGTCGCTCAACGCGCTCACCGATTTGGTGATTCGGTCGCTCAACGTACATGAATACAACCTACACAGATGGAAATGTTTGGAGTTTTAGGCCAACCGACAACCAACACAATTAAAAATTAATACCTTTATTATCATAAAGGACTCACACATAATTGTACATTTACAGTCAAAAATCAAAGGTTACAGAATGCAAATATGCTAAGGGAAGAGGGGGTTTTGAGGAAAAATATCCCATCCACCGTTTCCCGTTTATATTTACTGACAAAACCCGGTCCCAAAGACAAGAAAAGGGGGGGGGGGGTGACCAGAGATATGCAATTTAACCCACTGGTAAATTTATTACTCTGAGGCAAGGGGTTACAGAAAAAAAAAGGGGGGGGGGGGGGTAGAGAAAAGCTAGGGTTCTCAATTGTCTCCCTTTAAATCATCAAATTTTACGGGAGGGGGAATGAACACAGTTACCCAATCCCGCTAGGAGAGATCCCGTACAAGGAATATAATGCACCTTAGTACAAGGTCGAACTAATTAAAAAGGTAAAGAAAAGATAAATCTCCTTTCATTCAAAAAAACACACTAGGGCTGGCCATCCCCACAAACACACACGCAGACTTACCGAAAGGTGAATTCTGGCACTTCATAGGAAATACATTAAAAAAAACAGCACTAAACCTTGGCTTAGGTAAAAGTAATTTCTTCCGTGTACAGCCCCAGATTTGGGGTTTGTTGAAGTTAACAAAGTGTCCCGAAATCGCTGGACGCTGAATTTTAACGGTACTGTTTGTTTATTAGATAACGTTCCTAAAGAAAGGCACAGGCACTTGGCTAAGCGTGAGGTATGGTGTGGTTCCTAAAATTGGCACAGCTGGTGGAGATAACTTCCTTTTTCCCGTAATGTCACAAGTTAAGAAAACACTGAGGTAAGTTCTTCTTCGGGGGGGGGGGGGGGGGGGGGGAGGGGTAAAATCCACTGAATATACGTGACAGACAGGGTTCAGGTAGATCGGTGTTCTTTTCTTCACAAATAGGGGCAGTGAATAAAATATGTTCTGCTTCCAGTTTTCTTTAAGGACTCTATATGAACTAGTATTTTTAAAGTGTTTCTTGAATGGCTTTATTCTCAGTTACGTTCAGAGGAGCGGGGCCCATTACAGGTCGCCACAAGTTTAGCTTTAAAAAGTTCATATGTTACTGGAGTTATCAAATTGAGTTTGGCAGAACTCTGTATATAATTAATAATTGCTGGGATGCAGGTTGAATGATCATTCGTCTGCACAGAAAGAATACACTCCAATAGTCACGAAGGTAGATGAAATCCAGCAGGAATCCGACTATGCTAGTGCAACTAGGATTCTGTCAGAGCGAACGATAAAATGCAGTTTATCGGAGTTCTCTATTTATACTTCTCGAATGTAACTTGAATAGGGCGTGTTAAATTTTCGCACCTTTCTTGAACTTGAGCAAAATTCGAGATACCTCGCCGTTGTGTTAACCGTTGCAATTCCTATGATTCCCCCGGTCTACCGATTTCCTTCCGTCTCAGGCTGCTCGCATAAGAGTGCGAAAATTTCCCGAGAAGCTAACTCTGTGAGCTGAAAGTTCCTGATTCATTAGATCGCGGCCGCTCCACGTTGAATTCTGAAGATCAGCCTGTTCTTTGATGGTACCGCTGTTCTCGTGGAAAAGCTGCATGCCGGTTTTTTTTGTTTTTTTTTTTTCTCGTACGCCCGCTAATACTCGAGGCGAAATCTCAGGTTACTATTAATGTCTAACCTGACATTGATTTTACGTGAGTATCCCTTTTTTCTTGTACAGAGACAGGTGTCCCTCGCCATTCAGGCAGATACTCGCCGATTTCGGAGGTACCCATTACAGCTGGGTCGGCTCAGAAGCCGCCAATCCCTGGTCGACGACACTCCTTCAAATGTTCTCGCCAGGTCTCGAGTTAATCCAGTCCAAATCCCGGTCAACGAAAAATCCTCAAATGCCGTCGCCCGGGTTTGATCCTGGATCACCCGGTCGCCAGAGCGGTGTTGTAACCACTACGCTAGCGCGGCTCCCGCTGCATGCCGGTAAAAGTTACAACAGATGATCAGGGGTTCTAAAGTTATGAGAGGCCAATATTCTGTTATCATCCATCGAGTCAGGGAAATTCATTTGTCATACTTAGACGTACGTCACAGTGATTCTTATAGCTGTGTGTGCAGTAAACCGCATTATCATATATACAATTAATAGAATTGTTATTTAAACAATTTGCTGCATTATTGTATAGAAAATTAGTGGTATTAATGTATATAAAATTAGCTGCATTATTATATACATTTCTGGCTGCATTAACACATATAAAATACAATGCAAACAAAACATGACAGAAATGTTGTGACTTGCTCACATATTTGATGTACATAACAAATTTCTATGACTCATTTCACTGGTATCTGCTTGTTCATCTTTTTTTTTTTTTTAATTAATGAAAAAAAAAAAGATATCCCGTTCAATCTCTGATGGGTTATAATTAGGATATATATTGTTTTCAATTCCAAATAATATGAAAAACTGCCGATATGAGAAAGTGGCATCACATTTGTCAAATCAATGTAAATAGGTACAATCACAATTGTGCTTATACGTTAAATAAATAGAAAAAATAAATATTAAAAAAAAAAAATAAAAAAATCAAGAATAAACTCTAAACAAGAATAATATTAAAGTGGAGGGGAGTAAAGGCCTGGTGGTTCCAGTCATATAACTGACTTTAACATACAGTATATTTAATTGACTTTCATCTGTTAAACGTCATATGCATTGTAAGAACAGCATCAGACCTTCACATTCCCAGCCACTATATATTAACATTTGTTCGAGTTAAATATTGTTTGACTATATTATGCAGTTCCCTAGGTCTGTCTATTCTCAACACCTCTTCTTTATTTATCTCACACAGCACATGCTGCGGTATCATAAAAAATATGTGAAGAATTGATTTTGCAATCATGATTTCAGTGACTCATCATAAATTTTCAAATAATTTTTGTCACAAATAAAATGACATAATCTTTATCTGATGGAGAAAACAGGGGATGTTCTGCCACAGAATCTGCAGGATACAGCTAAATCCCAACTATAGTCCGTTCGGAAATTCGTGCCCACGCATCGAACGTTGTAACTTTGCAACCCTTTGACGGATGTTATTGAAATTTGCTACGTGGCCTACTGATATCAATGCAGTTATTAATATATTTTTTGCCCTTACAAAACTCATGTCATGTTCGAATTTTCTTCTTTAAGCTATATAAAAAAAACTCTTACCGTTGTCTGGGTTAATTTTTATTAGTTCTACAGGAAAGTTACAAGATCCGTTCAAAAATTGCGCACTTAATTTTTGTTGCAGCACAACACAAGCGATGAAACGTGCTATTCAATATTTTTTTTTGTTTGAATTACTGTATTGACTACATGTCTGCACGAGTGCGCACCTATTGTACACAGTCGCGAGTAATTATTTCAGCGGCGTATGATAATTGCAATGAGTTGGCTGCAACGAAACAAAAACGACACCAGCGTATAATATATTAATAAACAAAACTGCATAATTATGAAAAGCGCAATGAATCTGAAATGCAAATTTATCACTTTGCAGAAGATAACTGTTATATTGTACAGGCATTTTTGCAGAGAGGCTAAGATGAGTTGTTTATACCACGACATCCAAGAACCAGGTAGGAGAACACGAAAGGCCCTGGGTGTGGATAGAAGATCTTTTCGACGTTGGATACAACAGGACGGTGATTGTACAGAGGCTGTGGTTAAGCAAGGAAGGAAGAAAAAAAATGATGATTTTGACAAGGATGTCATTAGACGTTTGATTTTGAAGATGTTTAATGTCAATCAACTTGTTACTCTCCGCATGCTGAAAAGTCGGCTGCAAGTAGAATGCGATATTAATGTATCAAAAACAACTCTTTGGCAACTTGTCAGAAGTGTCGGCTTCACTTTTAGAAAAACGTCTGGCGGAAGGAATTTTTTATGTGAAAAACCACATCTGGTTGCAGCTCGAAGCAAATACCTTAGGCAGATTCGTGAGAGAAGACAAGACGGTTATGATATAGTGTATTTGGACGAATCTTGGGTTAATGCTCATCATACAAACGAGAAAGAATGGCAATCTGTTGACGGAGACCATAGAAGGAAAATTCCCAGCAGCAAAGGTCAACGCATTATATTAGCACATGCTGGCAGCAGACAGAATGGGCTTGTCCGTGATGCAGAGCTTATTTTTCAATCAAAGTCTGTAGATGGTAGGGACTACCACAGTGAAATGAATGGGCAAATTTTTAGAGATTGGATAGTGAATACACTCCTCCCGACTCTAGATAGACCGTCTTGCCTGGTGATGGATAATGCGTCCTATCATAATGTTCTAGCGCAGGAGGATAAAGCTCCCACTTCGGCAAGCACGAAAGACGAAATCAGGAGTTGGCTTGTGAATGAAAACATCTTCGCTGACAACAGCTATTTAAAACCAGAGTTGTTGCAGCTTGTGAGACAGAGGAATAAGACAAAAGTGTATCTGATTGATAAAATTATCCATGAGCAGGGTCATGTTTCTCTTCGACTCCCACCTTATCATTCTCACCTTAACCCAACAGAGCTGGTTTGGGCTAGAATTAAAGGGCAAGTGGCCGCCCAGAACACCGCTTTTAAAATGTGCGATGTTAAAGACATGACTCGTGAGGCCCTTTCGCGAATAGACAGAGAGTACTGGGCTAAATGTGAAGAACACGTGCTCCAGGAAGAAGATGATTACTGGCAGCGAGATGGCTTGCAGTTTATCCAACCAATAACTGTTGTGAACTTATTGGAGTCGTCCGATTCGGAATGAGGCACGTCGTTCGCATTCCTTTGTTTGTGATAAACTAATTTCATATGCCAATCTATAATAACACATAAACAGTTACGATTCGTCATAGCTTCCTGATGATTTACTGCTATCATTGTTCATTATCAGATCATCATTCCTCATATCAAAATAACGTGAACAACCAATCACACATTTAGGACACGCCTTTGAACCGTATTGTCGCACAAATGTTGTGATTTACTGTAAGAATTAATGTTGCGGGCAGATTTAGGCAAATGTTCCAAAAAGATCAAAGAAAATCGCCGTTTTGAAAATTTTGCGAAAGCTGTGGATGTAATGATCGCAAAATCTTAACTGCATGGAAAATCTAAGACTGCATGCAAAAATTCACGTCCATACAACAAACAGTTTTGGGGAAGATTGACGCTTTCTGTGGGCACGAATTTCTGAACGGACTATAACATAATTACCGATGTATGTTACATCGGTCGGTCTCGCTCAAAATAGTAACTCAAGCCAGAAAAATAAGTGCGCAACGCACGGTGTGCAACTTGCGCGGCGTGGGTGTTATCTAAAACAAATACTTTGGTTTTTTTTTTTTAATTCTTTCACGAAATTAGCAGCGCTCGACAAAGAAAACGTGCGTAAAAATTGGTGTGCATGAGCCCTCACCTAATGTACAAATCATGAAAACTTGAAAGTTTTTGTTAAAACCGCTTATTATCAGGGAACACTCTTTGAAAACAATCCACGCACTTTCACACGAAATGTTGTCATCAAAGAACTTTTAAATTGAATCTAAAATAACATAATTCTCACCGTGTGTACATTGGTCACAGCTGAGGAATGCAGCTGTGTTGAAAAATTGTGTGGTTTCCTTTATATATACTCTCCCGAAAATAGTTACAATCAACAAAGAAAAGCGTTCAAATGATGGTGTTCATGAACAGTTTGATTACACTGTATAATGGAAAGAAACCAAAAACACTCTAAGAATGTACTTCTAACTGCTCATCTAGGAACGAAAGCAGCACACTATAATTAAAAACCTGTCAAGTTTGACAGGTTATTGCTAGTATTAAAAATAAATCATAAAAAAAACAACAATCAATTTGTAGAAAGTATCAAAAGTTGAGATTTGGAATTTTCAGAAATTGAGTTTTCTTTTACAAGCTACGGAAGACCACAAACATTAAAGATGCATCAAAAATTACAAACCTCAGAGATACTTAAAACCAGAGTGACCCTAGCATCACTCGTGAGCTGAATGCAGCTCACACAAGTCTGTGGTGCAGCTCTCTTTACATACCTATAATTACATAAAAATTGAGCTGAATAATATTGAATAATATACTAAAAAGATTATTCTGTATATTTACCACAAAGATGCTAATGGAGAGGTGAGTTGCCAGTGACAATAATCTTTTTAAGAGAAGTTTAAAAAAGAAAAATCTTATGTAAATTCAAATGTAAACATTAAGTAGCAAAAATATATGGATGGCTCTTTCTAAAATTTCCTTCAGTATTGCAGCTCTCAAATGTCACCAGGTTGGCTACCCCTTGTACAGAAGATCACAGACCTCACTTGTGCATACCACACATATCAGAGCTGCCCATAAAACCATTTATTTCTGAAGCAGGATAACCACATTGCAAAAATAGCACACAAAGAACACACTTTGCAATTCATTTATAATTCTGATATCACAAGATTAACCTTACGTCAATACTTTTCCATCAATGTCAAGATCTGTAAATAAATTATTTTAATATGCTAACAATATCTAACAATGCTAACAATTTTGTCGGCGTCTGTGGCCTAATGGATATGAACGCAGTTTCATAATCCAGATATACCAGGTTCGAAACCTGCTGCAGGCGGTTTGGTAGCAGATCGCTGTGTGTGGATTTTTAACAATGGTATAAGCGCCATACTGTTCAGAAAGCAATGACAAACTACTGAATGAAAAAAATGGCCTAGAAAAATCACAAACAGCCAATAAAAGCTGGGGTTGATTGCCATGTCCTGTAAAGGATAAGCAACTATTTTTTTTTTAACAATATCTCATTATGCCTAAACCTGACATCAGGCAGATTTTAGTCTTTTTACATCACACATAACAGAAAGAATATATGACTCTGCTGCACACAGTAACAAGATTAAATTAAACAGAATTCAGCATCAGGCTATGTACAATAGCAGGTGCAATCAGATCAACATCAATGGAGGCTCTAGAGGTGGCTTTAGAAATTCTACCTTAGAATTACGGAGAAAGGAGTTAAGACTAAATTACAAGAACAGAGTTATGTTAGATAAGTCTCACCCAGCACATACAGCTTTTACCAGATGCCAACTAACAACTCAGGCCAAGCCAATGAATACCACTAGATACCCTACAGGATGGAAGTGTATGGAGGAAATTGTCCATCTGGGTACATTAATTACATCAATTAATAACAGTTGTGAATACAAGCCAGTGATTCCACCCTGGGAGATCAAGAAACCAGACACGGACTACCACCTAGCAGAAATACTTAAGAAAACAAATAATATAGAAAACTTTAAAAACACAGCCAATAAATATACACAACAACTATCAAAAGACAGCATTACTTATACAAAGATGGATCCAAGAGAGAGGATGGCAAATTGAGGATAGGAATTTACATTCCAATATGGAAAATGGCAAAAGAGTATAGTATCACGGAAAATACATCCATTTTCACTGCAGAGATGGTGGCAATACTAAAAGCACTAGAAATATTCTCTAATAACCCTCCCACAAAACTTACAGTTTTAACTGACTCTCTTTCAACAATTTAAGCACTTAGGAACTTACGAGAATGTAGTAGACCTGATATAGCAGAGGTTATATTTCTGGCTACTTCATACTTATGTTCCAGAGGATGTTCAGTATTAATTGCTTGGATACCTTCACATGTTGGCATAGAGGGAAATGAAAAGGCAGATAAAGAAGCCAAGAAAAGTAAATCTGATAAAAATCTAATAAATATATGGATGAGTAAATCAGTGATTTGAAGCTTAATTAAAGATTTAATAACAGATGAATGGAAAGCAGAGTGGGATAAAAATCTGAAAGGAAGACATGCATATAAGATGTTCAGGGCTCCAACAAGAAAATGTCAGGTATCTAGGGAATTGAAAATTCCCAGTAATAAGAAACTTCTCAGACTACAGCTGAGAAAAGGCTATTTCAGAATAGAAGAACCTTACTGTGCGGGATATCTTCAAGATAATAATATAGAACATTTCTTGTTAAAATGTAAGAGGTATGAACAAATGAGAATACCAATATTAGATTATTTGCAGGCATCCAACTTACCTATAAATATAGAAGAGGTGTTTAGACAGACCTAGGGAACTGCATAATATAGTCAAACAATATTTAAAACATGAACACGTTAATATATAGTAGCTGGGAATGTGAAGGTCTGATGCTGTTCTTACAATGCATACGACTTTTAACAGGTGAAAGTCAATTAAATATCTATTTAAGTCAGTTATATAACTGGAACCACCAGGCTTTTACACATACAGCCCCCCCCCCCCCCCCAATATTATTCTTGTTTGGAGTTTCTGTTTGATTTTGTTGGGTTTTCTCTCATTTTTGTTTGTTGGGTTTTCTATTTTTGTTTTAACATACAAGCATAATTGATAATTGTGATTTTTCCTATTTACAATGATTTGACAAATGTGATGCTACTTTCCCATATCGACGGTTGTTCATATTATTTGGAATTGAAAAAATATATATCCTAATTATAACCCATCTGAGGTTGAACGAGATATTTTCATCACTAATATAAAAAAACCCAGGTATGATTGATATAGATATATATATTGGCCATGTCTGCAGAATGGGAGAAGATCGGCTACCACGACAAGCATGGGGAACAAAGAGCCAGGGATCCAGACCCCCAGGACGACCCAGAGTCCGCTGGGAGGACAACATTAGACAATCTTTGAAGGATCGAGGACTAGAATGGAACCATTCCAGGAGGAAGACAGCTGATAGGATAGTCTGGCGCTCTCTGTTCCAAATCTCTACACCTCACGGTAGAAGGGGAACGACTAAGTAATATATATATATATATATATATATATATATATATATATATATATATATATATATATATATATATATATATATATATATATATATATACACACATCAGTCAATATCACACATATGCACTAATATTGATAAACTAGTACTATTAAACCTATTCCCAAATTACCTTTGCACCGGGGGGGGGGGGGGGGGGGGGGGGGGGGGGGGGGGTGTTTGCTGGTAAAACAGCTCTAAAAAAGAAGTACACAATTACTATAAGTTTGGGAAACACTGTATTAGACAAGAACAAAAGTTAATATCTAGTAATTGGGAATGTCAAGGTCTCATGCGCTTCTTACAATAACTGAAACCACCAGGCCTTTACACCCCTCCCTCTTAATATTATTCTTGTTTGGAGTTTCTGTTTGATTTTGTTCGGTTTTATGTCGTTTTTCTTTGGGTTTTTTTTTTTTAACATACAAGCATAATTGGTAATTGTGATATGCCCTATTTACAATTTAACAGGCGTGATGCCACTTTCCCATATCGTCAGCCATTCATATTATTTGAGCTTGAAAAGCGAGAGAGAGAGAGAGAATGAATTTATATTTTCTATATGTACTTGTATTTTAAATATTTTGTGTCTTATTCTATGTATTTCTCTTTCAGGTCATTAAGCGAAAGCGACATGTAAGTGTTGAAAGAAAGAAAAATGTAACGTTGTTGCTGACGTGTACTATGTAGTTAGGCCTACGATGGTTGCGTCTGTACTGAACAATATAGAGACTTTTTTCTTGTTATTATTCCCTAAACAATACAGTATAACAACTATTTACATAGCGTTTACATTGTATTAGGTATTATAAGTAATCTAGAGATGCAAATACTACGCCATTTTATAAAAGCATCCATGGATTTTAGTATCCACAGGGGGTCCTGGGACCAATCAATACGGAGGGCCACCTGTATCCACATCACTTGCACTGAACTTTCCTTGCTCAGGACAGGCAAATATCTCTCTTCTTGTTGCCAATGGCTCTAATGCAGCATCTGACTCTTCACCTGCACCATTTAGAATAGGTTGACGTGAAGTGGTTGGACTTAGTGCTGACGTTTTAATCGTGCATTCTGTTTTACTTTTTTTAGTTAGGCGTTGGGCAATAAAACCATAAGAATTAGCATTGAATACATCATTGATAGCTACATAAACAATTGCAAAACAAACAGATATAAGACCTATAATATTATGCACACTAAAATAATCTATAAAGTATGGAACCAGCATGAAAAGCATACATATGCCCTCTGTAGGTAGACACACAGAGTCAAGTAAATGTTTACATTTTTTAAAAATACATTCTCTGAACCATATGATTGTCAGTATCACTGAAACTGGACTATCGAGTCAGGGTGGAAAGTAGAAGGATTATCAAATTCAATTCAATCAATTCAATACCCTTTAGCTCCCCAAGGAGCATAGGCCTTCAACAAACACATGCCAAGTCTTCCTGTTCTGTGCCATCCGCTCAAGTTCTTTCCATGTTTTCCTCATCATTTTCACCTCTGTTTCCAGTTCTCTTCTCCATGTGTTTTTTGGTCTACCTCTGCCTCTCTTTCCCTGTGGATTCCAGAACAAGGACTGCCTTGTAATGCTATCATCAGGTTTCCTCAATGTGTGTCCTATCCATCGCCAGCGTCTTCTTCTCAACTCTTGTTCCACTGGCTCTTGTCTGGTTCTTGTCATCAATTCCACATTTGTGACTTTTCATACCATTTCAGTCCTTCTATTCTATGCAAGCACCCGTTTATAAAAGTCTGTAGCTTTTTGGATGTTGTTTTTGTTGTTCTCCGTGTCTCAGAGCCATACAATAGGACTGACTTCACATTTGAGTTGAAGATTCTTATTTTCGTGTTGGACTTGATTTCTCTTGTTCTCCATATTTTTCCCAATGCAATGAAAGCTCCTCTTGCTTTTTGTATTCTTATTTTGATATCACTGTTTGTCCCTCCAACTTTGTCTATATTACTTCCAAGATATGTGTAAGATTCTACATCTTTTAGTGTTGTTTCTTCAAGTTCAACCTTGTTATCATTTCTTGCATTTATTCTCATAATCTTTGTCTTTTCCCTGTGTATTTTCAGGCCCACTTGTTGTGACCTCTTATCGAGAATTTTCATTGTCTCTTGCATCTTATTATGGTTATGGGACAGAACAGCCAAGTCCATCTGCAAAATCCAGATCATCAAGCTGTTTAGTCAGATTCCACTGGATTCCGTTTCTGTTGTGTGATGTCGATGTTTTCATAACCCAATCTATTGCTAGTAAGAAAAGAAATGGAGACAAGAGGCATCCCTGTCTCACTCCCGTTCTAATCCTAAATGGTTTTGTAAGTTTTCCTTCATGAAGAACTCTACATATCATATCTTCTTGGTCTTCTTTATTAAGTTAATGATCTTCATGGGAACTCCATAATGCCTCATCAATTTCCAAAGCGATTCTCTGTCTACACTGTCAAATGCCTTTTCATGGTCCACGAATCCGATGTACGGTATTAGCGGTGAATTCCATTCCAGACTTTGTTCAACTATTATTCTCAATGTGGCTATCTGGTCTGTACAGGATCTATTTTGTCGAAAACCTGCTTGTTCATCTCTCAGTTGCTTGTCTATGGACTCTTTTAACCACTCCAGGATGATTCTGTTTAATACTTTTCCTGGCACTGATAGTAAACATTATTCCTCTATAATTTGTGCACTCTTGTAAGATTTCCCTTCTTAGGCAACTTGACCAGATAACCTTCCTTTCATTCTGCTGGTATTTCCTCTCTCTCCCAGACTTTGCCAAGTAGTTTGTATAATATCTCTGTAGAGGTATCAATATCTGTTTTGATGGCCTCTGCTGGAATGCAATCTGGACCAGCTGCTTTTCCATCTTTCAGAAGCTTTATGGCTTTCTTTATTTCTTCTCTACTTGGTCGTTCACAGCTGATTTATAGCTCCTCTTCTGCTGGCCGGATGTCTGGGGGGATTAGTTGGAGATGGTCTATTGAGAAGTTCCTCAAAATGTTCTGTCCATCTCTTCATTTGTTCTTGTATATTACTAAGCAATTTTGCATTCTTATCTTTTATGAGGCCATCTGCTTGCTTATATTTCCCTGTTAGCTTCTTTGTGTTGTTGTACAGGTCCCTCATATTTCCTTTTGCTGCAGCTTCCTCTGCTTCCCTTGCCATATCATCAATATATTTCATCTTGTCTCTTTTGAAGAAGTACTGAGAAAAAGAGAACATCAGCACAAAGCATGGATAACAACAGAAACCATTAGTAAGATAGAAGAAAAATAAAGCAGATTTAAACAGAAGCAAAACCAGAAGCTCCAAAGCCAAGGCTCATGAAGGGTACATAGAAACAAACAAAGAAGTAAGAAGAAGGATTATCAGCTTCAGATAAAATAATCAAACAACATGAAAACTAACACAAACTAATATCAAATAGACCTAATTATGCGTCACTTTTGCTGATTTAAAAACAAGAACAAGACAATGCTCTTTGAAAAAATGATTTTGTTGACAGGGTTAAACATGGTTAAACATGAGGTTGTAGAATTGCACAAACAGATGTATAAGGACTAACAAATTAAAAGGATTTACTAGCATAGTGTCATTATCACGGAGTTCCATGCTGTTGTGACCTTGACTCTCCATTTGTTGTAGTCTATGATGTCTTGAATAAACTGTATCTTCAATCCTCCCACCCCCCGTGCCTATTTGATCAGTTTCACCATTTTACCAATCAACTTACTGTGGAGCATATGCCTTCAACAAATTTATGCCACACTCTTCTGTCCTGTACCATCCATTCATGTCTTATTTTTTCCCTTTTAAGTATGTCTAGTTGACATCGTGTGTTTTATGGTTAGTTTGCTGAGGTACATACCTATCTGTCTTCCTCTTCTTCTCTTCATGTTGAATTTACCAGTTGTTGTTAGTTTCTCTCATGTTTTCCTTCTCATGATGAGTCCAAAAACATTTATTGTCTGCACCTTGTCATGCTGATTAACTGACTATTTTCTTCTGTTACTCTAATAACATCTTAATTTTTATTTTCTAACTTGTCACTGTAGAAACTGGCACAACAACAAGACATGTTTTCATTTGCGATGACGGTTGGTTTGCTTAGGTTTTAAGGACCATCTTCACTGCACCGAGACAACTCCATAAGTGCTCTGATCTCCCCTCATAGATCACACAAGGAGGATCTCAGGACAATACACAAACTCCATAAGTAGCAGATCCCAATACGCGAATACAGGAATCACACATTCTATAATTATTTTTGTGGTGGACAGATTTCCTAATTTTTATATTTTGCCAGGCCGTATGGTCTACACTCTTTATGATTTGCAACTGTCGAGGGATTTTTCATGTGCAACTTGCACATGGGACCTCCTATTTATCACCCTATTCCAAGAAAGCTACGCATCCGATCTCACTACCCAGGAGATTACTGAGGAGGTGGTTTGTACAACATCATCAGGAACTACTGGTTCTGACAAAAACAGTTTCCATCAATAATATCCTTGTGTGCTGGAAGCAAACCTGGTACCTTTAGAATTAGAGGTGGACACGATACCTCTCAGCCACTCCACCCCCTAAAATGAAGGCACATGAATTGTTTGGTTACAGTTTATTTATGTATGGATGATCCAGGAATGGTGAGGAGCTGAACGTTCAAGAGAGGAATTTTTAATCGTTATGATAATTACACAGATTATTTTAATCTCAGAATTGTGCTGGAAATATGGCAGCTAAAGGAGTAAAAGTTTACTTTTAATTAATAAATTATTTTAAATTCAAAACTTTTACGATAAAAATGCAGGATTAAAATCTACTTAACTTGATTTTGTTGTTTCTAACTATCTTTGGATTTTGACAAATATGGAAAACCAAGAGCCTCGGATCCAGACCTCCAGGACGACCCAGAGTTTGCTGGGAGGACAACTTTTGACAATCTATGAAGGACCGAGGACTAGATTGGAACCAGGCCAGGAGGAAGATGGCTGATAGGAAAGTATGGCGTTCTCTCTGGCAAACCTCTACATCCCAGGGTAGAAGAGGAACGACTACGTAAGTAAGTAAGTAAGTAAGTAAGTAAGTAAGTAAGTAAGTAAGTAAGTTAGTTAGTTAGTTAGTAATTAAACTATCTTTAGAATGGAAATATATTTGCAAATAAACATTTTAAAGGTGTTTCTACTTTGTGCAAACCTACTTTTCCATAAGAAGTGAAAAAGTTAACAAATAATTAGTCGAGATAAATTATGGAATAGGAATGTAGTGAAGCTTGCTTGTGTCAAGGTTAATGTACATATTTATTTCTTATACTCTAACATTAATTATAACCTAGAATGTAAAGTCTATGTAGAAAGCAGAGCTTTAAATCAAGTGAATGTTGAATCGTCATGTATCTCTTGGTTAGTTTAACTATCACAACACTGCTGGCAGATGTCTAATTTAAATCAAGGCATGATTTGCACAAGTAAAATCAGCTTTCCACAGCACAAAGCAGTAGACAGTAGGAAAAACAGTAGAATACCACCTCCTAGAATGCCTTGCACTAGCAGATCTGAGGAAGAAATGACAAACTAAATCCCTCCATCACCAACACCCTGTATGGAGAAACAATGTGACCGAAAATTATTTGCACATTTCATTACCTGGCACAAGGAACATAAAAGTGAAAAAAATTGTAACCTAAGAGATTGGAAAAATCAAGTCTGCAGCACAATTACTAACACAAAATTATGCTTGGAAGTGAGAAAGAGAGTATTATGATGGAATACATTCTTGTCTATATCAAACCTGGACAATGAACAAAATGATGGAAAGACAACTGCAAGAATCAGAGATGTGGTGCCAAAGAAGAATGCCATGGAAACCGTGAACCACCAGAAAATCAAATGAGAAAAATCTATGAGAAACAGGATAAAGCTGTCAAGATAAGGCACAGACAGTCAAAGTTCTTTGGACACATCACAAGAAGATACAAATGAGAGAAACTGGTAACACCTGGTAAATTCAGCACTAAGAGAGGAAGACAAAGAGATAAATACCTTGACAAACTGACCACATGACATGGTCAAGGCTAAAGACAAAGCAGATTAAAGAAACCAGAGACTGTAGGAAATAAAGAAAAAATGATTGGCCACACCAATTGGCATGTCAGTCAGTGAATAAATAATTAAAACTATTTGCATTTTATTAAAATGTACAGACACTGGTCTCTGATATCAGCACATAAAATACTTATACATCATCATCACTAACTTTCAGCTCACTAAGTAAGACATGCCTTCACAAAATTCATGACAAGTATTCCTGTCTTGTGCCATCCCGCCTGTCTCCAGTTATCTTTTCCATGTGTCTTTGGACTCCCTTTAACTCTCTTACCATGTTGGCTCTAGAAGAAGGACTGCTTTGTATTGCTATCAATAGATTTCCGCAATGTGTGTCATATCCTTCTTCTTCTTCGTACACTCCCAGACATTTACTTGAATATTTTCAAACAAAGCAGTGGTCAGCCCAGATTGAGGCTATTTGCATCTACATAGGGCTTTTTCCAAAAATGATACTGGTGACGACCATATGTGTTTTCTATGTTCCACATTTGTTGGGCATCTTTAAAGCAGATGTTTAGCAGTTATTTTATCAGTGCCACAGTTACACTCCTTGGTAGTTCCTATCTTTAGCTTGTTGAATAGATGGTATCTCAATCTGTTGTGTCCTGTGCGAAGTCTGAAGATCATCACTTGTTCTCTTCTGTTGAGCTGGTAGTATGCATTATTTTGTGTGTCCCTGATGATCTACTCGTACATCCCATTTGTTCCTGTATCTGATTCTGATTAAACTCTTTGCCTCTTCGAAAGCTATGCTTGTATCAGGTCATATCCAATGTCAGCCTTCTTCCTCTGGCATGTGTCTGGTTCTTGTCATCAGTTCTACAATGCTGTATTTGTTGTATCATTTAAATAGTTCTATGCAAGCACCCATTTATGAAAATTTGTAACTTCCTAGTGTCGTTTATTGTTCTTCTCAGTGTGTTAGAGCCATACAATATGAAGGCATTGATATTTGAATTGAAGACTTGATTTCTTTTGATTTCCATATATCTGCCAATGCAATGAAATTTGAGATGATTTTTTTCTTCTTTTTTTTTTAAAGTCTCATGCCTTGTGGCATAGGAGATCATGTCTCTCCACAACTTCCTGCCACCAGTACAATTTACTATTTCTGTTGTTGACTTCTACATGCCATGATGTCAGACTGTCCAGTATTTGCTGTCTTTGTCTTCCCCTATCTCTTTTTCCTTCAATCTTACCTGTTGTTACGATATATTCCAGCTTTCCTCTCCTCATAACACGCCAAAAAAAGTGGATTGCTTCTGTCTAACTTGTGAAATAAGTTTCCTTTGAGCAATGGCCTCTTTCAGGACATCCTCATTACTCTTTTTAGCTGTCCATGGTATTTTTAACATTCTTCTGTAAAACCACATCTCTGTGGCCTCTAGTGTCTTCCCTATTTGTTTACTAATTGTCCATGACTCACTCCCATATGTCAGGATTGGTTCTATATAACACTGAAGAACTCTCTTTCTTATTTCCATTGACAAAGATATGTTGCATAAAATACTCTTAATTTTATTGAATGCTACTTTTGCCAGAGCTATTCTGCTCTTCACTTCTGAGATGCATCTTCCGTCTGATGTTATTAATGTGCCATGGTATTTGAATCTATTGACCTGTTTTAAAGCTGTTCCATTTACTTTGATAGTGCATTCTGGGAAAGCCATTTTCTTTCAAACGACCATTACTTCTGTCTTTTTGCTATTAAGATTGAGGTCTTTATTTTCACTTTTTTGTCACTATTGTATCAACCATTTCATGCAATTCCTTTTTGCTATTAAGACTGTATCATCAGCGCTTCTCACATGATTTCAGTGGCAATAAAAAAGATGGAAACATCCAACAGATATAGTAAACTAAAGTCCACAAATGCAGCAGGGATTTGTTGTTGTTGTTTAACTAGGGCTGCTGGGATCCTTGCTCTTTTGTGGCAGTAATAAGTTGAAGAGTCCTTGGTATTATCTACACTTAGATCTAGGTTTTTCCAGAGACTTTTCTGCCATTCTGAAAACATGCTGAGTTGAAATCATGAGCTCCAGTTTCTCCAGCTTGGCTTGCATTTAAAGGACCATCACATCTGATCCCAAGCTAGGAGTAACAAGTGCATGGCATATTGTGCATTCCCCAACATTGAAGGGACCTCTCCAAATATGAAGAGCTAAAATACTGTGCTCTAGTTCTGGGCTCTTCCAATGAATTTTCAAGTTCTGCACAGAGACACTTCTCAGCTCCCTCTTTCTATCACTTGGTCCATAGTGAGATCCTCCTGCATGCAGTCAACCAGGTCAAAGCCAAAGAATTACAACTGGGGCTCAAGTGACTTCTCCAAACTTAGTGTGCAAAGCTGGGTTTTCAACAAATTTCACCACAGAGGGAATCCCTGGAAGTGTGTGAATGATTTCAAGAGTCAACGAGGGTGTAATTAGCCTATCAGACAGAGGTTCACCTCCATATTTGTATATTGTCATATTGTGCATAGCTGGTGTGCATAAAGATGATTCCAGATATGCCTTCAAGTATGCACAGCAGGGTAAAGAATGATATATTAAAGAATATGGAAGTGGATGCACCACAATCACTATAGATATTAGGAAACACCGGAACAAGTACCAGAAACTTTGCAGCCTGGAAGAATCAGCTCAAGAAAACAACAAACGTAATATATTATAAAGAATAAAGAACACTACATATCACAACAAACGTAATATATTATAAAGAACACTACATATCACAACAAACGCAATATATTATAAAGAATAAAGAACACTACATATCTAAATTATATACCACATGGTATTGACCGAGTATTCTATGTGCAGGATAAACATCAGTTTTCTTGTGCATGGACTAAAAACTATCACCATGAACAGTGTTGTCACGCAAAGGTATCTAGTGAGAACTGTATAAACCATGATATTAATATAACATTTATCTGGTACAGCTTGACAGCAGCATCATCTGTCATAAAACTTACATTGCAGTGCAGGAAGCACACAAACTGGTCCATCTTTAGTATCTCCAACTGTCTTATTTGTCAATAGACAGCACACAGTATCACTGTTATGATCACACTTTCTTCCGATGTGGAAACCTGGGCATGTCGAGCAATTTGAGCACTGATCATTATGATCTTTGAAATAACCATCCTCACAAGCGAAGATGGTTGGATGTGTCCTGTTGCAGACATGAAGGACGTAGGAATTCTTAGCATGTGTCTCACAATGGAAACAGTGTGTTTGATTATGATGGTCCTTGTTCATGTATGAACCATCTGGACAAAGCAAACAGGTAAGGCTGTCGTTTTTCCAGTACTTTCCAAGACCACATGGAAGAAACCGTAATAAACACGTTGGAATGCCATCTATTATTTCAAAGTGATAGTCTTGTGTATCAGGACAGCAGACTGTGTTGCTCTGATCTCCACAAGGACGAATAACATTCTTGCAATCAGTACAAATATGACACTTATTTTCTTCTCGAAAGTATCCATCCTGGCAAAGAATAACTGCATTGTTGGTTTTACTGCAAGGTATGACCACTCTTTCCATGGGATTTGTTTTATTCGTACAGTTAAAACAGTGAGTCCAGTTGTGGTCCTTATCAGGCATGAATGTATCTTCTGGACAGAAATCACAAATTTCCGTCCCAATTGGAGGTTTAAAAACTCTCTCTCCCTCATGACATATCACCACACTAGGCTGTTCAAGCAACAGTGAGGCAGCCAACACCAGCCATGTCTGCATCAAAACTACTAGAACTAAAAATGATTTCATCCTTGTTTTATTGACCTTAATGATTATACAGCTGACTATGGATGAATCACCTATTATCAACTGGTCATGCGCAAAACGTCCAGTACCTATATATCTGTGAACAGTAAACATCAGGTCAATATTAGAATCAGCCATGGAAGTTCTAATTATTACTTTTGTAATTTTAAGAAACAACCACATTATAATAATTATATATTTAGCATGAACATAGACATAAACATAGAGCGTAACTCAATGCCTTTATTATACATATTCCTCAGTCTTCTAGATGCAGTATTATGGCTTTTGTCTTGGCTTTTTCTACCCACATTTGTTTATACGAAAGTTAGGTATGTGACCAAGTCTATAAAAGTCTGGGTCATTCCAAGTCTTATATTGCATGTAGTATCAGGAGAGTGCCTTAACTCTGGTGATGCACTTCCAATAGCTTGAGTGGCTGTATGTCCTGCCATGGTTGATTCTCACAGCAAGGTGACGGCACCAGATAATCCTGATATGATTCCCCAGAGTGCGGATTACTTCTGGTACTTTTCTTTTATCTAAGTTCCTCTTTCTTTCTTACAAGTGTCTGCCACATACCTATAACTGTTTATTATTATTTACGTATTTTGTCATAAACTGTTTGGAGAAAAAAGAGACATCTTCATTAACTACTTATTTTTCAATATATATTTTTTCTGCTTACCCTTCAGAAATTATTCCAAAGTGTAGAATTATTAGGTACACCTGCAACTTAATATGGCAATAGTTTTTTTTTCCCTTTTTTTATACTGTATAAAGGGTTTAGTGGAGATACCCAGTTGAAAATGAAAGGAAGGGATAACTTAATAGTTGGTTATGGTCACTCTACTGCTATGATTATTCCATCTGGTTGTGGATGATAGAAAACCACTATCGACTGTCTTGATTAAAGCAGTCTTGATGACGTATAGTCTGATGTCAGCCCGAGCAGCTCACTTCAGACAAGAATAAAAACTGCTTCCTCCTACAATTCCTCATAGTAGAGATCAAAAGGGGGGAAATCTTTGCCTAGTCAAGCATAATCACTATCTAAATGACAGCAGAGGAAGATGACAATATGTGAGATGAGAAGATGACAATATGTGAGATGAGAAGATGACAATATGTGAGATGAGAAGATGACAATATGTGAGATGAGAAGATGACAATATGGGAGATGAGAAGATGACAATATGGGAGATGAGAAGATGACAATATGGGAGATGAGAAGATGACAATATGGGAGATGAGAAGATGACAATATGTGAGATGAGAAGATGACAATATGTGAGATGAGAAGATGACAATATGTGAGATGAGAAGATGACAATATGGGAGATGAGAAGATGACAATGTGAGATGAGAAGATGACAATATGTGAGATGAGAAGATGACAATATGGGAGATGAGAAGACACATACAAGTTAGTTCTTCATTATGTTTGACCTCCCTATGGAGCACAGGCCTTCAACAGAAACACTCCAGGCATTCCTGTCATGTGCCATTTGGTCAAGGTTTTTCCATGTCTTCTTTCAACCATGGACTAACGTACAGGTAACAAGTTAACATAACAGTTATAACTAACGTTCAGGTAACAAGTTAACATAAAAGTTATAACTAATGTACAGGTAACAAGTTAATATAAAAGTTTTAACTAACATACATGTAACAAGTTAAATAAAAGTTACAACTAACGTACAGGTAACAAGTTAACATAAAAGTTTTAACTAACATACAGGTAACAAGTTAACAAAAGTTATAACTAACATACATGTAACAACATAACAGTTTTAGGACCATGTGATGGCCTTCTCACAACAGTAAAGAAGAGCTGACAAAGTCTGGCCATATTTCAAAATAATATGGGCCACTAAAGGTCTTCTTTTGAGGCATAGTGCCAGGTAAAAGAGGATGGCAGATAGACAAAGAAATGGACTGACATTACAAAATGCACTCATCTGCCTGTTATGGAATCAAACAGACTAAGAATCAACATATGAAAGTAGTGACTACAAGTCAAGTGGTCATTGTCTGTGGTGCCGAATGGACCAAGTGTTATGGGCCAAATCAAGAGATCACTGTCTATCGGTGCCCCAATGGTCAAATGATATGGAACAAGTCAAGCACTCACTGTCTATTGGTGCCTCAATGATCAAGTGTTGTGGGTAAAGTCAAGAACTCACTGTCTATTGGTGCCCCAATGACCAAGTATTATGGGTCAAATCAAGTGCTCATTGCCTATATGAGGATGAGGCAATTGATACATTTTATGACAATCTGGATGAAGCAATTAAGAAAATTCCAAAGAAAGATCTTCTCATCGTTCTAGGTGATTGGAATGCTAAAATAGGGCCAGATGCATACGGTCACTGGGCTGGCACAGTGGGGAAATTTGGGACTGGAGAAACCAACGATCGAGGACTAAGGCTACTAGAATTTGCCAGCAACTATAAACTAACCCTTGCAAATACACTATTTCCTCATAAGTTATCAAGAAGAACAATGTGGCATGCCCCAAAAACTGAGATACATAACCAAATTGATTTTATTCTTGTATCCAAAAGATTCAAGTCCAGCATTAATAAAGCCAAGACTAGGACTTTTCCTGGCGCCGACATTGGTAGTGATCACGACATGGTATTGATGACGCTCAAGCTTAAACTCAAAAAGAACTATAATCAAAACAGATGTTCTCAGTTAAGATTCAATTTAGACAAATTGAAAGATCCAGAAATCGCGGGAATCTTTGAGGCAACTGTTGGAGGAAAATTCGCAGCTCTCAACTTTTTGGAGGATGATATCAACTCAATCACAGAGAACATGAAAGACGTGCTCATTGAATCAGCAACAGAAATACTTGGTAAAAGAAAGAAAATAAACAAACCATGGGTTACAGATGAAAATCTGAAGTTATGTGATACACGGCGAGAAATGAAAAAGGTTAAGAAAGAGGTTCCTGAAGCAGCATGGCAATACAGTATGGTGAATAAAAATATTAGAAAGAAAATGAAACAGGCCAAAGAAAAATGGGTAGCTGATCAATGTGAGTCCATTAATACGGGGCTAATAAAAGGTAACAGCAAGGCAGTTTTTGACACATTAAGAAGACTATCAAAACCCCAACAGCCCAGGGTAACTGTCATAGAAGATAGCAATGGGGCTCTGCTCAATGAAAAAACAGCTGTAATGAGAAGGTGGACAGAATATTGTAAAGAATTATATAACTGTAAACTTGACACTGACTTAGGCATATTAAACAACATTAAGTGCGAAAACAGAGAACTCGGAAATGCAGCAATACTACGGGAAGAAGTGGAAGAGGCTATATATTCGATGAAAGGAGGGAAGTCACCGGGTGTGGATAATATACCAGCAGAGCTCTTGAAATATGGAGGACCAGATATAGTAAAAATCATGACAACAATTTGCCAGAAGATATGGAGTACAAAAAAATGGCCAAAAGAATGGACGCAGTCATTAGTAATACCGCTTCCAAAGAAAGGAAATCTAAAAATGTGCAAGAACTACAGAACCATTAGCCTTATTAGTCATCCAAGTAAGGTGATGTTAAGGATACTTTTGAACAGAATAAAACAGAAATCAGAAGAAATCTTGTCAGAGGAACAGGCTGGCTTTAGACCAAAAAGAAGTACCTCAGAACAAATCTTCAATATTAGATTACTGATCGAAAAAAAACATCTCCAGCATCAACATGATTTATACCATAACTTCATCGATTTCACAAAAGCCTTCGATCGAGTCTGGCATGAAGGTTTATGGCAAATAATGAGAAAATTCAATTTTGATACCAACATCATAGATATCATTGAAGCACTATACAAGGACGCAAGCAATGCTGTTTTTGCAAGCAATGACATTGGAGAATTTTTCAAAACAACTGTAGGAGTTCGCCAGGGATGTATCCTGTCACCAGTGCTCTTTAACATTTATCTAGAACATATTATGCAGGAGGCTCTCTATGATTATAAATCAACCATATCGATTGGAGGCCGACCTCTGTGTAATCTACGTTTTGCTGATGATATTGATCTGATAGCTGGAACAGAATCAGAACTTCAAGACCTTACCTCTAGACTGGAGAAAGTAACAAGAACATATGGGATGGAAATTAATATAGAAAAAAGCAAGATATTGGTGAATAGCCATAAGAAACATGTTCCGACCAACATTACGTTAAATGGGCAAACGTTAGAAGAAGTTAACACCTTTAAATATCTCGGGTCCACTATATGTAGTGATGGAAGATCAAGTAAAGAAATCAAGACAAGACTTGAGATGGCCTCAGCTGCCATGACAAGGTTGAATGTGATCTGGAAAAGTAACATCAGTTTTCCTGTGAAGATCAAATTATACAAATCACTTGTATTATCTATTCTCTTGTATGGGTGTGAGGGCTGGACACTCACTGCAGATACGGAGCGAAGGATTCAGGCTTTCGAGCATAAATGTTATAGAAGAATTTTGCGCATTTGCTATAAAGAGCACAAAACAAATGTCTATGTTAGAGAGAAGATAAACACCTATGCAGGCCATCAAGAACCACTTTTGTCAATAGTGAAACGTCGAAAGCTTGCCTGGTTTGGGCATGTAACTCGTCATGACTCCCTTTCGAAAACGATCCTCCAGGGAACAGTCGAAGGTAAACGGAGAAGAGGAAGGCAAAGAAAATCCTGGGCTGATAACATCAAAGAATGGGCAGGACACGGTTTTTCCACACTTGTACGCATTGCTGAGAATAGAGAGCAGTGGAGGACCCTGTCTGCTGATGCTTCCACCATGGCACCCCTACGACCCATGACGGGTTATGGGTTGAGATGAGATGATGATTGCCTACTTGTGCCCCAATAACCAAGTATTATGGGCCAAATCAAGAGCTCATTGTCTACTTGTGCCCCGGTGATCAAGTATTATGGGACAAGTTAAGAACTCATTGTCTATTGGTGCCCCAATGACCAATTGTTGTGGGACAAGTCAAGAACTCACTGTCTATTGGTGCCCCAAAGACCAAGTGTTATGGGCCAAATCAAGTGCTCATTGTCTATTGGTGCCACAATGACCAAGTGTTATGGGTCAAATTAAGTGCTCATTGTCTATTGGTGCCCCAATGTTCAAGCAGTATGGGACAAGTCTAGTAATGATATTGAGGTCAGGGAAGACAGAAACTGAAGGGAGACAAATATGATCATGGCTGTTTGTCTCACTTGTTAACGTTGTTTAAAATGACATAACGCAAAAGGCATGAAGATGTTTTTCTTTATTGGGAAGTACATGGAAATGAAAAGTCCAGGATAAACATGTTATCTTCAACTCAAATGTCAAGGCAGCCCTACTGTATGGCTCTGGAACAAGGACAACAACAAAATGACATGCAAGAGGTTACACTTTAATAAACGGGTGCTTGCGTACAAGAGAAGGATTGCAATGGCTTGACAAGATCAACATGGGGAACTCATGGAAAGAACCAGGAATCAGGAAAATGATTGAACAAAAGGCGAGAAACAAGGAGTTAGCTTTGAAAAAGAAACATACTGAAGGAACCAGCTGATAGCATTACAAGACAGTCTGCATTCTGACATCCCCAGGTTAAGAGACATACAGGGAGACCCAACATATGAGGAGACAAGAACATGGACAGATAAGACATGGACAGATAAGACATGGACATATCTTTAATGGTAGGCACAAGACCTCCTAAACTTTTTTTTAATGAGCGATTTGTCTTTTATAGCCTTTAATTTATTCCACACATATGTAATAGAGTGTGTTTTGGGATTTAGGGCTTGACAGAATCTTTCCCAGTGATTCTTTTTTGCTTTGAGTATTATTTTGTTTGATTCATTTCTTATTTTTTTTATATTCCTCTAGATTCTCTTCTATGTTTTCTATATCTTTGAAGAGCTTGTTATTTTTGTTTGTGTATTTTTGTACATATAACTGTCCACCGTGGTACTTGTTTTTTTATTCCTTTGTGCAGTCCCTTTTTTATTCCTAATGTGGTATGATGAATAACTGGTACTGTTTTTGCTCTGTATGGTGCTGTGTTGTGTTGGTGTTGTGTTGGTGTTGTGGCATATTAGAGTTTGGTAATGTTTAACAGCTATTTTTAATATTTCTCTTGTGAGGTTATCTGTAATACATCAACATTTTCATTCTCTATATTAGTAATTGATAATTCTTCCATTTCATTTTGGAAAGCAATCCAATTTGCATTATTATAGTGAAATATTGGTTTCTCCATCATCTTGTTTGGATTGTGTCATTTATTATCATTTCAATGGGCAGATTATCTGAGTTTGTATCCTCAAAAAATTCCCATTTTGTGATGGCAAGACTGGGTGTTACGATGCTTATATCAGTTACTGTGTCTTGTTGATTTATACTTACTTAGTCGTTCCCCTTCTACCGTGAGGTGTAGAGGTTTGGAAGAGAGAGCGCCAGACCATTCTATCAGCTGTCTTCTTCCTGGCTTGGTTCCATTCTAGTCCTTGGTCCTTCAAAGATTGTCTAATGTTGTCCTCCCAGCGGACTCTGGGTCGTCCTGGAGGTCTGGATCCCTGGCTCTTTGTTTCCCATGCTTGTCATGGTAGCCGATCTTCTCCCATTCTGCAGACATGGCCAAACCATCTTAGTTGGGACTGTTATATTTGGGTCTGCAGCGGATGGGATTTCAGGCCTTGACGGATCGTCTGGTTGCGGACCATGTCTCTTCTTGTTACTTCAACCACTTTCCTCAGATACCTCATTTCTGAGGTTTGGATCTGGCTTTTGTGGGTTGTAGTCATTGCCCACGACTCGCATCCATATGTCAAGACTGGGACATAGGTGGAGCGGTATACAGCCATCTTCGTTTTCTTACCAACCTCTTTCTTGCTGAGGAATCCACGATTTATGGCCTGAAAAAGTCTCCCCGCCGCTGCTTTTCGAGTGGCCAACTCTTCTTTGATGCCTCCCTTTCGGTCTATAATAGCTCCAAGGTATTTAAAGTGGTCGACCTGCTCCAGGACCTGTTCTCCCAACTTAATCTGATGTTTTCTTTCTTCTCGTGATATCACCATGGATTTTGTTTTAGAGCTGCTTATGACCATCCCTCTCTTCTCCAGCTCTTCCTTCCAGACTTGCAGGTTGGATTGGAGATGTGCCTCTGATTTAGCAATCAGGGCAACATCATCAGCAAATGCCAGCTCCGAAATATAGACCTGTCTCATCTTCCAGTACCCCTCTGAATACTTTCTTGTTCTCTCCTTACATGCCTTGATGACATCGTCCATAAGGAGTATGAAGAGGTAAGGTGATAGGATATCACCTTGTCTTACACCAGTGGTGGTCCTGAACTCTTCTGACTTATCGTTTGCTGTCCTCACATAATTTCTGCAAGACTTGTAGAAGCTCTGTATAGCATGAATCAGAGGTGCTGGAATATTCTTCCTTGCCAAACAGTCCCAAAGTTTGCTCCAGGGGACCCTGTCAAACGCCTTTTCCAGATCTATGAAACAAAGATGGATCTCACTCTTATACTCAAGGGCCTTTTCACTCAGCTGTCTGAGTGTGAAGATTAGGTCTTGAGTACTTCGGTTTGCTCGGAATCCGCACTGGACCTCATCCAATTGTGGCTCAGCTAGGCGTCGGAGTCTCTGCTCTAGGATTCTAGAGTAGATCTTGTTGATTTATACAAGAATTAATTCTTGTTATTGAACCATCATTTAGTATGATTAATTCATTGTTTTTGATGAAATCTAACAGTATTTTTTTCTGATTTGTCTATCAAATTCCCTCCCCAAGCTGTGTGGTGAGCATTGAAAGCTCCCACTACAATAGATTTATAGCACAATCTCTTCTTTACTTCTGCAAGATCCCTATCATTTATATTACCACTTGAACAGTAGAGGTTAATGATTTTTATTTCCCCAAATTCACTAAATACTATTATATAAATTCCTTCAAAATTTTCTGTTCCAAAAGATTCCCAGTTAGTTATTTTGTTTTCTTTATGAACCATAAATGCCACTCCTCCTCCTTTTGGTTATCCTTCCTATCGTTCCAAAAGATTTTATATTCAGGGATAGAAAAATATTATTCAGGATTGAGATTTGTCTCTTTAATGGCAAATATTAATTTATAATGTTTAGTCATTCCTAATAATGCTGGCATATTTTTTTTTGGGCGCTTCTACAATGCCACTGTATAAGTCTAATGCGCTGTGCTTCCATTGTTCAATTTGTAGGTTTATTTGTATATAATGCACTACTATTTTATATATATTATATTTTGATATGTTTGTTGATACTAGATTCTTCTTGTTTTCCTTTTATATTACTTGCTTGGGTTTGTAGTTCAGTTTGAATTTTCTGTAGGAATGTTTTCACTATGTTGGTTATGGAATCATTAAAATGTTGGCAATTTTTAATGGAGTTTTCCAAATCTTCCTTCCACCTGCCTGCTTGTGTCTGTTTTTCATCTTTTTGTTTTTTGCTACTGCTTATGATTTATGTTTCACTAATCTAGCAGCATCCTTAGCAACTTGTTGTTGAATGTTTTTCATGGACATCAAGATTTCTTCTGCCTGTCTTACTGGATCTGCTGGTACTTGTTTTTCAGTTAATTCTCTGTTCTGATAGGTTCCTTTCAGTTGTCGTTATTTCTTTGTTTTCCTGTGTTATTTCAACATTTTTAGTATTTATTTTCGATTGTTTTTTGGACTGATTTGGAGATGTTATGTTAGGAGATTTTTGTATTGGATGACTACTTTAAATGGTGTGTTGGTTTTGATGGATGTTATCAGTTGAAGTTTGGTATTGGTAATGGGGGCATCCTAGGAAATGTGAACTATGGTTTCCTAGACAATTAGCACATTTCTAATTCTTAGTTGTTGTTTTATAATCATTATCTTCCTTTGCTAGTTTGCATTTGTCATAGCTGTGGTCTCCTGCAAAATATCTGCATTTTGGAGTATTTCTACACAAGCTTTTTGTATGGCTAAATTTCTTACAGTTAGAACACTGGATTACTGGGGGAATGTAAATTTCTGTAGGAATTTTCCTATTGCCATTGACATTTCCTGCCCTTCCAGTGTAATAACTACAGTTGAATTTACAAATCTTCTTGATATTCGTTCAATTTTATTAATTTTGTATCGAGTATTGTCTGCTCTCAGCCTATTTAGAAACTCTTCTTCAGTCAGTATCATGTCTATACCTCTGATGACACATTTCCTTGTTTCTTTCACAATTTCTAGCTTGACCTTAACACTATGTGCCAAATCTAAAGAAACATATTTTTCATGGTCTTTTCGTAGAGCTGATACCTTTTCCATATTCTTGTCGTTTCCATCAATACCTGTGTCTTTGAAACATTTTTTAAATCTTGATTGTTTTTTTTTTTTAAATTAATGAAGAAAAATATCCCGTTCAACCTCTGATGGGTTATAATTCGGATATATAGGCTATAGTTTTCAATTCCAAATAATATGAACAACTGCCGATATGAGAAAGTGGCATCACATTTAAATCATGATGGACTCTGTCAAAAAGCTTGTATATAATCAATAAAGCATATGTAAATACTTTTGTGGACTCTTAAACAAAACCCTAAACCTTTACCGGTAATTCGAACCCTAATGACGTGGGCGACTTCTTCATTTCAACCGAGTTTAATCAATTATTTAATTAATTACCTGCTTTCTGGATTGTTCTGTTCGATGAAACAGGATGCTGTGTTTATTATTAGAAACCTGACGAATATACGATTTCAAAATGGTAGCCTTTTTTTTTTAAAAATTAATGAAGAAAAATATTCCGTTCAGCCTCTGATGGGTTATAATTAGGATATATATTGTTTTCAATTCCAAATAATATGAACAACTGCCGATATGAGAAAGTGGCATCACTTGTCAAATCATTGTAAATAAGGACAATCACAATTGTGCTTATAGCCTACGTTAAATAAATAAATTAAAAAAAAAAAAAAAAACAATCAAGAAGACTACACGACCAGATGTCTAAAGTTTTATTTGATTTTTACATTAATTTTATGTTTTTTTGGTTTTTTTTTTTTTTAAGTGGAGGACATACATTCACATAATTTTACAGTCGTTACTTATTGTATATGTACTTAATATGGGGGGGGGGGGGGGGGGGATACTATATTTAGATATCGGAAATAAAATTTTATTATCTTGAATTTACTACATTATATATCCTAATTATAACCCATCAAGGGTTGAGAGAGATACTTCCTCTTTAAAAACATGTCTAACTTTATTTATTCATTAGATAAAGTGGTATATTGGTAAGTTTGCCCTGACTACTTACTATACACATTTTTTTAAATATTTAAGGGCAACATATATTTTTTAAAAATATACATTGTTTCTGTAAAGATGACTATACTTCACATGTGTTTTGTTCATTATTTTCATCTACGCTAATCTTAACAGTGGCGGCTCGTCCCTAGGGGATGGTGGGATGTATCCCCACTGGAACTTTACGGAAATGGGAATGCGAGAGAAGAGTTAGGATATATCGAGCTTGAGGCAGCTTCAACGTAGAATTGTGGTGGTTGTAATGTATATTGGGAGACTTATTATATATAATTGTATAAGGAAGTTGGATAATGTTTCAAACATGGGAAAAATAAGTTTTGATTTTTAATGCACTACATATGTAGCTTCGTCTGCCCATCGATTGCGCTTGGCGAGAGCCCTCCATAAGAATGCGAACGTTTCACAAATCTAGAGGTCACAATCCTGGGAAAATATGCTTAGTTGTGTTTGCTCAGAATACGCCGATAGCGATACTTTTAGCTGCTCTGAAGATAACGAGTTGTATTTTCTTGCCACTAGGCTATGTTGCCATAGCTTCAACGAAAAAAATTATCACCATACCCATGAAAAAACCTGATAAGAAAGATGTTTCTCAACACTTTCTTGTACTTCGTACACTCTCAGACGTCCACTTGAATGTTCTCAACACTGAAGTGCGTGAAAACTTACTAAAGGAACATGAAAAATAAAGAAACTTGAATGCTGTATCGATAAAGAACAAACGTATACAATTCATTCCAATCCACTTCAATACTAAAATCACTGCCCATTTGCAAGACGGAAGAAAGTGGAGGGGGGAGCGGTTGTATACATAAACGTCGTCAGAAACTGGACAGAAAAAGACACTTATATTTGGGAACAAACTTTGAGTAATTATAGTTTAATTTCGATGATGATTAACTGGTACTGTTTATGGTGTGTATGGTGTTGTCATCTTAAACTCGTTTTGTTGTTGTTATATGCTCCCGAACGTGTAGGCACACGTGTAACTATAACACCATCTAGGCTACATAAATCCCCACTAGCCAAAAAAGCATTGAGGCTGCCACTGCTCACACATCTTTACACTTAATTGTGGGGAAAAAAACTATATTTAATTCGGAAATTCCTGCACTGGATTTTCCCACCCCGAAGAAATATCAAATCGGCCATAAAGGACGGATAGTTTGAAAGATCGCAACGTTAGTCCAACTCACTTTAAAAAATTTATAAAGAATAAATATCCCGTTCATGCTGTGATTAGTTCATGCTGTGATTGGTTCATGCTGTGACTGGTTATAATTACCTCCTAAAGAACGTTGCAATGTTATTTTTTAATAAAGTATCCCTTTCAACCCTTGATGGGTTGATTAGGACATATGATGTACTATTACTAATTCAAGAAAATAAAGTCAGATTTCCAATACCCAAATATAGTACCTTCTCCCCCCCCCCCCCCCCCCCCCCCCCCCCCCCACCCACACCCCCCCCCCACCCCACACCCCCCCCCACCCACCCCCACCCCCCCCCCCACCCCCCCCCCCCCCCCCCCCCCCCCCCCCCCCCCCCCCCCCCCCCCCCCCCCCCCCCCCCCCCCCCCCCCCCCAAAGTCCAAATAAAGTAAATCAAAACAAAATTTGTGTGAATGTTTTTGTGTGTGACCTCCCCTGTCCAAGAAACAAACAAACAATAAAAAAACAAACGAATTAAAAAAATAAAAGAATCTCATAACATCCTGAGAAAGGATGAGATTGCATCAAATCCACAAATTATCTGCCATCAGCTATACAAGCACCCCATCAGACTACCCCTTATCCTCACACCATCACTGATCCTTATATATTAATTTTAGGTCTTGTTATAAACTGTTTAATTATATTATGCAATTCTATAGGTCTATCTGTTCTCAACACCTAATCCAAAGTTATGGATGAATTGCATGCCTGTAAATAATCTAATATTGATTTTCTCTGTTGTTGATACTGCTACATTTTAATAGCAAATGCTCTATATTATTTTTTTTTCTGGACACTCTGGCCTGCACAGTAAAGTTCTTCTATTCTAAAATAGCCCATTCCTAGTTGCAGTCTAAGAAGTTTCTTGTTGCTAGGAATTTTTAGTTCTCTAGATACTGACATGTTCTTGTTGGAGCCTTGAACAATTTATATGCATGTCTGCCCTTCAGACTTCCATCCCACTCTACTGCCCATTCGTCAGTTATTATTCTTTTAATGAAGCTTTTGATCTCTGTTTTACTCATCCTCACATTTATTTGATTTCTATTATTTTTACTTTTCTTAGCTTCTTTATCAGCCTTTTCATTTCCTTCTATGCCAACATGTATATCCAAGGTATTAGAACAGACCATCCTCGGGGAGTCTAGGTACGTATTGCAATTTATTCTGCACAGAATAGGAGTCTCTTAGAGTTATTTCTAAGAGACTTATTGTTGCGTGATAAATTCTCGCAACATCGTTTTATTTCAATATCTGTTTTATAACGCAAGGGCAACAACTGCTTGAAATTTATAGTCACTTTTCTCGGTAAGCATTTGTCTTCTCGCGTTGGTATCGAATGCAGTTAAGTTTGAGCTGTGGTCATTTTTGCGCTGGACTGCGCATGACTTGTCTTGTTGTTTGGTCGAGCGGTTTCCGCCCACGACTAGTGGAGGGAGCGATTTGGAATGGCGAAAGAGATGCCTCGTTGAAGAGGGGATCTCCGCTTTCTTTTGTTCTGTCAGGGATGTGTAGTCCTCTTATGGATATTTCGTTTAGTCGAGATAATACCTCTAGTGTTTTCCCACATGTCGGGAGGCGTGATATTTCTGTGTATTTCATGAAAGCAAGGTAAATTGACTTTTTCATTAACTCTATCGATTTTGGGTCGTGAGCGATTTCGATTCATAGCCTGTCTCCGAAAGTCGTCGCCACGAGATGTTCTTTCCCAGCTCACATGTCGCTGCATTGTACTGCATCGGTTGATGCATGTACCAAGGACCATTACTTGCTACTTTGTTAAATGAACTAGGTTTAGGAAACCTTTATTATCTAGAGGATATTTTTTGAGGACATTATTTATACTTCGGCAGACGTGTCTGTCTTGCTGAAGTCAAACTAAGGAGAGTGAACTGATCTCATACATCTGGTTATCTCCTGGCTGTTATAGAAAAGGATGGAGTTTTCCACCTGACTACATTTACAGCACTATGAAATATAACATGCATCTGACTCATCATTGTAATGCTGTCTACCGTCTATTGCTGTATTGAATGTTGCTGTGATAATGACTGTTTGATGTGCCTACACATTTGCGTAACCATTTTGTCACTGTGGCGTCCACAATAAATAATGAAGAAAAACGTCAACGGCTGTTTCAAGACTCATTGACTTTATACGTCGTGAGTTTACTGACGTCCTATGTGGATTGCCCTGTTATTGTTGTATGAACATTGTTTTTGACTGAACACATCTACACACTACACAAAACCAGACATGCGGATACCATCCATCATCATATGGCATCACGCATCATTTGGTGGCCATAAGCTGGTTTGATTCTGGTACTAGCAAACACGGGGTCCCTTACCCACTTCATTTTCAACAAGAATTCATCAGCATCCTTCAAGAAATTAACATTCTTCAATACAGTCAACATCTTCAAAATTTTCAAAGTACTCGGCGTTGCCCGGTAAAAGTCAAAATTTCAACTTTTGACGGAAACAAGAATTTGACAGTACCCGGCGTTGTTACATGTTGCCGGATAACTCGGACTGCTGTTATCTTTTACGCAAGTCAAGCAAGTTGCTGCTGTCAAGGTTCCAGTGCTGTCGTTTTTTGAGAAGGTCAAGTGCCGGTTGAAACGGGTTGTTTTCTGAAGAAGGCCAAGTACCGATTTCCATCAACTTACTTTTGGATTAGAAGGTCAAGTGCCGAAACAACTCAACACACAGTATTTCAGAAGCTCTTGTACCATCGTGTTAGCAGTGGAAGCAGTTCAGATGTGCCATCATCGTTGGAGCTTCGCTCTTTAGGACGTTGATTGACATCCGTTTTTCTGCTGTTCTACGATTGGAAGCCTATAAGTTAAGTGGCCTGTTTGTATGTAAACTGTGCCCTTATACTTCTGCTGAGTCTTCTGTGTATCATCTCATTCTATATGTTATATGTTTATATGTTATTTGTATATTTATATGTTTATATTTCAGCGGGTTCTCGGTTGGGTGGTGTCTCCGTTAGATTATGCCACGTCATAGAGGTCGTCTATTGTGAGCGTTTTCTGTAGGGTTTGCAAATTTCCGATACTGGAATTTGCTAAGCGACTTCTGTTGCTATTTATGTTAGCTGTGATGACATGTTTTAATATTGTTTTCGTTATTATTTCGCATTCTTTAGTTTTGTTTTGATTTGTTTGTATTTGTTAGCCTACTCTTGTCTATAATTTAGTTTCATACAACATTTTTGTTTATACACTGTGGTGTCATGTATTTTGTTTAATTCTATCGCAGATATCGTCACATTTTTTGTGATATTTCATTAATTTCTGCTTTATTTTTAGTTGATTTCTGCGAAAGTTTTTGTATTGTTGCTGATCTTTGTTATTGTTTACATTGTTATTGTTTACATTGTTTGTATTGTTTACATTTTCAATGTTTACATTCTGCATGTGTTTACATAGTCATTGTTTACAGTTATAGTAATTAGTTAATGGGCTATGCTAATGCACTGTTACTACTATACTGATGATAAATGAATGATGAATAGTGTCGTGCACTATTGAATGAGAAGTGCACTTATGATCAAGAATTGAGTGCTGATATTTCATATACAAGTTCTTTGATTGGAGACTTGTTTCCCACAGAGACTGGGATAATATAATGTGATGTGAATATACAAGTGCTTAATTAAGACTTGTTACACTTAGGTTTGAAATAAATTAGTTAATTATTTCAGGTTTTGGACTCATATGTTAGACAACATGTCTACATTTGAGCACTTTATTGAGCAGGGTAAATTGCTTGGGAAGACTGGTGATAAGTTAGAAGAATTTGCAACTGCTCGATATGATAAAGCAATGGAAGCTGAACAAAAGAAACTGCAGATGGAAGCTGAACAAAAGAAACTGCAGATGCAGGTGGATGAAAAGAGATTCCAAATGGAAATGGAAAAAAAAAAAAAGGGAATCAGAAGCTGAGGAAAGAAAACTACAGCTAGAAGCTGAAAGACTTCAAAAAGAAGCTGAAAATAAAAGACTTGAAAAAGAAGCTGAAAATGAAAGACTTCAAATGCAGGCTCAAGCTGAAGAAAGGAAGTTACAAAGAGAGTCTGATGAGAGGAAAGCAAAAAAATGGAACATGAAGAAAAACTCTTAGCTTTAGAGTTGGAGAAATTGAAATTGACGAGCATGAGTAATGGTAATGATTCAAACAAGGGTTCATCTTCTGGTAAGGCTAATAATGATACTTTTAAGATTAAGTTACCAACATTTAGTCCTTCCAGTGATGACATAATGTTCTATCTGGACAGATTTGAACAAGCATGTACAGCTCATAACATAGACAAAGCAAAATATGTTTATCAGTTATCAGGGATACTGACAGGTAAAGCTCTAAGTATATTAAATATGGTGGATGAACCTGACAAGAACAATTATGAGGTTGTCAGGGCCGCTTTGTTAAAGAAATATCAGCTTAACGAAGACGGCTATCGTCTACAATTTAAAAACATGTTACCTGAAAATGGAGTTGAATTCTCCGAGTTTATTGCAAGAATACGCATTACTTTCTCACGATGGGTTGAACTATCTAAGACGGAAAAAACTTATGAAGGACTTATGGACTTAATACTTAGAGACAAAGTCATGTCGTCTGTCAATGAGTCTTTCCTTGCTTTCCTTCATGAACGTAAACCTAAAACAATAAAAGAAATGGAAGATTTCTGTTGCCAATACGTAACTGCGCACCCACACATAACCATGGGTAACTCTAAGGTGAAAGAAGGTTTACCAGTTGCTTCGGCAGCTCCGTATGGTCAAAACTTTGCTCGTAGATCCCAACAAAATTTTGATAGAAAGGGTAGCGGTAATTTCTGTCAAAATCATGGAAATCAATTTCATGGTGATTCTTCTTCGAAGAATTGGAGACAACCTGATAGTGGTCGTTACTATCACCCTAATAATTATAAGCATTTCAAAAGAGGATATGGTAATAGAGGTTATTCCTGCCGAAGACCTCAGAACCAAACAAATAGATGTTCGCATCAATGTGAACATGATAGTAATCGTGGAAACTGGAATTCGAACCAGGATAACAATTACAATAGAGACAATAATAACTGCAGAGATAATAATAACTCTGATAACTTCAGAGGTAATAATAGTCGGGGTAGATCTCAACACAAAAAAAAGAGATATCAGCAGGCTAATGCTGTACAACAGGAAACTGAGGGAGCCTGTAATCATGGTGTTGATAATAAAAACTTTGACGCTGTCACTGGTTCTGCTTTTGACTTTGAGAGAGCAAACAAATGCCCCCAATGCAGTACTTTATTCGAACCGGGTACCATAACTACTTTGAGTTGTGGTCACCCACTTCCCGCTCTTCCTGCTGCTGTTGCGCATGACGGGAGGGGTTCTTTAATTCTACATAAGGGTCTTGTTAATGATACTCCGGTCTCACTACTTTTCGATTCCGGATGCACCACTATTGGTGTTAGACAATCGCTTGTAGATCCATCTTGTGCTACAGGAAGGGTTATTAAATGTGTCACATTTGGCGGCACTCTAGAAAAATATCCTACTGCTGTAATTTGCATTGCCACTCCTTTCTTTACTGGAGATGTGCATGCTTGTCTCTTACCTAATCCTATTGCGGACCTTATTATTGGTCGTATTCACGGAGTTAGGGAGTGTACCCTACAGCAGATTGCTGCTTGGGAAGATAATAACATGCAAGCTACAAATGCAGTAGTTACAAGAGCACAAGCTCTACAAACACCCGAAACTTCACTGAATAGTGATAATGAAGTTGATAGCCAAGATAGTCACTTAGTAATCACTCGTGACTCTTTCATAAAATTGCAAGAAGAAGATCCTTCTTTAAAAAAATTCTTCGTTCTTGCGAAGAAAGGTGATCCGAATCAGGATACAAATAGAAAATCTTGGATTGCAATGAGAAACGGCGTACTTGTACGTATGGTACAAGATTCGACTACGTCGGCACATTCGCAAATTCTTGTTCCCAAGAGCATGAGAGTCCAAATATTACAACATGCTCATGACTCGCAATGTGCTGGACATATGGGTTTTGCCCGTACGAAGTCGAGAGTCCTTGCGGCTTTCTTTTGGCCTTTTGTCAATAAGGACATTCGTATTTACTGCCGATCATGCAAGGTATGTCAGGAGGTCAAATCTAGAGGACCACGACATGCTGCGCCTATCCAGGCTGCTGACATTCCTATTCGGCCGTTTCAGAAAATGGCCATAGATATTATTGGCCCTTTTAAGGTCAAGTCGGCCAGAGGACATCAGTTTATCCTTACATGTGTCGATATGTGCACACGTTGGCCAGAGGCTATTCCTCTTAAGAGCATATCTACTACAGATATCGCAGATGCTCTTTGGTTGATATTTTCTCGCTTGGGGTTCCCCAGAGAAATATTGTCAGACCATGGCACTCAACTCATATCTGACACTATGTCACAGGTAATGTCTACCTTACATATTGAACGATCTCTCAGTAGTATCTACCATCCTATGTCTAATGGGTTAGTTGAGCGTCTGAATAGAACGCTCAAGACTTTGCTTGGTAAGATAACTGAAGATCATCCTCAAGATTGGGACAGGGTTTTACCCGCGGCTCTCTTTGCCTATAGAGAAGTCCCTAATGAACACACAGGATTTTCTCCCTTCGAACTTGTCTTTGGCGCGCGTCCACGCGGCCCTATGTCTTTATTACACGATCTCATCACTGCCGATGATATTAGCGATGAAACTCAATCCTCATATGAGTATGTCATTGCTCTTAGACAAAAGATCATTGAGGCATGTAAGCTAGCAACTGCTTCATCAGAAATTGCTAAAGAGAAGGCAAGACAGTTTGCTAACAAGAATAGATGTCTACGACAACTTTGTCCAGGTGACAAAGCATTCGTCCTACTCCCCAGTAGGGAAAATAGACTTCTTATTGCATGGAAAGGTCCGTATGCAATAGTCTCTCGGATTTCCGATGTTGACTATGTGGTCGATATTGATGGAAAGCATAAAACTTTCCACATAAACATGCTTTCGGAATTTCACGAACGTCCGGACTATTTGCTGCCTATTTTCCAGGCAACGGATGATGCTCCTGCACCTCACGGTCATTATTCATCCCTGTCTGTCATTCAGGATGAGGAAGCTACCTTCTCTGATGTCAACCTTCCCCTTCCAGTGGTTCCATTACATTCCACGGAATCTTGGAAAAACGTTTCTGTTTCTCCTAATCTTTCTGGTGACGAACATCGACGAGACTTGTCGATGTTACAAACATTTCAGGATGTTCTCACTGACATTCCTGGACACACAGATGTCATAGAACATGACATAATTCTTACCGACAATAATCCAATTAGGGTTAGGCCGTATCCTATTCCTATACACTTTCAGTCGCAAGTGGAAAAGGAATTGGATGAAATGATTCAATTAAATATAATTGAACCATCGACTTCACCATATTCTTCTTCCATGGTTATTGTCCGGAAGAAGGATAAGAACATACGAATTTGTGTTGATTATCGCAAATTGAATCAGGTCACAAAGTTCGACGCTGAACCGATGCCTTTGTTAGAAGATCTACTGATTAGACTTTCTAATTCTAGATTCTTCACTAAACTTGACTTGTCTAAAGGTTATTGGCAAGTGCCTTTAGCAGAGCATGCCAAACCTCTTACTGCTTTTTCTACACCTAGGGGTCTATTTCAATGGAATGTTATGCCTTTTGGTCTCATGAACGCCCCTGCCACTTTCGTTCGCATGATGCGTCGAATTCTGTCACATCGTTCGGATGTCATCGCATACTTAGATGACATCTGTCTCTTCAGTGATACCTGGGAAGATCACTATTTAGGGTTATATGACTTACTGTCCACTCTACGTGAGAATAATTTGACAGCGAAACCTTCTAAAGCTTTTGTTGGTTTTGGTGAAATCTCTTTCCTGGGTCATCGTGTTGGTCATGGTCTCTTGAAGACAGAAGACCACAATACTTCCAAAATACTGAACATCTCTGTTCCTAAAACGAAGAAACAAGTTAGGAGTCTCTTAGGTTTAATTCAATTTTATGGGAGATTTATTCCAAATTTATCTTCGATCATGGCACCTCTATCAACATTGTTGAAGAAAGGTTCGCCTAATCTGGTCCGTTGGTCGGAAGAATGCCAATCTTCACTAGACCAAATCAAGAATATATTTTCTTCTCCTCCCATCTTAAGATTACCTACTCTTGATAGGACTTTTGTTCTTCGGAGTGATGCTTCATCCACTGGGATTGGAGCAGCACTGATGCAAGAATATGCAAATACTCTGCATCCTGTTATGTACATTTCTAGAAAACTAAATGCGGCAGAGAGGAACTACTCGGTTTTAGACCGTGAGTTGTTAGCGATGGTTTGGTCAATTCTAAAGCTACAAAGATTCCTCCTGGGCGCACATTTCATTCTAGAGACTGATCAGAAAGCTCTTACAGCTATTCAGACTAAGAATTTGAAGAGTTCGAGATCCACTCGATATGCTATAGCTCTTCAACCTTTTCACTTCACGGTACGAGCTATCCGTGGTGCGGATAATGTGATGGCTGACATTTTGTCTAGATGCCCACATGACTCCAACTAATACTTCTGTCCTATATTTCTATATATTACAGAGTCATAACACACCTATATTTCTACAATAGATTAGCACATCTGTACTTACTTTATATGTACACACTATCGTGCTTTGTTGTCATCTTCTTCTGTTCGTTTTTTAAGATGATAGAGGAGGACTGAGTAGTTAATATAAGGGCCGTTAGTTTACTAAACAGCCACAATTATTAATAATGTATTGTACCTTATGAAGCATATTAGTTATTAATTAGCATTATATTGCTTGTACTTTCTCAGAATGTCATTGTTGAGCTGAGGACTTACCTTTCCCCGATGTGCATATTTTTTGAGACATATTTATTTTTCTGTTGAGGTATATCCTCACCAGACACTCTATAATTAGCCTATTGTTTGGCAATTTAATTAATTATCAGCGCATAATTCGTGCGTTTTGAGCCGCTTATCGCATGCTCTTTGATATTGGAAAAAAAAAAATATGTTCCACATTTTTTTTTATCGGGAGGAGGTGGTGATATGTTGCGTGATAAATTCTCGCAACATCGTTTTATTTCAATATCTGTTTTATAACGCAAGGGCAACAACTGCTTGAAATTTATAGTCACTTTTCTCGGTAAGCATTTGTCTTCTCGCGTTGGTATCGAATGCAGTTAAGTTTGAGCTGTGGTCATTTTTGCGCTGGACTGCGCATGACTTGTCTTGTTGTTTGGTCGAGCGGTTTCCGCCCACGACTAGTGGAGGGAGCGATTTGGAATGGCGAAAGAGATGCCTCGTTGAAGAGGGGATCTCCGCTTTCTTTTGTTCTGTCAGGGATGTGTAGTCCTCTTATGGATATTTCGTTTAGTCGAGATAATACCTCTAGTGTTTTCCCACATGTCGGGAGGCGTGATATTTCTGTGTATTTCATGAAAGCAAGGTAAATTGACTTTTTCATTAACTCTATCGATTTTGGGTCGTGAGCGATTTCGATTCATAGCCTGTCTCCGAAAGTCGTCGCCACGAGATGTTCTTTCCCAGCTCACATGTCGCTGCATTGTACTGCATCGGTTGATGCATGTACCAAGGACCATTACTTGCTACTTTGTTAAATGAACTAGGTTTAGGAAACCTTTATTATCTAGAGGATATTTTTGAGGACATTATTTATACTTCGGCAGACGTGTCTGTCTTGCTGAAGTCAAACTAAGGAGAGTGAACTGATCTCATACATCTGGTTATCTCCTGGCTGTTATAGAAAAGGATGGAGTTTTCCACCTGACTACATTTACAGCACTATGAAATATAACATGCATCTGACTCATCATTGTAATGCTGTCTACCGTCTATTGCTGTATTGAATGTTGCTGTGATAATGACTGTTTGATGTGCCTACACATTTGCGTAACCATTTTGTCACTGTGGCGTCCACAATAAATAATGAAGAAAAACGTCAACGGCTGTTTCAAGACTCATTGACTTTATACGTCGTGAGTTTACTGACGTCCTATGTGGATTGCCCTGTTATTGTTGTATGAACATTGTTTTTGACTGAACACATCTACACACTACACAAAACCAGACATGCGGATACCATCCATCATCATATGGCATCACGCATCACTTATATTCTGTGTGAAACGAATTGCAACGTTCATTTGGAGATTACCATTTCGTCTTTTTAATTAGTGTAAACAGAATACAATAAAAGTGCCAAATAATTGTGTGGATGTGCACAGAGGCGTTCCTAAAGTACTTGGCACCCGGGGCAGATGTTACCTGAGACACCCCCATTCCTGAGTAAATAAACACACTAGTAACATTTTAACAGTAAGTACTATATTAATAGTGTCCGATGGTATCCCCTTCCTGGCTGTCACTCGGGGCGGACTGCCCCCCTCACACCCCCTTAGTAATAATAATAATAGCCCCTTCAGTCATAACTGACAATGGGAATGCGCCCCTGAGGTGACAGCCCTCAGCTGCTTATTTTCCTGATGCTCCTTTTGACGTTTTCTCCCCTCCTCTGCTTCTTGTGTGAGCCTCTCTTCACCCAATCTGAGGTGGCGACGTAAATAGCATCGCCACTTAGTGCAATCGGCAGCTTTATCCTCCCATGTTGCTGGATCCATGTCCAGTGCCCTCATATCTCTCTTGCACACATCTTTGAATCTCAGCTGTGGTCGCCCAACTGTTCTCTTGCCATCTGCTAATTGTCCGTAGAAGATATCTTTTGGGATGCGACCATCTTCCATGCGGCAAACATGGCCAAGCCAGCGAAGTCTGCGCTGTCTAAGCAGTGTATACATACTTTGAAGGCCAGCATGTGACAACACCTCGACATTTGTCACTTTATCTTTCCACGAAATGCCGAGGATGCGGCGTAGACACCGTAAATGGAAGGTATTGAGCCTTCTTTCTTGCTTAGCATAGGTCGTCCAGGTCTCGCTGCCATATAGGAGTATGCTGGTGACGCAGGCATTATATACCGCAGCTTTGGTCTTCATTGTGAGTTTGGAGTTTCCCCAAACACGCGATGTGAGGCGGGCAAAGGTAGCTGCAGCTTTGTCAATGCGGCTGTAACCTTAGAAATAGAATAGAAGAACCTTACTGTACAGAATGCCTATAAGAAAATAATTTACAGAACTTCTTACTAAAATGTAAGAAGTATGAACAGCAGAGAAAACCAATTTTATTATTTATTTACAATTACAGGCATGTAATTCACCCCCTTAGTATGCCACTGAATGTGCGTGTGTTTTCTCTTGTTAAATAATTGTGTGAATGTGCGTTTTCTCTTGTTAAATAATTGCGTGGATGTGCGTGTGTTTTCTCTTGTTAAATAATTGTGTGAATGTGCGTTTTCTCTTGTTAAATAATTGCGTGGATGTGCGTGTTTTCTCTTGTCAAATAATTGTTTGGATGCGTGTTTGGGTTTTTGTCATCAAATAATTGTGTGGATGTGCGTGTTTTCTCTTGTTAAATAGTTGTGTGGATGTGCTTGTTTTCTCTTGTCAAATAACTGTGTGGATGTGCGTGTGTTTTCTCTTGTCAAATAATTGTGTGGATGCATGTGTGTGTGTGTTTTCTCTTGTCAGATAAATGTAGTGTCTCATACCTGCCATGTTGTTAATAAGGGACAGGAAGGTGGCAAATTCCGGGAAGTTGGGGATGACACCCTATTCACCAGTCATCTGTCATCATCAAAATACATTACAAGAACCTCACCAGACCCTCACTTTCCTGCCACACCCTAAACAATAGTTGTATATAAACTCTTGTTTTTGTTAATTCTCTTTTACTATATTGTGTAGTTATCTAACTATGTCTTCTCAACACCTGGTCTACAGTTATGGGTGAATTACATGCCTGTATTTGTAAATAAATAATAAAATTGGTTTTCTCTGCTGTTCATACTTCTTACATTTTAGTAAGAAGTTCTCTAAATTATTTTCTTATAGGCATTCTGTACAGTAAGGTTCTTCTATTCTATTTCTAAAATAGCCCATTCCCAGTTGTAGTCTAAGAAATTTCTTACTGCTTAGAAATTTTAGTTATCAAGATATTTGGCTCATTTGTGTTGGAGCCTTGAATAACTTATAAGCATGTCTGCCTTTCAGATTTCTAATCATTGCTACTGCCCATTTATCAGTCACTATTCTTTTAATGAAACTATTGATCTCAGTTATGCTCATCCCCACATTTATTAACTTTCCATTAATGAAACTATTGATCTCAGTTATACTCATCCCCACATTTATGAACTTTCTATTAATAAACTTTTCTTGTGTTGGTTCATCAAGGCTACATGTCCCCTGTCATTTGTTGTGTTGTTTTCTAATGTCTGTAGTGAATGTGATTTATCCCCTCCCATGTTTTTGAATATGTCTTTCTGTAGCTGTTGTAGTTGGGGGGTGCAGCATCTTTTTTCCTTCCTTTATATTGCAATTAACACCATCTCAAGTATATATGTTTTGCATTTGATGTTTTGTTTGATTCTATAGTTTACCTTCTCATGTTGAAATTGTGTTGTGAATGTTATTATTGTAAATGATATTGTTCATGCTTTATTGTTATTACTGCCTGGTGTTGTTCATGAAAAGACAAGTCATTGTGCATGGGAGTGACAGCCACATTATGTTAAACATATTACCACAGAAACTATCACAACAAGAGTCATGTGACTGCTTGGTGCAGGCGTCCTGCCAGGGGGGACCAGCTGTTAGTGGTAGCTCCATACTCCATAAGGAGCTCAAAGGAAAATTATGATGCAGACGTCGTTATATGTTCTCATTAGCTGTGGCAGACGTCGTTATATGTTCTCATTAGCTGTGGCAGACGTCGTTATATGTTCTCATTAGCTGTGGCAGACGTCGTTATATGTTCTCATTAGCTGTGGCAGACGTCGCTATATGTTCTCATTAGCTGTGGCAGACGTCATTATATGTTCTCATTAGCTGTGGCAGACGTCGTTATATGTTCTCATTAGCTGTGGCAGACGTCGTTTTTTGTTCTCATTAGCTGTGGCAGACGTCGTTATATGTTCTCATTAGCTGTGGCAGACGTCGTTATATGTTCTCATTAGCTGTGGCAGACGTCGTTATATGTTCTCATTAGCTGTGGCAGACGTCGTTATATGTTCTCATTAGCTGTGGCAGACGTCGTTATATGTTCTCATTAGCTGTGGTAGACGTCGTTATATGTTCTCATTAGCTGTGGCAGACGTCGTTATATGTTCTCATTAGCTGTGGCTGACGTCGTTATATGTTCTCATTAGCTGTGGCAGACATCGTTATATGTTCTCATTAGCTGTGGCAGACATCGTTATATGTTCTCATTATCTTTGGCAGTCGTCATTATATGTTCTCATTATCTTTGGCAGTTGTCATTATATGTTCTCATTAGCTGTGGCAGTCATCGTTATATGTTCTCATTATCTTTGGCAGTTGTCGTTATATGTTCTCATTAGCTGTGGCAATCGTCGTTATATGTTTTTTGTTTTGGTAATATAAAATATTATTGTGTTGTGTAGTTCTCTGGGTAGGTCCATTTTTATTACAATTTTTAGTGGTAATGCTGGTGAGTTTTGTGCTTTCAAATATTCTATTAGTGATTTTCTTCCTCTTGCACATTTGCCTTCAGAGCTTCTTTTTGTTATGTTGTTTTATCATTTAAACAATTAAGAATTGAGTTCCATCATGGCTTCCATCAAGATGTAAAAAGATTTAAAAATAATGGCTTAGCATGAATTTGTTGACAGCCTTTTCTCTGCAGGCAGCTGAAGGGCAGCGGCGATAATAATGATGTTTCTCATCTTCTGGAATCTGCTTTTTGCCTGGACAATTCTGGATTAGGGTGGCTTGGCACAAATTTAGTGAAGGCCAACTCTGCACTGATCATTAAGAACCACTGATGTAACTGTGTAAATATATTCACAAATTCTAAGACATGGATGAATGCACTGAAAGACTAACATGTAACAAAGACACATGATTTTATTCTCAAAAACTGAATGAAACAGTAAAAAATGAGAATTGAAGTTATAGAACTGATGTGATATCAGACAGATAAACAGTAAATTCAGAATAGTTAAAAATGTATGCTTATTTTTAAAAAATCATTAATTAATGTTAACAATACAGTAATTGACATTAATTTACACATGAAATTATTTTGATATGGATTTTTAAGCCATTACTCTCAAGAGTCATATTGGCAATGGAAGGTGGAAAGCTACCTCAACCTGATACGTCTTACCGCAGTTCCCCTCAACTTCCTCAACCTGATACAAGCATAACTTTCAAAGAGGCAAAGAATTTTATTAGAACCAGATACAGAATCAAATGGGATGCAGAGCATCCAGGACAGACACTAAATGATGCATTCTACCAGCTCAACAGAAGAGAACAAGTGGTTATCTTCAGACTCAGCATGGGCCACAACAGATTGGTATATCATTTATTTGACAAGCTAAAGATAGGAACTACCGATGAGTGTAACTGTGGCACTGATAAAATGACTGCTGAACATCTGCTTCAAAGACGTCCAGCTTATGAGCAAAAAAAAAAGCACATATGGCCGTCACTAGTACCATTCCTGGAAAAACTCTATGGAGCTACAAACAGCCTCAAGCTGATCACTGCTTTCTTTGAAAATATTTAAGCAGACGTCAGAGAGTGCATGAAGAAGATATATTGCTACTGTAGGTCTTCATGACATGAAAGAAAGAATTATTTTTTTATTTTTTTCATAACAATACAACAAACATTAAAAAAAACAGTAATGTTCTATTTTCATCATAATAAAACAAACATGAAAAAAACTAATAATGTCCTATTTTTATCATAACAATAAAACAGACAAGATAACATATGCTAGCCAAGTTTATAGTATCTGTTATGTACAAATATAAAGAATTACTTCATATTTTGCAGAAATGTGTGCAGCAAAATATCACACTGAAGTTCACATTGAGTATTGTGGGTTGGATAAAATGAGTTATGATTTAGATGACATAATTAAAAACATATCTTTAAAAAAAAATTAAAATCATAGTAATGGGCAAACAATGCGTGCATATAACGAACGATTTTTAAAAAAAAAACATCCACTTTGGTCTACAATAAGGGACAGAGCTATTGATGCAGACAGATTTCATTTATTCATTAAGTGGCATGCTGATTAGCACAGTGATCAGGTCTCTCTATTTCCCACAGTCTTTGGTTTCTTGACTCAGCAGTTTTCAGTCTTTTCTCACACCATTGGTCAGTTTATCAAAGTATGTCTCTCTTTGTCTTCCTCTTCTTTTCTCAAAGTTAAATTACCTACGTGTTACCATAGTCAATTATGACTGAAGGGGCTATTATTATTATTATTATAAACCACATTTCTACCGCTTTCAGTTTTCTATCTATCTGTTAGTTTATTGTCCACATCTGACATGCATAAATTAATATAGGATGTACAAAGCATCAACCCATTGTCTCAAAATGCCACTGACAGTTTTTTGTGGTCATAAGAATGCTTTCATCAGGATTACATTGCATATTCCTAAAACTGCAGAACAAAGAAAAACAGGTTGATGCATGTCATGCAGATTTGTACACTTCTCTGATGGCATGTACTTTGGCTGACATGAGAAATGATAATCAACGTTGGCAATCAAAATTATGATCTTGAATTACTACTACTTAGTCATTCCTATTCGACCCAGGGGTGTAGAAGTTTGCCAGAGAGAGCGCTATACTATCCAAATTTGCTGTCTTTTTCCTGACCTGGCTTCATTCTAGAACCGCAACACTAAAGATGAAGTAGAAAATAAGTGATACTATTGAAAGAAGAAAGTAGCAGTACTAAAGAGAAGAATGTGAAAACAGAAGTACTAAGTTTACGACAAAAACTACTGACTTCTTAGGAAATACTCTGTTAGCACTATATAAAACACAAATTATCTTCTAACTAAAAACTCAGTGCAACACACCACTAGAACAATAGCATACTAGAGTATGAAAGGATGTAACGTAACTTCCTTAAACGAATAATAACAGAATAATATCTAATTAAGCTATATCTTAAGGAATTATGACGAATACTAATTGTTCACAGAACAACCACATAATACTTAAAATCCAAGCGTGTAGATATGTTTATAATGTCTTCAGCAAGTCCCACGGCGAAGAAGTATGAGGACACACACACAGCACGGCACAACACACTCAGTTTAGATTATGTAGCGCCACTGGTTACACACCGTGGAAAACAGGGCTCGTGTTTTCCACTTCACACTGTCGAATAGAACTCTGCAACACGATAGCTTCACAGCTTTTCTTCTTCTGGTCACAACAGATTCTTCTAGAAAAACAGTAGGTTCTCCTTGGTCACAACACACCGTTTCACAGCATCTGCCGCAAGTAAACGATGTAAACAGTCTTGTAAGGCAGCATTTCTAGTACACTGTTTACTCGCCAGCACACAGTCACTGCTGACCGTTGACCCAGATTTGAATAGTGTCGAATCGTCTGGTTACTGTACAGTTGTCACACTTCGCTGCATTGAAAAACAAACTGTAGGCTGCCGACTAACTGACCTCAGATCACTTCAATACTGTACAACTTTGGGTTCGTTTGTAACATCCAAATAGACGAGCTCCCAATGTGATGAATAGGGTGTATGTGTAGAAAGTCAGACAACACTTATACACCGCTCATCTAGCTCACTGTCTAAGGAACAACTCCAACAGCTCTGTCAATCTCCAACAATGTATTATATTCACAATAAGTCACAATGGACGTAGGGCCATTACAAATATTAGATACATCACAAATCCCGAGTATCCACATACACTCTGCTTCTCGGAATAACTACAGCCACAAATAGGCTACTTCAACATCTACAACACAACTCCAGCCCTCTACTCACGCACTACTATAGACATTCACCCTTCTCTTCTCTACGCTCTACGCTGTCTCCTGACTCAACTCTCTACTGACTCAACACACGTCTAAACCAACACACTCCTCTCTCTGACTGCCCCTTTCATGCGTATTCACTAAAACCTGTGAAACCCTTTCACGCTCCACTGATCTTCATTCACGCATAACTGTGGCTAACAGCCTGTCTTAAGCGATGTTCACACAGTACATATACTAAAATATTACAAGGCAAGCATTCCCAACTCACATGACTAATAAACTCCCGCTGGAGCATGGGAACATTCACACATGCAAAATACCCTCAAAACACTCCGTGACACCAACAAGATGGTCTAATGTTGTCCTCCCAGCGGACTCTGGGTCGTCCTGGAGGTCTGGATCCCTTGCTCTTGGTTTCTGATACTTGTCATGGTAGCTGATATTCTCCCATTCTGCAACCATTCCAAACCATCATAGTTGAGACTGTTCTATTTGGGTCTGGAGGGGCTGGGTATTTGGACCTTGCCGTATTTTCTGGTTGTGGGCCATGTCTCTTCTTGTTACTTCAACTACCTTCCTTGGATTCCTCATTTCTGAGGTTTGGAGCTGGCTTTTGTGGGTTGCAGTCATTTCCCTTGACTCGCATTCATAGGTCAGGGCTGGAACATAAGTGGAGTGGTATACAGCCATCTTCATCTTCTTGCCAACTTCTCTTTTACTGAGAAATCCTTTACTTATGGCCTTTAAAAGTCTCTTAGCTGCTGTTCTTCGCCAATTCTTCTTTGATGCCTCCCTTCCAGTCTATGACAGCTCCAAGGTACTTAAAGTGGTTGACCTGCTCCAGGCCCTTTTCCCTCTCGTGAAATCACCATGGTGTTTGTTTTGGATGACCTTCTTGACCAGCAGGTTGGATTGAAGATGTGCCTCTGATTTAGCAATCTGAGCAACCATCATTGGCAAATGCCAACTCTGAAATACAAACCTGTCTCATCTTCCAGTACCACTCTGAATAATTTCTTGTCCTCTCCACACATGATTTGATTACATCGTCCATGAGGAGTATGACAATTATAAGTTGACAGAATATCATGCTGTCTAACACCAGTGGTAATCCTGAACTCGACTTATAGTTTGCCATCCTCTCATAATTTCTGCAAGTCTTGTAGAAGCTCTGTATAATATGGATCAAAGGTACCGTACTGAAATGTTCTTCCTTGCCAAGCAGTCCCACAGTTTGCTCCAGTGGACCTTGTCAAACGCCTTCTCCAGATCCAAGAAACAAAGAAGCATCTCACCTTTATACACAAGAGCCTTTTCACTCAGCTGCCTGAGTGTGAATATAAGGTGTTGAGTACTTCAGTTTGCTCAGAAGCCACACTGGACATCATCCATTTGTGGCTCAGCTAGGCGTCTGTGTCTCTGCTCCAGGATTCTGGAGCAAATTTTACCAGGGACACTAAGCAGGGATATCCCGGTATGATTTCTGCATTGTTGGTTGTCACTCTTTTTTATTATGGGTTTTACGAACATCTGAACCCTGATTCATAGTTTTTTAACTCTTTGATTCCATAATTATTTTCCCCCCTGTGCCACAATTATTTTTTGAAGAATTCTAAACAGTGAAGTGTAGTGACATTTAGTGTAAATTTTATGTTAATCTTTTTCTGTGAACATGTACTTATTATATACCAAACTGTAGGGAAATGGATAGAAAATTGTAATATATAATGTCTTTGGTAGTATTAACACAAGTGTGTTCGTTATACTTAAAACATTTTGCATGTAAAATTGAAAAACACTAAAAAGTTAACTGTAGAATACCGTAAAATCTCGCGTATAATACGCACTCGTGTATAATACGCATGCTTGATTTAGCCCAAAATTTTCTGGTAAAATGGAAATTTGTGTATAATACGCACCATAATTTTTCAAGATTTTATTTTATTAAACATTTGTTAAAAATCTGAAAGAAGATGGAAGATGCTGTGCGATAGTAGTTCTTCGACGAACTGAAAGACCATGTCGCTTCATAAAACGAACTGCCCATCCACATGACGCTTTAAATGTTGTTGTGCATGTACGAGATGTTTTTAAGTTCCAGAGCTTTAAGTCGGATTTCAATGCATGAAACACCGATGCCTTGTTGCCTTCTATCCACTACCCACTCCAATAATGTTTTTTTCTAGGTCTGGAAGATCTGGTGGTGACCCACGATTCGCCTTTTTCTTACTAGGCAACACTTGCAGCGCCTCTTTATTTTTTTCGCCATAATCGAATGTTGCACTCGTTAATGGAAAAATGTCGACTTGCTGCCCGATTGCCGTTAGATTCTGCATATTTTACCACTAAGAGCTTTTCTGCTGCAGTACAACTTTTTCTCAAATTCATTTTTAGGGCTCAAAATAATCAAATGACAAACTTCACAACCAAGCTTAATATCAAAACAGATTGAAGACCAAGAGTGCGAAATGCGTTTTGCAACAATGTCTGACACATAAGAAAACACATGGCACATTCAATTTTACGCCATTTTCACTGTCAAATTGTGACAAAAACTTGACAGACTTTCCAATGTAGGTTACTTTCGATATCGAAAATTACGTATTTTTTAGTACTCGCGTATAATACGCACCCGAGTTTTAGCGGGCCAAAATGAGTAAAAATTGTGTGTATTATACGCAAGATTTTACGGTACGATCTTACCAAAGACAAATTACTGTTGTAGACAATAAAACTTTCTTTTTAGTCTTCAAACGTCAAGTTAATCCTTATAAAAAGTAAAAAAGACATGCTTATGTCCACAATTAGTACATTTAGTGTTATTCACACCAGCTTTTCTGTGGTCCTTTGTAAGAAAAAAATAAATTATGCAATCGTGCATTACGTAATCTTCAAACAAATAAAGAAGAATAACGTCATATAAAAACTTTTTTACTCTTGTTTAATGTTTTAATAGTATCCCTAGCTTCATCTTCTACCAAGAACTAGCGAATAGATGTTACAGTAGGTCTAGTTTTGTTGCTTTTTGATCGGCCAGAATATGACTACGCCCACTCATCAACTAAATCTAGTATGTCTAGCTTTTCTGCACAGATTCCGTATTTTGACAAAAAACTGAGACTATCAAACAATCATCATCAATGTCAGCAATGTTTCAAAGTAGTTTGACACATTTATTTGCCTAGGAGATTTAGAAAATGTAAATATAAAGCGTGACATATTTCTCTAGCAATAACAACGAAAAATGCAAACACGCGAATTTTCACAAAAATTGTGATAATAACATCAAAACACGCTCATGTGCTGATTAACTACAGTCAAATTAGTTGTTTAAATAGTAGCAGAAGTCATTCTATGAGTTTTAATATATGAACTGCATTAAACAGACGATTTTTAGGGTTTATTTGTGATAAAGCAAAAACCACACTCTGAGCGTTGCTCTGGCATGGCGTGTTGAATTTTGCAACGCTCAGAGTGTTGGTCTGGAGTCAAAGATTTAAAGTAAGGGGACAAATCAGTGACATGGAACCAGGGACACTGAGCTGGGATATGCCTCTATGATTTCTGCATTGTTTGTTGTCACCCTTTTTGAATATGGGTGTTATGATGGCAATGTCCAAATCTTTTGGAATGGTCTTGTAGCACCAGGCTGCCTGTAGGACCCTCAGGATATGATCTTGAATTAGTGACACTATATGTTCTAATTATCACCCATCAGAAGTTGAACAGGATATTTTTCTTCAAATAAAAAAAAAAATAAAGAAATCAGTATATTGCATTAACTCTATTCGTTTATATCCTCATAAAACCCCACAAATTTGGCAGGTAAATTCTGACGCCGCTGTATGAACCGTTAAACATTTAAAAAAAATTAATATCGTTATTTTATAAAATTTATTTTAAACGTAAAAACTTTCTTTTAAAACAAGTTTTATAAGAAAATAATCAACGTTGAAAACGAGAGTGAAGAACGAAAACACTCGATGCCACTTTTAAACTTGTTCTGAGCTTGATTTCTTTGTCTCCGCAAAAAAAATTAAAACAAGGGAAAATTGTAAACATTGTTGGGCAACTCAAGGTATTGAAAGAAGAACACAAACAAAATGTAGTACATGCAACACCTTTCTTTGTTTCATGAAAAACAGAAACTGCCTATTTGAATACCATAAGTCCTAAAACAATCTTTGTTTCTTGGTTTCTTGATTCAGCTAATATGATTTGCTTGTTGATGTCACTTTTTTCCCACAAATCTCAGTTTGCTTTTTAAAATTATACATTTCCACTTATTGCCCCATTCTGTGTGCCTATTTTAATTTTTTTTATTTACTGTCAGAATCTCTAAGTTTTGTTTTAAATTTTTACATATTGGATACTCTTTTAAATAAATGTCAATTTGTTGTATTATTTTATTTACATAGTGTTGCAGACTTTCTTTTATGGGCTAATTTCGTATGATATAGTGTTCTTCTTCTGTCTTTCACTGACTGTTATATTCTGCTGCAACAGTGGGTTCATTTTGCGTTTCAGACATATTAGTGTGAACATTTAGTCAATAAACTTCATTTCGTATTTGATATTTCGTTGTGTTCTAGTATTACTTTGAATTATCATTAGTATGGCAGAGTTTTACACATTGACTAACACGTTGATTGGTAACGGTCAATTCAACACAACAGTCTGAACTGTAACTATATAAACTTCTTCACAGGATAAGTCTCGTGTGGATGACTTCACATATATTTTAAGGGATCTCGTTACACACCCATTGAGGCATATTGGGAATATATATACAGCATGAGTTACTCAATTAACATATTTTTCACATTGAAAGAAACTGGATACATCACAGTTCATAGTGTATAATGCACAAGACATGGTGCGTTCATTTTAACCGTCATAATGATTGTTCATTATCCTTATCCAAATACTTGGCACATTACCATATTTAAGCAGCGTTAATGCATCTCTGCTAATTATTCCATTATTGCTTAGGATCAATGCTTAACGTCAGAACTTTGTATAATATTCTCCATTTGGCATCACTAGTCAGGTTACACCTGCCATATCACTTTTATTAGCGTTACACATTAACCTCACGTTCGTAATTCTCGAATAACATGTATACAAATTCTTGCGTTTTATTCTTAACGCTTTACACAATTATGGACTCACCAGTCCTTATACACATATTATTATATCAGCTTTAAAAGCACACACATCGACGGTTATATTATATAGGTTATGTGGTTCTACCACATAATTCTAAACACTGCCATATGCCCGAAGGCTACACTAAGACTGTTCTTGTTACTAGGCTTCACGCGTCATCCAACGCTTTACGCGTACCCTTTGAAGTCTAGTTAGTTGAGGTGTTGCATGGTGCAACCATCCAATTCAAGATAAAACCAAAATGCTCGCAAACCATGCAACAATCCTCAACACATAGGATTTTTCATTCTTTAATATCTCAGTTTATATACATTTTTGTGTCAGATTATGCAATCATTTCGATCCTGGATAATTACATTGTAAAAAATTATTGCTATAAATGCCACAGATACACAGTTTATTAACTGTCAAACATATCTATGTATAATGTACATTAGTTTCATACATTTATCAAGATTTTAAGTGTTATTTTGTGACGTCATCATAATCGTGTTCACATGCTCAGTTGTTCCACTTTTCTACCTAACACATTAATTGATTTTTTTTATTAATGAATAAATTAATGAAAATTAATGAATATTAATGAATATTATCATAAGATAATATTTGTCTGATTTTCACAAATCATACACACAACTGAAAGTACTTTTAAATAAAAGCCACTGTTTTGTACATCTTGCATTTGCTAGTTTTTTTCCTTCTTTGAATATTTCAGTGTATGTACATTTTTGTTCTTTTTCATGCATCAAATTCGGTAATTAATTTGTTGCTTCTCAACAAAGTTAAACAAAATCCCAAAATAACTACTACTGTACTAAAAGTCCATTCATTTCCAAGCACACTGATATATAATGTACATAGGTTTAACATACTTAACAATATTCTACGTTTTTACATAATGTCACCTGAAACCTACTAAAAAAAAAAAACCTTCAAAAGTCAAGAATTGAATAGAGTTAATGTAGATTAAAAAAGGAAAAAAGTCTTAGGTTGACTAGTGTACCTCAGTAGTAGTAATGCATTCAAAAGACAAGTTATCCAGAAGCCAGTGCCAGCAGAATCAAACTGGTTGTAGTATTGCATTCAAAAGAAAAGTTATCCAGAAGCCAGTGCCAGCAGAATCAAACTGGTTGTAGCATTGCATTCAAAAGAAATGTTATCCAGAAGCCAGTGCCAGCAGAATCAAATTGGTAGTAGTATTGCATTCAAAAGAAAAGTTATCCAGAAGCCAGTACCAGCAGAATCAAATTGGTAGTAGTATTGCATTCAAAAAAAAAGTTATCCAGAAGCCAGTGCCAGCAGAATCAAATTGGTAGTAGTATTGCATTCAAAAGAAAAGTTATCCAGAAGCCAGTGCCAGCAGAATCAAACTGGCACTCAACATGGAGTTAAACTGCTGATATGTGATAAAAATGTACAGTGGTTTCTTTAGTCTTCTTCTTCTTTGATCCCTTAGCTGTCAACTCTGCCAACTGTCAAAGTGGTCAGTGGCCATCACGCCTGGTGGCATCTTGCAGGGCAGCAACAAACTGTTTCCACTTTACTCGATCCGTGGCCATCCTTCATGCAGTGCCCCAGCTCTGGCTCAGTTTTTCCATCTCGGCCTCCACAGTTCTCTGCCAAGTTGTTTTTGGTTGGCCTCTCTTTGGCTCTCCTTCAGGGGTCCATAGCATAGCTGTTCTTGTGATTGGGGTCTCTTTAGTAGCCTTTGATATTTAGCTTGAAATAAATTCATATAGAAAAATGTTTTGACCAATGTGTTATTGCAATGTGAATTTTCATAATTTTATGAGTTAACATAAAATTGTACATTTTGTTTGAATGCTGCACCCATTTACCATACATTATGTATATATTTTTATCTCAGGCAACCTTTTACATAAGCTGTAGCTCTGTCAATGTCAGACAAGAAAGGGAGATTTGTGAATGGGAGTAGTAACAGCACTTAATTAAGACCATTCACTGCTATAGAAATATCAATAAACTTTCAGTCAGTCTGGTAAAAGCCTTGACTTTGAATGAACACTCTGTCATATAATAGAAGCCAAGAAAAACAAGAGTACAGAAACGTCTGAACTCTGATTCATAGTTTTTAAAGTAAGGGAACAAATCATTAACACAGAAATGTGGAGAAGGGCAAACAAGCTACAATGGAGGCATTAACAAAATGAACATGTTAGTTGAATACACACATACTGTCTGTGAAAGCTTTTCTTTCCTCAACTGTCACTCAAGTACCCTTGACCTTGATCCATCAGGGCAAGAAACAGGAAGGCAAGTTACAAACAACATTAAAATCTACAAATAAAAATAGACTAAAAGTAAAACACACATAAAAAAGATAGAAAAGAATGTGCCAAAAACAGAGCATGCCATAGATGAATACGCCCACCTCTTTTTTTAATATATGAAGTTTTAGAAAAGTAATTTTTATGTCTCTGTACAAGAATATTCATGTCTTTATAAACACATCTTCTTTAAAGATGAAGAAATGGTCTAGTCTCTGTCAGCTCATCTTTAGATGAAGGAATGGTCTAGTCTCTGTCAGCTCATCTTTAGATGAAGGAATGGTCTAGTCTCTGTCAGCTCATCTTTAGATGAAGGAATGGTCTAGTCTCTGTCAGCTCATCTTTGAAGAGGAAATTTTCATACTTTATAATTATAGACACATCAACAGATGAAGTAATTTTACGTCTGTCTAAACTATATTTAGATGAAGGAATTTTTATGTCTGTGTAAACGCATCGTTAGATGAATGACTGCTGATAACTGCTGGTGCAGACTGGGGTAAAGGTAGTCCCATAGCATATACTGCCATAGGGGAGTGAAGTGTTAGAGACTTCATTATACTTGGTCCAGCATCAAGAGGTGGGATGACTAGTTCCTTTCCTCACTGCCTTTTCCTTCACTAACTCAAGAGAAAAGTCAGGTACTATTTACAGCTATGCAGACATCAGCTTGATGACACCGTGAATTGAACTTGGCTCCTTTACCATGCGAGACCATCGCTGTAACCACTCTGTCAATCGAACAAAGTACTGTCTTCAACAGTACTAACAGCATCTAAATATGAAAGATTGTCAGTAATTTCAGCCAAACCTTCCATCTTTGTGATGGTATCTGCTGATGAAAGGCTGTCATCAGTATCAGCCAAATCTTCCATCTTTGTATGTATGTCATCAGTAATTTCAGCCAAACCTACCATCTTTGTGATGGTATCTGCTGATGAAAGGCTGTCATCAGTAGCAGCCAAATCTTCCATCTTAGTATGTGTGTCACCAGTATCAGCCAAATCTTCCATCTTAGTATGTGTGTCACCAGTATCAGCCAAATCTTCCATCTTTGTGTGTGCTTCTACAGCTGAAGGACTGTGCTCATTTTCAACCAAGTCTTCTGACCTTTCTTCCATGGCATCAGCCTCAGAGTATGACTGCATGCTGCTTGATTCCTGACTGCCTGAACAGCTATCTAAACTCAACTGTAATGATGGTAACTCACTTGACAGCAGTGGTAAACGCACGCTGCTAAACTTAGATTCTAAACTTGGACAATGGCATAACATATGTAGCAATTGCTCCCTATCACCACCCAGCACAGGCAATCCTTCAGGTCTGCTGAATTCGGCTCTCACTCTGTTCTGTAATGCTGTAGTGTGTTCTGTATCTTGAGAAGTCTGTTCAGTGTTAGCGGGTTGTTTTAAATAGAACTGCAACATGCTGAAGGATCTTTTGTCATTAAGCATGGCACCATTTCTCCTCGCAAGAGGCTGGTTTTTACTGCCATAAATTTGATCATTATTTTCTGAGATGGTGCTCGGTTCAGGTAAGTATCTGAAAATCAAAAGAAAAAGCTTAGACAATAATCTGCTACTAACTTTTAAATTACAATGTTTTTTTTAAATTTCAAAATTATTTCCCTTTGATAATGAATATACAGGGTGATTAAAGAGTCACTCCATATTGTTTTTATTGTTATATCTTTACTTGTATCTATTAGATATACATCAAACTAATATAAAGACAAGGAGCAATAATTATCATCTGACATAAGTTTTATTTTGTGCTTCTAGAAACAAAAACAAAACAAACAAAATAAAATAAAAAATGACCTATAAATTGACAGCACAAATTGCTGCTCACTATGAGGTCATGTGGTAAACAGGCCGATACAATAACTGCCCTGGTTAATGTAGTTTCAGACAGTCATCTCAATGCTGCAGTAGCTCCAGGTCTGCAGCAGCCATGTTTTGTTAGAGCTGCCAGACTGTGTTTGCACTTCTGTATGGTTTGCTCAACATGATACTTTATGACTACATTCAAAAGGTACACCAAGATGTCCTGCCTTTGTATGTTCTGCCCATTGAAAGTAATGTTAGGAAGGTCTGCTTTCACTATGGAGTTGTTCAAGGAGCATCATATCACACAGGCCTCAGTGAGATTGACCTCTGAACCCATTTTCTCGCACCATTTAGAAACCACTTGCAGTGTTTCATTCATACTTTTGACCATTTCCTGTCTGAGCCAGACCTGTTAATGAGTATCTAATCTGTGAAAATTAATGTTCGTTCCATCCCTGTTGCTTGAATGGTGGCAACTTTTGTTGTGTGGATATTAATAATCACCAGTGATAGTGGAGAACCCTGGGGTAATCTGGGACATGTGTGCATTGGTTCTGACATCCAGGTTCCCAAGAGAAATGCAATGGATCTCTCTGTCAAGACAGCCTCTATACATCTCGTCTACCACGGAATTACCCCAACGTTCCATTAAACAGGATATCAAGGTTGCAAAGTTTACACTGTTGTATGCATTCTCTCCATGACTATTGCCACAGCAACCATTTCTTGCTTAACTTGGGATCCTTCGTGAACATCATTTACAAATGTACCAGTGTTACCCCAAGTGACCTTTATTGGCCTGTAACTATCCAGGGTATCAGAAGAAAGATTGCATTTTCTAGATGGATCATTACTTATCTGGTCATTTTTTATGGTTTTATGCAATGACAGAGCAAAAACAAAATGTCTGTAAGACTCACCTCTCAGAATCTTCTGGACCAATTTCATCAATAATGTATGGGACAAACTTCCAGTTCTTGTAGGTCATAAGCTTTGTTTGGTCTCCTACCTCAAACCCAAATCTTTTTATTCCCAGAACTACGTAAGGAACATTTGAGAAAATCATTAGGCTGCCAAGTTTGCTGTTGCAGTATTTGCCTCCCTTAAGTGTGCCCTTACATTTCACTGGACCAATCAATCTGATGTCATCAAAAGTTTTGATGTCTGCCTGAGGATCTGTCTTTGTCTGATAAAAGATGTTCCTGATGACAAATAAGTTCAAAGTAAGTGTGAATTAAAAAAAAATAGAACTTTGAATGAGAACTTTGTAGCAGTTTACAGTTCTTTTTTAGCCCCCTAGTACACAGTCTTTAAATGGCATTACTTGTCATGACATGTTTCTATTTTAACATTGTCAGCGCTGTCAAAGCTGTCTTGAAAAGATGCTTTTTTGTGGTCACAGTATCTCAAACTTCTGATTTCTTCAAGTATTATGTCTGCTGGTATAGGTGATCATGTATATCTACAATTTCCTGTCTCCAGTACTGTCTATCAATTCTGTTGTTGACTTCGTTCCATGCCATGATGTCCACTATTTTCCCTGTTTGTCATCCATTATCACTTTTTCTTTTGATCTTTGACTTCCATTATCAGCAAACTGGCAGAATGAATACTGAACAATAGACTGTACTGGTGGCTGGAATCTTCAAACTCTGTCACCTACTTTCAAGCAGGTTTCTGAAAAGGATAAAGAACCGAAGACCAAATGTTCCTTCTTATCTAAAACAGGATAGATAGTTTCCAGCAAGGAAACAGTTCAGCTGCTGTCTTTGAAGACTTCCAACAAGCATAAGACAAAGCTTGGAGGAAATACCTACTTTTAAAGATGTAGCACATGGGCATTCATGGGAAAATATACCAAAAGATCAAGAGTTACCTGAGTGACAGAACTATAAAAACACAAGTAAATCAAAGACTGTCATCAAATCGTACTCTTGAAGGCGGACTCCATCAAGACTCAATCCTTAGTTGCACATTGTTCTTGATCTTTATAAATGACTCACCAGACTTGCTAAATGTCTGCAAAGCCATGTTTGCTGATGACCTGGTCATAATGGACTAGTGGATCACACCAGGACCTAGCAGCAGAGAGATCAGCTTATTGCAACCTCAGGAAACTGAAGATCAATGTCACTAAAATAAGATGTTCACTCTCAGCAACAAACTAGCATGGACATAACTTAAAATCACTCTTGATGGTGCTGAAATCAGTTGTGAAGAAAATCTAAATCCAATATACCTTGGGGTCCAGCTAGACAGAAAACTTGACTAAATCTGCTCAAGTGACTTGCAAGTACCTATTGGGGAGCTGACAAAACAACACCCATGCAGCTCTATATAGGATATGTCAGATCTATAATGGATTAGAACCTCTCTTTGCAAGCAACAGCATCTGAGAGCTATTGTAACCAGGTTAACAGAGTACAAAACCAGGCCCTCTGCTTCATCTGCAAGGGTATGCGGTCAACACCAACAGCAGCCTGTGAGAATGACGCAAATATAGAGCCACTAGAAATAAAAAGAGAAAAGGCAACCATTGAAGCCGTGGAAAAATACAGACGTTTTCCTCTAAACCACCCAACCAAAGAACAAATAGACAAATGGACACAAAAAACACGACTGAAACAAAAATGTTCAATACTCACAGTGGGAGAATTAAATACAAGACACCATCTACCAGAAAACAGAGAGGAATTAAGAAAAGTGTCTGAGAGTCCACCAAATACAATCCCTATACTGCCCCAGTTAAAAACCAAACTCCTTGAACACTCAGTAAGCACGTCAGCAGACCCTAAAAACTCTGTGCACTGGAAACCGTCGACTCCTACCCTACAGCATCAACACAATTCTACAGTGGATAGCAGGCCATATAAGCATCCGAGGCAATGAGAGTGTTGACAAACTAGCAAAGAAAGGAGCAGAGACAAAAAACACCTCCTGGAATTAAGACAAAATACTGATACACAACACAAACAGCGGGAGTACCATCAACTGCAAGAGCACTACCACCTCAGCCAAACCCCATCCAACTCCACCAGAAAATCACCTCCTGTATGCCTGAGATACAATTGCACCAAACCCCTGAAAAATACAATGCATGTAAAAAGACATGTACCTTTCACTACCTGGCACATGGAAAAAAGAGTCAAAACTCGTAACTTAGGGGATCGGAAAAGTCAAAGTCAAATCGTCTGATCTTTCCTCTTGTTACACTATATTCCAACAGGTTCCTATGACAATGCACGAGAAAGTCCCAATTCTCTCTTCCAGAAGGTAAGCTGTGTGGGCATAAAAACTATATACTGTCCATTCCTGACCGCTAGTATTCACTTCAATTCCTACAATTTCACACCCTCACTGATGTGGGCACTTGTATTCAACCATTTATGAGGGAGCTCATTCTTCATTTATATAGCTTGCCCTCGTCTGCCAGGCCCACATGAATTTATGTAGCATTTGTAGCCTAGGCAACTGATGATGACCTGCTCTTTTAAACTTGTCTCCTGGATCTTGAGGATATTAAAATTATGCACGAGTTATTGTACATTCATTGCCTGCTGATTGGCACTCTGGTGACTTAACACACAGCATTGATTTTAGCACCTGTGCTGTTTAACATCTACACAGCAAAAGTAGCAACCTTTGAACCAACAGGACTGGGACAAACATTAACTTTCGCAGATGACATACTCATGTAAAGAACTGGCTCTGACAGACAGGAAATAGTCCAAGGCATACAAGAGACACTACAGGCGGTTTCTCAATAGTGTGGGGAAAGCGGATCAAAGGTCAATCCCAACAAGGCCTGTGTGATGTGGTGCCCTTTGAACAACTCCATAGTGAAAGCAGACCTTCCAGACATCACTTTCAAATGGGCAGAACATTGAAAGGCAAGACAGGCTGAAGTATTTTGGAGCAATGTTTCATCGTGGGCTATCATTCAAGTATCATGATGAACTGATCATACAGAAGTGCAAGCGTAGACGGGCAGCCTTAAAAACAATGGCTGCTGCATGCTTGGAACAAAGACTATTGTTTCTCTTGTATCATCAGCTCATGATTTCAGCAATCGAGTACGGGCTAGGAATACTCAACGCTGTCAGTGTCACAATGTGAATGACTGGAACGCATTAAAGATGAAGGGATGTGACTAGTTTTGGGCTGTACGCGTGATACCGTCATTGTGACAATGAGATACATGCTCGGATTGCTGTCAATTAGATCCAGATATGCAATGGCCCAGGCAAAAGTATATATGCGGGTAACCACTGACAAAAGACACCCCCTACATGAGAATGTAGCTGACATCAAAGGAGCAAGAATCAAGAGGGGGATGTCATGGATGGCACAGGCAGAGGCTACGGTTGGTCAGGTGACCAGGGTTGAAAATGTATCCAAAGAGTGGAGTAAGTCAGGGGAGAACTGGATAAACTACCAGCAGGTCATCATTAGCCTTGGCAAAGAGTGCAGATCTTGGGGCAATGGAAGAGCACAGCTGGAGATTAATCAGCTGATAAGTGATCATGCTGGGGATGATAACACCATTGTGTACATGATGGGTCTGTAGTGCATGGTCAGAAATCAGGATGAGGCTTCTCTGTGAGAATAAAGGGCAGGGTCGTCGCTGAACAGAGTAGAGCCTACATGACAACAACCTCCAGCATGAGAATGGAGGTAGAGGCAGTTACTGCAGCACTGAGGTCGCTGTCTGAAACTCCATCAACCAGGGCAGCTATTTTGTCCGACTCTCAAGCAGGACCGTAAGACGCATCAAAAGTGAGGAATGCAGTAAGCGACCCATAGCTTGACTGCTTGCATCAGAGTCAGCGAACCAGAGCTGACCAAGACCCTACTCCACCTCCAAGTGGTGGTCCTGGAAACAGGCTGCATCACTGCAGTCTGGCTGAGAGAGTAGGGATTGAAGAGGGAAGGCTAACCCGGCCCCAAATATGCATGCTGAAAACGGATGTGTCGGGCCAAAAGGCACAGATATCGCAGCTTTGCTGTAAACGGCAACACAATGTAACAAATGTCCTTTTTAGGATGAATGCAGAAGAAGAAGACTCTCAAGCCATGCTTCAGAAAGTTCAGAACGGATGGCTGCGGCAGGAATGGAAACTGGTGTGGATCTACTGTCCCGGTCATGCAGGGGTACGTGGCAATGAGAGAGCTGGCAGACTGGCCTTAAGAGCACCCATAGTGGGGGCACTGGACATGGATAAGGAAGAGATACTAAGGGCTATTAACAATCGCCTGCTGGATAATGACACTGCAATGGATGAATCAAGTTTGGCATCAAACGCGGGACAAGCAGAAATGGAAGTGAGAGAGGATGCATCCGTCATATGTACAACCAGTGTGCCACAGTTACAATTAGCATTCATTCTCTTTGACATTTGCTGAGGGGGACTGAGCACCTATGGGTTTGCATGGAGTGCAGTGAGGTCAATTCTGATTAACAATAACAATAACAACTGATTTTAGCAATATGTCCTTCACAATTGTTGTAATATGTATTGGAAATTTACCATATATGCAATGAGGATCTTCCAGACTGTTGTGTGTAAAGTATGTTTTCTCAATGTCAGAAAAGTGCCTGCACAAAACAACCAATATTATTTCACACAGTTTATGTTTTCATTATTTTGACTCAGTGTCCAGTAAGAAACATTGCCTATGTTCTGTCGTATCAAATGAACAAAACTCACTGTACCCAAATGTATTCTAGAGTGTCCAATTAACAATATTTAAATGTATGTTGCTGTTGTATCCAATTTATGAAACATAACAAAATGTTGCTATAGATTCACTTTATAAAACATAACCATATATTGATGAAAAAAAGGCTTGTTGCTTCAAAAAAAAACATGAAGCAATCAATATAAATGGTACGTACCAGTTTATCACAACGTGATGTGTCTGACATACTGTCCTAATGTCATCACTGTCAATAGTAACATTGCCACAATGGTGACAAACCTAAAATACAAATGACAACATCATCACATCACTGAAAAAACTATAATGTTAAAGACTATCATCACATCAATGTAATAATTATAATGTTAAAGACAATATTATTACATCCATGACAACCCTAAAATATTAATGACACCATCATCAAATCACTGACACATCTAAAATATTAATGACATCATTATTACATCCATGACAACCCTAGAATGCCGTAATGTTAGTAATGAAAGTGAGATGAGAATTCATTACGAGCTGTTAAATGCCTTAAAACTGTTTGACTGCTTCACCCCAACCAAGTTGGCTTCATAAGGAGCATAGGAATGACCACTACAGTTAGTTCCCCTGCAGGAAACTTCACCTAAAACTTTAGTGTGCTCTAGCAATGGTGGTTGCTAAAGCTATTTGTTTTGTATGATGCTGCCAATCTCATTACAGTTTTAATATTCATTTGACAATAATAATTTTCCTTCATTCTTCTTCTTTCACCTTTCCATTGCCCAAGAAGCACAGGCCTTCAACAAACTTATGCCAAGTCTTCATAAGTGACATCTTTAATGTAGAGGCTGTTAATCATGTCTCTAGAATTGTGATATTTCCACTCTGTTGATGCACTCACTCCACTCTTTTGTATTATTTTTCATTCTTACATGACAGAATTTCACATAACTAGTAATATGGCTGCATTTTAAATCTTGAGATGTTGCTATCCCAGGAAATGTATTTCAAAGATTTGTGTAATGGTGAAAACATTATTATAATTGGAAAATTTAGTTAAAAGTTATGGGTGTTTGATGACAGGATGTTCAAGATGTACAATTCTGAGAAAAAAAAACTAGTTTAACAGTCCAGACCACATTAATTGTTTCTGAATGAACTGAAATTTTAAATGCACATTAAATGTATCTTCTGCTTCTTGGTACACACTCACATGTTGATTTGAATATTTTCAAAGACAGCAGTGGTCTTACTGGACACTGAGTCAAAATAATGAAAAAATAAACTGTGTGAAATAATATTGGTTGTTTTGTGCAAGCACTTTTCTGACATTGAGAAAACATACTTTACATGACTGCTGAACATCTGCTTCAAAGATGCCCAACACATAATGAATAGAGAAAGCAAAAATGGCTGTCACGTGTACCATACCTGGAAAAACTCTATGAAGATACAAACAGCCTCATTCAGGTAACCATTTATAGCTGAGTAGACTGGAGCGTGCCGGTACCATGATTCGAACTCAGCACCTTTGGCATGAGAGACCAGTGCTCTAACTACTCTGTCAATTGGACGCACACTTCCACATTAGTGATCTTGTTATACTATTTGAAACCTTCCGTTGTGCACAAGCACCCATTTATGAAGGTCTATAGGTTTTCTTTTTTGGGTTGTTGTTGATGTAGTTCTCCATGTTTCACAGCCATACAATAGGACTGGCTTAACATCTAAGATTAAATCGAAGATTTTTTGTTTTGGAATTGATTTCTTTTGATTTCCGTATATTTCTTCATTCAGTGAAAGCTTCTTGTCTTTTGTATTCTTTAGTTTTTATATCAATGTCTATCCCTCTAACTCTGATGCCAAGATACATTTATGATTCTACATTTTTGTAGGGGTGAGTCTTCAAGCGCAATCTTGTTATCACCTCCTGCATTTTTTCTTATCATCTTTGTTTTCTCTCTGTGTATTTTTACACCCAATTTCTGTGATCTCTCATCCAGTATTTTCATGCTGCCTTGCATCTGATTATGGTAATGGGACAGAAGACACAGATCACTAGCAAAATCTGGACAGTCGTGGTGTTTTGTCAAAGTCTACTATACTCTATTTCTGTTGGCCAATGTAATTGTTTCCATAACATGTGATACTTTATGTAGCGGATAAATGATGCACTAAAAGTGATTACTCATTTTATAAGACAATAATTCTCAAAGACTCCTTCAATTAGTACAGAAGTAAAGAACATGTGTCCAACATAATATGGAGTAATTAAAACCTACATAAACATGTTATTTATTCACTGCAAACAAAAATAATTTGTTTGAAATTAAATTTCAGGGTGTTTCCTTTTTTTTAATAGGAAACACCCTGAAATTTATCCAAGTCCGCAATACATTGAGTTTTTTCATTGTATTGATGAAAGGACGGCGGCGTTACAAGAAACAGGTGATGCATTATATGGGGTGTCAGGCAAAGTTAGATTTCAGAGGCTGGCTCGCAAAGAATTCACGCCTCGTCAGCTTCAAGCAGGCATGTCAGTGGTGTGCTGAGGAATGACCGCAATAATTTGTCTTCACTTTGTTATTTTCACAATTGCCCCCTGCTCGCGGAATTGTGGATTAAAGCTGCATCCAAGGTGGATTGGGTTCATTTTCTACAAATAGCACACAATGCTTCCTTTGCAGATGACTTAGCGTTGTGGATCTCTAAAGAACATATCACTACTGCAAACATTCTGATGCAGCAAGCACTAACATCACTGGAAGAGTGGGCCAAAACATGGCTCATGAAGATTAATGAAGAGAAAACAACGTACACTGTATTTTCCCTCTCAACTAGACCTCAGAGCTTCAAACTAGTACTAAACGGAGTAAATCTTCAATTAAATGAAAATCCGAACTACCTAGGCATTATTTTTGATCGCCATCTGACTTGGAAAAAACAGGTTGACAGAAATCGAATGAGAGCAAGACAAAGAATGGCAATTATGAAAAAATTTGCTGGAACAACTTGGGGTGCAGATGAGAAAGTGCTTAAGACGTTGTACACAGGGCGAGTGAGGCCAATTCTTGAATATGGCATGGCAGCATGAGCAACAGCAGCTAAGACAAACTTCGATAAAATTAGCAGACTCCAAAATCAAGCAATGAGAATTATAACGGGAGGCATGAAGTCAACACCTATAAAAGAACTCGAAAAGATTACTTGCCTCCAGCCAATGACAAATAGAAGAGACTGCAGGGCTCAGCAACAGGCCGAAAAATTCAAAAGACTAACAGACCACCCAATGTGCCATAGAATAAATGCTCTTAGAAGGCAAAGACTCAAACGAAGTAATTTTGTAGAATCAACCAAACCACAAATGAGAGCAGTATCCATAGATGAAATATCCACTGTTAAACCCATCTACACTGCACACAAGCTTCCAGTTTGGAAACAAAATCGTTTCCCTAAAATGATAGAAAAAATTCCTGGAACTGAAAGTAAAAAGAGCCAAACTGCAACAGATAGAAAATCCATAGCGACAAAATACATAGAGACACATTATCCACGCAACACCTGGACCCATGCATACACAGATGGATCAGCAACAAATGCAACAGAAAATGGAGGTGGGGGTGTCTTTCTGACCTTAAGCACTGGTGCAGAAAAAAGGCTGTCAGTGGCGACAGGACGATTCTCCAGCAACTTCAGAGCAGAGGCAGAGGCCTTGAAAACTGCAGCAGAGGTTATATTGACAGAAGAAAGGGCAGAGAGACAAGTTGCTTTCTTTACTGATGCACAGTCAGTAATTGCAACGTTGAAAAGCCAAAATAATACAGACCTGGATGATCTCAGAGTAGTGCTCCACAAACTTTGTCAACGATTCAAGTGTTGTGATCCAGTGGATCCCATCTCATTGTAACATCGCCGGCAATGAAGAGGCTGACAGAATGGCAAAAGAAGGTTCACATCTACCTCAGCCTGATGCAAGCATAACTTTTGAGGAGGCAAAGAGTTTTATCAGAATCGGTTACAGAAACAAATGGAATGTAGAACATCCAGGGCACACACAGAATGATGCTTACTACCAGCTCCACAGAAGAGAACAAGTGGTAATCTTCAGACTCCGCACTGGCCACAACAGATTGAGATACCATCTATTCAACAAGCTAAAGATAGGAACTACCGATCAGTGTAACTGTGGCACTGATAAAATGACTGTTGAACATCTGCTTCAAAATTGCCCCTTATATGTGGTACAGAGAAAGTGCATATGGCTGACGCCAGCTCCTTTCGTGGAAAAGCTTTATGGGGATTCAAATAGCCTCAAACTGACTACTGCTTTCTTTGAGAACATTCAAGTGGACGTCTGAGAGTGTACGAAGAAGAATTTTCTACAGAAGACAACAGGAGGCTGTGACACTTGGGAGTCATGACCCAGGTTGGTCCACCCCTTAAATGTAAAGGAGAATAATGGGCTGAAACACTTGTTCGATGGGGGTACCCCTTCTGATGATCAGAGTACCTCCTGTTGTATCGCTCTGTATAGAGTTTCCTATCATCTCTGTGTTTTTATATAAATATTCTATTATGATCTACCGATAGAGAAAATAAAAGAACTAAATCGAATAGGAAAATAACACTAAATAAATTTCAAAATAATCAGACGGAGAAAAAGGATGAATTACCATTTTGAAATGTTCTCTCCGCAAGTTATGTTTCATCTGCTTTTTCCTTAACTCATTCACTTCTTCATCTTGTAAAATTTTCTGCTGGTGTGCTTTAATCTTTTTGTGAATCTCTGAAGATTCCATCTGCCTTATCTGTTCAATGGCTCCTTCCATCATTTTTGCTTTCTCCTGATTCAGTTTTTCTTTCTGGATGATTTTGCTCATTGCCAAAATAACTGACATGCCACCTTTTTTCCTGCTCCTACCTAAAAAAAAAAAAAAAAAAACTCCAAATAAATTTATTGTTCTAAACACATTTCTAGTTCAAGTCAAGAACACCAAGAACATGATTTACTTACCTTGTCAGATTTATTAACTTAACTGATACAGTAAAATGGTTCTTTAATTAACCTAATTTAGCTGATTCATTCATTTGATTGGTTCATTTAATATTGTTGATTTATTAAAATGATTTGTTATTATTTACTCAGAATTTAATATTAGATCAGATTTGTCTTTAATATTTGATTTGTCGTTAATACTGACAGTGTGAGTATTCCCAGGCCATACTCAGCTACTGACAAGACCAGATGATGATATAGAAGAAACAGTAGTCTCTGCTCGAGGTGCGCAGCAGCCATTGTTTTCAGGGCTGCTAGGCCTCTTTTGCATTTCTGTATGATGTGATCAACATGGTACTTGTTTGATAGCCCGCAATCAAAAGTAACTCCAAGATATTTGAGCTTGTTGTGTCTTTTAATTGAATGCCCATTGAGAGTAATGTCTGGGAGATCTGCTTTCAATATGGAGTTGTTCAGGGAGCACCATAGCACACATGCTTTGTTAGGATTGATTTTGGACTAGGTTTCCTCAGACTGTGCCAGTGTGACAGTCCAGTGACCATATTGATTTGTTTATTCTTCAGATTAAATTTTGTTGAATAAATTGTTCAATGATTTGTGTTGCAGTGGAATGAAAGGCTATAAGCCTCAGATGTAGATTCCCACTACGTTGTAGAGGAGAGTGAAAACCTCAGTTACCAGGTTCTCTGACTAACCCCACTGTTCTTTTGCAGCCTGTTATTTGTCATTACCTCCACCATAATATGTATAATGTTAATTGGACAACACAACTTCTTGACATCACACCAAGTACGCTGGACAATTTCAACTACAGATGCAGACGTTTTCTTATGTTTATTGAGGAAGATACCAGAACACAGCATTGGTTCGAAAGTAAATATCAAATAGCATCTCAACAGTTATAGAGTGTTCATAGTCGTGCTTACAAACATAAATAATGGATGATTCTTGATTTTACATTTTTTTTTTAATCTAAGAATATCATCATCATCATTTTCCTTTCGTTCCACACAGAGCATAGAGCCACCACAGCAGCTGACCCTCTTGTACGAAGTCTGCATCAAAACATTTGTTCTTGCAACTGTGGCTCATGTAGGAATTTGTTTGACAAGATGATGCTGCCAGTCTTGTACACAACCCCATATAAGTCACCTCATACGACATGACTGATGCAACAGTGGCTTATGTAGGAATTTGTTTAATAAGATGAGGCTGCCAGTCTTGTACACAACCCCATATTTGTCACCTCATACGACATGACTGATGCAACAGTGGCTTATGTAGGAATTTGTTTGAAAAGATGAGGCTGCAAGTCTTGTACACAACCCCCATATTAGTCACCTCATACGACATGACTGACGCAACAGTGGTTTATGTAGGAATTTGTTTGATAAGATGAGGCTGCCAGTCTTGTACACAACCCCATATTAGTCACCTCATACGACATGACTGACGCAACAGTGGTTTATGTAGGAATTTGTTTGATAAGATGAGGCTGCCAGTTTTGTACACAACCCCATATTAGTCACCTCATACGACATGACTGACGCAACAGTGGTTTATGTAGGAATTTGTTTGATAAGATGAGGCTGCCAGTTTTGTACACAACCCCATATTAGTCACCTCATACGACATGACTGACGCAACAGTGGCTTATGTAGGAATTAGTTTGACAAGATGATGCTGCCAGTCTTGTACACAACCCCATATTAGTCACCTCATATGACATGACTGATGCAATAGTGGCTTATGTAGGAATTAGTTTGATAAGATGATGCTGCCAGTCTTGTACACAACCCCATATTAGTCACCTCATACGACATGACTGACGCAACAGTGGCTTATGTAGAAATTTGTTTGACAAGATGATGCTGCCAGTCTTGTACACAACCCCCTATTAGTCACCTCATACAACATGACTGACGCAACAGTGGCTTATGTAGAAATTTGTTTGACAAGATGAGGCTACCAGTCTTGTACACAACCCCATATTAGTCACCTCATACGACATGACTGACGTAACAGTGGCTTATGTAGGAATTTATTTGATAAGATGAGGCTGCCAGTCTATTGTACACAACCCCATTTTAGTCACCTCATACGACATGACTGATGCAACAGTGGCTTATGTAGGAATTTGTTTGACAAGATGATGCTGCCAGTCTTGTACACAACCCCATATTAGTCACCTCATACGACATGACTGATGCAACAGTGGCTTATGTAATAATTTGTTTGACAAGATGAGGCTGCCAGTCTTGTATACAACCCCCATGTTACGACTGGAATAAATATAGAGGATCATGCAGGATACGCGAATGATGGTAGGTTTTCAGTCAGGACATTATAATCAACATACATAACAAAAGCCGGCAGGTGAACAGGTCCACGGGAAAACATGGTTGACATTTAATAAATAAAATCACTTCACAATAACGTTCATCAAACATCAAAGTACATGGCAATGGATAAGGTAAAGGTAAAGGAACCCGTTACATGCCCATTGAGGCATATTGGGAATATGTTGTTAGGCCCATATTATCTTGACCGTCAGCACACTAGGGATGATGTGGTCGGCATCACGCCGGCCACCTTAACCTTCCCAGAGTTGCTCTGGTACCCATTTGGGGCTGGGTCGACCCAGGAGCCTTTTGTGGCCTAAAAAATTCCCACCTCATCTGGGGATCGAACCATAGACCACTGCGCTATGATAAGCGTAGTAGATTATCTCTTGTCCGTCAATAATTTTCAAACATTAGGCATCTTTATGTGGCAATAATATAATAATGATACACTCCTCTCCTCTCCACTCAATCCTGGCCATTGTACTAAAGGTTCAGGCAATCCACGAACAGAACCAATGTAATGCGGCAGAAACAATCACGGCAAACAAAATATTAGTTGCCTCATATCTCAAAGTTACTTGTAGTAGATTATGGTACAAACTTCTCGATAAGTTCGGGAACCATCTTGCACATCAATAATGCCACAATATATATATATATATATATATATATATATATATATATATATATATATATATATATATATATATATATATATATATATATATATATATATATATATATATATATCACTCTCCGATAATTCCGGAGCTTAGAAGAAATCACGTCCACCTCAAACTAGTGAACGAATACGAAGAAGCCCAAATAATTAACACACCGAACCCACGACACGTGACAAACTATGTCACTAGGGACTGTCGCTCACCACGGGTGAACGCTTCGTGCAAAAAGTAGTTTGTCTACAGGCGAACACAAGTCCTCACCTAAAATGGACATGTGCTAGCGTGTAGTAACATGCTACAATATATTATCTGCATTTCAAATCTATCCTTAACACTCACTCCCTTCGCGGTGTAAAAAAAAAAACCACATTTATTTATTTATTTTTTTCAATTCAAATATTTCCTATACGGAAATATCGGCCAAAATTGATCATTTCACAAATTTTAAGCCATATCGAAAATAACTTAGTCGCAGTCAGTCTGCATAATGTAACTTATTATTAAGTAACATGCCAGATGAATGTGTCATCAGTCATAAGCAGTCATATGTCAATAAGTAACAAGTCATATACAATCGATCTTCCATGATGTAGCAAAAGAATACATAAATGTATGGTCACTGTGAGTTAACAATAAACATATTAAAAAAAAAATATAGCATGCATATATGAAAATGGTATGAGATATATAATGAAAACAAAATCCAAATCAAAAATTAAAAAAAAAACTAGAAGGTTATATCTTCAACTAATAATACTGTCAAAAATCCTAAAATTATGCTTAAATGCAAGTATAAACAATTAACATTAAATAATTAACAATTAACTATTCTGCTCTAAGTACCTTGTGTACGTTGTGGCAAGACAAGTAATCTCCAAAACAACCTTGCAATAATTTAATTATACTCCAAACTATCCGTGTCAGGACTAAATTTCTAGCATTAATATAGCCATCTTAATTAAAGCGAACGTGTATTCTAGAATAATAACATGATGTCGTAGTTGGAAATTGTTCATGTCTGCAAGTAGTATAACACTGTTTAAGGGGCTCCACGGTAGAGAAAACTCGATTTTACGTACAAAATATTGATTTTTTACTTTTGAGCTTATTTTATTAAATAATCATCGAGGAATCGAATGAGCAAGGTTTTATAACATAAAAAATGCATTTGATGCATCAAAAAGCATATTTTCTGTACTACCCCCAAGCTATGATTTGCAAATTTGTGCCGAAAAGCAAGATTTGTCGCTCAATAATACCTTAGTTACGGTGACATTATTATGAACTATTTGGTATCGATACACAGGGAATTTCTTTGTCTGCCGTAATAAAGCAAATTCGAATCTATTTTTTCTCATAGCTCTGTGTAATGTGTGTTTGAAAATTTCCGTAATTTTACTCTAACCTCCTTATAAGGAGTTGTCACGTGGTGACCTCATGCCCTCATTACCGACCCATTCAAGACACAAAAGTAAACAACTGTTTTGATTGGTCATAACAACATTTTGGCTGCGTGCGCAAATGTGGAAGTAACAACAGCCATTTCCGCCTGTACACAAAAACGCTTGCGTGAAATATTTTTCTCTTGTTTAAATTTCAGTGAATTGTGTTCTTTTACTTCAAAATGGGAAGAATAGGTAAGAGATCAAAGCAAATATCTGCTGCCAGGTCGCGTCGACAGTGTGTAATTTCTAGCAGTGTTACCACAGAAGGTAAGACAGAATCAGCGTTGAATTATAGGCCTACACAAACTGATTCACAAACAACGTGGAATTTCTGCATACCAGTATCCAAAAGGCCTATGGCTCACATTGCAGATCCAGTAGTGCCTGGCCCAAGTCGATCTGATATAAAAATTAACTTGAGCACGAGCAAGAATGTTGCATCTCATAATACTGTCTGCGCTCAGCCTAAACCTACGTATAAAACCATTGTGGACATTTCTTTCTTCAACAACCTTCTTAAAAATGTGTGTTGCAATTTTTGTAAGCAAAGCACATTGCAAACAAGAACTGACAACACCAAGTCTAAGGGTTTCTCTCTCTTCCTGGAAGTTGTGTGTCACACATGTGAAAAAGAAATTTCTAGAACGTACACATCCGAGAGGGAACCAGAAGGCCGCGGCCCTCGTGGACATGCAATCAACAAATCTGCTGTTCTTGGTGCCCTCATGTCTGGAATGGGCCCATATACATTCAATCTCTTCTGTGAGAAACTAGACCTCCCTGGCCTGCACCAGAAAACATTTCATAAATATGCAGATCAAATTTTTGATCATTTGGATACCATGCACTCTACAGTATTTCAACGTTCCGTCAGCATCGTCCGAGCTGAACACGCTAAGAGTCAGCATCGTACCATTAATAAAAAAGAAGCCATTGACATCGCTGTCAGCTTTGATGCAACATGGCTAACTAGAGGTCATAAGTCACTTATAGGTGTTGGCAGTGTTATCGACATCTTGACTGGCATGGTCATCAATTCACATGTTATGTCTTCCTTCTGTCACACCTGTGAGAATACTGGACAGTGGCAACTGAAAAATCAGCCTGACAAATTTGAAAAATGGAAAGCAGAGCATTAGAAGCACTGCTGCCGTAATTACGAAGGGTCAGCCGGAATGATGGAGGTAAAAGCCTGTGAAGTTCTCTTTCTTCGTTCAGTGGCAAATCACAAGCTACGCTACACTGTTTTGCTATCAGATGGCGATTCCAAGGCCTACAACAGACTCTGCGACATCAAACCGTATGGACCAGAAGTTGACATAACCAAAGAAGAGTGCGTCAACCATGTTGCAAAGCGATTAGGCACTGCACTGAGGACACTGATTACTGACTGCAGGAAACAAAAAGTCACCCTTGGGGGAAATGGCCGTGGTCGTCTAACCCAAAATGCAATACGAAAATTGTGTATTTACTACACCAGGGCCATCCGCAAGCATAGTACAGCCCCAGAGATGAAACAAGCCATCATGGCTTCTCTTTACCATGGGTATTCGACAAACGACAAACCCCAACATAATTTGTGTCCGCCAGGCAAAGACTCCTGGTGTTTCTATCAGGCTTCCATTGCCAAAGGAGAAGCTGCTGGACCACACGAGACCAAGGTTCACACTCCGCTAGACTACAACCTGCTCCATAAGCACTTAGCCCCTATTTATGAGCGTCTTACTGATCAGCATTTGCTGAAGCGGTGTCAGCTAGGTGCAACACAAAATGCAAATGAAAGCCTACACAATGTTATATGGAGTCGTTGCAGCAAGCGGAAATTTGTGTCATTAAAAAAAGCCAAATTCAGTGTCCTTGTGGCTGTTGGAGAGTTCAACTTTGGTCCATCAGCCAGTGCAGAAATAAAAAGGCTGTGTGGTCAAGCATCTGGAACAAACTCAATACGCCTTGGACAGGTGCGACTGAGGAAACGTCTGGCCAACAGCCAGAAACATGAGGCTGACAAACTTGTAAAAAGAAGAAAAATTAGGCAAGAGGCAAGACAAAGGCGAGAGGTGGAGCTGCAGCAAGCTGAAGGAGGTGCAGCATATAGTCCTGGAGAATTTTAAAAATATTCAGCCCCCCCCCCCCCCCCCCCCCCCCCCCCCCCCCCCCCCAGAATGGAGTATATTGGACAAGACAAGGCACTCGGTGAGTAAAATGCATTTTTCTTAAAACAAACATTTTATTAACCAAAAATTGTATTACTAACAAACTATCTAATAGATCAATGTGACATTTGGCATGCATGTAGTACACATATATACCTTTAAATTGTCACATGTGTTACGTACATTTATTACCTAAGGGGGTAGTCTTCGGTCCTGCCAAATGTACGCACCAGTTTTATGTAGTTATATTGTTTGTGCGTTCGATTGATTCACGCACTGACGTGCACAATGCTGGGTGAGTTGCTTTGGACGCACGTGTAACCTAGTTGAGTATATTGTGACGTCATGATAGGGGCAGCTCGGACGACATTTTATGTCCGCAGTGTTATTATTTGATTCCTGGCAGATTTGAAGAAGCCAGCAGTTGTATTCGTATCTATTGGTCTTCATGGCGAAGCCAATAGTGGATGTCTGAAGTAAGTGTCGCCCCATTTCGTATGGCAAGTTTAATTATGTAAATTAAAGTATCAGGCCGCTCCTATTAATGGTCTAGCGGGAATTCATCGGAGATGACATTCCTAGAATTGGACACACGGAGTCGATAGCCTTTGGAATCTTTTGTAGAGGGAGAATCCATATGTGGAATCAAGTTAATGAATATAGATATATGCTTCACATGTTTAATATGCCGTTTTACCTATGCCAAAGTCGTGGTATGGATACCGAGAGGTTAGCCAAGATGAAACACTAACTTGGTTGTATTGTTATATCTGCCTTTTGTTTGGATTGGATATGCTATCCAAGAATTTTACAACAAAGTCTGGGATGCTTACAAGTATGATATAAATTATTGCTCCGTGAGAATGAATCCGTTTGCCTTAATAAACGTCCTTGGGAGAAGGTCAATGGACGTTAATTACCATGTCTGTTATATGAAATGGAAGTGATCCTTAGTCACTGGAATAAGAGAACTTAACTGTTAGAGAATCTACAACAACTTTTAACAGTGATATTAACATTTTAACGTATGATCTTCACATCTGTAACTATGATTGTCTTGTTCCACTTCGTTGGTGTCACGTCAATAAAATACATGTACAGTAAACACCGACTTGTGTGCTGCCAATACTTGCCCAGTTCACCCAATGCAACGATACCTGTTGGAATGTTCGTTTGAAGAAGTTTATTGACATTTTGTTCGTATTCAACCATTCGCGTGATAAAATCAATACCATTACCATAAACGGACTCCAACAGAAAATGGTGTGCCAGCGTGGTTTGAAAATAATTATTTCAAAGGAACGAACGCAAGCCAAGGAATCGTTTGAAGATGGGATTTGTTCTTTCAAGGTGAAATCATCTTAAATTTGGAACATTGTAAAAATGAATCAGAATCAACTAACCGTTACCTCAAGGTCATCAATCAACCTCCAGGTCCAGTTGTACGGTGACTAACTGCACTTGGGATCACCTATTCCTCATTACGTGTGAGCTTGTGTTGAAAAAGCAGAACGAAGTATTTTATTCCTCCAGTACATACACGGGGACGAGGCACATTGGTTGTTCTTTCCGGCACGCGAGATGAGTATAGCGTGTTGTCGTTATACACTTTATTACATTTAGCTGTGCCTTTAATGTTCATATCTATATTTTCTATATTATTTGTTATGTGTTGTGTATTCTTTGCGGGAGGTTGGGAGGTAGATCTGACGAACGAGATCCATCTCGAACTCAATTCGGGCTCTTCGTCAGACGTTCTGTAGGACATTATTTTGCAGACTTCCCGCAGTGGAATGTTCCTACGCGTGAGCGTAGAAGGATTCTAGGTCCACTGTGTTTGGTGGTCTGTAACACCTATCTGTTCTAGATGTTTCGTCAAGTTTTACTTGTTGTTCTCATAGTTCTTTTTAATCGTACCTTATTTTCATGATGTATTTTGTTTGTGATTATTGTCCATCTCACCTTTCCTGTCGTTTAGTTTTTTACAAAACCATTGTTTTTACACTGTGTTGTCTATTGTCTTGTTAACTATCTGATCGTAGTTATCGTCGTATATTTTTACGATATTCTATTTTAGTTATACATTTTATTTTTTTTTTGATTTCTACGATTGTGTTCACCCGTCCATTTTATCATGTCTTGTCGGTTATGTTTCTATTGTCTTTCTCGTTGTTCATTTCATGACATTTGATTACATAAATTTATTGATTAATAACATATTTAATAATTATATGATAACATTATACCGTTCTAAGGACAGGAACGAGGACCACTAGTTGTAGTAACACTTTTAAGTAGTATTATTACATAATAATATTGAAATGGCTACCTTAGACTATTTCATTAAGCAAGCAAAAGCTCTTCAGATGGCTCCTGATGAAGCAAAAACATTTGCACTTGCAGAATATAGGAAAGCTCAAGAAATAGAAGCCGAACAGAGAAAGTTAGAAACTTTAAGACTAGAAAAACTTCAATTTGAGGCAGATCAAAAACGGATTGAATCTGAGGAAAATGAGAAAAAAATGAGATTAGCCGCTGAATTAGAAGAGAAACGATTTCAGCGAGAGGCAGAACAGAAGCAAAAGGAGTCTGAAGAAAGACTTAGAAAAGAAATGGAAGTTAAACACAAGGAAATGGAACAGAAACAAAAAGAAATAGAAGAAAGGAGATTAATAGCTGAACAAAACACAAAACGACTTCAACTTGAGATGGAAGAGAATGATAGAAAACGACAGCATGAACTGAAATTAGCAGAGTCAGAATATGAGAGACTTAGGTTAACTCAGGAAGCTAATTCTCAGAGAACTTTTGAAAGCCACACTTCATCCAGACAGGATCATTTTAAGGAAATTCACCCTAAATTGCCAAAATTTAATCCCCCGTCTGATGACGTAATATTCTTCCTAGATAGGTTTGAGGCCACTTGTGGGTCTTATAACGTGGATAAAGCTCTATACTGTACATATTTATCCAGATTACTTACAGGAGATGCATTAGCAGTTTATCATACCACCAGCATTGGTGAGAAAAATGACTACAATGCTCTTAGAGCAGCACTTCTGCAAAAATTTCAAATGACAGAAAACGAATATCGTTTGAGATTTCACACATTACTACCCCAATCTAGCAGAAATTTTAGTGATTTTCTGTCACAGATACGACTAACATTAGAAAGATGGATCGAATTATCCAAAATTGAAAAGTCGTATGAAGGTCTCTTTGATTTACTGATGCGCGATAAGGTACTTTCGTCGGTCGGTAAATCCTACATTTCTCGCATTTTTACACGAACGGAAACCTTTATCAATGAAAAACTTAGAAGAACATGCAAAAAATTTTTGCACTGCTCACCCAAACATGGATCTAAGTAACGCGCAGATTAAGAGTGAATTGCCTGTTGCTTTTGCAGCACAACAAAACAATTTTTCACGCAATCGTTCTTTTAGTGCTGATAGGTATGTCAATAAGGGAAATAATCATAATTTCAACAATGATAACTTTTACAAAGGGAAGCAATTTCAACAATCTGCTCCATTTAATGTTTCTTGGAACCAAACTCACAGATCGCGAGATTTTGGTAACAATTATTTTAAAAATAATCAAGGACATTATAATAAACAAAACTGGAGATCAAGGTCTCAGGGTCCGCAAAACAGACAATTTTTTGGAAATAAACCATTTAACCAACATCATAACGATCATTCTACTAATTATCGGACTAATCCAAATTTTAACTCTAGCAGAAACGACAATTATGGCAATTTTAATGACAAAAATCACAATCGATCGCGCCGACGAGATAGATCGTCGAATAATACAGTTAGACATTCTAATGTTGCTTTTAATGATACACAGGCTAACACTGAACAGGGTAAAGTAGCTGAAACTCACAATGCTATGTCTTGTTCTCTAGATTGTTCCCAGGTGAAAGACTGCCCAGAATGCTCGACTCTTTTCCAGCCTAAGGTGATCACGACGCTGCGTTGCGGACATACCTTGCCTAGTCTACCTGCAGTCTGCATGGCCACTCCTGCGTCAGTACACCATGGACAGGGCTCTCTTAAGTTTAACAGAGGATTTGTTAACAATATTTCATGCTCTCTTTTATTCGACTCAGGTTGTACGACAGTGGGCGTCCGGACATCGCTGATCGACCCTAGTTGTGCGACGGGCAGGGTTGTGAAATGTGTCACGTTTGGCGGAACTGTGGAAACATTCCCCACAGCCATTATAACACTTCATACTCCATTTTTTTCAGGACAGATCCAAGCATGTCTTCTTCCAAATCCAATTTGTGATTTGATTCTTGGTCGCATACATGGTATTAAAGAGTGTACACCTCAGCAAATTGCTGAATGGGAAGAGCGACATATTCAAACTGCAAATGCAGTAGTGACTAGAGCGCAAGCTATTAATATGTCGCATGATACACCTATTGAACCTACAGTTCATACCACTTGTGATGATGATGCTCCTATTTCACGGGAGTTGTTTGCAACATTGCAAAAGAATGATAATTCATTAAAAAAATTCTTTCAGTATGTTAACAAAAAGAATACAAGCAACAAACTTGCAAAATCTAGACATGACTTTATACTTAAAAATGGGATTTTGGTTAGAATAATACGGGAAAAGGATTCATCCATATGTTCTCAAATTCTAGTACCATCCTGTATGAGATCTCGGATATTACGGCATGCTCATGACTCGCAATGTGCGGGCCATATGGGTTTTTTCGCGTACCAAATCCAGAGTGCTTTCGGCATTCTACTGGCCAGGCGTCCATAGAGATGTTACTCTCTATTGTCGGTCCTGTTTGATATGTCAAGAAGTTAAGGTACGGGGTCCATTTCATGCGGCTCCTATTCAAGCTGCGGACATCCCGATTAGACCATTTGATAAAATGGCCATTGACATTATTGGTCCAATGCTTCCATCTGCTAGAGGGCATACGCATATTCTTACGTGCATTGATATGTGCACTCGTTGGCCTGAGGCCATCCCTCTCAAGAACACTTCATCTGCCAGTGTAGCAGAGGCATTGATGTTAATCTTCTCACGCATTGGTTTTCCACGGAAAATCTTGTCGGATCATGGGGTTCAATTCATTTCTGAATCCATGTCTCAAGTGATGAAGACATTAGGTATAGATAGATCTCTTAGTTCTATTTATCATCCGATGTCAAATGGGTTAATTGAGCGTCTCAATAGGACACTCAAGCAGTTGTTGGGTAAGATGACTCAAGACCATCCCCAAGACTGGGATCGGGTCCTACCCGCTTGTCTCTTTGCGTATCGCGAGGTACAAAATCAAGCAACGGGTTTTTCTCCGTTCCAGCTTGTTTTTGGCATGCAACCACGCGGTCCGATGTCGTTAATCCACGACTTATTGGTGGATGAGAATATTGAAGAGGAAACTCAATCCTCTTATGAGTATGTGATCTCTCTTAGAAAGAAAATCATAGATGCTTGTAGACTAGCTACTGCATCATCCGAACATGCCAAAGAAAAAGCTCGTCTATCTGCAAACAAATATAGACGTCTTCGCCAGCTCATACCTGGTGATGAAGCTTTTGTATTACTTCCTGCGCATAACAATCGTCTTTTAATTACCTGGAGAGGTCCTTTCAGGATCATCTCAAGAATATCCGATGTCGACTACATCGTTGATGTTAATGGCAAACATAAAACCTTCCACATTAACATGTTGAAGGAGTATTACTCACGTCCTGATTACTTACAGTCAGTGTTTCAGGCAACTGACGATCCTACACCACCTATTCAACACTATTCTAGTTTGTCAGTCATCCAAGAAGAGGAATCTTCTTTTGATGATGTACAACTACCAATACCAGTTGTACCACTCCATTCCACTGAGAAATGGAATGATGTTACTATCTCATCTACTCTTACTGATGATCAACGTCAGCAAGTCTCTAATATTCTACACACGTATGAGGATGTCCTTACTGACATCCCAGGTCATACGTCAGTCATCCAACATGACATTATTCTGACTGACGATACACCTATTCGAGTTCGCCCATATCCTATTCCTTTACACTTTCGTGATAAGGTTGATAGGGAATTGGATGAGATGCTTCAATTAAATATAATTGAACCATCTTCATCACCATATTCTTCTTCTATGGTAATCATTCGGAAGAAGGACAACAATATACGTCTTTGCGTAGATTACAGGAAGTTAAACAAAGTTACAAAATTCGATGCGGAACCATTACCTCTTTTAGACGACTTATTAGAGAAATTGTCTCATGCCACATTCTTTTCGAAATTTGACCTTTCAAAGGGTTATTGGCAAGTGCCATTAACCCCTAAAGCAAAGCCATTCACCGCTTTCTCGACGCCAAAGGGTCTTTTTCAATATAATTTTATGCCATTCGGGTTAATGAATGCGCCAGCTACCTTTGTACGCATGATGCGCCGCATATTGTCTCATCGTCCCGATGTCATTACTTATATAGATGACATCTGTCTTTTCAGTGACTCTTGGGATGAACATATTCAGGGTTTAAAATCTTTACTTTCTACCTTACGGGATTACAACTTAACAGCAAAACCTTCAAAGGCTTTTGTCGGTTTTCATGACATCTCATTTCTTGGTCACCGTATAGGTCGCGGTTTAATATATACAGAAGACAGTAACGTCTCTAAAATTTTAAACATCTCAGCACCTAAGACAAAAAAACAAGTGAGGTCACTCTTAGGACTAATACAGTTCTATTCTAAATTCATCCCTCATTTGTCTACTATAACTGCACCTCTTTCGTCTTTACTGAAGAAGGGCACACCTAATGTAATAAAGTGGTCGCAGGATCACCAAACGGCGTTAGACTATATAAAACAAATTTTTTCAAATAAGCCTTTTTTAAGGTTGCCTAACAAAGATCTCACCTTTGTTCTTCGCAGTGATGCTTCTTCCTACGCTATCGCGGCAGTTTTGATGCAAGAATACGGAGGCACCTTGTTTCCAATTATGTACGTATCCAGAAAGCTTACAACGAGCGAGATGAAGTACTCCGTTCTCGATAAAGAGCTCCTTGCTCTTGTATGGTCAATCACAAAATTGGATCGTTATCTCCTCGGATCACACTTTGTGGTGGAGTCTGACCAGAAAGCTCTTACGGCATTGAATACTGGAAATGTTAAGTCATCAAAGTCAGCGCGTTACGCTATAGCTCTCCAGCCATTCCACTTTGAGATACGTGCTATTCCTGGAGTGCAGAATGTATTTGCAGACTGTCTTTCAAGATGCCCTAGTGAACTTGGTGAAACTAAACCACTTTTAGATGGAGAAACGTCCTCACCGAAACATGAATAACTTTGTACAGTGTCATTAATTGTACATCTGTGAAGACTATGTATAGTTTTACAGTATTCGTATGGATATAACTTTCAGAACATACTTACATATGGATTATAACATTATTTCTTGTGAAGTAACGTTTTATTAGAACGGGAACAGTGATATTAAAGTAACATTTTTTTTAGTATGGAAACATTGGTAAAAACGACAAATAGACATTCATTAGTGTTATGGAACATATTACACTACATATCGTGTTCGTTAACTTATTTCGTGCATGGAACATTAGGAACCTATTCTTGTTGACTCTAAATAGTTCTGAACGAATATTCACAATGACTGAAATTAGAATTACTTAGAATAAATTACTAGTTATTTATTTATGTGTAATTAAGTACTAGAATTAGATTAATTCAATTTAATCAAATTGATTGTTTATAAATCACACATCTACTAACGTTATTAGTGTCTCGCAATACGTGTAGTCACGTATCCCACTACATGATATTTTACTTTTAGATAACTAGTCAAACTTACTAGTGTTAGATATCAGTAAGTGCGTTGCTTCTTAAAGTGTTTAATTTTGCATTGCTTCATTTTTGCACATTGTATTTCAAAATTTTCTGTTTCACTGATTCTTTTATCATTGATTATCATCAGTGTTGCTGTTCATTTTCATTTTTTGAAATCATATGTTTCAAATTTTGTTGAAAACTTAGTTGAATTTTATTATCATCTTTTTTGTTGATTTTTCATTTTCATTTTTTCAACTTCTTTTTACTTCGAATATTACCACATCGTTCCAAAGTAGGTCGATGGTGGATGTGTGCTTTAATGCATACTGTCATTTAGTTCTATTAATTTCAAGTCAATATTCTTTTCTTAATATGATATAATTTTATGCATGTCATAAATCTTGTTGTAGTTTTGACTCACCTCTCTCGAGTAATTAGTTCGAAAAAAAATTAATGGGATTAATTTTTTTAAGGGGAGGTAATAAGGGAGCTGTTACGTACATTTATTACCTAAGGGGGTAGTCTTCGGTCCTGCCAAATGTACGCACCAGTTTTATGTAGTTATATTGTTTGTGCATTCGATTGATTCACGCACTGACGTGCACAATGCTGGGTGAGTTGCTTTGGACGCACGTGTAACCTAGTTGAGTATATTGTGACGTCATGATAGGGGCAGCTCGGACGACATTTTATGTCCGCAGTGTTATTATTTGATTCCTGGCAGATTTGAAGAAGCCAGCAGTTGTATTCGTATCTATTGGTCTTCATGGCGAAGCCAATAGTGGATGTCTGAAGTAAGTGTCGCCCCATTTCGTATGGCAAGTTTAATTATGTAAATTAAAGTATCAGGCCGCTCCTATTAATGGTCTAGCGGGAATTCATCGGAGATGACATTCCTAGAATTGGACACACGGAGTCGATAGCCTTTGGAATCTTTTGTAGAGGGAGAATCCATATGTGGAATCAAGTTAATGAATATAGATATATGCTTCACATGTTTAATATGCCGTTTTACCTATGCCAAAGTCGTGGTATGGATACCGAGAGGTTAGCCAAGATGAAACACTAACTTGGTTGTATTGTTATATCTGCCTTTTGTTTGGATTGGATATGCTATCCAAAAATTTTACAACAAAGTCTGGGATGCTTACAAGTATGATATAAATTATTGCTCCGTGAGAATGAATCCGTTTGCCTTAATAAACGTCCTTGGGAGAAGGTCAATGGACGTTAATTACCATGTCTGTTATATGAAATGGAAGTGATCCTTAGTCACTGGAATAAGAGAACTTAACTGTTAGAGAATCTACAACAACTTTTAACAGTGATATTAACATTTTAACGTATGATCTTCACATCTGTAACTATGATTGTCTTGTTCCACTTCGTTGGTGTCACGTCAATAAAATACATGTACAGTAAACACCGACTTGTGTGCTGCCAATACTTGCCCAGTTCACCCAATGCAACGATACCTGTTGGAATGTTCGTTTGAAGAAGTTTATTGACATTTTGTTCGTATTCAACCATTCGCGTGATAAAATCAATACCATTACCATAAACGGACTCCAACACATGCTTTTTTGATATTTTGGTAATTTGCTTTGAAATATTTTTTAAAATTTTTTTTTTCTTTTTTTTCATACAAATAAAGTGTTTTTTTTTTAAATCATTAAAAATAGAATTTTAAAGGAAGCTGAAGGAGGTGCAGCATATAGTGCTGGACAATTTTAAACACATTCAGCCCCCCAGAATGGAGTATATTGGACAAGACAAGTCATTCGGTGACTAAAATGCATTTTTCTTAAAACTAACATTTTATTAACAAAAAATGTTATTTTTTACAAACTATCAAATAGATCAGTCTGAAATTTGGCATGCATGTAGGACACATATATACCTTTAAATTTACAGGGGCTTTTTTTGATATTTTGGTAATTTGCTTTGATATATTTTTTTAAATATTTTTTTTTCATTGTTTTTCATACAAATATAGTGTATTTAAAAAAAAAATCATTAAAAATAGAATTTTAAACTTATCAAAAAAAGCCCCAGATAAATTGTTTTAATTGTCAGTCACAACATGTGTGTGCAATTTGATAAAGTTTGGTCAATGGTAAACATAAGATTTTTGCTCTTGACAATTGGTGAAAAACCCAATATGGCGGTTGTTTTTTTTGGTTACCATGTAGAAGGAAAGAAGAAAAATTAGGCAAGATTAAGGCAAGAGGAGCAGCTGCAGGAAGCTGAAGGAGGTGCAGCATATAGTGCTGGACAATTTTAAACACATTCAGCCCCCCAGAATGGAGTATATTGGACTAGACAAGTCATTCGGTGACTAAAATGCATTTTTCTCAAAACTAACATTTTATTAACAAAAAATGTTATTTTTTACAAACTATCTAATAGATCAGTCTGAAATTTGGCATGCATGTAGGACACATATATACCTTTAAATTGACAGGGGCTTTTTTGATATTATGGTAATTTGCTTTGATATATTTAAAAAAAAAATTTTTTTCATTGTTTTTCATACAAATATAGTGTATGTTTTATAAAAATCATTAAAAATAGAATTTTAAACTTATCAAAAAAGCCCCTAACAAATTGTTTTAATTGTCAGTCACAACATGTGTGTGCAATTTGGTAAAGTTTGATCAATGGGAAACATAAGTTTTTAGCTCTTGAAAAGTGGTGAAAATCCAATATGGCGGATGTTTTTTTTGGTTACCATGGTAACCACATGTTTTTTAACAAAATAAACTGTAGAATTTGGTTCATGGACATACACTGTGTCTATTGAGCACATAAAAAGTTTGAAAATATTATTAGAACAAAAGTTAGTTTTCACTGTAGTACAGCGCCTTAATGTACCACTAGCTAACGTGAATAATGATTATCTCAAAGTCATGTAAATCACAAATGTTAATATGAATGGTTTGGAAAATCAACTTAGTGTTCATGTATTCATCACCCTTGTCATAGTGACTTCTAGTGGATAAACACCATGACTTCACACATGTGTAATATAAAGTCAATTAACTAAGTCCATATGAATCTTCAGGCTCGAGCTGTGGGCATCTCAATAAAGCATCAGCGACGACATTTGAAGAGTCTGGTATTGCCTCGATTTCATACTGAAACGGTTCGAGCAGGATGGAGAAACGGGCTAGCTTTGGGTTCTTGTGATTCGCCTTCTTCAATGAGGAAAGGGATTTCTGATCTGACTGGATAATGAATGGGGCGCCCAACAAATAACGCTCCAGCTTGACTACCGCCCAGATAACAGCCAGCAGCTCCCTTTCTATAACTGGGTACTTCCGTTCTGCATCGGTGAGCTTTCTGGATATATAGAATCTTCCCTCAAACTCCTGCATCAGTGATGATTTGATACCTTTTGAACTAGCATCTGTGTGGAGATAATAAGTCAGATTTGTATCTGGTAACCTCAAAATAGGTGGCACAGAAAAAATTTTTGAATATAATTTAACGCAGCCTGGCACTCTGGTGTCCAGTGCACGTGGTTAGGTAAACCTTTTTTTAGCAAGGCAGAGAGGTCTGCAGTGACAGAAGACAAGTTGGGTATAAATCTACTGTAGTACTGAATCAGGCCGAGAAGACTACGAACTTGCTTCTTAGTAGTAGGTACGGACAATTTTAGAATTTTGGAAACATTCTGTGGTGGCACGGTCTGAAGACAACCGTGACCCACCTTATGTCCCAAGAATGAAATTTCCTCAAAGGCAATAAAGATTTTAGTAGGCTTGGCTGTTAGGTGATGGAGACGTAAAATGTCCTGAAGAGAATGTAAACCTAAGAAGTGTTCATCCCAAGTGAAACTGAATAGACAGATGTCATCTATGTGGGTGATTATATCGGACCGATGAGCAAGAATTTTTCTCATCATACGGACAAACGTAGCAGGGGCGTTCATAAGTCCGAAAGGCATCACATTCCACTGATATAGACCCCATTGTTTAGCAAAGGCAGTGAGTGGTTTAGCTTTGTCAGTCAAGGGAACTTGCCAGTATCCCTTGGTAAGGTCAATTTTAGTAAAGAAAAGAGCCTTGGCGAGACGAGATAAAAGATTTTTAAGTAGAGGTAGAGGTTCAGCATTGAAGACTGTGATATTATTCAGCTTCCGATAATCTACACACAATCTGATATTATTGTCTTTCTTACGAACGATGACCATAGGTGATGAGTAAGGGGCGTTGGAAGGTTCTATAATTCCTAAATGAAGCATTTGTTCTAATTCTTCTTCAACTTGGTGCTGGTAATGGATAGGGACAGGATAGGGGCATAGACGAACTGGTCGATCATCCGTAAGGATGATGTCATGCGAAATGACTGATGTACGACCTGGGATGTCTGTGAGGACATCTGGAGAAGACTAGAGACTTGGACATGTTGTTCATAAGACAAAGCTGGACAAATAGCGACATCCTTCCATGTCTCAATCGATTGAAGAGGAAAGACAGATAAGTTCACGGGAACATCCGGAAAAGAAGATTTTTCCTCCTGAATTACTCATAGCGCAGAGTAGTGAGTAGGAGGCCTAGGGTGCTCATCAACTGCATGAAAGATGGCTTGTAGATGTTCCGGTCTAGTGTGGAATTCTTTAAGCATGTTTATGTGAAAGGTCTTCCTTTTCCCTTTTTTATCTAAGATGTAGTCAACATCAGAAATGCGTGACAACACTTTGTGGGGACCATTCCAAGCAATTAAAAGTCTATTTTCTTTCTTTGGAAGTAACACAAAAGCTTCGTCACCAGGTAATAGTTGACGTAATCGTCTATTACGATTTTGGAACTGGCGTGATCTTGCTTTAGCAGCCTCGGAAGAAGCTGTAGCCAGTTGGCATGCATCGATAATGTTACGCCAGAGGTTAACGACATATTCATACGATGACTGGGTGTCCTGAGTCATCTCTGAGTCTATGAGTAGGTCCTTATAAGTGACATGGGACCTCGAGGTTGAGCTCCAAACACAAGCTCAAAAGGCGAGAAACAAGTCTGTTCATTCGCTACCTCACGGTATGCGAACAGCACGGCGGGTAAAACCCTGTCCCAATCTTGAGGATATTTCACCGTAACCTTGCCCAATAACTGCTTTAACGTCCGATTAAGACGTTCCACCATGCCGTTGCTCATCGCATGGTAAACACTGATGAGAGACCTGTCGATATTGAGGCGTTTTATAACATCAGTCATAGTGTCAGACACAAATTGAGTACCTCGATCAGAAAAAAGTTTTTGAGGAAAACCAAGTCAAGAAAAAAATCAAGAAAAGGGAATCAGCGACGTCATTAGTGGTGACGTTCTTAAGAGGTATGGCCTCGGGCCATCGAGTGCACATGTCAATACATTTGAGCACATACATGTGTCCTCTAGCGCACATAACAGGTAAAGGACCGATAATATCAACGACCATTTTCTCAAAGGGGCGTACAGGTATATCACACGCCTGAATCGGGGCCATATGATAGGCTCCTCTTGATTTCACTTCTTGACAAATAACGCAAGAGCGACAATATGTGGAGGCGTCTCTGGAAATTCCCGGCCAAAAGAAAGAGGACAAAACTCTGGAACGCGTCCTAGAGTAGCCCATATGGCCAGCACAGTGAGAATCGTGTGCATGTTGTAGAATGTACGTACGAAGTTTTTGTGGAACCATCACCTGATGTCTGACTAAAGATGAATCTTTAAAATTCCTAATCAATACATCATTTTTCAGTGTGTACCACTGTTTGGGTGACAAACTACCATCAACATCATCATTATCTCTGACTAATCTAAAGAATTTCTTCAAAGAGTTATCTTCTCTTTGAAGTTTGATAAAGGACTGTTTGTCTATATCAGAGGGTACGTGACAATTGTCCTGAGTTCCAGGATCGGTATCATCATTTTCCTTTGGTGCCTTGGCCTGGGCACGTGTAGTAACTGTAGTAGCAGTTGATAAATTTTGACGTTCCCACTGATCAATTTCCATGGGTGAGCAATCATTGCTGCTGTGTATCTGGCCAAGTGTGACATCCGCTATTGGGCTCCTTAACAAACACACTTTAACCTTGAATGTAAAAAATGGTGAGTGAATATCCACCACGGCAGTGGGATAAAATTCAACTGTCCTGCCAAAAGTTACACATTTAACAAAGTCGCCCGTTGCATGAGATGGATGTACTAATGACTGTCTTACTCCAACAGTTGTGCAACCAGAATCCTGGAGTACTGTAACTTGAGTGCCATTCAATAAGCCTCTATGAAGCTGTAGTACCCCTGTGCCATCATGTGCTGATGAAGCAGTAAATGCTGGTAGCAGATGACCGCATTTTAACAAGGAAGTCACATTAGACTGGAATAGCGTTTGGCAATCTGGACACTGTGAAGCAGTATCAAAGTCAAACGAACAACACGAAGATGAATGATTAACAACATTGTTGTCTTGTGCGCTCTCAGATGTAGCAGCAGTGTTTGCTGAGTTGGCATGGTAGTTTGAATATGCAGTATTTCTAGAGCGTGATCTATGTCTCTGATCGTAGGAAAAGTTATTTTGACTCCTGTCATTATTTCTTTGGTTCCTATTGTTGTTTCTTTGATTTCTATAGTCTTGTGACCTATTCCGATGTGAAAAATTTTGGTTGTTTGGTCCCAAGTTATTCCAATTCTTATTATAGTTACCAAAATTATCATTCCTTCTCTCTCCTGAGTTTTGTTGGAAATTACCTCTGTTTTGAGGTGACTGGTTCCTATATGGTTGTCTACCTCTATATGGTCGTGAGTTATTGAATTTGTTTGGTTTAAAATTCCCATCAACACTGTAGGATCTTTGTCTATAATTGTTATGGTTCCAAGTTGTAGCTGTGGCAACAGGTAAAGCCTTCTTAATAGTGGTGTTACTGACACAAACTCCCAGATGTGCAGTACAATATTGCCTACATAATTCCTCCATTGAACTCAAACTCGACGGCTTCCTTTCCTGTAGATATTCTCGCAGTTGTCTGCTTACAGAAGACAAGACCTTGTCTCGCAATAATAAGCCCTTAAGGCCCTCATAATTCTCTTCAATTCCAGAAAGTTGTATCCATCTATTAAATGTTAGTCGAGTTGCAGCTAGCAAATGTGTAAAATCTTTACCAGTTTCAGGAATCATATGTTTGAACTTCATACAATAACCTTCAGTGTCTAACTGATGAAGTTTTAATAATGATGTTCTAGCAGCATCATAATTGTCTAATCAGCCCGTCCAATTGGCACAGAGCCGTTAAAGATTCACCAGTCATGAAATCCATCAATCTTGTGCCCCAATGAGACCTATCAAGATTATTATCTTCACAAACATTTTCATAACGTTGTAAGAAGGACGAAATATCGTCTATTTCTAGCTTAAACACAGACAAACGAAATCTAGCAGAACTGCTATTGTGGTTGCTAAAGGTACCTCTAAGTTCAGAGTTATCATTTTGTCTACTCTGATGCTGCCCTCTTTGTTGTTCAATACGTAAAGTCGCCATTTTTTCTTTATGTGCAAATTCTTTTCCTTCTAATTCTTTTTCATGTGCAAATTTTTTTTCTTCTAATTCTTTTTCATGTGCAAGCTTTGCTGCTTCAGCAGCTTGTTGCAGCTTTTTCTCCTCTAATTGATGTTCTGCAATCCTTTTGTTCTCTTCCGCAAGTAGCTCTGCTTTTCTGAGCTCTCGCTCCTCAGCCCATGCATCTCTTTTTCTCTTATCCTCTAGGGCTTCTTGATTCTCTTTGGAACTGAACTCCGCTTTGGCAAAGTCCATTAATTCCTTCGCCTTGTAACCATACTCCCTTGCCCATAATAATAAATTCCTAATACTCCATTGTTTACTTCTTCAGTATCTTACTATCAATATTATATATTATGTAATAAATGTATCTCACGTAGTCCGTCTATATCAAGCCGCTGCCTTTGTGCTTTGCAATACTATCAATGCAAATAGATTCTTAATATTACTAATCAATAACAAATTAGTATAGCATGACAGACCAACAGTAGCAACGAAAACGAGGGAAAAGAGAAAGCAAAAAAAATAAAATAATAGTAATACACGATCAAACCCCCCCCCCCAAAAAAAAACAACTGGAATTGGAATTGGACAAGTACAGGTAACTAAGACAATGTAATACTAGCAGTGAGTGAACGAAAAAGAATACAAATGGAAAACTAAAGAAAATACAATAAATCACACAGACTTACTGCTAAGAAAACAGGACAGGACCTGTAACAATATATATAAATGTAAACAAGTGATAGAAGAATAGACTAGCATTACGAACAGAATGGTTGTCAACTAAGGAGAAAAAAGAAAAAAAAAACCAACACACAACAAGAACTGACAAGGACGAAGCAGCACACCTAAACAAATTAGGTCACACTAAACAGGCAGTGAACCAAAACATCGGCGAGTAAACTCGGACCGAAACTTTTCACTGCTTGAGAAATGTAAGCAAAACCTACAGAAACATCTGCTGTGCGGTCATTTTACAATGACATGTGTCGCTAACAACAGATTTGTACAAAGACATAGAAACCAAGAAAACGAATAACATAGATATCAAAAAGGTTTACACCATGGCAGAGGTACAAGAGTGTAATAAACAGGTACTTAACTTATCGCAATCTGACCAAATGCAAGTCCGGAAAAAGGCGTCAACACTGGAACAATACTGTCCCTCAATACAAGTGAAGCACGGATGAAAATGTAAACAAGTACACGGTCACAGTCAGATGGGCATCATGAACTGTGTAGATCTCGAGACGTTATGTTGACTTGGCACAAAGTAACTTGACATCGCCGTGGCATAGACTTGAAACTTGAAAGAATCTTACAAACGTTGTGATGTAGACTGGAACACGAAATAAACTTGGCAACCAGTTGGTTTGAAATTGTAATCTTGGACGTTACGGCAAACAATAGGTTCGTGTAAGAAACTGGAACATTGGACATGCGCAGTGGCAGCGTTCACTATCCAACTGGACCCGCTGATAATAACTGGGTTCACGAGGTGGTGTGTTTACAATAACACGCTGAACAGGGGTGATGATCGAATATACAGATTAAATGGCAGAAGTAGATTTGCAAAGTATGTGAAACCCATGTCCATGAAATTATCGATCCAAAACCATACTGGCCAACCAATTATAGGGTGTTACAACTGGAATAAATATAGAGGATCATACAGGATATGCAAATGATGGAAGGTTTTCAGTTAGGACATTATGGTCAGCATACATAACAAAAGCCGGCAGGTGAACAGGTCCACGGGAAAACATGGTTGACATTTAGTAAATAAAGTCACTTCACAATAACATCCATCAAAGTACATGGCAATGGATAAGCGTAGTAGATTATCTCTTGTCCGTCAATAAGTTTCAAACATTAGACATCTTTACGTGGCAATAATATAATAATGATACACTCCTCTCCTCTCCACTCAATCCTGGCCGTTGTACTAAAGGTTCGGGCAATCCATGAACAGAACCAAAGTAATGCGGCAGAAACAATCACAGCAAACAAAATATTAGTTGCCTCATATCTCAAAGTTACTTGTAGTAGATTATGGTACGAACTTCTCGGTAAGTTCGGGAACCATCTTGCACATCAATAATGCCACAATATATATATATATATATATATATATATATATATATATATATATATATATATATATATATATATATATATATATATATATATATATCACTCCAAAAATTCCGGAGCTTAGAAGAAATCAGGTCGACCTCAAACTAGTGAACGAATACGAAGAAGCCTAAATAATTAACACAACGAACCCACGACACGTGACAAACTATGTCACTAGTGACTGTCGCTCACCACAGGTGAACGCTTTGTGCAAAAAGTAGTTTGTCTACAGGCAAACACAAGTCCTCACATAAAATGGGCATGTGCTAGCGTGTAGTAACATGCTACAGAATATTATCTGCATTTCAAATCTATCCTTAACACCCCATATTAGTCACCTCAGACGACATGACTGATGCAACAGTGGCTCATGTAGGAATTTGTTTGACAAGATGAGGCTGCCAGTCTTGTACACAACCCCATATTAGTCACCTCATACGACATGACTGACACAACAGGGGCTTATGTAGGACTTTGTTTGACAAGATGAGGCTGTCAGTCTTGTACACAACCCCATATTAGTCACCTCATATGACATGACTGATGCAACAGTGGCTTATGTAGGACTTTGTTTGACAAGATGAGGCTGTCAGTCTTGTACACAACCCCATATTAGTCACCTCATATGACCTGACTGATGCAGCAGTGGCTCATGTAGGAATTTGTTTGATAAGATGAGGCTGCCAGTCTTGTACACAACCCCATATTAGTCACCTCATACGACATGACTGACACAACAGTGGCTTATGTAGGACTTTGTTTGACAAGATGAGGCTGTCAGTCTTGTACACAACCCCATATTAGTCACCTCATATGACATGACTGATGCAACAGTGGCTCATGTAGGAATTTGTTTGATAAGATGAGGCTGTCAGTTTTGTACACAACCCCATATTAGTCACCTCATATGACATGACTGACACAACAGTGGCTTATGTAGGACTTTGTTTGACAAGATGAGGCTGTCAGTCTTGTACACAACCCCATATTAGTCACCTCATATGACATGACTGATGCAACAGTGGCTCATGTAGGAATTTGTTTGATAAGATGAGGCTGCCAGTCTTGTACACAACCCCATATTAGTCACCTCATATGACATGACTGACACAACAGTGGCTTATGTAGGACTTTGTTTGACAAGATGAGGCTGTCAGTCTTGTACACAACCCCATATTAGTCACCTCATATGACATGACTGATGCAACAGTGGCTCATGTAGGAATTTGTTTGATAAGATGAGGCTGCCAGTCTTGTACACAACCCCATATTAGTCACCTCATATGACATGACTGACACAACAGTGGCTTATATAGGACTTTGTTTTACAAGATGAGGCTGCCAGTCTTGTACACAACCCCATATTAGTCACCTCATATGACATGACTGACACAACAGTGGCTTATGTAGGACTTTGTTTGACAACATGAGGCTGTCAGTCTTGTACACAACCCCATATTAGTATGAGGCTGCCAGTCTTGTACACAACCCCATATTAGTCACCTCATATGACATGACTGACGCAACAGTGGCTTATGTAGAACTTTGTTTGATAAGATGAGGCTGCCATTCTTGTACACAACCCCATATTAGTCACCTCATATGACATGACTGATGCAACAGTGGCTCATGTAGGAATTTGTTTGATAAGATGAGGCTGCCAGTCTTGTACACAACCCCATATTAGTCACCTCATATGACATGACTGACACAACAGTGGCTTATGTAGGAATTTGTTTTACAAGATGAGGCTGCCAGTCTTGTACACAACCTCATATTAGTCACCTCATATGACATGACTGACGCAACAGTGGCTTATGTAGGAATTAGTTTGACAAGATGAGGCTGCCAGTCTTGTACACAACCCCATATTAGTCAACTCATACAACATGACTGACGCAACAATGGCTTATGTAGGAATTTGTTTGATAAGATGAGGCTGCCAGTCTTGTACACAACCCCATATTAGTCAACTCATACAACATGACTGACTGCAACAGTGGCTTATGTAGAAATTTGTTTGACAAGATGAGGCTGTCAGTCTTGTACACAACCCCATATTAGTCACCTCATATGACATGACTGATGCAACAGTGGCTCATGTAGGAATTTGTTTGATAAGATGAGGCTGCCAGTCTTGTACACAACCCCATATTAGTCACCTCATATGACATGACTGACACAACAGTGGCTTATGTAGGACTTTGTTTGACAAGATGAGGCTGTCAGTCTTGTACACAACCCCATATTAGTCACCTCATATGACATGACTGACACAACAGTGGCTTATGTAGGACTTTGTTTGACAACATGAGGCTGTCAGTCTTGTACACAACCCCATATTAGTCACCTCATATGACATGACTGATGCAACAGTGGCTCATGTAGGAATTTGTTTGATAAGATGAGGCTGACAGTCTTGTACACAACCCCATATTAGTCACCTCATATGACATGACTGATGCAACAGTGGCTCATGTAGGAATTTGTTTGATAAGATGAGGCTGCCAGTCTTGTACACAACCCCATATTAGTCACCTCATATGACATGACTGACGCAACAGTGGCTCATGTAGGAATTTGTTTGATAAGATGAGGCTGCCAGTCTTGTACACAACCCCATATTAGTCACCTCATATGACATGACTGATGCAACAGTGGCTCATGTAGGAATTTGTTTGATAAGATGAGGCTGCCAGTCTTGTACACAACCCCATATTAGTCACCTCATATGACATGACTGACGCAACAGTGGCTTATGTAGGAATTTGTTTTACAAGATGAGGCTGCCAGTCTTGTACACAACCCCATATTAGTCACCTCATACGACATGACTGACGCAACAGTGGCTTATGTAGGAATTAGTTTGACAAGATGAGGCTGCCAGTCTTGTACACAACCCCATATTAGTCAACTCATACAACATGACTGACGCAACAGTGGCTTATGTAGGAATTTGTTTGATAAGATGAGGCTGCCAGTCTTGTACACAACCCCATATTAGTCAACTCATACAACATGACTGACTGCAACAGTGGCTTATGTAGAAATTTGTTTGACAAGATGAGGCTGCCAGTCTTGTACACAACCCCATATTAGTCACCTCATATGACAGTCTGTCACCTCATATGACAGTCACCTCATATGACAGTCACCTCATATGACTGACAGTCACCTCATATGACATGACTGACGCAACAGTGGTCCTATTATTTCTTTGTCTCTCCTGAGACCAGCAGCAACTAACATGGGAACACATTTTAATGCCCAATAAATTCTAAGAAAATGAGGGGTTAGTGTACAGAATGATCTTCTTCTGCGTTCAGCATTTAGTCATGCTAAATCTGCAGGCCTGTCACCAGGACAAAGTCCACAGTCTTTTCCAGGTTAGTGCAGCAGCTCCATAGCTTCAGGAGTCATGGGACATCATGGGTTAAGCAGTTTTGGAGAATGTGTTCAGTGGTCTTGATTCCAGTTCCACATGGACATTCATTCGTATGAGATATCATGAGGTGATAGAGGTGGCCTAGTAATCTGCAGTGGCCAGTTCTCAGGTGGAAAATGATGATGTTTTTAAGCTGGTGTTTTTAAGCTGGTGGATTGGATCATATTTGTTGTATATATCACTTCCTTCTTCCACTGGAATTTGTACTTGTTGTGATGATGGTTTTAGCTTCTTGACAGGGAACAGAATGATAAGGGTAATGAAAGTTACACAAATATAGACTTTTGCCTGGGCCACAGCAAATCTGGATTTTATTGACAGAAGTCCAAGCACATATCTCACTGTCACAATGGCAGTATCTCTCGTACATCCCAAAGCTATACACATTCCTTCATTTTGAATGCATTCTAATTATTCACATTGTGACCCTGACAATGTGAGTAGCCCCAGCACATAAGTGATTAATGACATGACCAGCTGATGATATATGATAAACAACAGTCTCTGTTTCAGGTATGCAGTTACCATTGTTTTTCGAGCTGCGAAACTGAGCTAGCATTTCTGTAAAGTTTGCTCAACATGGTACTTGTATGATAGACCATGATTACACCAAAATATTTTAGCTTGTCCTGCCTGTCAATGGTCTGCCCACTGAGAGTAATGTTAGGGAAGTCTGTTTTCACTATGGAGTTGTTCAAGGAGCACCACATCCCACTGGCCTTGGTGGGATTGACCTTTAAGCTGGTTTTTTTGCACAATTTGGAAACTGCCTGTAGTGTCACATTTAAAATGTTGGCCATTTTCTGTCTGTCTGAGCCAGACCTGTTAATGAGTATCTAATCTGTGAAAATTAATATTTGTCCCAGCCCTGTTGGGTGAATGGTGGCTACTTTTGCTGTGTAGATATTAATCATCACCAGTGATAGCACCAGTGATAGTGGAGAACCATGGGGTAATCCTGGGCATATGTGCATTAATTCTGATATCCAAGTTCCCAAGTTAAGTGCAATTATCTCTCCATCAAAACAGATGGTATCCATTTGGCCTGGGGCCTTGAATTCACCCCACATTTCATTAAACAGGACATCATGATAGCAAAGTTCACACTGTTTTATGCATCTTCAAGCTCAACTGCTAAAGCAACCGATTCTTGCATAACATGGAATCCTTCATAAACATCATAAGCAAATGTACCAGAGTTACCCGAGGTGACCTTCACTGGGTGTCAGGAGAAAGTGCAGATTTCTAGATGATGTAATGTATGTAAGAATGTACCAGCATGCCACTGTACTTTTTAAATATGTATGTTTTCGCTACTAAGGCATTTGACAAAGTGAAACATGAGGAAATTATCAAAATATTAAAAAGCATCAACATTGATGGTAAAGACTTAAGGATAATAAAGAAAATGTACTGGCAACAAACAGCAGCTGTAAGAATTAGCAGCCAAATAGGAACATTTCAGCAAGTAAAACAGGGTGTCAGGCAGGGATGTGTGCTGTCACCGGATCTGCTCAATCTGTATAGTAAACATATAATGAGACCCCTAGAGGACATGCCAGAAATATCATTCGGCGGACATAATATAAACAACATGAGAAAAGCTGATGTTACAGTCTTAATGGCAAAAAGTGAAAAGGAGCTGCAGGAAATGGTTGATCAATAGTGATAGAAAGTGAAAATAAAGGCCTCAGCCTTAATAGCTAAAAGACACAAGTAATGGTACTCTTTAAGAAAAAGACTTCACCAGAATGCACTATCAAAGTAAATGGAACAGTTTTGAAACAGGCCAACAAATTCAAATACCTGGGCACAATTATAACAACAGATGGAAGATGCATCTCAGAAGTGAAGAGCAGAATAGCTCAGGCAAAAAACAGCATTCTATAAAAGGAAGAGTATTTTATGCAACAATTCTTTGTAATTGAAAGTAAGAAAGAGAGTTCTTCAATGTTGTATAGAACCAATCCTCACATATGAGAGTGAGTCATGGACAATTAGTGAACACGTAGGGAAGGCACTAGAGGCCACAGAGATGTGGTTTTACAGAAGAATGTTAAAAATACCACGGACAGCCAGGAAGAGTAATGAGGATGTCCTGAAAGAGGCCAATGCGCAAAATAAACTTATTTCACAAGTTAGAAAGAAGCAAACCACTTTTTTGGGCATGTTATGAGAAGAGGAAAGCTGGAATATATCGTAACAACAGGTAAGATTGAAGGAAAAAGAGATAGGGGAAGTGTTACGTACATTTATTACCTAAGGGGGTAGTCTTCGGTCCTGCCAAATGTACGCACCAGTCTTAATATAGTTATATTATTTGTGCGTTCGATTGATTCACGCACTGACGTGGACAATGCAGTGTGAGTTGCTTTGGACGCACGGGTAACCTAGTTTGGGGGATTGTGACATATTGTTTTGTATGGGGCAGTACGGACCATGTTGATGTCCGTGGAATATTTCTTGTATTCGTGGCAAAGTTAGTGGAAGCCATTATTTCTATTGATATATATATTGGTCTTCATGTCGAAGCCAATAGTGGAAGTATCATGTAAGTGTCGCCCCATTTCACATTGAATGTTTATCGATTTTTAAATGAAGTATCAGGCCGCTCCTAGTTATGGTCTAGCGGGAATCCATCGTAGTATGTCATTCCTAGAATGGACAAACGGAGTCGATTGCCTTGTTTGAATTACCGTAGAGGGAGGATACCTACGAGGAATCGAAGTTAATTGAATTTGTATGCTTCACATGTTTTAATATGCCGTTTTCGCCAATGCCAAAGTCATGGCATGGATTTTGGGAGAGGTTAGTCAACAGAAGACTCTAACCTGATTGTATTGCCGTGTATAACTTTATCTGGATTATATATATGCTACATAAGTATTGTATGAAGAAAGTCAGGGAATTTTACGGGTATGATATCAAAGATTGATCCTCGAACATGAATCCGTTTACCACGATAGACGCCCTTGGAAGAAGGTCAACGGACTTCATTGTAAATGTATATTAGCGGAGAACAGAAGTAATCCTCAACTCACTTGGATAGAAGAGGACTTGATTGTTGAAGAATCTCCAAGAATTTAAGAGTATGATCAGCAACTTTAAAGTATGACATTTGCATCTGTAATCTGTAACTATGATCGTCTTGTGTGGTCCACTCCATATGTGTCACGTTAAATAAAATATATGTACAGTCATCAAAGACTTGTGTGCTGCCAGTGAGTGACCAGTTAACAATACTTGTTGGAGTTCGTTTTGAAGAACATTTTCTAACATTTTGTTTCTTTGCAACCATTCGCGTCATGAAGCTCTTTACAATTAGAATGAACGGACCCAACAGTAAATGGTATGCCAGTGTGGTCTGGAAATAAATAATTTCACAGGAACGTACTCAATCCAAGTATCGGTTGAAAAGAAGATTTGAACTTTCAAGGCGACAACATCTCAAACTTGGAACCTAGTGTGACGATGAATCAGAATCAACTTACGGTTACCAAATGCTCAAGGTCATCAATCAACCTCCACGTCAAGTTTTACAGTGACTGACTGCCTTGGGATCACCTATTCGTCATTATTACGTGCGAGCTGTTGTTATATACGCAGAGCGAAGTATTTTATCCTCAGACGTACATCCACGGAGACGAGGCACATTGTTTTTTTCCCGGCACACGCGAGATGAGTATAACGTGCTTTCGTTGTACATTTTATTACTTTTAGCTGTGCCTTATATACTTATGTCCATCTCTACATTTTCCATGTTATATGTTATATGTTGTACATTCGTCGTGGGAGGTAGGGAGGTTGATCTGACGAACGAGATCCATCTCGAAGCCAATTCGGGCTCTTCGTCAGACGTTCTGTAGGGCTCAACTTGTAAGTTTCAATTGAGCGATAATTCCGGTTCACGGCTAGAAACCTTGCCGAAGTTCCGATCGCTAATTGTTCCTTATAATAGTATCTGTTTAGCTGTTTCGTCACGTTTACTTGTTGTTTTTGGTAGTTATTTTTACTCGTATTTAGTTTTATGATGAATTTTGTTTGTATTATGCGTCCGTCTCACCTTTCCTGTCGTTCAGTTTTTTACAAAACCTATGTTTTTACACTGTGTTGTCAATTGTCCTGTTGAATATCTGATCGTAGTTGTCATCGTAAATTTTTACAATATTCTATTTTAGTTATACATTTCTAATTTTGTTGATTTCTACAATTGTGTTCACTCGTCTTTGTTTATCGTGTCTTGTCGGTAATGTTTCTATTGTCTTTCACGTTGTTGCTTTCATGACATTTCATTACATAAATTACTATATTGATTATTGATATATTTCATAATTATATGATAACAAAAGATACCGTTCTAGGACAGGAACGACGTACACTTGGCAAAGTAACAAGGTTAATTAATTTACATTGATTAATTATCATTTTATAAATCAAGAGTATTGTGACTACTTATAAAGCATAATGTATTCACTAGATTATTTCATTAAGCAAGCAAAAGCTCTTCAGATGGCTCCTGATGAAGCAAAAGCATTTGCACTTGCAGAATATAGGAAAGCTCAAGAAATAGAAGCCGAACAGAGAAAGTTAGAAACTTTAAGACTAGAAAAACTTCAATTTGAGGCAGATCAAAAACGGATTGAGGCTGAGGATGATGAAAAGAAGAGGAAATTTATAGCTGAGGAAGAGGTGAAAAAAATGAGATTAGCCGCTGAATTAGAAGAGAAACGATTTCAGCGAGAGGCAGAACAGAAGCAAAGGGAGGCTGAAGAAAGACTTAAAATTGAGATGGAAGTTAAACAAAAGGAAATGGAAGTTAAACAAAAGGAAATAGAAGTTAAACAAAAGGAAATGGAAGAAAGAAGATTAATAGCTGAACAAGCCGCTGAATTAGAAGAGAAACGATTTCAGCGAGAGGCAGAACAGAAGCAAAGGGAGGCTGAAGAAAGACTTAAAATTGAGATGGAAGTTAAACAAAAGGAGATGGAAGTTAAACAAAAGGAAATGGAAGAAAGAAGATTAATAGCTGAAAAAGAAATGGAAAATAAACAAAAGGAAATGGAAGAAAGAAGATTAATAGCTGAACAAAACACAAAACGACTTCAGCTTGAGATGGAAGAGAATGATAGAAAACGACAGCATGAACTGAAATTAGCAGAGTCAGAATATGAGAGACTTAGGTTAACTCAGGAAGCTAATTCTCAGAGAACTTTTGAAAGCCAAACTTCATCCAAACATGATCATTTTAAGGAAATTCACCTTAAATTACCTAAATTTAATCCCCCGTCGGATGACGTAATATTTTTCCTAGATAGATTTGAGGCCACTTGTAGGTCTTATAACGTGGATAAAACACTGTATTGCACATATTTATCCAGGTTACTTACTGGGGATGCTTTAGCAGTTTATCATACTACCAGTATTAATGAGAAGAATGATTATAATGCTCTTAGAGCCGCACTTCTGAAGAAATTTCAAATGACAGAAGATGAATACCGATTAAGATTTCGTACATTGCTACCGCAATCAAGCAGAAATTTCAGTGATTTTCTGTCACAAATACGACTAACCCTAGAAAGATGGATCGAATTATCCAAAATTGAAAAGTCGTATGAAGGTCTCTTCGATTTACTGATGCGCGATAAGGTACTATCGTCTGTAAATCCTACATTTCTCGCATTTTTACACGAACGGAAACCTTTATCAATGAAAGACTTAGAAGAACATGCAAAAAATTTTTGCACTGCTCACCCAACCATGGATCTAAGTAATGCACAGATTAAGAATGAATTGCCTGTTGCTTTTGCAGCACAACACAACAATTTTTCACGAAATCGTTCCTTTAGTGCTGACAGGTATGTCAATAAGGGAAATAATTACAATTTTAACAATGATAACTTTTACAAAGGGAAGCAATTTCAACAATCTGCTCCATTTAATGTTTCTTGGAACCAAGCTCAGAAATCGCGAGATTTTGGTAACAATAATTTTAAAAATAGTCAAGGACATTATAATAAACAAAACTGGAGATCAAGATCTCAGGGTCCGCAAAACAGACAAGGTTTTTGGAATAAAAATTTTAAAGAACATCATAACTTTAATTATACAAATTATCGGACTCATCCAAATTTTAACTCGAGCAGAAACGACAATTATGGCAATTTTAATGCAAATAATCAAAATCGATCGCGTCGTAGAGATAGATCGTCGAGTAATACGGGTAGACATTCTAATGTCTCTTTAATTGATACACAGGCTAACATTGAACAGGGTAAAGTAGCTGAAACTCACAATGCTATGTCTTGTTCTCTTGATTGTACCCAGGTGAAAGACTGTCCAGAATGCTCGACTCTTTTCCAGCCTAAGGCGATCACGACGCTGCGTTGCGGACATACCTTGCCTAGTCTACCTGTAGTCTGTACGGCCACTGCTGCGTCAGTACACCAGGGACAGGGCTCTCTTAAGTTTAACAAGGGATTTGTCAACAACATTTCATGCTCTCTCCTATTTGACTCAGGTTGTAGCACTGTGGGCGTCCGGACTTCGCTGATCAACCCAAGTTGTGCCACGGGCAGGGTTGTCAAGTGTGTGACTTTTGGTGGCACCATTGAAACATTTCCCACTGCTATTATTGACCTTAATACACCATTTTTTTCAGGAAAGATCCAGGCATGTCTCCTTCCGAATCCAATTTGTGATTTAATACTTGGTCGCATACATGGTATTAAAGAGTGTACACCACAGCAAATAGCTGAATGGGAAGAGCGACATATTCAAACTGCAAATGCAGTAGTGACTAGAGCGCAAGCTACTAATATGTCGCATGATACACCTATTGAACCTACAGTTCATACCACTTGTGATGATGATGCTCCTATTTCACGGGAGTTGTTTGCAACATTGCAAAAGAATGATGATTCATTAAAAAAAATTTTTCAGTATGTGAACAAAAAGAATACCAGCAACAAACTTGCAAAATCTAGACATGACTTTATACTTAAAAATGGGATTTTGGTTAGAGTAATACGGGAAAAGGATTCATCCTTATGTTATCAGATCTTAGTCCCATCCTCTATGAGATCTCGTATATTACGACATGCGCATGACTCGCAATGTGCGGGCCATATGGGTTTTTCGCGTACCAAATCCAGAGTGCTTTCGGCATTCTACTGGCCAGGCGTCCATAGGGACATCACTCTCTATTGTCGGTCCTGTTTGATATGTCAGGAAGTTAAGGTACGGGGTCCATTTCATGCGGCTCCTATTCAAGCTGCGGACATCCCGATTAGACCATTTGATAAAATGGCCATAGACATTATTGGTCCGATGCTTCCATCTGCTAGAGGGCATACGCATATTCTTACGTGCATTGATATGTGCACTCGTTGGCCTGAGGCCATCCCTCTCAAGAACACTTCATCTGCCAGTGTAGCAGAGGCATTGATGTTAATCTTCTCACGCATTGGTTTTCCACGGAAAATCTTGTCGGATCATGGGGTTCAGTTCATTTCTGAATCCATGTCTCAAGTTATGAAGACATTAGGTATAGACAGATCTCTTAGTTCTATTTATCATCCGATGTCAAATGGGTTAATTGAGCGTCTCAATAGGACACTCAAGCAGTTGTTGGGTAAGATGACCCAAGACCATCCCCAAGACTGGGATCGGGTCATACCCGCTGCTCTGTTCGCGTATCGCGAAGTACAAAATCAAGCCACGGGGTTTTCTCCATTCCAGCTAGTTTTTGGCATGCAACCACGCGGTCCGATGTCGTTAATCCACGACTTATTGGTTGACGAGAATATTGAAGAGGAAACTCAATCCTCTTATGAGTATGTGATCTCTCTGAGAAAGAGAATCATAGATGCTTGTAGACTAGCTACTGCATCATCCGAACAAGCCAAAGAAAAAGCTCGTCTATTTGCAAACAAGTATAGACGTCTTCGCCAGCTTATTCCTGGTGACGAAGCTTTTGTATTACTCCCTGCGCATAACAATCGTCTTTTAATTACCTGGAGAGGTCCTTTCAGGATCATCTCAAGAATATCCGATGTCGACTACATCGTTGATGTTAATGGTAAACATAAAACCTTCCACATTAACATGTTGAAGGAGTATTACTCACGTCCTGATTATCTACAGTCAGTGTTCCAGGCAACTGACGATCCTACACCTCCTATTCAACACTATTCTAGTTTGTCAGTCATCCAAGAAGAAGAATCTTCTTTCGATGATGTACAACTACCAATACCAGTTGTACCACTCCATTCCACTGAGAAATGGAATGATGTTACAATCTCATCTACTCTTTCGGCTGATCAACGTCAGCAAGTCTCTAATATTCTACACTCGTATGAGGATGTCCTCACTGACATCCCAGGTCATACGTCAGTCATCCAACATGACATTATTCTGACTGACGATACGCCTATTCGAGTTCGCCCATATCCTATTCCTTTACACTTTCGTGATAAGGTTGATAAGGAATTGGATGAGATGCTTCAATTAAATATAATTGAACCATCTTCATCACCATATTCTTCTTCTATGGTAATCATTAGGAAGAAGGACAACAATATACGTCTTTGCGTAGATTACAGGAAATTAAACAAAGTTACAAAATTCGATGCGGAACCGTTACCTCTTTTAGAAGACTTATTGGAGAAATTATCTCATGCCACATTCTTTTCGAAATTTGACCTTTCAAAGGGCTATTGGCAAGTGCCACTCACTCCTAAAGCAAAGCCATTCACCGCTTTCTCGACGCCACGGGGTCTTTTTCAATGGAATTTTATGCCATTCGGATTAATGAATGCGCCAGCTACCTTTGTACGCATGATGCGCCGCATATTGTCTCATCGTCCCGATGTCATTACTTATATAGATGACATCTGTCTTTTCAGTGACTCTTGGGATGAACATATTCATGGATTAAAAGCTTTACTTTCTACCTTACGGGATTATAACTTAACAGCGAAACCTTCAAAGGCTTTTGTCGGTTTTCATGACATCTCATTTCTGGGTCACCGCATAGGTCATGGTTTCATGTATACAGAAGACAGTAACGTCTCTAAAATTTTAAACATCTCGGCACCTAAGACAAAAAAACAAGTTAGGTCGCTTTTAGGACTAATACAGTTCTATTCAAAATTCATCCCTCATTTGTCTACTATAACTGCACCTTTTTCGTCTCTACTGAAGAAAGGCACATCTAATGTAATAAAGTGGTCGCAGGATCACCAAACGGCGTTAGACTATATAAAACGATTTTTTTCAAATGAACCTTTTTTGAGGTTGCCTAACAAAAATCTCACTTTCATTCTTCGCAGTGATGCAAGTTCTTACGCTATTGCTGCAGTTTTGATGCAGGAATATAACGGCACCTTATTTCCGGTGATGTACGTGTCCAGAAAACTTACGGAGAGCGAACTCAAATACTCCGTTCTGGATAAAGAGCTCCTCGCATTAGTGTGGGCAATCACAAAACTGGAACGTTACCTTCTTGGCTCACACTTTGTGGTGGAATCTGATCAAAAAGCTCTTACCGCACTGAACACGAAGAACGTTAAATCATCGAGGTCAGCGCGTTACGCTTTAGCGCTTCAACCATTCAATTTTGAAATACGAGCTATTCCTGGAGTGAAGAATGTGTTCGCAGACTGTTTGTCGAGATGCCCAAGCGAACTTGTCGAAACTAAACCTTTTCCAGATGTTGAAACATCCTCACCGATAACATGAATAACTTTGTACAGTATCATTGATTGTACATCTATAAAGACTGTTTATATAACTGAAGTATTCGTATAAGTATAACTTTCATGATATACTTACTTATAGATTATAACATTGCTTCTTGTGTGGTAACATTTTATTTGTATGGGAACATTGATACTACAGTAACGTTTTATTACAACGGGAACAGTGTTATTAGAGTAACATTTTATTAGTACGGGAACATTGGTACTACAGTAACCTTTTATTAATAAGGAAACATTGTTAAGAGCGACAAATATACATTTGTTATTCCTATGGAACATATTACACTACATATCGTGTTCGAGAATATATTTTATCGTGTATGGAACATTGAGAACATCGTCTCGTCGATTACTAACTAGTTGTAACTGAACATTGACAATGATTGATATTGGAATTACTTAGAATATATTGGTAACTGGTTATTTGTTAGTAACTAAGAAATATATAAATTAGAATAATTCAATTTAATCTATTTAATTGATTATGGATCACACACATACTAACTATCTTAGTTGTCACTTAATACCTGCATTCACGGGTCTTAGTTATGATATCTCACTGTTAGATCACTAGTCAACCGTACTAGTGTTAGAAAACATTAAGGGAGTTGATTCTTACAGTGTTTAATTTTGCATTGCTTCATTTTTGCACATTGTATTTTCAATTTTCTGTTTTATTGATTCTCTTGTCATTGATCATCATCAGTGTTGCTGTTCATTTTCATTTTTGAAATCATATATTTCAAATTTTTTTTTGAAAACTTAGTTGAATTTTATTATCATCTTTTTTTATGGTTTTTTTCATTTTTCATTTGTCAACTTGTTTTTACTTCGAATATTACCACATCGTTCCAAAGTAGGTCGATTGTGGATGTGTGCTTTAATGCATACTATCATTTAGTTATATTGATTTCGTTTAATATTCTTTTCTTAATATGGTATAACTTTATGCATTTCATATATCTTGTGGTAGTTTTGACTCACCTCTCTTGGGTACTAAGTTCAAAAAAAATTAATAGAATTAATTTTTTTTAAGGGGAGGTAATAAGGGAGCTGTTACGTACATTTATTACCTAAGGGGGTAGTCTTCGGTCCTGCCAAATGTACGCACCAGTCTTAATATAGTTATATTATTTGTGCGTTCGATTGATTCACGCACTGACGTGCACAATGCAGTGTGAGTTGCTTTGGACGCACGGGTAACCTAGTTTGGGGGATTGTGACGTCATGTTTTGTATGGGGCAGTACGGACCATGTTGATGTCCGTGGAATATTTCTTGTATTCGTGGCAAAGTTAGTGGAAGCCATTATTTCTATTGATATATATATTGGTCTTCATGTCGAAGCCAATAGTGGAAGTATCATGTAAGTGTCGCCCCATTTCACATTGAATGTTTATCGATTTTTAAATGAAGTATCAGGCCGCTCCTAGTTATGGTCTAGCGGGAATCCATCGTAGTATGTCATTCCTAGAATGGACAAACGGAGTCGATTGCCTTGTTTGAATTACCGTAGAGGGAGGATACCTACGAGGAATCGAAGTTAATTGAATTTGTATGCTTCACATGTTTTAATATGCCGTTTTCGCCAATGCCAAAGTAATGGCATGGATTTTGGGAGAGGTTAGTCAACAGAAGACTCTAACCTGATTGTATTGCCGTGTATAACTTTATCTGGATTATATATATGCTACATAAGTATTGTATGAAGAAAGTTGGGGAATTTTACGGGTATGATATCAAAGATTGATCCTCGAACATGAATCCGTTTACCACGATAGACGTCCTTGGAAGAAGGTCAACGGACTTCATTGTAAATGTATATTAGCGGAGAACAGAAGTAATCCTCAACTCACTTGGATAGAAGAGGACTTGATTGTTGAAGAATCTCCAAGAATTTAAGAGTATGATCAGCAACTTTAAAGTATGACATTTGCATCTGTAATCTGTAACTATGATCGTCTTGTGTGGTCCACTCCATATGTGTCACGTTAAATAAAATATATGTACAGTCATCAAAGACTTGTGTGCTGCCAGTGAGTGACCAGTTAACAATACTTGTTGGAGTTCGTTTTGAAGAACATTTTCTGACATTTTGTTTCTTTGCAACCATTCGCGTCATGAAGCTCTTTACAATTAGAATGAACGGACCCAACAGGAAGACAAAGAGAGCAATTACTGGACAGTTTGACATCATGGCATGGAAAGAAGTCAACAGCAGAATTGATAAATAATACTGGAGACAGGAAGTTGTGGAGAGACATGATCTCCTACACCACTAGGCATGGTACTTGAAGAAGACGTTTTATTTGTTTAAATGTGATGACGTGCATGAGAGAATGAGCAGATATACCTTTTTTTTAACTGCTCGAAGATTTTTCCTGCTACAGAAGTGGGCGTAAGAAAGTAATTTTCTTTTTTTAAACATTTTCCCTCAAGAATGTACGGATATAAGCCAGAATGTGATTATGTAATTTTTGTTTTGATGATACTTTCAAAAATGCAGATTAATTGTTGAGGGTTTCACCACATGAGTGAGTGATACAGAATGAAAGACAAAGGGCTGGATGGTCAGATGGACCTAATTCTCAATCTCAATCCTTTTAAAATAAAGTTCTGTCTGTCTATCTATCTTTATATCTCTCTATCTGATTCTGCTCTTGAGTTAAAGAGCGCAATGAAAAACACACCAAGTTTCAACTCATTCAATGGCAGACTGTTCAAATACTTCATGAGTTCTGATTCCATGCCACCCTAACCTGATTATGTTCGAATTATTGTCTGATTTTCTGTACAAATATTTAATATTTTTAAAAAAATTTGTTTGTTTGTTTTTTTTCTTGTCATTACTTGCTTGTTTTTTTATTTTTTTAAACATACTTAATTTTGATTATGATTGGATACTGTAAATGTATGCTGTCATATTACCTTTATAATTGTGCATACCTTTAAATTAATGCTCAGAGTAACATGTGGGAATGAAAGGATATAGTATGCAAGATAAATGAGAAAGGAAGGGCAGAATGTTAGATGGGCCTGCATGCCTAATTCTTAACCCTTTGAAAATAAAGTTTGTTCGTTCGCTCTACTTTCTTTTTCAGTAATTTACCATAGACATTCTGTAGTGTGATAATTTGATAGATACTGAGCAGTGTGGGGTCTTTCCCAGGCCTTGGAAGTAGCTGTAGGTAACTATGTAGCCAGTCTTCCGGCACCTCAGCATTCTTTATGCTGGTTGTTGAAATCCCTCACCACATTCATAATGTCTGTGTCATAAAGCTATTTTATGTATGTTATGTACACCATCAGGACCTGGAGAAGTGTTTCTACTGGTTTAAAAAGTACACACAACATCCTCTTCAGATATTAGTTAGATATATCTTTTTCTTCTTCTTTTATTCTTAGCCACCGCCTGTCAAAGCAGTCAGTGGCCATCATGTCTGGTGATATTTTGTAGGGCAACAACAAACTGTTTCCACTTTGCTCAATCAGTGGGCATCCTTCATACAGTGCCCCAGCTCTGGTTCATTCTTTGCACCTCTGCCTCTAAAGTTCTCCGCCAAGTTGTTTTTGGTCGGCCTCTCTTTTGCTTTCCTTCAGGGGTCCATAGCACAACTGTTCTTGTGATAGCTTGATAAATATATTTCTCCTCAGATAATTTTTCAGAACACAGTTCTTAACTTCTTGATGTGCAGCTTTATCACCTTTATACTCGTATATCCAAGTCATATATCGATTGTTGATGTGCAGCTTTATCACCTTTATACTCATATATCCGAGTCATATATCGATTGTTGATGTGCAGCTTTATCACCTTTATACTCGTATATCCGAGTCATATATCGATTGAGTAATGCACATCCCTTTTGTTCATCAGGCTGATTCCAGTTAAGCTTTGAATATTAGGGATGGGTTGGCTTGTACATTTCCTGTTCATTCTTTGATGGTAGGACCCGAATATCTGGAGAGTTTTTTCCATGCCCACCTGTGTCATGAAGGCCTCCCACACTTTATCCTTGGTTTCCTTTGCCAAGCTCTTGAATCTGCTGATGGCTCTATGCGTTTTCTCCTTCATCACTTCAATGACTCCAATATTCTTTGTTTTTCTCTTTTGTGCTTTCTGCCATTCCTTTGACCCTCTTTCCTTTTCTACCCTTGCTTCTCCACCATCTCATTTATTTACTATTATGACTCATTAGAAATAATTTCTTAAATTGAACATACATACTGGAGCTGAAAGAGCTGTAAATTTTGTGAAATATAGTCAAGATGACACAGAAATGCAACAGACTAAGAAAACTTAAAACAACATACCTCGTGTCTGCACAGTTGTGATTTCATTGCCCACATAATTGTATCTGATCACCAGGTTACATTCTGGGATATCAATGCCCTCCTCAGCAACAGATGTTGCCACCAAAAGCCTTACTTGTCCAATTTTAAAAAGCTGAATAACTTCATTCTGTTGCGCAGCTGTCATTCCTTTAAAATGAATCATTTTACAAAGTTATAAAAGCAGAAGTGTCAAATTACCAATCACACTTACATGAACAAAAAGCCAAAATATTGGTAGGTCATAGTCACATGAACAAAAAAGCCTAAAATATCAGTCAATATCAAATGAACAAAAAAAGTCAAAATATCAGTCAATCACAGTCACATGAACAAAAAAAAACCTAAAATATCAGTCAATCACAGCCACATGAACAAATAAGTAAAAATATCAATCATAAATGAACACAAAAAAGTCAAATATCAGCCACCCATTATTGCAAGAATAAAACAGCCAACATGTCAACCAATCAGATATTCACAAGAACAAAAGAAACAAAATATCAGCCTATCAGTTACATGCTGCCATCAATGGTACCTATACCTTGTAGCGGTATGGCAGCTTGCGTACCCTGACAATCCCCAGAGCTATGCCAGTGGGAGTTTTACTCCTGGTAGGTTCAACCAAGCTGGACTGGTCTGTGTGGGTAGGGGTCAGACAAAAGCTGGTACCCTGGTCCTCCAGGTTGGGGGTTTTAGCATAGGGCTGACACTCCTGTCTATGTAAAAAAAAATACAATGAAGTTACGGAAACAACAATAAATGAACAAACTTTGCTGCGGGATGGACATTCGGAGTCTGTGGCTCGTATGACTGTCAGTGGTGAAAGCCGAAAGGAAGCCACTGACATGAAAACGGATGTCCTGACCGCAAAACAGGATACAAGATTAGGATTTTTGAATGTCAGGACAATGAACGAGACAGGTAAACTAAGACAGGTCACGGCAGAAATGAGAAACTATAGGTTACACATTCTAGGGATAAGCGAGAGCAGATGGACAGGGGCAGGAAAAGTTAAAACAGCAACAGGAGAAACAGTACTTTACTCTGGAAGAGAGGATGGACAGCACAATGAAGGCGTAGCCATTATTCTACAGAAAGGAATAGAAAGGACATTACTGGAATGGAAACCCATCAACAACAGACTGATAAGATTAAGATTGAGAGGGAGATTCACCAACACTACAATAATACAATGCTACGCACCAATGAATGATAGCGATGAGGAGGTCAAGGATGAATTCTATCAACAACTGCAGAAAGAAATGGAAGACACACCTAGATATGATCTTGTTATAGTAATGGGAGACCTCAATGCGAAAGTTGGTACACACAATACATATAATGAAAGAACAATGGGGAAATGCGGGAGCGGAACAGCAAACAAAAATGGGGATAAACTAATAAGTTTCTATAGCATTAACAACCTGGTCATTGGAGGAACACTTTTCCCACATAAAGAAATTCACAAATTAACATGGGAATCACCAAATGGTCGGGACTGAAACCAGATAGACCACATCATGGTTAACTGTAGATGGAGACATGCATTACAAGATGTGAAGGTAAGAAGAGGTGCAGATGTGGGAAGTGATCACCATTTAGTAGTGGCAAAACTGAAAGTGAAACTAAGAAGGGCTGGACCAACTGTAACTACACAGAAAAGGTTTGACATCAGCAAATTGAAGGACTCCCTTACCAGAAAAGTTTTTGTGGCCGACATAAAGAAACGATATCAATTTGCCAAAAGTCAGGAAAAGACATTGACTGATGATATAGACCAGAATTTCAACACCATTTCAACAATATACAAGAAAAGCAGCAAATTATGCTTGGGATTCTAGGAAAGGAAGAAGCAAGACTGGATAACACCAGAAACATTAAACATCATAACGATGAGAAAGGAAATGAAAAGAAAGAAAACAGAAGCAAAGTCCCCCAGGTTAAAGCAACTATATAGCGAACAGTACAGTCAACTGGACAAGGAAGTTAAATGCCAAACCCGAGCCAACAAAAGGAATTTCCTAGACGATCTTGTAAGACAGGCAGAGGATGAAGCACTGAGAAATGATCAAAGCACAGGATACAAAATAACTAAATTCATCAGCGGAAAACGAGGTGCAAACAATATTACATTAGTAAGAGATAAGCAAGGTAATCTCATCACGACAGCAGAGGGACAGGAAACAAGATGGGCAGAGCACTTCAGAGAAACTCTGAACAAGGAACCACCAGAGACACAACTGAATGTTCCTGAAGCTGAAAATGATCTAGATGTAAATACAGACATTCCACGAAAAGAAGAAATCATCACAGCAATCAAAGGGTTAAAGAACGGCAAAGCTCCGGGCCATGATAACTTAAATGCAGAGTTATTTAAAACAGACCCAGAGCTAGCAGCAGAACTATTAGAACCACTATTTGCACAAGTATGGAAAATGGGGACAACACCATCAGAGTGGAACAAAGGAATAATTGTCAAATTGCCCAAGAAGGGAGATCTTGCAGACTGCAATAATTGGAGAGGAATCACTCTTCTCTCAGTTCCCAGCAAATTACTAGGCAGGATAATTATACAGAGAATTTCAAACACAGTAGACCACAAACTGAGGAAAGAACAAGCAGGATTTAGAAAGAACAGAAGATGTGTAGATCATATATTCACTCTCAGGAACAGTGCTCAGAATGGCAAAGACAGCTTTACATTAATTTCGTTGATTTTGAAAAGGCTTTTGACAGCATACATAGGGACAGTTTATGGAAAATACTGAGGGCTTATGGAATTCCAAGCTGCATAGTGTCAATCATAAAAAGCCTCTATGCCAACTTTGCGTTTAGTGTTGGGCAGAGCAACCTAACCTTTGAGGTGAAGACAGGAGTACGACAGGGATGCCCCTTATCAACCACTCTATTTTTAACAGTTATAGACTGGGTGATGCGCCAGACAACAGAGGGCAGTCCAAGAGGAATAAGATGGACAACATTTTCTACATTGGAAGATCTGGAATATGCAGATGAAATTGCACTACTAGCACATTCACATCAACACATCCAGGAAAAAACGGATAGACTTAATAAGTTTAGCCAGCAAGTGGGCTTGAACATCAATTTAAAGAAGTCTGAGGTCATGACGCTCAATGTGAGCAACCCTGAGCCCATATCAGTAAGGAATCAGCAACTGGTACAGACAGATACCTTCACATACCTAGGAAGCATAGTAACACCAGACAGCGGGGCAGGCAAAGACATCAACATCAGAATGAATAAGGCAAGAACAGCCTTCTTTAGCCTAAACAACATCTGGAAGTCCTCTCAATACAGCACAAGCACAAAATTAAGATTATATCAAAGCTGTGTGCTTTCTGTGCTTCTCTATGGTGTGGAATGCTGGAGAGTTACAGAGAAGGAAATGTCGAAATTGTCCTCTTTTCACACAACATGCCTAAGAAAAATTCACCGAATCTTTTGGCCGAATACCATCACTAACCAAGATCTGCTTACTCGTAGCAAGCAAGAGGACATGCAGACCATCATAGCTGGCAGACGCTGGAGCTGGGTTGGCCATGTCCTCAGAAGAGACCCCGATGCCGTCACAAGAACAGCTATGCTTTGGACCCCTGAAGGAAAACAAAAGAGAGGCTGACCAAAAACAACCTGGCGGAGGACTGTGGAGGCTGAGATGCAAAGAATGAACCAGAGTTGGGGCACTGTACGAAGGATGGCCACCGACCGAGCAAAGTGGAATCAATTTGTTGTTGCCCTACAAGACGCCACTAGGCGTGATGGCCACTGACTGCTTTGACGGTCAGCGGCTAAGGATCAAAGAAGAAGAAAGAAGATCAGTTACATGAACACAAGCACAAAAATATCAATAAATTAGGTTTTCTTCACAAAATACACAAGAAAATAAAATAAATGAAAGAACTGTAAAAATGTCCAGTTATCTTCTCTTTTTGTCAACTATCTTTCTTTCCTGCAGTGTTTCCTCTTGTCACATTATATTCCAGTTTTTATTTTTCTCACAACATGCCCCATCCTTGTTCCAGTAGTATTGGTCAAGATGACAATGTTGTTCCTATCCTGTCACCCGCCAGCCTGGACATGAAATTATCTGTCATTTTCCTATCTGGCATCCTGGCCAGCTCGATGAAAAGGGAATGACACTTTTCTATGACCTCAATTCTCTAACATGTTTATGGGATGTTTTTATAAACCGCTGTTAAGGGAAGTATTCAAAAGTTTTGGTTTTTGTAGCCCAGTCTGGCTTATGTAATGCTGGCTATTTTAGAGCATCACTGTATGAGCATGGGCCAGGTTCCTGAATGTTACAATATAATTATCATAAGTAACTAATACTATGCTGACGACACAGTTCTGACAGCAGTAAACAAAAAAAAGACCTACCGAAAATGGATATGGTTGTAAAAAAAAGTGCGGAAAACTCAGAGTGAACAGCAAGAAAAACAGTTACAATGGCTATCTCCTAGCAATGGGTCTCACCTGAATGCAAGACTAATGATAAATGGAAGAACATTAACAAACCATATGGTTACAAATGCTTAGGCACAATGATTGCATCAGATGGAAAATGCCTCACTGAAATTAAAAACAGAAAATGCTAAGTAAAAACAGTATTCCATAAATAGAAGAAAATTGTATGTAATAAATCCTTGTCATTGAACTTAAAAAACAGAGTCCGACAGTGTTACATCAAACCAATATTACTGTATGGAAGCCAGACCTGGACAGTGAGAACAATATGCAAAATTCATCTGAAGCAACAGAGATGCGATTTCTCAGAAGAATGTTAAAAATTCCACAGACAGCTGACATAACTAATGAAGACTCCTCAAGAAGAACAGCGAATAAAGAAATATAATTAAAAAAATATAAGAAAATAATCCTACATTGCATATGTGATGGCAAGAGCATCATTTGTGATCTTGGGGGAAAATAGGGGGAAGAGGCATAGATGAAGATATACAGAAAAGAAAATATGATACCTTAAACACTATGGCATGGGACTAGATCTATGGCATGGGACAAGATGTATCACATGGGACAAGATCTATGACATAGAACAAGATCTAAGACATAGGACAAGATGTATGAAATGGGACAAGATCTATGGCATGGGACAAGATCTATGGTCTGGGACAAGATCTATGGCATGGGAAGAGATCAACAACAAAATTGATGGAGAGCACGAAACCATGTGATCTGTTGAGGGACATGATCACCTCAAGGCATGGCTACCAACTTGAAGGTAGGGTTGTTATGAAAAACAAAAAAATGATAACTGAAATGCCACAGCAGGTCATGTAAAATTCAATTAGATAGGAAAATGTTAATATGCAACAAATCTATGATACAGAATCAGGTTCAAGAAAACATTCACATAATTTACCTCCTTGAGCTGCCGGAGCTGATGTTCCAGTGAAAGCTGTAGCCTTGAGACCTTCAATCCTCTCATCCCCACAATGATTCAACCATGATGTCACAGCACTGACCAGGGCTCGTGTTCGTACAAAAATAATGCCACGTGATGCTTCTCCTTTTGCAATCAAGTACGTCAAAAGACATTTCTTCAGAAGTGTGAGATTTGTGTTTTCTGAATCCAGCTTATCTCTCATGGCTTCTTCAAGTTCTAAAGATCACAAAATATAAAGAAGTTTACATTTTTTTCCAAAATCCAGTGGCATAGACATGCGTACAGATCAACTATGTCCTAATTATAACCCATCACGGGTTCAGCAGGATATTTTTATCCATTAAACTAAAAATAACAAATAAAAATGGGGTCACATTCATTCCAGGCTTTTTCCAATTTATTCAATGTTTACAATCTATGTAAATACAGCTATTAGGTTCAAGCACCAGAAGTCTTTGATAATAAAAAGAAAACACAACAAATATATGTCCGTGCTCTGCTAATAGTGTGCTTCCAAATTTCATATTCAGAGCACGGGAATAGGTAATCTGTGTGATCACACACATATTTGAATCATCAAGTTTAAGACTGTATTCAAAGATGTAACTGTAGGAATATGCCTTCACTCTAGGTAACATGGCTGACTGTTTAACCTCGCAAGACTGAAGGCAAAAACTAAAATCAGATGGGTCGCTATAAGAGACTTGCTATAAGTTGCAGTCGTCACTCAAAGTCAACAAGAGCTTCAGAACTTGATGAATCGCTTCACCCAAGCATGCAAGGACTTTGGCCTCACAATAAGTCTAAAGAAAACAAATGTGCTGAGTCAGGATGTGGATGTTGCACCAGTTATCACTATCGATAACTATGAATTGGCAGTGGTGAGCACCACTTCATATACCTGGGGTCTATTGTCAATGACAAACTGTCTCTGGGCACAGAAATTGACAGCCGCATTGGCAAAGCTGCAGTTACCTTTGCCCGCCCCACATCGCATGCTTGGGGAAACTCCAAACTCACAATGAAGACCAAAGCTGCGGTATATAACGGTATATAATATAATACCAGCATACTTCTATATGGCAGCGAGACATGGACTACCTATGCTAAGCAAAAAAGAAGGCTCAATACCTTCCATCTACGGTGCCTTCGCCACATCCTTGGCATTTCATGGAACGATAAAGCGACAAATGTCGAGGTGTTGTCACATGCTGGCCTTCAAAGTACGCATACACTGCTTCAACAGTGCAGACTACGCTGGCTTGGCCATATCCGCCACATGGAAGATGGTCAGATCCCGAAAGATATCTTCTACGGACAACTGACAGATGGCAAAAGAACAGTTGGGTGACTGCAGCTGAGATTCAAAGATGTGTGCAAGAGAGACATGAGGGCACTGGACATAAATCCACCTGGGAGGATGAAGCTGCCGATTACACCAAGTGGCGATGCTATCTAAGGCCTCTCCTCAAACTGAGCAAAAAGAAGCTCTCACAGCAAGCAGAAGAGAGGAGAAAATGTTGAAAGGAACACTAGGAAAATAAGCAGCTGAGGTCTGTCACCTCAAGGGCGCATTTTTATAGTCAGTTAGGACTGAAGGGCAATTATATTATAAGACTGCATTTTCACATAATAATTTACACTCTTCCACATAATACACTGAGGTCACATGTAACTCTTATAAACGTCTTGTCTAATTTTTATATAGGATAACATCCTCCCCTGTTAACATCCCACACCATGCACTACTCTGGTGCATAAAACCAAAATTGCACACCTCTGTGGTGCATATAAAAAGCTGTAGAAAATTAACCTATCTCTCACAGCACTACAGTACAGCTTACTTATAGCCAGATGATTTGAAGCAACTAAGTTTGTGAATAGTTATGTAATTGTTATCCCTCTACTCTATTATATTGTTTTGGGGATTGTGTAAACACTCAGAATTGTTTGCTAATGTTGTTTCATTTGCGAATATACTTGATCTTTTGTTTTGGTTGTGATGACCACATTTATTTTCTCGATATGTGCAAATAAATGATACCTATTAACCAGCTGTTCAGACTAACCATCTTGACTGTAACGAACTTATTATCTTACTGTCCTGTTGTTTTAGAGAGATGCTGAGGGAGTGTGTGATGACTATTACGTGGACCAGCAGAGTAAGAATAAAATTCAGCTCACTGACTGTCTTAATGAACTCTCGATCATCAATCGTGACCAACCTTCCTTCTTATATTTGTGTGGACATGTGTGCTGATGGTGTGTATAGTGGGTTTGTATCACTGCCCTAAACAGTAGGCAGTTGGATGATGATGTTAAGTTACTTCTGATGACCACTTTGATGATTACAACAGCTTATGACAGACAGATGGTTGATGCTTTAAATATCTGGTAAACATACTTCACGCCGACAGCGGTGAACAAAAATATGGTTTATTTACAAAAGGAATTCAGCAACAGTTGAAATGAGATGTTCTGCCCAACCTTCCTCTGGAGGATGGTAACTTTTGTACAGCAAAATTTATTTCATGATGCAAATTCTAAAACATCATCCTTACTCATTCTCCTTATATTATCTTAGGCACTGTCACTGCTTCTTTATTTGTATACTGACTCTGGTAGTCAAGATGGTTATGGCTTGAGAACCACTGTTGTCATTTTAAAACTTCTGTCATAGCCGTTATCTCAGTACTCGTTGTTCTTACTTCTATTTTCTTAACATTTCGAGTCTTAGTGTGATTACTTGGTTATCTTTAGAAAAGACTGGCCTAACCGCCAGGGGTAATAATTTCTACCAAATGTCTATTGTTTCACACGTCTCAATGGATAGTTGCTGCCCATTGTTCTTCACATGATTGTAACGGTTTATCTAATTGTCGAGATTCAACATACCTGGTCACCTGGTCGCCTTGAAAAGGTGTACATTTTCTTCAACATGGGAACACTGTCTCTCTTGTCCACACTTCTTAGCATCTTTAACACTTGGGAGAGAACCCATATTTCTCAACTTACGCATAATGCGTCTGGATCTGAACTGATTAAAACAAGTACCCCGATTTTCCATTACAATTATCTGCAAAGTATCTAGATCAGACTTTGTCATGAACAGTTCACTCGCTCCTACAAAAATCCTGTGCAAAACTTACTTCGTTTGCATTATACGAAAAACCAAACAACTCGCTTTATCCTTCAAGGGACAATTATAAATTCAAATCAACAAGTCATAGTTTTAATGCAAACTCCAAGCCCGCTAAATCAACTTATGCAAATTTGTGAAACCAGAATTTCGAACACACAACTCCCTATTAACTAAAAACACGACTTTTTTCAAGGGGCGTGAATAAGAAGTTATCGCCCTTTACTTACAATTCAATAAATCATAATCTTATCTCTTCTTCAGTTAAACCCAATAGTCTGTCACTTTCTGTATGCAAATTTCCTACACCAGATTTTCGACACTCAAACAGTTATCATCTTTACACACACAACATATATATATATATATATGTTGTGTGTGTAAAGATGATAACTGTTTGAGTTAGAGTAACTCTAGTGTCCTGTTAGCAAATGTGATAGGAAGGTCGAGTGTCGAAAATCTGGTGTAGGAAATTTGCATACAGAAAGTGACAGACTATTGGGTTTAACTGAAGAAGAGATAAGATTATGATTTATTGAATTGTAAGTAAAGGGCGATAACTTCTTATTCACGCCCCTTGAAAAAAGTCGTGTTTTTAGTTAATAGGGAGTTGTGTGTTCGAAATTCTGGTTTCACAAATTTGCATAAGTTGATTTAGCGGGCTTGGAGTTTGCATTAAAACTATGACTTGTTGATTTGAATTTATAATTGTCCCTTGAAGGATAAAGCGAGTTGTTTGGTTTTTCGTATAATGCAAACGAAGTAAGTTTTGCACAGGATTTTTGTAGGAGCGAGTGAACTGTTCATGACAAAGTCTGATCTAGATACTTTGCAGATAATTGTAATGGAAAATCGGGGTACTTGTTTTAATCAGTTCAGATCCAGACGCATTATGCGTAAGTTGAGAAATATGGGTTCTCTCCCAAGTGTTAAAGATGCTAAGAAGTGTGGACAAGAGAGACAGTGTTCCCATGTTGAAGAAAATGTACACCTTTTCAAGGCGACCAGGTGACCAGGTATGTTGAATCTCGACAATTAGATAAACCGTTACAATCATGTGAAGAACAATGGGCAGCAACTATCCATTGAGACGTGTGAAACAATAGACATTTGGTAGAAATTATTACCCCTGGCGGTTAGGCCAGTCTTTTCTAAAGATAACCAAGTAATCACACTAAGACTCGAAATGTTAAGAAAATAGAAGTAAGAACAACGAGTACTGAGATAACGGCTATGACAGAAGTTTTAAAATGACAACAGTGGTTCTCAAGCCATAACCATCTTGATATATATAATTTATACATCCACTCGCAGGTGATATTGGACAAGATTTGTACTTTTAAAAAAACCCAACCTGAGAAAGATTCAAAATAGAAAAATTCATCATCTGTGCAGTTTTTGTTCTCTCTGTACTGGTCAAAACATTTTTTCAAATATGTCATGACATGTCTCAACAGAACCAAGTCATGCAGCTCCAGTGCAACGTTGTATGTCTGCAAAATATAAAAAGACAAAAACATGTCTGAAAAATATAAGTACGAGTTTGGGAGGAAAAAATTACACTGTACATCTGCTATGATGATGTACACAGCAGTTCTAAATGACAACTGCAGAATGGTTGATAGTAAGATGTATTCCAAATTTAACTTCTGTTATATTGTGACCAATGTCGAGGTGCTGTCAAGCGCTGGTCTTCAAAGCATGGATACCCTGCTTAGACAGTGCAGATTACATTGGCTTGGCCTTGTTTGCCACACAGAAGATGGTTAAATCCTCAAGGATATTTTCTACGTACAACTGGCAGATGGCAACAGAACAACAGGTTACTGTAGCTGAAGTTCAAAGATGTGTACAAGAGATACATGACAGCACTGAGAGGATTAAGCTGCCAATCACAACCATGTGGAAATGCTTCCTTAGGCACCATCTCAGATTTGACAAAAAGAAGTTCTTACAACAAGCACAATAGACAAGAACACATAAGGAACACCAGGCAAAATTCAGCTGAGGATTATTACTCCACGGGCACATCATCTCCCCCCCCCCCCCCCCCCATTGCCAGTAGTGACTGCAGAAGGCTACTAACGATTGTCAATATTATGTTACGGGGGGGGGGGGGGGGGGGCTGAAAGGTGATTCAAGAATAATAATTCTGTGTCCTACCACATATGGCGTATGTGGCATCAATTTGTTGGAAGGTGTGGCATGAATTTGTTGAAGGCTCATGTTCTTCACTGAGGGTAAATGATGATGAAAATGAGGTTTTATTTGAAATCCATTTTGTTACAAAATTTGATTATTCCAAAAAAAGATAAATTACACTAGTCAACAAATTTTCAAAAGTTATTTGTACCAGAAATTAAATATACCATTTCTTATTGATTTTGACATGCTGATTTCAAATCATAATGAAATTCACCAATTGGCTCTGGTTTTTTTTTTTTAAATGATGAATTTACATTACAGTAATACAAATAATGTATGCTTGTTTAATTCTCTGGGGTGAACAGCTAGTCTTTCTACTTTGGCATTATAAAAATTGTGGTTACATACTCAATTAATTGATATTTCAACATAAAATGATAGAAAAAAATAAAAACATTATTTAAAGTTCACATATCATGTTTTAAAAAGGCACATTTGAACCCATTCCGTCATTATTCAGTCGCTGTTCGAGCTCTCTTTGCTTGCTTCTTGTAGTCAATCAATGAGGTGTCTCTTGTCACAGTCCAACAGTAATCAGCAAGCATTGAAGGGCTCCAATTGCCTTGATACCTTGTCTCCATAGCAGCAATGTCCTGGTGAAATCGTTCACCATGCTCATCACTGACCACTCCACAGTTTGGCGTAAAGAAATCCAGATGAGAATCCAGAAAATGAATTTTCAAAGACATGTTGCAGGCAAGACTCTTATACTTCAGAAGGAGATTTTCTACAATTTCATTGTAATGATCAGATCTGTTGTTTCCAAGAAAATTGACCACCACTGACTTAAGGAGGTCCCCGGTAGAGAAAACTCGATTTTACGTACAAAATATCGATTTTTTACTTTTGAGCTTATTTTATTAAATAATCATCGAGGAATCGAATGAGCAAGGTTTTATAACATAAAAAATGCATTTGATGTATCAAAAAGCATATTTTCTGTACCCACCCCCAGCTATGATTTGCAAATTTGTGCCGAAAAGGCAAGATTTGTCACTCAATAATACCTTAGTTACCCTGCCCATATCGGGTACTATTTGGTATCGATACACAGGGAATTTCATTGTCTGCCGTAATATCGCAAATTCGAAACTATTTTTTCTCATAGCTCTGAGTGAATTGTGTTTGAAAATTTCCGTAATTTTACGCTAATTGCCTTATAAGGAGTTGTCACGTGGTGACCTCATTCCCTCATTCCCGACTCATTGAAGACACAAACGTAAACAACTGTTTTGATTGGTCATAACAACATTTTGGCTGTGTGCGCAAATGTGGAAGAAGCAACAGCCATTTCCGCCCGTCAACAATTATTGTTTGCTGCATGTTCGATATTTTTCTTGTTTAAATTTCAGTGAATTGTGTTCTATTACTTCAAAATGGGAAGAATAAGTAAGAGATCAAAGCAAATATCTGCTGCCAGGTTGCGTCGACAGTATGTGATTTCTACTAGTGGTAAAGGTAAGACAGAATTAGCGGTGAATAATACACAAACTGATAGGCCTACACATACGCATCGATACGCATGTTATGTCTTCCTTCTGTCACACATGTGAGACTACTGGACAGTGTCAACTGAAAAATCAGCCTGACAAATTTGAAAAATGGAAAGCAGAGCATCAGAAGGACTGCTGCCGTAATTACGAAGGGTCAGCCGGAATGATGGAGGTAAAAGCCTGTGAAGTTCTCTTTCTTCGTTCAGTGGCAAATCACAAGCTACGCTACACTGTTTTGCTATCAGATGGCGATTCCAAGGCCTACAACAGACTCTGCGACATCAAACCGTATGGACCAGAAGTTGACATAACCAAAGAAGAGTGCGTCAACCATGTTGCAAAGCGATTAGGCACTGCACTGAGGACACTGATTACTGACTGCAGGAAACAAAAAGTCACCCTTGGGGGAAATGGCCGTGGTCGTCTAACCCAAAATGCCATACGAAAATTGTGTATTTACTACACCAGGGCCATCCGCAAGCATAGTACAGCCCCAGAGATGAAACAAGCCATCATGGCTTCTCTCTACCATGGGTATTCGACAAACGACAAACCCCAACATAATTTGTGTCCCCCAGGCAAAGACTAATGGTGTTTCTATCAGGCTTCCATCACCAAAGGAGAAACTGCCGGACCACACGAGACCAAGGTTTGCACTCCGCTAGACTACAACCTGCTCCATAAGCACTTAGCCCCTATTTATGAGCGTCTTACTGATCAGCATTTGCTGAAGCGATGTCAGCTAGGTTCTACACAAAATGCAAATGAAAGCCTACACAATGTTATATGGAGTCGTTGCAGCAAGCGGAAATTTGTGTCATTAAAAAAAGCCAAATTCAGTGTCCTTGTGGCCGTTGGAGAGTTCAACTTTGGTCCATCAGCCAGTGCAGAAATAAAAAGGCTGTGTGGTCAAGCATCTGGAACAAACTCAATACGCCTTGGACAGGTGCGACTGAGGAAACGTCTGGCCAACAGCCAGAAACATGAGGCTGACAAACCTGTAAAAAGAAGAAAAATTAGGCAAGAGGCAAGACAAAGGCGAGAGGAGGAACTGCAAGAAACTGAAGGAGGTGCAGCATATAGTCCTGGAGGATTTTAATTATATTCAGCCCCCCAGAATGGAGTATATTGGACAAGACAAGGCACTCGGTGAGTAAAATGCATTTTTCTTAAAACTAACATTTTATTAACCAAAAATTGTATTACTAACAAACTATCTAATAGATCAATCTAAAATTTGGCATGCATGTAGTACACATATATACCTTTAAATTGTCACATGCTTTTTTTGATATTTTGGTAATTTGCTTTGATATTTTTTTTTAAATATTTTTTTTTTCATTTTTTTCATACAAATAAAGTGCATTTGTTTTTTAAATCATTAAAAATAGAATTTTAAAATTATCAAAAAAAGCATGTGACAAATTGTTTTAATTGTCAGTCACAATATGTGTGTGCAATTTGATAAAGTTTGGTCAATGGTAAACATAAGATTTTTGCTCTTGAAAATTGGTGAAAAACCCAATATGGCGGTTGTTTTTTTTTGGGGTTACCATGTAGAAGGAAAGAAGAAAAATTAGGCAAGATAAAGGCGAGAGGAGGAGCTGCAAGATGAAGTATGTGCAGCATATAGTCCTGGAGGATTTTAAACACATTCAGCCCCCCAGAATGGAGCATATTGGACAAAACAAGTCACTCGGTGACTAAAATGCATTTTTCTCAAAACTAACATTTTATTAACAAAAAATGTTATTTTTTACAAACTATCTAATAGATCAGTCTGAAATTTGACATGCATGTAGTACACATATATACCTTTAAATTGTCCCATGCTTTTTTTGATATTTTGGTAATTTGCTTTGATATATTTTTTTAAATATTTTTTTTTCATTTTTTTCATACAAATAAAGTGTAATTTTTTTTTTAAATAATTAAAAATAGAATTTTAAACTTATCAAAAAAAGCATGTGACAAATTGTTTTAATTGTCAGTCACAACATGTGTGTGCAATTTGATAAAGTTTGGTCAATGGGAAACATAAGTTTTTAGCTCTCGAAAAGTGGTGAAAATCCAATATGGCGGATTTTTTTTTGGTTACCATGGTAACCACATTTTTTTTAACAAAATAAACTGTGGAATTTGGTTCATGGACATACACTGTGTCTATTGAGCACATAAAAAGTTTGAAAATGTTATTAGAACAAAAGTTAGTTTTCACTGTAGGGGAACCCCTTAAATGCTAGTCATGCTGCTTTTTCCTTGCCATGCAACACGCAAAGAAACTCGTCATCATGAAGAAGTTTTCAAATTTGCGGACCAACAAATACTCCTTCTCTTATTTTAGCTTTACTCAGTCTTGGAAATTTTATGATGAGGTATTTGAAAGCCTCATCTGTTTAGTATAAATTATGATACGCATCTGTAAATCTGTGTTACTGTTATTGTACTGTTACAATGTTGGGATTTTATTTTATTATACTTTCTTGTTATTTTATTATTTAAGTAACATTTAGGATACGTGTGAGAATAAATGGATTAACTATGGAAGAAGAGAGAAAGGAAGGGCAGAATGTTAGAAGGGCCTGCGTGACCAATTCTAAACCCTTTGAAAATAAAGTTCGTTCGTTCGTTCTATCTATCTATCTATCTATCTATCTATCTATCTATCTATCTATCTATCTATCTATCTATCTATCTATCTATCTATCTATCTATCTATCTATCTATCTATCTATCTATCTATCTTATCTTATCTTATCTTATCTTATCTTATCTTATCTTATCTTATCTTATCTTATCTTATCTTATCTTATCTTATCTTATCTTATCTATCTATCTATCTATCTATCTATCTATCTATCTATCTATCTATCTATCTATCTATCTAATTATCTATCTGTCTATCTATCTCTGATGATGTTTGTACTTTTCAACATATGTTATGTCATGCTTATAAGTAATTAATGTTAATATGAGTGTGCTATATTATTATTTTACTTTACAACGTTGAATTCCTTGAATTTGATATGTAAAATGCATATGAGAATAAATGAATTCAGTATGAAAGGTGAGAGAAAGGAAGGGCAGAATGTCAGACGGGCCTGCGTGCCCAATTCTCAACCCTTTGAAAATAAAGTTTGTTCGTTCGTTCGTTCTCCATTGCCTTGACAAAGTTTTTCATGAGACCCAGCTTAATGTGCAAGGGTGGCAACAAAATCTTGCTGGTGTCGACAAGTGCTGGGTTCTCAACGTTCTTACTGCCAGGCTGCAATGACTGCCTGATTGGCCAATGTCTTCTGATGTAATGGTCACTTCGTGCACAGCTATCCCACTCACAGAGAAAGCAACAGTACTTGGTGTATCCACCCTGTAGTCCAAGCAAAAGAGCGACCGCTTTTAAGTCACCGCAAAGTGACCAATGATGATGATCGTAGTTATACACTTCAAAAGCTGCTTAATGTTTTCATAAGTTTCTTTCATATGAACTGTGTGACCAACTGGAATTGACGGTAACACATTACCATTATTCAACAAAACAGCTTTAAGACTCGTCTTGGATGAATCAATGAAAAGCCTCCACTCTTCCGGTATGTAATTGATTTTGAGGGCTGCCATTAAACCAGAAATGTTGTGGCATGCAGAAAGGTCACCCTCTTTGAAAAAGAATGTAATAAGCGGCTTCTGGCGGTTCCTATACACAGAAATTGTAACATCTTCTGCCAGGAGATTCCACTGTTGCAATCTGGAACCCAAAAGCTCCGCCTTGTTCTTCGGTAAATTCAGATCTCTTACAAGATCACTCAGTTCACCTTGGGTTATTAAGTGTGGTTTAGTGGATGTAGTTTGCTCAAAATCTGGGTCGCTTGAGGTTGATGGTTCAGGACCACCAATGTCCTCTTCTTTATCAGTGGAAGCAGCAGAAAATGATTCTGGCACTTTGGGAACTGGTAGGTCATCGCCATGTGGTACCGGACATATTGCAGAGGGGATGTTTAGATATTCCAGAGTCCAGTTTTTCTTCTTTGATATGCCTTTCCCAATTGGAGGGACCATGCAAAAGTAACAGTTGTTGAGATGATCAGTGGGCTCTCTCCAAATCATTGGGACTGCAAAAGGCATAGCTTGCCTTTTGCCAGTCAACCACAGTTTAAGATGTGCTGCACATGTATTGCAGCATATGTGTGGCGCCCAGCTCTTATCTTGATCTCCTATTCTGCAGCCAAAATACAAACTGTACGCCTTCTTAATCACTTTTGTTATATTTCGTTTTTATGATAGAAATGTCACCTCACCACATATATAACAGAAATTATTAGCACTGTTCACACATGTCCTAGGCATTTCTAACTACGATACTTTTGATAAAGACAAATGCACTAACTAATGGCAACATTTTATCAGAGATAAGATATTTATACACAAAGGTGATGTAATCATAGGTAGGATTGCAACATCAACTTCTAGTTACATTTTTATTGGTCATTAGTGTCTGTTTATTATCCTCCTCATAATCATTACCTTTTGTGTCTATTTATTTATTATCCTCCTCATCATCATAATCATTACCTTTTCCAAATTTATTATCTTATTGTTTATTGTTGAAGAAGACTTGGAAATACCTTGAGCTGATGGCACAGGACAGGAAGACTTGGCATAAGTTTGTTGAAGGTGTATGCTCCTTGGGGAGCTGAAGTGTGATGATGATGAATGTTTATTGTCCTGTACGTCTGTTAATTTGCACTTTAAAACTGGCAGACGTACCATTCTGTCTTTAACTTTTCTATTAACTTTATTTTTCCTCGTCACTTCCACCATAAAGCCTTGTGGGAAGAAGCAGTTGTCATTCTTGTGTGAGCTGTGTTCTGTTAATGTTGTACCATTCTTTTTCAGGATGTCTTTAACGAGGAGACAAAGAGAAAAATAGAACTACTGCTACCACAGGCTTGTTGTAAGACTAATATGAGGTTGTGAATGAGGCTAGCAACCTCATAAACATAAAACAAATTGCTTATGAAACCACCATTGCAAAAGAACAGGAAAGTTTTGGTGAAGATTTCCTGAAATGGTAACTCCATACTCCACTTTTTCTTTTTGCGACCCTTTGTTTTGTAGCAGGACCTTTAGCTTTTACAGCTTCTTGAGGCAAAGCTGTTTTAATGCATTCTGACAAGATGTCTAAATCATTGTATTCTCTGTTTCAATCTTCCCACCAACTTCTGATTTTGAGTGTGTGTGTGTGTTCCCTACTGGTGATAATTAGCAGCTTTTCTCTGGCATCTCATCCACATACAATCATTTTCTCCTTGCATTAAATAATGACCATAAGGGACACTAATACAAGGAATTGGTATGAATACACAACTTCTCTGCTTCAATTAATCACCATAAGTGACACTCATACAAGGAATTGATATGAATATGCTACTTTTCCTGAGTTTCAAATAATCACCACAAGTGACACTAATACAAGGAATTGGTATGAATATGTTACTTCTCTTGTGCTTCAAATAATGACAATATGCAACACTAATACAAGACACTGGTATGAATATGCTACTTATCTGCTGTCATGTTGTCTCCATCGAGATGTCTGGATGCCTAAGCTTTGCCTTCTGATAAGCCCCTGTATTACTCTTTGAACATCTTATTTCTATTTCTCTGTCCATTCTACCATCTTCTGTGATCATGATTCCAGGAACTGGAACTCTCTCATTTGTCTCATCAAGGTATTACTGGCATGAATGCTGAGTAGCTTGGATTTTTCTACTGACCTTCACTGCTTCTGTTTTTAGTACACAGACCTTCATACTGTATCTTTCACATGTTGAATTCAGCGTTTTTGTTGGTTACTTAAGACTTTTTACTTATATGTGTGGTAAGCTTTGGTTCTCTGCAAATTAATTCCTTAAAGCTGTAAGATTCAAGATTTTCCTCAGAAGTTATACTTAACAATGAGGTAAGTTAAAATGAGGAAATGGAGAAAGTCTGACTTAAGTAATGGAGACTGTCTTAAAAAAGTAGTGCAGAAAGTCTGATGAAGGCAATGGAGAAAGTCTGACTAAGGTAAATATGTAATGGAGAAAACCTTACTAAAGTAATGCAGTCTTACTGGTGTAATAGATAAAGTCTTGCCAACATATGCTTCAATCTATATATACTAACGAAATCTTGCCACAAAAAATTCCTTCATTACATTTGACGGCCATCCTCTAGGAGGCTCTGCCACATGGAAAACTATTTTACAGTGCTGTCAGATTCCCTGGTATTATCACCTACAGATTACAAACAAGTCCTTGCTAGAAAACATATATTTATTCATTACTTTTCTATTTCCTGTGGAGCATAGGTCCTCCAACATGTGTCCTCCAACGTGTGTCCTCCAACGTGTGTCCACCAATGTGTGTCCTCCAATGTGTGTCCACCAATGTGTGTCCACCAATGTGTGTCCTCCAATGTGTGTCCTCCAACATGTGTCCTCCAATGTGTGTCCTCCAATGTGTGTCCACCAATGTGTGTCCTCCAACATGTGTCCTCCAATGTGTGTCCTCCAATGTGTGTCCTCCAATGTGAAAATCTTGTCCTTACCATTTGGCTCCACTGATATTTGTCTGGTTATTTTTATCAGTTCCAAACTGGTTACAGTATGCCCAAAATAAAGTTACAGAATGTCAAAACTGAAGTTACAGAATGCAAAAAATAAAGTTACAGAATGCACAAAATAAAGTTACAGAATGTCCAAACTGAAGTTACAGAATGCACAAAAGAAAGTTACAGAATGTCCAAACTGAAGTTACAGAATGCCCAAAATAAAGTTACAGAATGTCCAAACTGAAGTTACAGAATGCCCAAAATAAAGTTACAGAGTGTCCAAACTGGTTACAGAAGGCCCAAAATAAAGTTACAGAATGTCCAAACTGAAGTTACAGAATGCCCAAAATAAAGTTACAGAATGTCCAAACTGGTTACAGAACACCCAAAATAAAGTTGCAGAATGTCCAAACTGAAGTTACAGAATGCCCAAAATAAAGTATCAGAATGTCCAAACTGAAGTTACAGAATGCTCAAAATAAAGTTACAGACTGTCCTAACTGAAGTTACAGAATGCCCAAAATAAAGTTACAGAATGTCCAAACTGAAGTTACAGAATGCTCAAAATAAAGTTACAGAATGTCAAAACTGAAGTTATATAATGCCCAACATAAAGTTACAGAATGTCCAAACTGAAGTTACAGAATGCCCAAAATAAAGTTACAGAATGTCCAAACTGAAGTTACAGAATGCCCAAAATAAAGTTACAGAATGTCAAAACTGAAGTTATAGAATGCCCAAAATAAAGTTACAGAATGTCCAAACTGAATTTACAGAATGTCCAAACTGAAGTTACAGAATGTCATAAATGGGTGTTGCACAGACCAGATGGACTAAAATGGTAATGTGTATATGCTGGCCAGAAATAGACAAAGATAAAAAGCAGGCGGTGCATCAAAGCTGCGGAAGTCGATGTGCACAAATCAGTATACAGCACTAGCATATAATTCACCACAACAAGACATCACACTGGTGAGGTAACACCTTTATACAAGGTATCATGGCATATCATAAATAAGAAATGGCTTAAAATCTACAAGAAGGAAACAGACATGATGTAGTTAATAAAAGAGGATAAAAGAAACCAAATTTGATCTCACTGATAGGTAGTCTGCAAGGATGATCAACGAACGTTTCCATCCATTAGTCTCAGTGCTTTCTGTCCTTGGCAAAGACATGGCAATATTCTTCACCTTGACTGCCCAGTGGCCATATTGAATGCTTTTATGGTTTGCTGGAATGTGAGTCATAAGTTCTGTCAATTCTCCCTTTTTCAGTTCTGAAAATTATAATAAAAACTTTGGTTAGAAACTCTTCAGCTTGTGTGATTAATAAAGACTGTGTTCTTTCATTTGTTCCTAATTATTTTCATTTGTCTCCACTTCTGTTCTCTGTGTTTTTTTAATCTACCTCTACTTCTTACACTGGGTACTCCAGAACAAGCACTGCCTTGTAATGCATTCAACAGGTTTTTCTCAATGTGTCCTATCCATCTCCAGTGTCTCTTTCTCATCCCTTGATCCACTGGCACTTGTCTAGTTCTTGCCATCAGTTCCCCGTTGAGAACCTTGTCATACCATTTTAATCCATCAATTCTACACAACCACCCATTTATGAAAGTCTGTAGTTTTGTTGTTTTTGCTGTTCTCCATTTTTGTTTTCTAACTTGACTTATCCACACTGTTTGTTGAAGTTTTTGTGGCTTCAAGTTTCTACAGGTAGCTGGTTCCCATGCCCAACCATCCTTAGTTGCTTTTTTGTATGGCATACATGGAAGATTTCAGTGTTACTATTCTTGGCTCCCCTTGCGATCCTGGTAAGTAAGACAGACAGGCAGACAGGCAGGCAGGCAGACAGACAGACAGACAGAGACAGACAAACAGACAGACACACACACACATGGGATAAACACAATTTCACTTACTTACTTACTTAGTCGTTCCCCTTCTACCGTGAGGTGTAGAGGTTTGGAAGAGAGAGCGCCAGACCATTCTATCAGCTGTCTTCTTCCTGGCCTGGTTCCATTCTAGTCCTCGGTCCTTCAAAGATTGTCTAATGTTGTCCTCCCAGCGGACTCTGGGTCGTCCTGGAGGTCTGGATCCCTGGCTCTTTGTTTCCCATGCTTGTCGTGGTAGCCGATCTTCTCCCATTCTGCAGACATGGCCAAACCATCTTAGTTGGGACTGTTCTATTTGGGTCTGCAGCGGATGGGATTTTAGGCCTTGACGGATCGTCTGGTTGCGGACCATGTCTCTTCTTGTTACTTCAACCACTTTCCTCAGATACCTCATTTCTGAGGTTTGGATCTGGCTTTTGTGGGTTGTAGTCATTGCCCACGACTCGCATCCATATGTCAAGACTGGGACATAGGTGGAGCGGTATACAGCCATCTTCGTTTTCTTACCAACCTCTTTCTTGCTGAGGAATCCACGATTTATGGCCTGAAAAAGTCTCCCAGCCGCTGCTTTTCGAGTGGCCAACTCTTCTTTGATGCCTCCCTTTCGGTCTATAATAGCTCCGAGATATTTAAAGTGGTCGACCTGCTCCAGGACCTGTTCTCCCAACTTAATCTGATGTTTTCTTTCTTCTCGTGATATCACCATGGATTTTGTTTTAGAGCTGCTTATGACCATCCCTCTCTTCTCCAGCTCTTCCTTCCAGACTTGCAGGTTGGATTGGAGATGTGCCTCTGATTTAGCAATCAGGGCAACATCATCAGCAAATGCCAGCTCCGAAATATAGACCTGTCTCATCTTCCAGTACCCCACTGAATACTTTCTTGTTCTCTCCTTACATGCCTTGATGACATCGTCCATAAGGAGTATGAAGAGGTAAGGTGATAGGATATCACCTTGTCTTACACCAGTGGTGGTCCTGAACTCTTCTGACTTATGGTTTGCTGTCCTCACATAATTTCTGCAAGACTTGTAGAAGCTCTGTATAGCATGAATCAGAGGTGCTGGAATATTCTTCCTTGCCAAACAGTCCCAAAGTTTGCTCCAGGGGACCCTGTCAAACGCCTTTTCCAGATCTATGAAACAAAGATGGATCTCACTCTTATACTCAAGGGCCTTTTCACTCAGCTGTCTGAGTGTGAAGATTAGGTCTTGAGTACTTCGGTTTGCTCGGAATCCGCACTGGACCTCATCCAATTGTGGCTCAGCTAGGCGTCGGAGTCTCTGCTCTAGGATTCTAGAGTAGATTTTACCAGGGACACTGAGAAGGGATATGCCTCTATGGTTTCCACATTGTCGATTGTCACCCTTTTTGAAAATTGGTGTTATGATGGCAATCTCCCAATCCTTTGGTATGGTCTTGTTGCACCATGCTGCCTGTAGGACCTTTAAGAGTAATAGGTCGCCTGATGCTCCCATGTACTTAACCATTTCTGGTGTTATACCATCATGCCCTGCTGCTTTGCCCATCTTGATTTTCTCTAGTGCTGCCCTCAGTTCTTCCATCTTTATGTCATCTTCACCATCATTGGTTTCCTCTTCTGTGTCAGTGGTTATCATTTCTGATGCTTCATCATGCTCACCATCCAGGAGTTCTGAGAAATATTCTTTCCATCTTTCCATTACTTCCTTCGGGGCAGTAAGCAATTTGCCTTGCTTGTCCTTTATAAATTTGAGAGGGCATTGTTTTTCTTTCCTCATGTTCTTTAGGGTCTTATAGAACAATTTCTGGTTTTCTTGTGCATCTTTTTCTAGCTTTTCTCCAAATTCTTCCCAGGACTTCTGTTTTGCTGCTAGCACTTTGTTCTTTGCTTCTGTTCTGAGTGTCACATATTCTCTATATTTTTCCATTTGTCCTGTTGTGTTTTTAGCTCCTAAGTATTGTTTCCATGCCATTTTCTTCTCTCTTATTTTCTCTTTGACTTCCTCTGTCCACCAAGGTGTCCTCTTTCTCTGGTTCCCAAGTCGGACTTCACCGCATGCTTCTGCAGCAGCTGTCTTTATGATATCCTTGAATTTATTCCAGAGGGTTTCCAAGTCATCAGGTCGTTCTTCTGTGTTGCTCACTGCTGTAGCAATAAGCCCCTGATATCTGGTCTTAATTTCTGGCTCTCTCAGCTTGTAGGTCCTAATGCTCATTTCTCCTGCTCGTTTACTTGGTTTCTTGCGTGATGTTGGGCAGTTCCTAGGCTGAGCAACTCTTTCAGTTGTTCGTTTGATTGTTAGCAGGTAGTGATCACTTCCAATCTCTGGCCCCCTCCAGACTCTTGCATCTCGGACATATCTGAATGAGCTTCTCCGAACAATGGCATAGTCGATCACTGACTTCTCATTCTTGGTTGGTTCACATCTAGTGTATGCATGTATGCGCTTATGGGGGAACTTTGTGTTTGTAATGATCAGATTCTGCTCACTGCAGAATCTAAGGAGTCGCTTTCCATTGTCATTGAGAGTATCTTCTCCATATCTTCCGATAACTCCACCCCATCTAGCATGGTCATTTCCAACTCTGGCATTAAAATCTCCGAGCATAATAACTTCATCTAGGCAGTCATCCACTGTCCTTTGAAGCAGCTCGAAGAATTCCTCCTTGACCTCTGCTCTCTCATCCTCATTTGGCCCATACACTATGACCAGGTTGACTATGGTTTCTCCTTCTTTTAGTTTTACAACCATAATGCGCTCCGAGACAAAGTTCCATCCCTTGATACTATCTTTTTGATTTTGGGCCACAATGCAACCCACGCCCCCTTTAGCTCTTTCAGATACGGGTACACCACTGTAGAGCAACATGTTGCCATCGAGATCCATGACTCCTTGTCCTTTTTTCTTCGTTTCCGTTATAGCCAGGATTTCTAGTTTTGCTTTCCTCATCTCTTCCACCAGCTCCTCTTCCTTCCCATTTATACTTCTTGTGTTCCAAGTTCCATAAGTCGTAGTCCGTTCCAGTTCGTCGCCTTTAGAATCAGTCCGGTTTTCTCTCTTGTAGTTCGCGTAATCATGATTTAAAGCAAACAGGTGATTGGCCTGTTGTGCCTTTGCATGGTGGAGGGGCTGCCTCCTTACGGCCTCCATGCAGGCCGCCCTCCTCCTTTTTCATCCGGGCTTGGGACCGGCATTGGCGGAGTTCACAATTTCACATGGCACTAAATTAGTGTAAATAACAGCACATACATAATGAAAATTAAAAGTATGTAATAAAAACGACTGTACATAATTTTCAAAAAAATTATGTACTAAATTCTGTACAAGAATATTACAACTCAGTAGTTTTGTACATCATCATCATTTACTTTTCTACTCCTGGTAGAGCATGGAACTACCACTGCATTTTGTCTACTTGCAGGAAACCTTCACTAAATGACACATAGCCTCTTGTATTGGTAGATTCTGTAGCAATTTGTTTTATATGATAAAGCTGCCAGCCTCATGTACAACTTTATATTAGCTGCCTCCTATTACATTCCTGAAGCAGCAATAGTTCAATTTTCTGTGTCTCTTTAGAGACAGGAAACTTCAAGACAATCTAGTACAGCATTAAATTAAGATTCATCAATGTTGCCATCTATTTTCTTCACTTCTGACATTAAAAAAAAATAAACAAAACATTCACAAAATTTTGTTTTTCCTATATAAAACTTTGTTGTCAAGACATAAAAATTAATAGCAGAATCAAGTACATCCTCTTCGTACACTCTCAGACGTCTGAATGTTTTCAATGAAAGCAGCGGTCAGCTTGAGACTATTTGCACAATGAATCCTGCACAAATGCTATAACCATTTTTACTGCTACAACTAGGTTAGGTTTAAGAGTGCTGTTCCAGACAATCTGGACATCTAGAGTTGATAGTGGGTGGTTATGCTGTAATTAAGCACTCAGCAGCACCAAAACTAATATTATCATTTTAAATATATCATAATCACTCTCTCACTGTACGTATTATTGACCTTGAAAACAATTAAATCATAATTCAAAATTTGTACAAACATTTAAGTCAAAGTAATCTGCTGCCACTTGTGCTACTCCATTGTCAAGTGAAAAATAGAAATGAGTTGCAGGCAAGTGTGTTTTTAATGGTTTTAATGCACTAGAGATATGCAGATCATGGAGTGCTTATTTATGCTAAGGAAAGGTTGAAAATGGTTTCATGAAGCGCTGAATAACTATCTCTAAAAGATATTTTTTTAAAGAAAAAAGAAACACACAAGCACAAATATCCCAATTCAGTCAAAGGGCTACACTGCTACACTTATATTAAGAACAGGAAATGCAAAATAAAGACTCAAACAAAAACTACTAATATCAAGTTAATTGTGCATATTCATAGAAGATCTGAATCTGCAGGAGCTGGTGTGGATCTACTGCCCCGGTCATGCAAGGGTATGAGGTAAAGAAAGAGCTGATAGACTAGCATCAAGAGCACCCACAGTGGGGACACTGGATATGAACAAGGGAGAGATACTAAGAACAATTAATGATCGCCTGTTAGAGACAGACAGTAATATCAAAATAAGAATACAAAAAGCAAGAGGAGCTTTCATTGCATTGGGAAATATATGTAGATCAAGAGAAATCAAATCCAACACGAAAATAAGAATCTTCAACTCAAATGTGAAGTCAGTCCTATTGTATGGCTCTGAGACATGGAGAACAACAGAGATAACAACCAAAAAGCTACAGACTTTCATAAATGGGTGCTTGCATAGAATAGAGGGATTAAAATGGTATGACATGGTTACTAACGTGGAACTGATGACAAGAACTAGACAAGTTACAGTGGAACAAGAGATGAGAAGAAGACTATGGCGATGGATAGGATACACATTGAGGAAACCTGTTGATAGCATTACAAGGCAGTCCTTGTTCTGGAACCCCTAGGGCAAGAGAATGAACTTTATTTTCAAAGGGTTAAGAATTGGGCACGCAGGCCCGTCTTACATTCTGCCCTTCTTCTCTCTGTCAGAGAGGCAGAGGTAGACCAAGAAGCCCATGGAGAAGAGAGCTGGAAACAGAGGTGAAAATGATGAGGAAAAAGTGGAAAGAACTTGAGATGATGGCACGTGATGATGGACTTGGCAGGTGTTTGTTCAAGGCCTATGCTCCTTTGGGAGTGGAGGGTTATGAATGAAATGAATGTTAGAGAACGACATGGCAATAGATGAATCATCAAGGTTAAGACTGTTGGAATTTGGCATCAAACAGAAGGCTAGCAGAGATGGACATATGAAAAGATGCATCCGTCGTGTATACAACCAGCGAGCTACAGGAACAGTTAGCATTCATACTCTTTGACATATACTGATAGAGACTGAGCACCTATAGGTTTGCCCAGAGTGCAATGATGTCAATTCTGTTCGACAATAACAATTGTGTAGATAATTTCAAAACCTTACTTGTAGCAAGAACAGCCATGTGTCTTTCAAGTGTTTTCATCTTGTTAAGAACTTTGAGAACTGCATCATCCTCAGGTTGTTCACTCAATGTAATCAGTTCTTGAAAGAACAAATATAATAATGTTTACTTAGATAAAATTGTCTATTAAAATGAAAAATCCAGGGATTAAGATGTTTCTGACACTATTACATAGACATATATTATATTTGAACAGAAAACACTTTATGTGAAATCAAGTCATATAGTTTTCTTTCAGAATGCTTCTTCCCAGACATGTTGCTACCATATCAAAATGTGTAATGGTATGGCATATGTGTTACATCAGCATTCCTTTTACAACTAAACTTTTTATATTTGTTCACTTCAAACTAACTGGCCTTAAAAAAATCAGGAGTCTCCAAGGAAACACTGCTAGCCATAAATAATTAAAAGAACTTTCTAACTTTTTCCACATCATCATAATAATAAAAGCCCCTTCAGTCATAATTGACTATTGGAATGTGCCCCTGAGGTGACAGCCCTCGGTTGCTTTTTTTTCCTTGTGCTCCTTTTCTGACTTTTTTTTTTCTCTTTCACTTGTTATGAGAGCTTCTTTTCATCCAATCTGAGGTGGTGCCACAGAGAGCTTCACCACTTGATGCATTTGGCAGCTTCATCCTCCCAGGATGCTGGATTTATGTCCAATGCCCTCATCTCTGAACCTCAGCTGCAGTCACCCAACTATTCTTTTGCCATATACTAGTTGTCCATGGAAGATATCTTTCAGGATGCAACCATCTTCCATGAGGCGGACATGGCCAAGCCAGAGTATTCTGTGCTGTCTAAGCAGTGTATACATGCTTTGAAGGCCAGCACGTGACAACACCTTGATATTTGTCACTCTGTCCTTGCACAAAATACCGAGGATGTGGCGTAGACATCACAGATGGAAGGTATTGAGCCTTCTTTCTTGTTTAGCATGGGTTGTCCATGTTTTGCTGCCATATGTAAGTGTGCTGGTGCCACAGGCATTGTATACCACAGCTTTGGTCTTCATTGTGAGTTTCCCCAAAGCACGTGTTGTGAGGTGGGCAAAGGTGGCTGCAGCTTTGCAAATGTGGCTGTAACCAGTAACTGCTACTTTCCATGTTGTGCTGACACCATATGGTGAAAATGAAGTGCCCTCTCCAGGCCAGAGTTATATGGCTGTTATACAGCTGTTGCCCATGCAAAGATCTACTTGATTACAAATTTCCCCTTATTCTCTACTTTCATGTATAATCTAAGAGTGTGACTCAGGTATTCATACTTACAGGAATATTATAAGATCTGTGAAATCTGAATGAAACAGCAATTGTTGGCCTCTACCTATGATGATTCTAATGGGTGTTCACGATAACTTCCACCCAAACCACAATGAAACTCAGGTCGTTTCCATAGTTCTCATCAAGTGATATAATTGTTACTTCTGTTTCAGATGTTACTTTCGTACCAAACAAATTATTATTGTTAACATGTTTTTCAGCACAACACAAAAAGTCATTGTGCATACTACCAGCATTACACCCCCCTAGTTGACATGATAATTCTTTAAAAAAACTTGACTAATTTTTATTAGTGAAAAATACTTGCGTTAAAGATTCTCAATGTTTCTTCTAAAGAAAAGTCTAACCTTCTTCACATAAATGGACTTCCTTTTTCAGTTCCTCAACATGACTCTCAACACACGAAACATGCTCAACATCTAAGTTTCCACAGATCTGAAGGATGTTCTCTTTAGCTTGATCAACACTGACTGCATTATCTACACCAATGGATGCCGTGAGACCTACTACCTGCAAACATTTCAGAAACTAATATAAACAACTAAAACTGCATGTTATACGTGAAAGAAAATATTAACACACACTTTTCTTTCATGTACAACATGCAGTTTTGGTACAACATGCAGATTATTATCTATTTCATTTTTCCTGACTAACTTCTGAGTCAGTGTGCTCCAAGTCTTCCTTATGATGAGCAATGCATTCAATGTTTCGTATCTTCCATATTTCTCTTAATGTATTTTTCACTCATTCATTTCATTCGTTCATAAGCTGCTAGCTCCATAAGGAGCAAAGACCATCAACTACTTCATGTTAAGCCTGCCTGTCCTGTGCCATCCTTTCAAGATCTTTCATTGCCTTCTTTAAAATAAAAATCTTCAACTCAAATGTCAAGTCAGTCCCTCACACATGGATCTGAAACACGGACAGCAATAAATACAACAATCAAGAAGATAGATTTTCATAAATGGATGCTTGTGTAAAAAAGGAGGGTTCTTCTTCTTCTTCGTTCGCCTTCAGACTTCCACATTTATGACTCTAGTAAAGGGAGTAGTCAACTCAAGGTTTCTGACATCTCGTTTGCCTTCAGACTTCCACATTTATGACTCTAGTAAAGACAGTAGTCAACTCAAGGTTTCTGACATCTTGTTTGCCTTCAGACTTCCACATTTATGACTCTAGTAAAGGCAGTAGTCAACTCAAGGTTTCTGACATCTCGTTTGCCTTCAGACTTCCACATTTATGACTCTAATAAAGACAGTAGTCAACTCAAGGTTTCTGACATCTTGTTTGCCTTCAGACTTCCACATTAATGACTCTAGTAAAGGCAGTAGTCAACTCAAGGTTTCTGACATCTCGTTCGCCTTCAGACTTCCACATTTATGACTCTAATAAAGACAGTAGTCAACTCAAAGTTTCTGACATCTTGTTTGCCTTCAGACTTCCACATTAATGACTCTATAAAAGGCAGTAGTCAACTCAAGGTTTCTGACATCTCGTTTGCCTTCAAACTTCCACATTTATGACTCTAATAAAGGCAGTAGTCAACTCAAGGTTCCTGACATCGCCTTCAGACTTCCATATTTATGACTCTAATAAAGCCTTCTCCACCAACTATTAATGTCACCACAAAGGCCAGGTTGGACAAATGAACAGACAGTTTATTCTCACAAACGTTGCTCCACAAATATCATCTAGAAAGCCATTATATCCATTGATATAATATAGATATACAGCCATCACCGGTGTCAATACCTTGTCGAGGTGTGGCGGCTTGCGTACTCTGATTACCCCCAGACCTATGCCAGCGGGAGTTTTACTCCTGGAAGGTTCTACCAAGCTGGACAGGTTTGCGCGGGCAGGGGTCAGATGAAAGCAGACACCCTGGTCCTCCAGGTTGGGGGTTTTAGCATAGGGCTGACACCCCTGTCTATGTAAAAAACAATGAAGTTACGGAAACAACAACAAATGAACAAACTTTGCTGCGAGATGGACATCCGGAGTCTGAGGCTCATATGACTGTCAGTGGTGAAAGCCGAAAGGAAGCCACTGACATGAAAATGGATGTCCTAACCACAAAACTGATACAAGAATAGGATTTTGGAATGTCAGGACAATGAAAGAGATGGGAAAACTAAAACAGGTCACGGCAGAAATGAGAAACTATAGGTTACACATTCTAGGGATAAGCGAGAGCAGATGGACAGGGGCAGGAAAAGTTAAAACAGCAACAGGAGAAACAGTACTTTACTCTGGAAGAGAGGATGGACAGCACAATGAAGGTGTAGGAATAGAAAGGAATAGAAAGGACATTACTTGAATGGAAACCCATCAACAACAGACTGATAAGAATAAGACTGAGAGGGAGATTCACCAACACCACAATAATACAATGCCACACACCAACGAATGACAGCGATGAAGAGGTCAAGGATGAATTCTATCAACAACTGCAGAAAGAAATGGAAGACACACCTAGATATGATCTTATCATAGTAATAGGAGACCTTAATGTGAAAGTTGGAACACACAATATGTATAATGAAAGAGTAATGGAGAAATGCGGCAGCGGAACAGCAAACGAAAATGAGGATAAATTAATAAGTTTCTATAGCATTAACAACCTGGTCATTGGAGGAACACTTTTCCCACACAAAGAAATTCACAAATTAACATGGGAATCACCAAATGGTCAGGACAGAAACCAGATAGACCACATCATGATTAATGGTAGATGGAGACATGCATTACAAGATGTGAAGGTAAGAAGAGGTGCAGATGTGGGAAGTGATCACCATTTAGTAGTAGCAAAACTGAAAGTGAAACTCAGAATGGCTGGACCAGCTGTAACTACACAGAAAAGGTTTGACATCAGCAAATTGAAGGACCCCTTACCAGAAAAGCTTTTGTGGCTGATATAAAGAAGCTATATCAATTTGCCAAAAGTCAGGAAAAGACATTGACTGATGATGTAGATCAGAAATTCAACACCATTTCAACAATATATAAGGAAAGCAGCAAATCATGCTTGGGATTCCAGGAAAGGAAGAAGCAAGACTGGATAACACCAGAAACATTAATTACCATAACAATGAGAAAGGAAATGAAAAGAAAGAAAACAGAAGCAAAGTCCCCCAGGTTAAAGCAACTATATAGCGAACAGTACAGTCAGCTGGACAAGGAAGTTAAACACCAATCCCGAGCCAACAAAAGGAATTTCCTAGACGATCTTGCAAGACAGGCAGAAGAGGCAGCACTGAGAAATGAACAAAGCACAGTATACAAAATAACTAAATTCATCTGCGGTAAACGAGGTGCAAACAATATTACATTAGTAAGAGATAAGCAAGGAAGTCTCATCACAACAGCAGAGAGACAGGAAACAAGATGGGCAGAGCATTTCAGAGAAACTCTGAACAAGGATCCACCAGAGACACAATTGAATGTTCCTGAGGCTGAAAATGATCTAGATGTTAATACAGACATTCCACGAAAAGAAGAAATCATCACAGCAATCAAAGGGTTAAAGAACGGAAAACCTCCTGGCCATGATAACTTAAATGCAGAGTTATTTAAGACAGACCCTGAGCTAGCAGCAGAACTATTAGAACCACTATTTGCACAAGTCTGGAAAACAGGAACAACACCAACAGAGTGGAACAAAGGAATAATTGTCAAATTGCCCAAGAAGGGAGATCTTGTAGACTGCAATAATTGGAGAGGAATCACTCTTCTCTCAGTTCCCAGCAAAATACTAGGCAGGATAATTATACAGAGAATTTCAAAAGCAGTAGATACAAACTGAGGAAAGAACAAGCAGGATTTAGAAAGAACAGAAGATGTGTAGATCATATATTTACCCTCAGGAACATTATAGAGCAGTGCTCAGAATGGCAAAGACAGCTGTACATTAATTTTGTTGATTTTGAAAAGGCTTTTGACAGTATACATAGGGACAGTTTATGGAAAATACTGAGGGCTTATGGAATTCCAAGCTGCATAGTGTCAATCATAAAAAGCCTCTATGCCAACTTTACGTATAGTGTTGGGCAGAGCAACCTAACCTTTGAGATAAAGACAGGAGTATGACAGGGATGCCCCTTATCAACCACTCTATTTTTAACAGTCATAGACTGGGTGATGCGCCAGACAACAGAGGGCAGTCCAAGAGGAATAAGATGGACTACATTTTCTACATTGGAAGATCTGGAATATGCAGATGACATTGCACTGCTAACACATTCACATCAACACATCTAGGAAAAAACGGATAGACTTAATAAGTATAGCCAGCAGGAGGGCTTGAACATCAATTTAAAGAAGTCAGAGGTCATGACGCTCAATGTGAGCGACCCTGAGCCCATATCAGTAAGGAATCAGCAACTGGTACAGACAGACACCTTCACATACCTAGGATGCATAGTAACACCAGACGGCGGGGCAGGCAAAGACATCAACATCAGAATGAATAAGGCAAAAACAGCCTTTTTTAGCCTAAACAACATCTGGAAGTCCTCTCAATACAGCACAAGCACCAAATTAAGATTATATCATTTACATCATAAGCAAAAGTTCCGGCATTACCCTATGTTACTTTCATGGGCCTATAGCTGACGAGAGTAACAGGTAGGATCTGAAAATTTTCGAGGTGATTCATTATTTTTCGTGCTACTATCTTTTCTAGCAGTTTACCATAGACACTCTGCATTGTAATAATTCTATAGCTGCTGAAAAGCGTGGGGTCTTTACCGGGTTTAGGAAGTGGTCATAGGTAACTATGCAACCATTCTTCTGGCACCAGAGCATTCTGTAAGCTGTTGTTGAAATCACTCACTACACTCTTAATGCCTGAGTCATCGAGCTGTTTTATGTGGTGATACTGTACACCATCAGGGCCCAGGGCAGTGTTCCTACTGGATTCTAAAGTGCACATAATGTCTTCTTTGGTTATGAGGTCGAAATATATGTTGCCTCTTCTGTCGCTTCCCAGAATATGGTCTTTGATTTCTTGGTGGGCAGCTTCATCATCTTTATCTGTCTGAGTCATATAACGCTCGAGTAATACATGTCCCTTTTCAGCATTGGTCTTCAGGCTTATTCCTGTCGAGCTGAGAATATTAGGAATTGGTTGGCCTGTACTTTTCCTACTCATTCTTCGATGTGAGGCCCAGAATTTCTGTAGAGTTTTGTCAGTGCCCACCTATGTCACAAAGGCCTCCCGCACTGTGTCTTTGGCTTCTCTTGCCAAGCTCTTGAAGTGATTGATTGCTCTTTGTTTTTTCTCTTTAAAATCTTCCACCTCTTCATAATTCATCATCCTTCTCTTTCATGCTATTTGCCATAACTTTGTCGCTCTTTCCTTTTCCAGCAATGCTGTCTCCACTGTCTCATTCCATCAGGCCGGTTGTGTAAAAGGTGTCATTAATTAATGTGGAAGTATGAGGGCGAACAAGGAAGTCTGAGGATGAACAAGATGTCAGGAACCTTGAGCTCACTACTACCTTTATTATAGTCATTAATGTGGAAGTCTGAGGACGAATGAGGAAGTCTGAGGATGAATGAGAAAGTCTAAGGATGAATGAGGAAGTCTGAGGATGAACAAGGATGTATGAGGATGAAAGAGATGTCAGGAACCTTGAGCTGACTACTACCTTTATTTGAGTCATTAATGTGGAAGTCTGAGGATGAACAAGGAAGTCTGAGGGCAAATGAGGAAGTCTGAGGGCAAATGAGGAAGTCTGAGGGCAAACAAGGAAGTTTGAGGGTGAATGAGGAAGTCTGAGGGCCAATGAGGAAGTCTGAGGGCGAGCAAGGAAGTCTTGGGAATGCATATATCATGAACTCAAAGAATTACCTATACTTAAAAAAGAACTTTGTTAATGAAAATATTTTGCGTGTACGTGGATTTTTATTTGATTTCATATTTAAATCTAGGATGATAGTGAATATGTTAATGAAACGAAAGTGATGAATAAATTTTAATTACTGTCTTCTTTTTTTTTTTTAAATGTCTCAACTGTCAGTTAAGCAACTATAAGTATTTCTCACCTGTGGTAATTTGACACTTGTTTGTTGACCTCTTCTTTTCGCGTCAATAATCTGCTGTTTTCTCTTGAGATACACATGCATGAGCATGTTATAGGGCTCATCCCCTCGTGTATGGTGACACTCGTCAAACACCATCATAGAGAATTTGTCCAGATGGTCCGGACCATTCCTGATTAGGTGGTTCTCCAGGATGCGAGGGGTCATAACAATGACATCAAACTCAGGGATGATCAATTCCAGGTGTAGACTATATTTGCTATCTCCAGTTAAGCTGGTGACCTGGAAATAACAGGGCACCTCACTTTTTATCTGTTGAAACTTCCTCCTCTCAAAACATGTTTATTTCCCATCCTTCATATTTAAATTTTTTCTTTTTTTTAATAAAGTATCCCATTCAGCCCTTGATGGGTTATAATTAGGACATATGGTGTACTAATTCAAGAAAATAAAGTCAGATTTCCAATACCCAAATATGGTGCCTTCTTCCCCCCTCCACTCAGTCCAAATAGAGTAAATGCAACCAAATTTAAGTGAATGTTTTTGTGTGTGACCTCCCCTTTCCAAGAAACAAACAAACAATAAACAAACAAACAAACAGACAAACAAAACTAAAATGAAGTCTCTCATAACTGCCCTGTTGTTACTTACTTACTTAGTCGTTCCCCTTCTACCGTGAGGTGTAGAGGTTTGGAAGAGAGAGCACCAGACTATCCTATCGGCTGTCTTCCTCCTGGCCTGGTTACATTCTAGTCTTCGGTCCTTCAAAGATTGTCTAATGTTGTCCTCCCAGCAAACTCTGGGTTGTCCTGGGGGTCTGGATCCCTGGCTCTTTGATTCCCAAGCTTGTCGAGGTAGCCAATCTTCTCCCATTCTGCAGACATGGCCAAACCATCTTAGTTGGGACTGTTCTACTTGGGTCTGCAGGGGGTGGGATTTTAGGCCTTGACGTATTGTCTGGTTGCGGACCATGTCTCTTCTTGTAATTCAACCACCTTCCTCAGATACCTCATTTCTGAGGTTTGGATCTGGCTTTTGTGGGTTGTAGTCATGGCCCATGACTCGCATCCATATGTCAAGACTGGGACACAGGTGGAGCGGTATACAGCCATCTTCGTTTTCTTACCAACCTCTCTCTTGCTGAGGAATTCTTGATTTATGGCCTGAAAAAGTTTCCCAGCTGCTGCTTTTTGAGTGGCCAACTCTTCTTTGATGCCTCCCTTTCGGTCTATAATAGCTCTGAGATATTTAAAGTGGTCGACCTGCTTCAGGACCTGTTCTCCCAGCTTAATCTGATGTCTTCTTTCTTCTCGTGATATCACCATGGATTTTGTTTTAGAGCTGCTTATGACCATCCCTCTCTTCTCCAGCTCTTCCTTCCAGACTTGCAGGTTGGATTGAAGATGTGCCTCTGATTTAGCAATCAGGGCAACATCATCAGCAAATGCCAGCTCTGAAATACAGACCTGTCTCATCTTCCAGTCTGCCATCACCGGTGTCAATACCTTGTCGAAGTATGGCGGCTTGCATTCCCTGATTACCCCCAGAGCTATGCCAGTGGGAGTTTTACTCCTGGAAGGTTCTACCAAGCTGTACAGGTTTGCGCGGGCAGGGGTCAGACGAAAGCAGACACCCTGGTCCTCCAGGTTGGGGGTTTTAGCATAGGGCTGACACCCCTGTCTATGTAAAAAAAAATTGAAGTTACAGAAACAACAACGAATAAACAAACTTTGCTGCGGGACGGACATCCGGAGTCTGAGGCTCGTATGAATGTCAGTGGTGAAAGCCAAAAGGAAGCCACTGACATGAGAATGGACATCCTGACCGCAAAACATGATACAAGAATAGGATTTTGGAATGTCAGGACAATGAATGAGACGGGTAAACTAAAACAGGTCACGGCAGAAATGAGAAACTATAGGTTACACATTCTAGGGATAAGCGAGAGCAGATGGACAGGGGCAGGAAAAGTTAAAACAGCAACAGGAGAGGCGGTGCTTTGCTCTGGAGGAGAGGGTGGACAGCACAGTGGGGGTGTGGCCATTGTTCTACGGAGGGGAGTGGAGGGGACATTGCTGGAATGGAGGCCCATCAACGGCAGATTGATGGGATTGGGATTGAGAGGTGGATTCACCAATGCTGCAGTAATACAGTGCTACGCACCGGCGGATGACAGCGGTGAAGAGGTCAGGGATGGGTTCTGTCGGCGGCTGCAGAGGGAGATGGAGGGCACACCTGGATATGATCTTGTTGTAGTAGTGGGAGACCTCGGTGCAAAAGTTGGTGCACGCAGTACATGTAATGAAAGAGTGGTGGGGGGGGGGATGCAGCAGCGGAGCGGCAGACGAGGGTGGGGATGAATTAATAAGTTTCTGTAGTGTTGACAATCTGGTCATTGGAGGAACACTTTTCCCACATAAAGAAATTCACAAATTAACATGGGAGTCACCAGGTGGTCGGGGCGGAAACCAGATGGACCACATCGTGGTTGGCGGTAGATGGAGACATGCATTGCAGGATGTGAAGGCAGGAGGAGGTGTAGATGTGGGAAGTGATCACCATTTGGTGGTGGCAAAGCTGAGGGTGAGGCTGGGAAGGGCTGGGCCAACTGTGGCTATGCAGAAGGGGTTTGGCGTCGGCAGGTTGAGGGACCCTCTTGCTGGAAGGGCTTTTGCGGCTGACATGGAGAAACGATATTGATTTGTCAGGAGTCGGGAGGAGACATTGACTGATGATGTGGACTGGAGGTTCAACGCCATTTCAACAATATGTAAGGAGGGCAGCGGATCATGCTTGGGATTCCAGGGGAAGAAGGGCGGGACTGGACACCATGGCACTGAGAGGGGAAATGAGGGGAGGGAAATCGGAGGCAGGGTCCCCCAGGTTGAAGCAACTATGTAGCGAACAGTGTGGTCAGCTGGACAGGGAAGTTGGACGCCAGGCCCGAGCCAAGGGGGGGAATTTCCTGGGCGATCTTGTGAGACGGGCAGAAGAGGCAGCGCTGAGAGATGAATGGGGCACAGTGTACAAGATAACTAGGTTCATCAGCGGAAAATGATGTGCAAACAATGTTACATTAGTGGGAGATAAGCGGGGAAATCTCGTCATGACAGCGGAGGGACGGGAGACAAGGTGGGTGGAGCGCTTCGGAGAGGCTCTGGGCAGGGGGAGCCACCGGAGACACAGTTGAATGTTCCTGAGGCTGAAAATGATCTGGATGTGAATGCAGACATTCCACGGGGGGAGGAGATCATCACAGCGGTCAAGGGGTTGGGGAGCGGAGGGGCTCCTGGCCATGATGACTTGGGTGCAAAGCTATTTGGGGCGGACCCTGAGCTGGCAGCGGAACTATAGGAAACCACTGTTTGCATGGGTCTGGAGGGCGGGGATGGCGCCATTGGAATGGAATGGGGGAATGGTTGTCGGGTTCCGGGGGGGGTGGGGGGGGGGGGGGGGGAAGAGAGATCTTGCGGACAGCTGTGGTTGGAGAGGGGTCGCTCTTCTCTCAGTTCCCAGCAAAATACTAGGCAGGATAATTTATACAGAGAATTTCAAAAGCAGTAGACCACAAACTGAGGAAAGAACATGCAGGATTTAGAAAGAACAGAAGATGTGTAGATCATATATTCACTCTCAGGAACATTATAGAGCAGTGCTCAGAATGGCAAAGACAGCTGTACAAGTACATTAATTTCGTTGATTTTGAAAAGGCTTTTGACAGCATACATAGGGACAGTTTATGGAAAATACTGAGGGCTTATGGAATTCCAAGCTGCATAGTGTCAATCATAAAATGCCTCTATGCCAACTTTACATGTAGTGTTGGGCAGAGCGGCCTGGCCTTTGGGGTGAGGACAGGGGTGCGACAGGGATGCCCCTTGTCAACCACTCTATTTTTGACAGTTGTGTATTGGGTGTTGCGCCGGACGGCGGAGGGCAGTCCAAGAGGAATGGGATGGACTGCATTTTCTTCATTGGAGGATCTGGCGTATGCAGATGACGTTGCACTGCTGGCACATTCGCATCAGCACGTCCAGGAAAAGGCGAATGGGACTTGGTAAGTTTAGCCAGCAGGTGGGCTTGGACATCAATTTAAAGAGGTTGGGGGTCATGACGCTCGGTGTGGGCAATCCTGGGCCCATGTCGGTAGGGAATCGGCGGCTGGTACGGACGGACGCCTTCACATGCCTAGGGTGCGTGGTGACTGAAGGAAAATGAAAGAGAGGCAGACCGGAAACAACCTGGCGGGGGGCTGTGGGGGCTGGGATGCGGGGAGTGAACCAGGGTTGGGGCACTGTGCGAGGGATGGCTGCCGACCGAGCAAAGTGGAATCAATTTGTTGTTGCCCTACAAGACGCCACTAGGCGTGATGGCCACTGACTGCTTTGATGGTCAGCTGCTAAGGATCAAAGAAGAAGAAGAAGAATCATCTTCCAGTACCCCACTGAATACTTTATTGTTCTCTCCTTACATGCCTTGATGACATCATCCATGAGGAGTATGAAAAGATAAGGTGACAGGATATCATCTTGTCTTACACCAATGGTGGTCCTGAAATCTTCTGACTTATGGTTTGCTGTCCTCACATAATTTCTGCAAGACTTGTAGAAGCTCTGTATAGCATGAATCAGAGGTGCCGGAATGTTCTTCCTTGCCAAACAGTCCCAAAGTTTGCTCCAGGGGACCCTGTCAAACGCCTTTTCCAGATCTATGAAACAAAGATAGATCTCCCTCTTATACTCAAGGGCCTTTTCACTCAGCTGTCTGAGTGTGATGATTAGGTCTTGAGTACTTTGGTTAGCTCAGAATCCGCACTGGACCTCATCCAATTGTGGCTCAGCTAGTCTCTGCTCTAGGATTTTAGAGTAGATTTTATTAGGGACACTGAGAAGGGATATGCCTCTATGGTTTCCACATTGTCGATTTGCCCTGTTGTTAACAAGGTGAAAATGGGTGAGAAAGCCCAGGGGTGTCTGAGATTACATCAAATCCACCAATTATCTGTCATCAGCCATAAAAGCACTCCATCAGACTTCCTGTTTTCCTCACATCATCATTGATCCTTATAGATATTTAAAATAAATATGTAAAATGGAACTTAACTATGTAAGATATTGATTCTGCTACAGATTAATATGAAATAAATGTATCACCTAAATTAATCAACAACTCTATCTTTCGCAAGAAACATTGCTCAAAACCAAAAATGTACTTCATGATAAAGTTTTAAGCGTGTACAGATGTTAACATAGAATTATCCAATTACTTTTATTCTACTTTACAATCTGGCTTATTTCTTGGTAACATAAACCTATCTTATCTAAATGATGATGTTTCAACTCTTCTGTGGCTATTTCAGATTACCATTTCTTTTTTTAAACCAAATTTTTTTTCTCATTTTGATAACGTAATCTCACAGCTGCAGTTCATACAAGAGCAACATACAATAACAAGAAATAATGTTACCTACATATATTTGGTAACAGATGAATATGGAGACCTTTGTACGAGTCTAGCAACATCAACAAATTTTAACAGAAATCACCACTGGTGGAACACATTTTGGCACTGGTTGTCTGCAAGAAGACCAACTGCATGTGGTGGACTCCCAGATTTATTTATTCACCATTTTCCTTGTATGCTCCTTAGGAAAAATGTTGCTGTCCCCCTTCCCCACCACGATTTTAGGAATTCTGTGCAAAACGCTAATTTACCAGACCTATACAAACGCTAATTTACCAGACCTATGCAAACACTAATTTACCAGACCTATACAAACGCTAATTTACCAGACCTATACAAACGCTAATTTACCAGACCTATACACAACCTAAAATTAGTTGTCTCTTGCAGTATTCCTAAGGGTTGATCTATTCTTCCTTCATCTTTTCAGAGACTCAGGAAACCCAACCATACTCATGAAGAAGTGTCACAAAATGGACAAGAAGAGAAGAAATTTGCTGTATGATAATGCTGAGAGGCACACACATTTTCATACAATCAGATTTTTTTAAGACAGGATCTTACCTTAAAATGTTTTGGCAGAAATCTTTGAAGAACATGATACTGTTGCATGACTAGTGGGACAGTTCTTGCAAAAAATACCACTTTTCTTGTCTGGCTCAGATCAGCTGCGAAAAATAATTGGTGTTAGATATTGCTGCTAGTTCAAATGTTACAGCAGTTTTTAGTTCTCAAGAGGCATTCGTCATTTTCTTGGAAATGTGGTAGTGAACATGCCAGCTTTTTTATGTGGCAGACCATGGTCCATGCTTTGCAAGGAATCCAGCAACTGATCAGAAAAGACAAAGATTATGAGTATAAATGCAGTAACTAACACTAACAGCCAGTTCCCACATGGATAAACATCTCTACAAGATGTGGACTCACATAAACATCTTCTCATCTCTTGTTCCACTAGCACCTGTCTGGTTCAATCCTTGTATTATGTGCAAGCACCCATTTATGAAAGTCTTAATTGTTGTTTCTGTTGTTCTCCATGTTTCTGAGCCACATAGCAGTACTGATTTGACATTTGAGTTGAAGATTCTGATTTTTGTGTTGGTCTTTATTTCTTCCGATTTCCACATAGCCCCCAAAGCAATGAAGATCCCTTTGCCTTCTGTATTCTTATTTTGATGTCATTGTCTGTTCCTCCAACTTATCTATACTGCTGCTGAAATATATGTATGACTGTACATCTTGGGAAGCAAATTTTCTTATTGCTGCTGTGGACTTGATGTCAGTCACAGTTACAAGCAGATGAAAAAGAGAAGGTATTTTAATTTATTGACTTGTTTCAAAACTGTCCCATTTACTTTTTATATTTGATAATAACTTCTGGAGAAGTCCTTTTCTTTGAGATGACACTCACTTCTGTCAGTAATTGCAAAGCCAAAATAATACAGACTTGGATGACCTCAGAATAGTGCTCTACAAACTTTGTCAACTATTCAAAAGTGGTGTGATCCAATGGATCCCATCTCATTGTAACATCACCGGCAATGAAGAGGCTGACAGAATAACAACAGAAGGTTCACATCTACCTCAGCCTGATGCAAGCATAACTTTCGAGGCGGCAAAGAGTTTTATCAGAATCAGATACAGAAACTAATGGAATGCAGAACATCCAGGTCACACATGGAATGATGCTTACTACCAGCTCCACAAAAGAGAACAAGTGGTAATCTTCAGACTCCTCACTAGCCACAACAGATTGAGATACCATCTATTCAACAAGCTAAAGATAGGAACTACCGATCAGTGTAACTGTGGCACTGATAAAATGACTGCTGAACATCTGCGTCAAAGTTGCCCCTTATATGCAGTACAGAGAAAGCGCATGTGGCCAACGCCAGCTCCTTTCGTGGAAAAGCTTTACGGGGATTAAAATAGCCTCAAACTGACTACTGCTTTCTTTGAGAACATTCAAGTGGACGTGTGAGAGTGGACAATGTCTGAGAGTGGACAATGTCTGAGAGAGTACGAAGAAGAAGAAGAAAAGACTGGTTTTTTTTTTGCTATTTCAGCTCAGATTTTTTCATTTTACTTTCTTTCACTACTGTATCAAGCATTTCCTTTCACTACTGTATCAAGCATTTCCTTTCACTACTGTATCAAGCATTTCCTTTCACTACTGTATCAAGCATTTCCTTTCACTACTGTATCAAGCATTTCCTTTCACTACTGTATCAAGCATTTCCTTTCACTACTGTATCAAGCATTTCCTTTCACTACTGTATCAAGCATTTCCTTTCACTACTGTATCAAGCATTTCCTTTCACTACTGTATCAAGCATTTCCTTTCACTACTGTATCAAGCATTTCCTTTCACTACTGTATCAAGCATTTCCTTTCACTACTGTATCAAGCATTTCCTTTCACTACTGTATCAAGCATTTCCTTTCACTACTGTATCAAGCATTTCCTTTCACTACTGTATCAAGCATTTCCTTTCACTACTGTATCAAGCATTTCCTTTCACTACTGTATCAAGCATTTCCTTTCACTACTGTATCAAGCATTTCCTTTCACTACTGTATCAAGCATTTCCTTTCACTACTGTATCAAGCATTTCCTTTCACTACTGTATCAAGCATTTCCTTTCACTACTGTATCAAGCATTTCCTTTCACTACTGTATCAAGCATTTCCTTTCACTACTGTATCAAGCATTTCCTTTCACTACTGTATCAAGCATTTCCTTTCACTACTGTATCAAGCATTTCCTTTCACTACTGTATCAAGCATTTCCTTTCACTACTGTATCAAGCATTTCCTTTCACTACTGTATCAAGCATTTCCTTTCACTACTGTATCAAGCATTTCCTTTCACTACTGTATCAAGCATTTCCTTTCACTACTGTATCAAGCATTTCCTTTCACTACTGTATCAAGCATTTCCTTTCACTACTGTATCAAGCATTTCCTTTCACTACTGTATCAAGCATTTCCTTTCACTACTGTATCAAGCATTTCCTTTCACTACTGTATCAAGCATTTCCTTTCACTACTGTATCAAGCATTTCCTTTCACTACTGTATCAAGCATTTCCTTTCACTACTGTATCAAGCATTTCCTTTCACTATTGTTCACTTTTTGCTATTAAGACAGAGGCATCAGTGTATCTTAAGTTTTTTACATTAAGTCCACCAACTGATATTCCTGGCACATCCTCTAAGAATCGCATTATGTTTTCACTGTACAGACTGAAAAGACCAGATGACAGCACACAATCCTGCATAACATTTTTCAGCTGCTAAACATTTCTATTTGGCTGCTAATTCCTGTAGGTCCTGTTTGTTGCCAGCATATATTCTTTATTATTCTCAGGTCTTGTCACTGATGTTTATACTTTCTAACATTTTGTTAATTTCCTTATGTTTTTTCGATGGGGTCAGAGTGGCTAAGAGGTATAGTGTCTGCCTTGATTTCTAAAAGTACCAGGTTCGATTCCCAGTAGAGGGAATATAATTTAAGGACATTTTTTGCACAAGTGGTCCTAATGATGTCATACTCCCCCCTGATCTCTTGGGTAGTGAGATCAGATACCTAACCTTCTCAAATAATGGCAAAAAAATAGGAGGACCCATGTTCAAGTTGTGCATGTTAAAAATTCGACGGCAGTTGGAAATCATAAAGAGCAGGCCATAAGGCCGCTGTAGTGACAAAATTTAAAAATTAGAAACCTACCCACCTCAAAAGAATTTATAGAATGTATGATTCCTATATACACACATTGGGATTCTCAACAGGTGCTACAGAGTTCGTGCACTGTTCTGAGATCCTCCTTGTGTGATCTAAGGGAGGAGACTGGAGCACAAATGGAGTTAGTCGTGTGCAATGAAGATATTCCTTAGTACCAAAACCAAACGTTATGTTTCACTTTGTGAAATGCCATAGTATAGTCTAGCACAGTAAGGAATCTACTATTACTTACACAGTTCTTGCTACTGATGCTCTTTTAATATATATGGCATTGTCTGTGCCTTTAAGTTCTACAAACCTGCATTGTTCATCACCAATATCTGGCTTTATCTCATTTCTGATGACAATTCTTACCAATACTTTGGTCACATGACTCATTAGGTTGGCAGAATGAATAAAATCAGGTGTAAAGAATCAGTGTACTAAATACAAACAAGATGGAGTGGGTTCCAATCACAGTGCAGGCAGTATAAAAACAACAGGAGAATAACACTCCGGATTTATGGCCCAAGTGGGCTGCACCTCCTCTCCCCCATTAACTCTTAGTATCCGGCTGGCCTTTTCACGAGGACGATGGACTTTCGCTATTTTACGGCCGGCCTTCTAGAGCGACCGTAGTCAGTTTAGACCAGTGGTGGCCAAGCTAAGGTTGGCCGAGAGCCAGATTATGGTAAAGGGTAACACCCGAGGGCCAGACCTATAAAATCCTTTAAAAATAACGTTCTGATATTTAGTTTTACATATATAATGAACCACGTACAGAAAGCAACGGCAAACTACTTTACTGCACATCTGCCAAGACATGTATACCAGTCTTCGAACTGAAATTACTGTAAAAAAAAACAATAATGAATCTGTTGTTTTAATTTGTTTTGTAATTTGTAATATGACATGTAATTATTTATTTCAAACATACATTTGTGTGTTATTTCATTGTGAAGAGTGTGGATTCAACCAATAAGAGGCCGGCCAAAAAAGGTATGCGGGTCGGTCAAAACTGGTTGGCGGGCCGGATCTGGCCAACGGGCCGTAGTTTGGCCACCGCTGGTTTAGACAGTTTCCGCGTCAATAGCTAAAGATTTAACATTATTTACATACTTTTCTTCCCAAAAAGAGTTCTAATGCCATTTCCGGTACACCTCATGTTTGAAAACTGAAGTTTGTGTTAAATATTGATCGATTTTGATTACATTTAGTACGGTTCATTACTCAAAAAAAAATTTTTTTGGTCTGTCTGAGAATGGCTTCGTGTTCAAATGGTAGTTCGAAAAGATTATCAGCTGAACATGCCTCACAGCTTATTAAATCATGGATTGATAATGACAGCATTGAATTTTTCTAGTACTGATAGTTCAGATTACGTTGAATTTAGCAATACATTAGCAGATTCTGAGGACAAGGGGGCATGTCCATTAGGTGGACCTAGTTATAGAACTGGTAGGGGATTGCTAAAAAGGAAAGGTAAATGCCCTAAAAATGAAAGAGAAGATAGATCTAGATCGCAGCTGAGATCGGTAATTACTGAATCTGGTAATGCAGAGCTTCAGAACAACAATATTATTGAACAGGAGATTGAATGGAATGAAGTTGATAAGGGTTCAACTCAGAATGCATTTCGCTTTGCTCCACCTCAGGGTAGGACTCCTGGTGTGAATCCAGATATTGTCCCCGAAGACTCACCAGCACTTTTTTGCCTCAAAGCCCTTTTTACAGAGGAAATATTGGAACAATTTGTTGTGTCTGTCAATGATTATGCTGATCACCTCTGTCAGTCAAAAGCAGCAACAGCCAGCACTAGGTCTGTTTATCGCAACTGGCATCCAATAACACTTCATGAACTTTACAGGTTTTTTTCTGTTATCATAGCCATGGGCATTGTCAAAAAACCAAAAATGAGTGATTACTGGTCTCAGGAGCCTTATATACAGACTCCTTGGTTCAGGCAGATATTTACAAGGGACAGGTTTCAAGCATTGTATCACACAATGTTCCATGTAAGTGATGTTGACGCGCAGGGAAAAGCAAAAATCGAGCCGTTTCTGCAGAAACTCCTAACACGATTTCAGGAAGCATTTTATCCCTACAAAGAGCTGTCTTTAGATGAAATGGTGATAGGGTGGAAAGGCAGGTGGGCACATAAAATGTTCAATGCCTCAAAGCCTAAGAAATATCATGTCAAGACCTTCGGCCTTTGTGACAGTAGTACTGGTTACGTTGTCAATTTGTTGATTTACTTCGGTGCCAATACATCATACAGTCCTGAGCTAGATGTAAAGAGCCAACAAGCCATCAAAGTCTTTGATACACTGCTAAAACCTTGTGGAAAAGGCCATCATATTTATGCAGATTGTTACTATACAAGTTTTGCATTGCTGCAATATCTTACCGACAACAATCAGTATTTTACTGGAACTGTAAATATAAATCGTAAAAATTTTCCAAAGGCGTTGAAGACTACATAACTGATGCATCTCCAGATGAAATGGTTTCTCGATCTAGAAAGTAAATTTCTTTGTGTAATGTTTAGAGATAAAAAGGCAAAAAAGTCATGCATTCTAGTGTCAAGTTCTGCAACTGTGGAAACCAAAGAAATCACAAATCGTTTCGGCGAAAGAAAGCACAAACCCGCTATGATTGATGACTACAACCAACGAATGAATGGATGTGACAAGGCTGACCAGTGTGTAACAACCTATGGAACATTCAACAGAAGAACCAGAAAGTGGTGGAAGAAAATATTCTTTTGGATTTTTTAAGTTTCCCAGTTGAATGCTTTTGTGTTGTTTGCACTCAGCAGATCAGATAATTCAAAGAAGCAGACCCTACTGCAGTTCAAGAATGAGTTAATTACAGAACTTAGTCATATTGCTTCTGATATTATCCAGAATATCCCACACAGAGTACCTCATGCAAATCAACACAACAGTCTGTTGAACCGTCTGTGTGGAACCAGACACATTGTAAAAAAATCGACATTTCTGCGCAGGTGCATCATTTGTAGCACCCCTCAAGTTAGAGTGAGAACATATTTTTATTGTGATGGGTGCACAGATCATCCACACCTTCACCCAAATGACTGCTTTGCCAAATACCATGAGGCAAAGTAGTTTAATTTTAAGAATGAAGGGAAAATTTACATTGTATATAGTAAACTTTCAGATTTGGAGTGCATCTTCAAAAATGTGCCAACAAATTTTTAATTGTAATAAAAATAGTATTTATAAAAAGGAGGAGCAGCTGAAACTTTTCTACATTGTGTGAGTGTACTTTCAAATGGAAGTAGTTTTAGGAGTTTCTGGCTTCAAATTGGATTATTTTTGTGGGTAAGTACAACTCTTTTTCAAATTTTTTAATATTTAAACTTTCCTGCACTCTGTACTGTATAGGCATGTTGCATGTTTAAAATCATTCAACATTTCAGTTAGGTGCATGTCAAAAGGCTTTCTTTTCTCTACATTGTAATACATAACATTTTATGTTATCATTATAAATAAATTATTTAATGCAAATTCAGTAACGGTAGTCATGTCTAAATAAAGGCTAAAATATTTTTGCGTTGTGTCTGAATATACCAAAAAAGTTCAGATTGTTATAAAAAATTTATTTGTGCTCAAAAACAACTGCAACTTTCCTACATTATGTGAAAATGGCTGTAGTTTAAAATAAAAGTAGTTTTATGGATTGAAGTTTACCAGAATTAATTACACATAGTGATAAGTACAAATTGTTTTTCATTTTTTTACATTAAAAAGTTTTTTTTCATTCATTAATCTATATATAATCTACTGAACAGATCAGTTAGGTGCATGTCAAAGGAGTTTCATTTCTCTACATTCTGATATATAACACTTGATGTTATCATTATAAATAAAGTATTTAATGCAAAATCAGTACTGGTAGTCATGTCTGTAAATATAGGATTAAAATATTTGTGCGCTTTGTCTAAATTACCAAACAATTTCAAATTGTTATTAAAACTTTATTTGTGCTCAGAAACAACTGCAACTTTACTACATTATGTGCAAATGGATGTAATTTAAAATAAAAGTAGTTTTATGGGTGTAAGTTTACCAGAATTAATTACACATAGTGATAAGTACAAATTGTTTTTCATTTTTTTACATTAAAAAGTTTTTTTTCATTCATTAATCTATATGTTGCATGCATGTTTAAAACCACTGAACCATTCAGTTAGGTGCATGTCAAAGGAGTTTCATTTCTCTACATTTTGATATATAACACTTGATGTTATCATTATAAATAAAGTATTTAATGCAAAATCAGTAATGGTAGTCATGTCTGTAAATTTAGAATTAAAATATTAGTGCGCTTTTTCTAAATATACCACAAAATTTCAAATTGTTATAAAAACTTTATTTGTGCTCAGAAACGACTGCAACTTTCCTACATTATGTAAAAATGGATGTAGTTTAAAATAAAAGTAGTTTTAGGAGTTGAAGTTTACCAGAATTAATTACACATGTTGATAAGTACAATTTGATTTTAAATTTTTAAAATTTTCTGCACTCATTACTGTATATGGTGAATGCATGTTTAAAACAACTGAACAATTTAGTTACGTGCATGATATAGGAGTTTCATTTCTTCACATTTTGATATATAACACTTTATGTTATCTTTATAAATAAATTTTTTAATGCAAAATCTGTAAATGTAGTCATGTTAAAAATGTACTCTCTGAAATTAGCTCGTAAAAACGTGGTTTTTGAGCTCGTATACTAAGAGTTAATCAAAAAGATAAAAAGGGGCAAAATGCTTTTCTGATGAGGGAATTCTGCTGATGATCAGACTCTCCAGTTATAATACTATGTATAGAGTTTTCTATTACTACAGCCACAGGAAATAATTTGATGTAATGAAAATACAGCAGATAATTATTCTGAATTCAGTTTACCCTGTTGTTCTTGCAGGTGACTCAGAATGATGTAAACTGCTACTATAGTTTTTCCGCAGCCTGTTGGAGCGCAGATGATCGTATTTTTTCCTCTGAGTGCTGTTTCTGCCAGCTCTTTCTGATACTCTCTCAGTTCAAGTTTTGGAGTTTCTAAGCAACAGAAATTATAGTTAATGCAAATCTAGGAAACAAATATCACATGTTTAACATGCTACTTAATTTCTGAAAGTTGGTTCTAACGAAATTAAATGTGTTTTTAATGTAATATTAACTGCCTGCATCTTGCTAAAACAACTACTGTCATAGGATTCATTTTCTGAACTATCAGGGTCTTCTCAACTAATAAAATCACATAATCCATCTTTCGAACTACTAGAATCACAGAATTCACCTTCTCAACAAATAGAATCACAGAATTAATATTCTGATTTATTAAAATCACAATTTTCATCTACTTAACAACTAGAATTATAGAATTCATCTTAACAAGTAGAATCACAGAATTCATCTTCTCAACAACTAGAATCACAGAATTTATCTTCTCAACTAGAATCACAGGATTCATCTTCTGAATTATTAGAATCACAGGGGCAAAGTCTTTTACAGACAGGGGGTATGATGTGTTGGTGTTGTGGGTGGTGGGTTTCCCCCCTTGCTTCACCCTAGGTCTAGTGAATTCTTGTTCATGAAAGGAGCGACCATTGCGGTGTTAGTCTCTTGGCCTAGCAAAACCTCTCATACCCCAAGATCGTTGTGCGTGGTGAAGAGCCACACCCTCCTCGAGGTAGTCCTGGTAACTGAGGGTGCGAATCCTCAGGCTAAACACAACGGATCTAGAGGAGCAAACCTCGATAATAAAACCGGTGCACTACACCGTACACACCCTCTGTGGGTGGGAAGGAGCCAGATGGATACTGAACAAGTCTTAGGAGTGGGAACGAGTGTGGACTGCTCCCTGAAGATCGGAACCCATCGTACAGGCACAGAGACTCAGGACGTGACGATCCTATTGTCTTCAACTCTTGGTCACATGCCTAGAGCCTCGGAGAACTCGGCGTAACCAGCAGGCAATTTGGTGGCGGGGAAAGAGCACTGTGAGCCCTACCTTGGCTATGTATCACAAGGAGATGCAGAAACACCCCCTTTATCTCCCCCAGGGCTGGCACAGTACACTTCTGGCTTCTACCCGGGGCGGTAGGAAATCCACAGGCACCCCAGCATCACAATGCCATGAAGATGACAAAGTTAAAATTTACTAACTCAAACCTGGCAGAGCAAGTCCTCCATCAGATGCGGCCGATGCTAGGCCCACTGGCGCGTGGACACGTCCCGATCCCCATCGAGACTTGCCCGGGGAGCCCACCCCGGCTCAAAAAAGCAGAGAAGGCCACTCTCCAAACCTCCGATGTCTTGCGGGCAGTGTTAGGATGTGCAAGAACATGGACAGGAGGACTCCAAAACTTCCCCACTGAAGACACGCCCACGACGACCATTGCGAAATTGGCTGTGTGTGGTGTACCCGGAAACGGGGCCTCCCAGTACTGAGGCACAGTTAAGTCCCCGATGTCACTTATCAGTGCAGAGTTGAGAGAGATGGCTGAGCATCACAATCCCCCGTGTTGCAGCATGATGAGAACCCAGCATTGCACACTAAGCTTGGGGAGATCACTTGGGCACCAGACTTAATACTGGCTCTTGACTGGATGGCCGCATGCAGGAGATTTCTACAATGGAGAGATGGCAGGTGGTGGGTATCTGGAAGTGGCTCTGTGCAGGACGTGAGGATTCCTTGGGAGAGCCCAGAACCAGAGCACAGCATTGTGCAAGCTCTGCATAGTTGGAGAGCCCCCCTGGATGACGGGGAATGCACAGTGTGCCACCCCACCTATCCCCAACTGCTAACTTAGAACCAGAAGTGGGGTCCTCTGTATGCATGCCAGGCCAGGATAAAATGCCTGGGAAAGAGACTGGAGCTCAGAACTCCCTAACTCAAAGTTGCAGGATGGCAGAAAAGCCACGAGAAAGACAGGTCTATTTTGAAGATAATGCAACCATACGAGCTCGGACGCCGCCTCGGTAAACAAGGTCTGCGCAGAGCAGTGACACCCCCAGGCTGCTTGCGAATAGTCTACTACTGGGAACATAAACAGATTAGGGATGAGCCCACTCTCCCGTTGAAGAGGTGCTAAAGTCGTAGATACTGGGCCAGAAGGCGCACCGGAAACCACAGTATCACGCAACTCGCTTTTTTTTTAAATGGATGAGTACACCGTCAAATAAATCTCGTACTGGTGCTCGCCCTGTGGAGCTCCACCAGGCAGGTGCAGTGCCGGGCTCTGAGCCTCGACAGAGCCCACCCTCAGCTACTGGAGGACCCTCTAGACCGTCTTGTGGAGTCAGCAGACGGCGGAGGAGAACTACTGACCGAAACAAAACAGAAAAAGAGAAACCCAGAGTGCCACTTGTCATGATGCACTGGAATGCAGAGGGAGTGAACAGCAAGCAGGCTGGATACAGCAAAAAGACAGAGCTGGAAAACATTTTGTATGAGAAGCAAGTCAGTGTTTGCTGTATCCAAGAGACTCACTTGAAAGCAGATCTTCTTTCTTTCTTAATCGGAACCTCTTTTACCCCGTAAAACGAAGTGTAGAGGTGACCCAAAGAGCACAAGGCTCCTGGGCAAAACATGTAATCAAAATGTTTGACAAACAGGTGATTAGCCCATTGTGATCAAACCTTTAAAATAAGGGGATATCAATGCTTCAGATCCGACAGACAAGATAGACAAAAAGGAGGAGTACTTACTCTTGTAAGGAATAACATTCATGCACACGAAAGGAAAACCTTCATGGATGGAGCAGAATATCAGATGTTGCAGATAAAGGTAGACAAGATGGAAATAGAATTCCTGAACTATTACTGTCCAAACAACAAACCCCTGAGTCTCAGCTCTATACAGGTACCAGCCACCAACTTTATAGCAGTTGGAGACTTTAATAGCCACTCCCAGAGCTGGGGCTATAACCATCTAGATCACAGAGGTGAAGAGGTTGAAACATGGCAAGATGATCACTCCTTAATCCTAGTCAATAATGCCACAGATACTCCTACCTTCTACTCCAGAGGATGGCACACAACTTCAACACCAGATCTTGCCTTCTCCACACCAGATATAGCTGGATCTATTAGTAGAGAAGTAGGAGACCAACTAGGGGGAAGCGACCATCGCCCAATCTTTCTTACTGTCCAGAGTGCAACTCTCAGTACAGGCCCAGCCATTACAAGATGGAACTACAAAAAAGCCAACTGGGGTTTATTCAGGCATCAGGTAAACACGCTGCTGTCTACCCTCAAGGTACAGAACAGAGACATTAATGAAGTGGTAAAAGACTTCAACAGATGCATACTACAAGCTGCAAAAGAAACCATTCCCAAAGGATGCCGGCGTAACTACACACCATACTGGTCCAGCACACTCCAAGAACGTCAGGAAGCTATGGACAGGGCTAGAAAGGACGCAGAGTCTCAGCCTTCACTTGAAACTCACAACAAATGGAAAAAGGCTGTAGCAGAGTTTCAGAGAACAAAGCTAGAAGAAAAACGGAAAAGCTGGAGAACTAAAACGGCATCGCTGAACCTTGAGAAAGACGGCAGGAAACTTTGGAGATTAGTCAAGTCTCTAAATGAAGAGTGTTCCTCACCTAGGCAGACTATCACATTGGATGAAGGTGGCAAACTTTTCAGAGGAAAACAAGCTGCAGACTTGTTTGCTAGAAGATACAGTTCAGAAAGCAACTTACCCATTAACATAGACCATCAGAGAGAGATAAGAAAAGAAATACTGGCAACCATGGGACAGACAGATACTCCTGCCCCAATGAGGGAACCCATCACACTAGGAGAACTACAGAAGGCTATTTCCAAGCTTAAGTTTCAAAAGTCACCCGGCCCAGACAAAATCAGCAACGAAATGCTAGTAAATCTGAGCTCAGCAGCAAAGACAAAACTGCTTGAGATATTCAACCACAGCTGGTTGAAAGGAACGGTACCCCAAGTATGGAGAGAAGCCATCACAATACCCATACTAAAGAAAGGGAAATGTAAGACCGAGGCTGCAAGTTACCGGCCAATCAGTCTCACAAGCTGTGTTGGGAAGACTATGGAGCGAATAGTCAACCACAGATTGAAATGGTATTTAGAGTCTGAGCAGATCCTGGTGCCGGAACAAGCTGGATTTAGAGAATGCTACAGTATAGAAGACCAAGTTACTTACTTGTCTCAAGCAATAGAAGATGCCTTCCAGGAGAAGAAAAAGGTCCTAACGATCTGGGTCGACTTCAAGCAGGCCTTTGACAAGGTGTGGAAAGATGGCCTCATTGCAAAACTTAGGAGAAGTGGAATCCAAGGCAACATGATGAAATGGATCCAGTCATACTTGCATAACAGGAGAACTAGAGTCACTCTTGACGGTCTGCAGAGCAGAAAAGTGTTGCTCCATCAGGGGGTACCTCAAGGAGGAGTAATTTCCCCAACACTCTTCCTTGTTTACATCAATGACCTGGTGAAAGATCTCCCTGCAGGAGTGAAAGCTGCCTTATATGCAGATGACCTAGTACTCTGGTGCGCTGATGAAAATGTCACCACAGCAAATTATAGAATGCAGCGGGCAGCAGACATGCTAGTGTCATGGGCAGAGAAATGGCTTATCACAATAAACACAGACAAAACCTCCACAACACTGTTCTCCCTCGCCCCAAGGACAAATCAGCTAACATACACCTAGGGACAACCGTGATCAAGGAAGAAAGCTACCCCACCTATCTTGGGGTGACATTTGACCAAAGGCTTACATGGAATAAGCATATTGAAAATGCAGAAGGAAAGGCCCGAAGACGACTAGGCATACTCAGAAAATTAGCAGGTACCAACTGGGGAGCAAATGAACAAACTCTAAAGAAGATTTATAATGGAGTAATAAGACCACACTTAGAGTTTAGCTCAGCAGCATGGTCATCAGCTGCTAACTCACATCTGCAGTCTTTGGACAAGGTGCAAAATCAAGCTCTCAGGCTCATTACAGGAGCCATGAAAACTACACCAATAACAGAGATGCAAAAGGTTGCTGGATTACAGACATTGTCCCATAGAAGAGACACAAAAACCATGATCCAGATGGAAAAGTACAACAGTATGCCAATGCACCCAATGAAGGCAAGACTAGATGATCTGGCATTGGGACGTCTAAAGCGTAGCAGCTTTGTGCATCGGGGAAAAAGACTTAAAGACAGCATCAAGAAGACCTATCCATGAAGACAACACCACTGAAGCCCACCCTATACCCTGTACCATGGGAGCAGGCCAGCAATGCCCTCCAAATTAATACATCAGTCAGTGGTCTCACAAGTGGATGTGAGTATAATGATCTGCAAAAACGAACTGCTACATTGAGTATGATCCAAGAAAGCTATCCCGATCAATCATGGATACATGCCTATACAGATGGATCAGCAACTAATGCTGTTAGGAATGGAGGTGCCGGTATCTTTATCTCATATCCTGACAACCACTATGAGACTAGGCACATTCCCACTGGTAAATTCTGTTCCAACTATACAGCTGAGTTTCAAGCTCTAGAGCAAGCTGCAAATATGATTTATAACACCAACTCTGACTGCCACCAGGTAGTCATCCTCACAGATGCACTGTCTGTCCTGCAAGCTCTCAAGGGTGGTAAACTCCCGCATCTGAGAAATGAACTAAACAAGGTAGCTGCCAAAAAGAGAACCATACTTCAGTGGGTACCATCTCATTGTGGTGTACCCGGAAATGAAAAGGCAGATAAACTTGCAAAAAAGGGAGGAGAATGTGAACAAGAAGATAATGAAGTCACATACTTTGAGAAAAAGAGAGCTATCCAGACTATCAGAAGAGAATAGAACCAACCCAAAGACGACTATCACACTCTCGACCGGCAGGGACAGATAACTATTTTGCGCCTCAGGACAGGGCATAACAAACTAAATAAACACATGCACAAGCTACGATTGTCTGCTTCACCACTGTGCACATGTGGACTAAACAAACAAACTGCTGAGCATGTTCTACAGGATTGTCCTCTGTATAACCAGTTAAGAAAGATATACTGGCCCAATGACACAACACTAAACTCAAAGCTATATGGAGCTAAAGAGGAACTTCAAACAACAGTCGAATTCATCATGAGAACTCGTCTGACGGTGTAAACATCAAAGATGCGATCGCAAGAAGAATTAGAATCACAATGTTCATTTACACAAGAAGCATGCCCGAAAACAGTTCAAGAACGCAGTGGACACAGAAAAGAAATGATTATGACAGGTTTGGGAGCACCTGCAAGACCAACATAATGCTCTTTGTAGAGCAGAAAAGCTGTGCAAGAAAAGAAGGAAAACATGGAGGAATAGGGAAAGATCCTTCAGGGAGCCCTTCAAGTTTGCCAAAAACTGTTTGAACAGCCAAGGTCGGGAGCGCTAAACATCAGGAAAGAAGATCTGGAAGAACACCTTAGAATGACCTACTCAGATGGTCACAAAGATGAGTCGCTCAGCAGCATGGAAGGCCTTACATGGTCCAGTAAGCCAGGAGCTGAATTCAATACCAAGCCCCCAACAATGCAAGAAAGAGAAAGCATTGTCCAGAACCACGGTGCAAGTCAGCTCCAGGTCCTAATGATGTCCCATATGTTATATATAAAAGAGATGTCCTGAAGTTCTGAAACGGCAGCTCCATTTGCTGAAAAATGCTTGGAAAAACCAGCTTGTAAGCAAAGAATGGAGAAAGGCAAATGGAGTCTACATCCCGAAGAAACAAAATTCAACAGACATCAGTCAGTTTAGGCCAATTTCATTACTTAATGTGGAAAGGAAGATATTCTTCTCAGTGATGTCTATAAGGCTCACCACATACCTCCTGGAGAATGGATACAATGACACTACCATCCAGAAAGGAGGTATCCCAGGTACACCTTGGGTGTCTAGAGCATGCCACGATGATCTGGGAAGCATTTCAAAAGGCAAAGTGTGACAGAACAAATCTCCATGTAATCTGGTTGAATCTAGCTAATGCGTATGGATCTGTTTCACACCAGATGTTGTGGCAGGCCCTGGAAATGTACCATGTTCCACAAGAAATTGCAGCAATGTTGAAGCTGTATTTCTCATGGTTCTCTGTCAGATTTTCAACCACAGAGTAGACAACGAAGTGGATTGACCTACAAGTTGGAATTGCGATGGGATGTACCATCTCTCCAATACATTTTGTGTTGGCTATGACGGTAATCCTCAAAGTGGCTGAAGGATTTGCAATAAGTCCTAAGCTCAATCAAAGGTGTCACATGCCACCGCTTAAAGCATTCATGGATGACACAAACATTCTGACATCAGATGAACACCAGGCCCGGAGAATGTTAGCACGCCTGGATGAACTTGTCAGCTGGTGCAGAATGAGCTCCAACTAAGAAGTCAGGAAAGGGAAGACATCTGAGGTCACATTCATGGTTTCAAACCAAAGAATCCCTACTGTCATTGAGGAACGTGTTAAGTCTTGGCAGGGTGTATCATGCCTCAATTAAAAGACTCAAAGGCAGTTCAACAGACAACATAAATGGCAGACAGAGGACTACAGATCATAAACCAAATTTCAAACTGTGGTGCCTTCAGTTCATCATCATCATCATCGAAACCCTCCACTCCCAAAGGAGCATAGGCCTTCAACAAACACATGTCAAGTCCTCCTGCCACGTGCCATCATCTCAAGTTCTTTCCATGTTCTCCTTATCATTTCTCTGTTTCCAGCTCTCTTCTCCATGTGCTTTTTGGTCTATCTCTACCTCTCTTGCCCTGGGGGTTCCAGAACAAGGACTGCCTTGTAATGCTATCAGCAGGTTTCCTCAGTGAGTGTCCTATCCATCGCCATCGTTTTCTTCTCATCTCTTGTTCCACTGGCACTTGTCTGGTTTTTGTCATCAGTTCCACTGATGCTATGGCCACTGCTTATATATGAAATAAGCACCAGTACAGTGGAAGCTATAGAGCAAAAGGTCAACAAGTTCATGAGGAAATGGCTAGGAGTACCACCAGGTCTGTCAGACATAGCATTGTACTGCAAGAAGGCAAAGCTTGTGCTTCCCTTCAAGTCAGTTGTTGAAGAATACAAAGCAGGAAAGGCAAGGCTCGCATTGATGCTGTGCGAGTCAGTAGATGATGCAGCTAAGTCCATTCAGCCCACACTGAAAACTGGAAGGAAGTGGAAAGTGGATGAAGCTGTTGGTGCTGCCCAAGAGTCGCTCAAGCTGAGGGAGGTAATTGGATACACACAGGTGAATAGACGGGGATTTGGCCATGGTGACATCTGCTGGTGGTCCAAGGCATCAAGCAGGGAGCGCAGAGACATGGTAGTTCAGGAGATACGGGGAGCTGAGAATGATAACAGGTTGCAAAAAGCAGTGCAGCAGGTCCAACAAGGCCAATGGACTACATGGGAAGGAGCCCTGCAGAGGTCCTTGACATAGAATGATATATGGCATATGGCACCTCTTAGGCTCAGCTTCGTTGTTAGATCAATGTACGACCTGCTCCCGTCGGCCACCAACCTTGTGAAATGGGGAAAGTCGGATGATGAGCAGTGCCCCCTGTGCCAGGGGAGGCAGACACTCGAACACGTGCTCTCAGCGTGTAAGGTGTCATTAGGGCAAGGGCGATACACTTGGCGCCATAACAAAGTGCTAAATGAGCTTGCTGCGACAATAGATCTGGCAAGGATGAAGGCGAATAGCAAACCCGGGCCGAGCACCGCAAATACATACTTTCTGAGGGCAGGAAAGTCAGCAAACCCCAAACTGAGTAAACCTGGTAGCAGTTTACCATCTCTTCTTGACTGTGCAAACGACTGGGAGATGGCGGCAGACCTACCTGGACGAGGGGCAAATCCAGAGAGTATCAGAAAATCGCGGAGACGGCCGGATATAGTGCTTCATTCTGGCCGCAGATCTGAGATACGATGGGTTCACTGCAAGGGTCATGGCTGTTGAAGTGGGCGCAAGAGGGCTTGTGGCTGCATCAGTGTATGATCTATTGAAACTGTTGGGGCTGAAGGGACAGTCGAGAACAAGGGCACTGAAGAGGCTTAGTGAAACTGCCGAAAAGGCATCAGGCTGGCTGTGGAACAACCACAATGGGCAATGGAAATCATGACAATAAACGCTGCGGTACAGAAAACACCAGGAATATTTCTAAGTCCACAATACGCTGAGTTTTTAGGCGTACTAGTGAAAGGGCTGTGGCTGAGAGGCAACAGGCGATGTATACTATATGGGGTGTCAGGAAGAATTTCAGTGGCGAGCGCAGTGTCAAGTCTCGTCGGCTTCGCGCAGGTGACTCAGTGTGTGTCCGTAGTTGTGAAGTGCTACGGAACGAACGGAATAATTTGTCTTCTCTTTGTTACTTTCACAATTGCCTCCACGGCTGGCGGAGTTGTGGATTAAAGTTGCTATCATAAGTGAAATGGGTTCATTTTCAATACAAGACAACAGGAGGCTGAGACGCTTGGGAGTCATGACCCAAGTGGGCCCGCCCCCCCTTAGAGTGTAAAAGAGTATGTAGGGCCGAAACACTTGTCGGACGGGGGGACCTCTTCTGATGATCAGATTGCTTCCTGTTGTATCGCTCTGTAAAGAGTTTCTCATCATAGTGCTGCATTCCTTATATTGCACCATGATTGAGCTGACCATGCCATTTGAATCCAGATTGGATAAGCAACACTTGTTCAAAGTAGCCAAGTATAATGATCTGGCCACGGCCTTGAAAAATGATGGGTTCACTGCAAGGGTCATGGCTGTTGAGGTGGATGCAAGAGGTCTCGTGGCTGCCTCAGTGTATGATCTACTGAAACTGTTGGGGTTAGATGATCAGATTGCCTCCTATTGTATCGCTATGTATAGAGTTTCCTATCAAGAATCAAATGGTTGTCTCAATGTATGTCCTATCCAATTCCAGCACCCTCTTCTCACTCTTGTTCCACTGGTATTTCTCTCATTCTTGCCATGAGTACAACATTAGTGATTTTGCCTCACTATTTCAATCTATCTATTCTATACTAGCTCCCATTAATGACTGTAGCTTCTTGGTTGTCATGGGTGTGTTGTTCTCCATGTTTCAGTCACATCATGGGGCAGCTTTGACATTTGAGTTGAAAAACTTACTTCTGTGTTTGTTTTGATTTCTTTTGATTCTCCATATATATCTCAATACAATGGAAGCTCCTTTTGTCTTTTGTATTTTCTGTATATTCTTGTTTTTCTTTTTTGTAAAGAAACAGACAGTGCTCATTTATAGTGAAATATAATTATAAATTTAAAACAATTACAACTAAGACCTGACTTTAAAGCCAAGAAAGTAAACAATCTCATAGTTCAACCTACCTTCAGGCAATTCATAATCTTCTTTATCAATATCTTCCCCATGTGAAAAACCATTATAATTGGTCCCAGGACCAAAATCCCAGTATCCTATTTTGGATATATCAATATTTCCAGTGTCAATCCACATCTGTATATATGATGAGTTACGCTCCTCTTCTGAGAGGATAATGTTTAGATCCAAATCTGTGAATGGCAGCAACAAAATATATATGGTGTTACATACAATTTATAAATTACGAGCCTACAAATTAATTACTCAACTGGCAAGTTAGCAACTTCCCAAGAAACTATAGAGAAGAGTCACACATTTTGCCGATGAATTAACTTTTCAGGTAATGATAAGAATAACCGAGGATCAGACTGTGCGTGGCCATGGTGGTGTGAGCTTACTGAATGAGGTCTGATATGCCGCATGAACCCAAGGTGGTATTGAAATCCTTGATTGAATTGTATACACTACGTACAATTTAAAGTGAAATATGGCTGGTGTACCCGTTTGCCAGTCACTTTGATTACGGAAACAACAGCAAACGGATTGATTTGTCGTTGCCCTAAAGACGCCATTAGGCGTGATGGGAACAATGGCAAAGAAAATCTGTTCGCTGTTGCCCTTAAGACGCCACTAGGCGTAATGGCCACTGACTGCTTTGCCGGTCGTTGGCTAAGGACAGAAGAAGAAGAAGAAGAATGGCTGGTGTATATATTCTTCTTCTTCTTTGATCCTTAGCCGCCGACCGTCAAAGCAGTCAGTGGCCATCGCGCCTAGTGGCGTCTTGTAGGGCAACAACAAATTGATTCCACTTTGCTCGGTCGGTGGCCATCCTTCGTACAGTGCCCCAACTCTGGTTCATTCCCTGCATCTCAACTTAATTTTGTGCTTGTGCTGTATTGGGAGGACTTCCAGATGTTGTTTAGGCTAAAGAAGGCTGTTCTTGCCTTATTCATTCTGATATTGATGTCTTTGCCTGCCCCGCCGTCTGGTGTTACTATGCTTCCTAGGTATGTGAAGTTATCTGTCTGTACCAATTGCTGATTCCTTACTGATATGGGCTCAGGGTTGATCACATTGAGCGTCATGACCTCCGACTTCTTTAAATTGATGGTGTATATATATTATAATAATAATAATAGCCCTTTCAGTCATAACTGACTATGGCAATGCGCCGCTGAGGTAACAGCCCTCAGCTGCTTATTTTCCTGGAGCTCCTTTCAACATTTTCTCCTCTCTTCTGCTTGCTGTGAGAGCTGCTTTTAACCCAATCTGAGGTGGCGCCATAGATAGCATCACCACTTGGTGTGACCGGCAGCTTCATCTTCCCAGGTTGCTGGATTTATGTCCAGTGCCCTCGTGTCTCTCTTGCACACATTTTTGAATCTCAGCTGCAGTCGCCCAACTGTTCTTTTGAAATGTATACACAACACTGTTGACTACTTAACAACATTTTTATCTGTTACATTACAGCTAAAAAAAACAAACAAATTAAAATACGATAAATCGAGTGTTATATACCCTTCATTATTGTATGGAGAAAAACATGGACAATGAAAAAGCAAACAGAAGAAAGAAATGAAACCCTTGAAATTATAATATATACAAGACTGGGAAGTATTTATTGGAAACAGAGGAAACAAAATAAAAGTCCTAAAATATTTAGGGAATTAATGATAGAGATTCAGATAAGACAGAAACATATTTTGGACAAATAAAGAGGCACAACAGTCTGTTCAAAATCATAATAGAAAGAAAGGTTGAAGGCTAATGATCAAGAGGATGACAACATTATAAATGGGAAGATAAGATCAAGAGATGCACAAGAAGGAGCCTAGTAGAGCATTCCATCAAGGCAAGAGACAGAAGATAACAGAGATCCATTGCAGCTGACTCTGATGCAGATGATCTGACCTGTATTACTGCTGCTTTCATAACATGTCCATCATAGGCAGCAACACAAATAAGTGTTTCAAAGGGACAATAATACCATTACATATCAAATATTTAATACAAGTGTTAAGACTGCAACCCATAAAAGCCAGATCCAAACCTCAGAAATGAGGTATCTGAGGAAGGTGGTTAAAGTAACAAGAAGAGACATGGTACGCAACCAGACGATACGTCAAGGCCTTAAATCCTACCCCCTGCAGACCCAAGTAGAACAGTCCCAATTAAGATGGTTTGGCCATGTCTGCAGAATGGGAGAAGATCAGCTACCACGACAAGCATGGGAAACAAAGAGCCAGGGATCCAGACCCCGAGTCCGCTGGGAGGACAACATTAGACAATCTTTGAACGACCGAGGACTAGAATGGAACCAGGCCAGGAGGAAGACAGCCGATAGGATAGTCTGGCGCTCTCTCTTCCAAACCTCTACACCTCACGGTAGAAGGGGAACGACTAAGTAAGTAAGTAAGTTAAGACTGCACAAAAATTTTTCTATAACAGATGGGTGTTAATTTTACATATCAACTTTTTAAACAGCAAACAAGCATCTGAGATGAAACAACAATGGCATGATAATCAATTAAAAAAAAATATATATATTGGGGAAAGGTGTGGTTTGGTTTTTGAACCCTGCACTTAAAAACTGGTGTTTGTTGTGTGCAAGGGATACCCAGTTCAATCCCATATGGATTGTAATTATGGTATATAGTGTTCATCATTCTTTATAGCATTTTACATTGTTGTTTTTCTTGTATGCTGGCTCTTCCAGGCTGTAATTTATCTGCTGTTTGTTGTGACATTGTTTAATGTCAATGACGTTTGTAATGTATCTTCTTTCATGATACTAAGTTGCTCTCTCTTGCTGTTGACATCTTTTTAAATGTATCTGCTGGGTGTTTGTTGGTTTTTGAATTGGTAATGTTTTGTCTGTTTGTGTTTTTTATATTCTTGTACTGATATTGTAAGGACATTTCTTTTTGTTTTCGTTTTTCCTTGTCATTCTCATTTGTTCTGATTATTAAATGTTGGTTCTTGTTTTGATAATATAACATTTTATTATGTTGTGTAGCTCCCTGGGTCAGTCAATTTTTAGTACAGTTTCTAGTGATGGTGATTGAGTTTTGTGTTCTCAAGTATTCCCATGAGTGGTTTTCTGTGCTGTTGATATTTTTTTGTATCCACATAATGTGCAATGGTGTTCTTCTCCAGACATGTTACACAGTAAGGTTCCTCCACCATGAAATAGCCTGTTCCTAGTTGAAGTCTAGTTAGTTTTCTATTGCATGGTATTTTTGGTTCTCTAGATATCTGGCACGTCCATGTTGGATCTTTTTGCAGTTTATAGGTGTGTCTGCCTTTCTGGTTTTCTTTCCAGTTTTCTGTCTATTCCTTTACTAAAATATTTTAAATAATACTTGTTGTGCCTAACGCTGAATTTATGTGGTTTGGACTGCTTCTTCCTGTTTTGGCTTCTTTGTCGGCCACCTCGTTTCCTTCTATTCCCATGTGTGAGGCTATCACTGCTAATAATACTGTGTCGCCCAATTATTTAGGTGTGTACTAATTGCATGGGCTGGGTGGTTCTTATTTATTAGAACTCTGCCCATGAAATTCAGCCTAAGTTCTTTTCTTCTTAGTTTGAGGGGTATTATTCCTAGTGCTACATCTAGTGCTTCAGCTGATGTTGATCTTGAGGCTCCAGATATTGTACTTAGTGCCTAATGTTGTATTTTATCCAATCTTTTCTTACTGCTGTGAGCTGCAGTCATATATTATGCTTGCAAAGTCCATTTTCACCCTTACAAATGACCTGTAGAACATGAGAAGTGACTTGGTGCTTGCTCTCCATCCACTGCCTTTTAGATATCTCATTATATTTGTGAGTCCTCTGCAGCTCTTAACCAGCTTGTCTGTTTTTTTTTTTCCAGTTTAGTTGTTGGTCTAAAGTGATGCTTAAATATTTGGTTGCTCCTACTGTTTTTATTTTGTGCCCTTGGATTTTTACGTCAATTATTTAATTTTTTATAATTCTACTTCTGCTGAATATCATTCCGACCGTCTTTTTAGCGTTTTGTGGAAACCCCACTTAGCCTTCCAGTCTGCGATCTTGTTTATTTGGGCTTGTAGATCTGTATATAATCTGGGAAGGATTTTCATCATCCTCCAAATAGCTGCATCATCTGCAAATTGTGACAGTTTGTTTCATCTGTTGCTGAATTCCTCTCCTAAGTCATTAACTATAATAGAAAATAAGGAAGGAAATAATACTGAGCCTTGGGGGATGCCGTTCTGTTGCTCGTTTAGCTCTGATTTGTCATTATTTACTTGTAACGTAAAGTATCTGTCCTCCAAGAAGTTTTCCATGTAGTTGTACATGTTTCCAGTTATGCCTATCTTGCTAATCTTATATAACGTGACTTCTCTCCAGCATTCATTGTCTGCCCTTGCTACATCTAAGAATATGGCTACTGTTTATGCATTTCTTTTAAATCCTGATATTACCTCATGTTCTAGTCTGATAAGTTGGTCCATGTTCTAGTCTGATAAGCAGGTCCATGTTCTAGTTTGATAAGTTGGTCCATGTTCTAGTCTGATAAGTTGGTCCATGTTCTAGTCTGATAAGCAGGTCCATGTTCTAGTCTGATAAGCTGGTCCATGTTCTAGTCTGATAAGTTGATCCATGTTCTAGTCTGATAAGTTGGTCCATGTTCTAGTCTGATAAGTTGGTCTATGTTCTAGTCTGATAAGTTGGTCCATGTTCTAGGCTGATAAGCTGGTCCATGTTCTAGTCTGATAAGCTGGTCCATGTTCTAGTCTGATAAGTTGGTCCATGTTCTAGTCTGATAAGTTGGTCCATGTTCTAGTCTAAGTTGGTCCATGTTCTTGTCTGATAAGTTGGTCCATGTTCTAGTCTGATAAATTGGTCCCTAGTGCTTCTGTTTTTCCTAAACCCTGATTGGGTTGAGCTGTAAAGATTGTTCTTTTCCATGTGGTATTTTAATCTGTTGTTCACCACAGTTTCCATTATTTTCCCTGTTGTGAGGTGTCAATGCTATTGGTCTGTAGGAGCTTGCATCATGGGCTTCTTTATCTGGTTTTAGTATTGGTATAACTACTTCCCATGCCTTTGGTATTTTACCTGTTTTCCATATAATACTGTATAGAGAGGTTATTATTTCTATGGTATATTTTGGAATCTTTTTTAGTATTTTGTAGCTTAGAATGTCATGTCTTAATGCTGAATTTGACTTCTCATTTATTACTTTCCTACGTCCTGTACAGTAATTTTGGAGTTTAGATATGATTCTCCCCTACATCATTTATCTAGTTTTTTTTCTTAGTTCAGTTTTTTATGAATTTTTCTCTTCTCCTTATTTCTTTGTGCCCCAGGTTTTCCCTAGCACTTACCTTATAGAAGTACTTTGCTAGGGTATTTGCTTTTTGTTTATCTGATTCTGCCCATTCTGAAATTTTGATAGTAGGCATTTTGGATTCCCTTTAAGGGTTTTTAATCTTTTCCACACCTCTGTAACTGAATATGTGCTTGGATTGAGGGTTTGGCAGAAGGTTTTCCAGTAAGATTCATTTTCTTGTAATATTATTATTTTTTTTTTCATTTCTTATACTCTTATACTGTTCATAGTTATCTTGGGTCCTATTTCTTCTACATTTTTGTAGGGTTTGTTTAAATTCTTTAGTTTTATCTGTACATTTGTTTGTCCAAGGAGCTGGGTTTTTATTCGAGTGTTCTGTTTTCTCTTTTATATTTTTCTGCTTTGGAGTTATGTGTGGCGGCATATTGGAGTGTGGTATATGTCTAGCGGCAGTTTTTAGTATTTCTTCAGTTAGACTGTTCACATATGTTTCTAAGTCTTCACTAATATGTAATTTTATCCAGCTTCATTCCTTCCATTTCAGTTACTCCTTTTTTTTACTGTATATTTTTGCTTGATTGTTATCGCTATGAGTATGTGATCTGAGTTAGTAATCATTTAATGTTTCCTATTTAGCTTTGGCTAAGTTGGCTGTTACTATGGTGATGTCTATTGACAAGTCTGGTTGATCTGCACTTGGGTTAATTCTTGTTGCTGATCCATCATTCAGTTATATTAGTTCTCTGTTTAATATTAGCTCTCTGTTTAATATTAGTTCTCTGTTTAATATTAGTTCTCTGTTTTCTATGAAGTCCAGAAGTAGTTTCTCTGATTTATCTATTTCGTTACCTCCCCACACTATGTGATGTGCATTGAAGTTCCCCACTATTATAGTTTTGAGCTGTATTCTTTATCTAAGTTCTTTGATGTCCTGTTCTTGTATGTCCCCACTGGGGCAGTATATGTTTATTATTTTCAGTGCTTCTTTGTCACTATTTATAGTTACACTTATTCCTTCAAAATTTTCTGATTTGAAAGTTTCCCAGTCAGTTATTTTGTATATTTTATAAACCAAGAATGCTACCCCACCCTCCTTTATTTTCTCGTCTGTCATTTCTAAGAATGATGTATGCAGGGATGTTAAATCTGTTTGTGGAACTGAGGTGTTTCTTGTACAGCAAAAATTGCTTGTGTTTTTGTACTGGCCTAATAACAGAATGAGGTTCTTTTTTGCACTACAGCAATTCCATTGTATTATTTTTATGTTCCTGTTCTCCATTTTAAAAATCTTTTTAAAGTTAATTTGATGTAAGTTGTTTTTATTTGGTCTTAGTTGGGTTTTAAATTATATTTCCTCTGGGTGTTTGGCAGCTTGTGCAATCTTTCCTTGATTTTTCTTAGCTTCTATTCTTAATATTTCTTCTACATCTTTTCTTAGCAGCTGCCGCAAAGTTAGTTTGAACTGGTCTAATGAATCTAGGAACTGTCGGAATTCATCAATGTTCTTATCAACTTGTTTTTTCCATGTGTCCTTTTGATTTTGGGCTTTCAACAGTTCATTTTGCTTTTGTACTTTTCCTTGGATTTTAATTTGTTTTCTTGACCTGTTCCTCTCTATTAGCTCTTCGTGTTCTGCTTTTTGTTCAGCTATTTTGGTGAGCCGTGGTAGCATAGTGGTTAGTGCACTGGCTTCCTAGCTCAGTGGTCTATGGTTCGATCCCCAGATGAGGTGGGATTTTTTTAGGCCACAAACGGCTCCTGGGCCGACCCAGCCCCAAATGGGTACCAGAGCAACTCTGGGATGGTTAAGGCGGCCGGCGTGATGCTGACCACATCACCCCTAGTGTGCTGATGGTCAAGAAAATATGGGCCTAACACCATATTCCCAATATGCCTCAATGGGCGTGTAACGGGATCCTTTACCTTACCTTTTGGTGATATCTTGTTTAATTTCTTGTTGAACTTTTTTTATGCATTCTAATATTTTGGTGGTGGCCATTTTGGCAACAGGCTGTGAAATAGAAAACTCTATCTTGAATCTAATTCAATCGAACAGTGTTCCACTTCTTAAAGTGAATTCCATTACTTTTCAGTGCTGCTATATACAGTGGAATAATTATATTTCTCTTTAATTATATTTTAATTATGTTTGTGGTCTGTTAGTGTAAATCATATTTCTCAATTCACATCGGCAAGGACCATCAGGTTTGTATCCAGCCCACAAGCAGATTCGAGGACCAAAAAGGTAGGATCAGTCCATTGTTTAAATTTCAATAAGGACAAATACTATCATCTCGCTTCCCTAGAAATAAATTTTAAGCAAAAGCTACAGGTATCAACAGTAAAAAAGACAAGATACCGCAAAATGCCAGTGGTTACTAGGTCCAAAAAGGTTAATATAGGGAAAAAGAAATTGTATGCAGATTTCTTGAGGACATAATAAAAAACCAGAAATGAGAAGCTGGTTAAGAAAAGCTAAAAGCAAGATGAATTCAAAAGTTGAGCCAGAGGAAGAAAACAAAAGCCAAACCAAAATATGTTAACATTCATGCCCCACGCTATGGTTTACCTGTAATCTGTACAAGATATTTGCGTTTTCAGATGTATATGCCCCTTATATAGTTTCTGTACAGGTTTTTTCACCTAATTATTAAATTAAATATATATATATATAAATTGATCGTCTTGCGCCACACCTTAGCCAACAAATTCGTCGTGAGATTTGGCAAGATGTGAGGCCACGTGAATAAAAACTCAACCAATGAAATCAAGCGTCCTATTTCTCGATTGATGCAGGATTTGCAAGAGTCTGCATGGTGTGTCGTTCATTCATCATTTTTTGCTAATGCTGTCAGTAGCTAGCAAGTTTCTGATTATTTTAACGATTACATCACATTGAGCATAATTTATTATTTACAGCTGCTTGTAGGCAACAACAACAAAAAAAAGTGGATAACACTACATATTACTTCATTTCACTAAAACTTGTAGAGTCTGAGTAAGAAATGTACATTTTAATAATAATACAAAAAGAATTATGAAACTTGGAAAAAAAATCACGAAAGCAAGGCAAATTTGTATCTTAACCTGATCAGAACCCCTGGAAAAGTTTTTTTTGGAGTAACTTCTCTTCTAAGTTTTAATTTCCTTTCTTTAAAAACATTCTGATTTTTCTTTGGTGGATATATCATTATTATGATCATCCAGTGAGTTATTTTTATTAAATAATTAATTACTATCAATGTTTATCGTAATGACAATTCACACTTAATGTCATATGGGTATTTAAAACTGCCAATTAGGCTAAAACGGCATTTTTCACTTTTGAATTTTATCTTATCTTATCTTCCGTCCTTAGCCACCAACCGTCAAAGCAGTCAGTGGCCATTACGCCTAGTGGCATCTTAGGGCAAGAGCAGACAGGTTTTCTCTGCCGTTGTTTCCCATCACGCCTAGTGGCGTCTTTAGGGCAACGACAAATCAGCCCATTTGCTGTTGTTTCCGTAATCAAAGTGACTTGCAAACGGGTGATCAGCCCGTTGCATTTTGAATTTTAGTAGTGAATAAATTACGCTAGGGCCAGTTTATATTTTCACTACAAATTATGAGCTTTTTGATTAAAATAAATTAATATGAAAACAAGATTTTATTATTTTTCAAATTACATAAAATATTTATTGAAATAATTTGAAGCCGCCCTGGAAGCCTCCCCCATTCCATTTCATAAAGCAGGATAATATAGTTTAGTTCAAGTTTTCTATTTGCAATAATAATGACAATGAAGTAGTAAAATTAATTGTAAGAACAGTGGGGCGTCTTCTTCTGTGTCATTCTTGTATTTCACGAACATCTTTAGGGTTAAGATTAAGGTTTGGGTTCAGGGTTAAGATTAAGGTTTGGCTTCAGGGTTAAGTTTAGGATTTCTAACCCGTACCCCTTATTACTGTGTCTCAGAATTCTTTTATAAGATCCTATCGAACACAGGATTTCCCAGTCTGTTGGTGATAATTAAGCTCTAAAATAGACTAAATGATGACACAATCACATCATTTTTAAAGTGTAAAACAAACTCACACACTTATTGTTTGGGTTTTAAATAAGCGAAGACCAAAAGCAAAGTTCCTATGCCTCAATTATAATGCAGACCACTGTAACTGAAAATATTTTTACAATGAATTAACTCTTTTGATACATTTTTTCAGTCTGTACAGGATTTGTGGGTATTTGTGCAGGGTTTTTGGGTTTTTTGTGTGTGTTAAACAAAGAAAAATCACAAAATCAAGAACAAAACATAGATGAACAACAAACGAAAATTGGAAACAACCATGGAAGACGGACATAAAACCAAAACAGGGTGCAGAATGAGCCTGAGTTCCCAAGGATGAAAGTAACTCAGATAGCAGGCACTTAACTGCGCTGCCTGATGATAAAGTAATAAACATCATGGAAACATTATTAGGTATACAGACGATTGCAAAAATCAAGAAAACTGTCACTGGTAGGATACTCAGCCTGAACAACACTGAAAAAACAGAACAGCTGTCAAGAGAAATTCAGCACAAACCAAAACTAGCAGATGTACCACATGAGATTAAAAAAGAAATTGAAATACTCAAAGAAACTAGAAGATGTGTTATGAAAATGTAGAGATACCAGTCTCACAGAAAAAAAAAAAAAATGCTGAACAAGATGGCCAACGAAAATGCAGGTGCAAAAATAACAAAAATAGAAAGATTCCAGAAAAACAGAATGAATACCCCAGTAATAGTAGTCACTATAGAGGGCAAAGAAATTCCAACACATCTGAAAATCAATGATAAAATAACACGCAGAGAGATCTACATCCACCCAGTTATTCAATGCTCAAAATGTCAGTTAATTGGACATTCAGGTTCCACATATAGAAGATACCCCGTCTGCAGATACTGTACTGGACGACATGTATATGAACAATGCATAAAGGCCAAGGAAGATACTAACTACAAAAGTGCCAACAGGAACAGAAAGTGTGCAAATTGCCATGGCAACCACAGTGCCAGATATCATGGTTGCCCAGTTTATCAAGTAGCCAAAAGAGCACTGTGACACAGTCAGCGAAACAAAATATACCATTTAAAACTGCACTAGAGCAACAGGAGGCAGAAAGGACTTCCCAAAACACACAAATAGATCCTCATAATGCCTCACAACTAATAAGGTCATGCACTCCACACGGCTGTTTGTGCCCTATACCAGAGCGCTCTTTTAGTTTCGGTGACAGGAATTCTGACACCGGGTATAAAATTTTGTGTGCACCGTAAAAGACTATTTTAGTTTTTGGCGGGGAAAATCAGCTGATGTGTGAGTAAAATCAGTAAAATATAAATCATTACACACTCGTTCTGGATAAACACAGCGCTAAAATTCTTTTGTGTACTATAACTTTGTTCTGTGTTCTATTTTTGATTGCATTTTTATTTGTTTGAAATTAGTTTTGACGGAGTTACAGACTTTTGAAAACAGCGTCATCATTTAAGGAAATTCATAAAATAAGTAATCTTTTTATTAATTTAATATCTAAAAATCGGCCCATTCGTTTGAGTTTATAATTATAAAGACTTCTCGAAGGGAAGCTAAAGATTATTTCCACATACTTTTTTTTTTGGTTTCATATCTTGAGAATGTGTGGTAGTCAGTTTTGTGAGTGTGGCATTACAAGAACAAGCATATTGTCACCAGATTTTATAGCATTTAAATCCCTTTAAACGCATTCCTGATACCCACAAATCTTAAATAAGGTAGTAAAAAAATAACTTTTTGTAAAGCACCATCTGTTTTTGCATTTTCATTCGTTTATAATGATATTTAGCTACGTATATAAGCGTCAGAAAACATGTAAAGCTATAGATAGATTACTTCCACATAATTTGATCTATCTTTCAAGTCTTGTTAATCTTCTATTTATAATATGAATTTTTTTTTTAATTGTGTGTGAGATAAGGACTGTTCCATTGGTGTTCTTTGGTAGACAATCCTGTGCACACGACGGCTGCCAGCGAATTCTAAGTAACTGTTTGTATATCTTCTTTCATTCAAAGTTACAATGCAGGTAGTAAATTTAGAGAAACCAAATTCTAAATCTAATACCATCCTTTTATCAATGGCTAGAGTCAGAGATACATATGATAATTTAGAAATATTTATGAATGGCATGAAAGCTCAGATAGAGTCACTAAAATATTTAGAGTGGGATGGTAAACAAGTTGTTGTTTTCTTATTCGGGGATTATTTCCTTGTTTTGCTGGAGACACCACAGACATGGGTATATTCCTTGAGCTCCAGACAAACCAAACATTTTCATCAAAGACATCCAGAGAGCATACAACTTGCAAACCAAGAAGTTTGGCCATGTTGATAAGAGATTACAATAGATATATGAAATATGGCAAAGGGAATAAAAGGCAAGTGGCACATTACCATAATTGTTTACACAAACCAATGTTAGAGATTGAAATTGAAAATGTAGCTCCTCCTTACCTTCATATTTTATTAGGCATTGTTTTGAAACACCACAGACTTCTAGAACAGGTAGCTGATACAATAGACGCAAAGATATTTGAGAATTCGCAAGAGATACATGCAAACATTAGTACTTTTAAGAACTTGAAGAGATTTAGTAGGAACTGGAAATAGGCAGAAGAATTAGGAGCTAAAATTGAATTTTTCAGGTAGGTATTGAACTTTGTGAGGATAAGGAGGAGACAGATAATTTTAAAGTTAGACTTGAAAATGCACAAGATGCGCTGGCCAAACTTCAGTTTCAAGATCTGTGTACTAGGTCTGGTCCAGTTTGCTCACACATGGACAAGGTACTAGCCAAACACAAAATCATACAACAGGCTTATAATAGAAATCTCCTTAGCCCCCAAGATATTAGAGTGAGTCATGTTTACTGTCGAGCCTGGTTCTGTTTCGGTAACAATAGCTTGTTTTACGATAGTGAATTGTTAACTCACTGATCAACCCTCCGATCCAACCGACCGATTCGAGGGTTTCGAGGTCAGTTATAGGAAAATATCTACACCACTAGATACTCTGGTGTATCTTTTATTCTATAATTTAACATAACATGGTGATATCCATCGAAATATACACATTCCTGATGTTTTTCTTTCGGCGTCTAAGGTGAGAAACGAATTTCACCTCCATCTTGGAAGGGTAGATCAAGGGTAGGAGTGGCGTCACAACGAACAACCTGGAGAGCACTGGTTTCTGCCTTATGCGCCGTGTTTGGCGCTTAAAAAATTTATTATTATTATTATTATTATTTATAGGGAATCACTGCCACAGATATCTCACACAAAAAGTTTATAAAGATCTTACAAGAGCAATCATTACACAAACACTGAAAATTACAGACAAACAAGATATAACTAACATAGCTTTTATTGCCCAAGAACAATTCAACTCACTGAAAGAAGCATTTGAGAAAGTACACAACAAAATATCACACAGTAAACCAATTAGTAAAGAATCAATAACAGCATCGATAGAGACTTATATGTCTTTGTTCAGAAAGCTATTCCCTAGTAAGACAATTCATAAACAGCACATATTAGAAAAACATTGCGCAGACTGGATCAGAACTCATGATGTATGATTGAGATAATTGTTAGCTCTCGTGTTCTGGGGACAATTGGGTGTGTTATTTTAAGGTTATAAATGTGGACATGCAATTTAAACTTTCAATAATTAATGTTTGACGCATGAAACCAAAACAAATCTTTGATATCCATTTTCTGCAGGTTTTCTACTTTTGATTTCTGTAATTTGTTATGCATGTTGATTGTGACCGTTTTAGTGTAAATTGAATTAGAAACAAACCATAACAAAATGTAAAAAAAAAAACGTAAATTTTACACTATTTCAGACTATTATATCTTCTGTTCTAATTGTGATAAAATGTTTGTTCTTGTTCTAAAATTTACTCTAACATTTCTAGTCTAGCTTTACGCAAAATTAAAGCCGGTATTTATAATAATAAAGTAGCATAAAAGCAATTCAAACATGTTTTGGGGACAATTGGGTGTGTTATTTTAAGGTAATAAATGTGGACTTGCAATTTAAACTTTCAATAATTAATGTTTGACGCATGAAACCAAAACAAATCTTTGATATCCATTTTCTGCAGGTTTTCTACTTTTGATTTCTGTAATTCGTTATGCATGTTGATTGTGACCGATTTAGTGAAAATTGCATTATAAACAAACCATAACAAAATATAAAAAAAACGTAAATTTTACACTATTTCAGACTATTATATCTTCTGTTCTAATTGTGATAAAATGTTTGTTCTTGTTCTAAAATTTACTCTAACATTTCTAGTCTAGCTTTACGCAAAATTAAAGCCGGTATTTATAATAAAAAAGTAGCCTAAAAGCATTAATTAAGCCCTATCAAAAGTAAACATCGCCAAATGTTTTTCCCATTAGGAAGCTGACCACGTGACCTATGTCAAGTGGGCTATAAATAGCGCGGTCGGGGAAAAAGGGGAAATAACTAAAAGATCGCTCACAAACAGCCGTGTCCAATGCACATTAAGGAAACAAAAGAAGCAATGCCAACACATCAGAAGGAAAAAAACACAAGAGAAATAGAAAAGGCAATCAAATAAAATTGGGGAAGGAACAGAGCTACATGCTGACTGGCTTTACAAATAAAAAAAACACATGTTTGAGTAAGACACCATAAATCTGCAATCAAATTTTAATGTGACAAACACGATATTACGAGTGAAGACAACGATATAGCAATCAACTTTTTTAATAACATGAGGAGATAATGGAATGAGGAAACAACCTTTCTTCTTAAAAAAACAAACTCATCATTGAGAGGGAAGATGGCAACAAAAATAAAAATAAAATACTGGTGATTAGGGTATAGCCCGGTGCAGTCAGGGGGGAGGGAGGTATTTTTAACATTCTTCTGTAAAACCACATCCTCGTGGCCTCTAGTGTCTTCCCTACTTGTTTACTAATTATCCATGACTCACTCCCATATGTCAGGATTGGTTCTATATAACACTGAAGAACTCTCTTTCTTCTTTCCAATGACAAATAATTGTTGCATAATATACTCTTCATTTTGTAGAATCCTGTTTTTGCCTGAGCTATTCTGCTCTTCACTTCTGAGATGCATCTTCCATCCGTTGTTATTAATGTGCCCAGGCATTTGAATTTATTGACTTGTTCCATTTAATTTGATTGTGCATTTAGGTTAAGCCCTTTTCTTTGAGATGACCATTACTTCTTTCTATTTGCTATTAAGGCTGAGGCCTTTATTTTCACTTTCTATCACCAGATGACAATAACTTAGAATATCAAATTAGTCACACTGGGATTGGAGTTACAGACATGTCTGAGGTAGACCTCCATAGATTTATTGACTATGCTGGTAATTTCACTCCTTTCATCAAATTCACTTCTCAAGTTTCTACTTCAGTAACTTTCTTACTGTCAAAATTAGTCCTACTGGTCTTTTAACTTCTGTCTTTTACAAACCAACTGATGCTCATGGTTTCCTTCTTTACATTTCTTCTCACCCTCTCAGCTGTAAAAATTCCATTCCCTTTTCTTAGATTCTACAGTCAGATATGTCACGATGATGGTGATTTCCGTGAACAAGCTCAAAAGATGCTCAAGTTTTTTTGCCAACATCTTTATACTGAAAGAGTTTTATCTGATGCTCTTAATCATATGAGACACGTTACTTGTCAGATGACACTTACTGCAAAACCTACTACTACGTCGAACAGACTCAAACTTGTCTTAACTTTCCATTCCCATTGCTTGGCGGTGAAAAAAATTATATTTCATCATCTGCCTATTCTCCACTCTGATCCTTTTACCCGAGAGTTGTTTCAAGATATGCATTTGGTGGCATATTGTAGGGATCAAAATTTCAGGGATATTCTTGTACACAGTAACTTGAGGCATACTAGCTTTTCACACTTTGGCACAAAACCGTGCCAATGCCATATATGTGAGAGCTGTCCGCTTGTACTCTAAACTCAGACAGTTATTTTTTCGAAGGGAAAATTTGTCATTAGAGAGTCTTTCACAAGCGAATAAAGAAACCTGATTTATGCTATCATCTGTAAAAGGTGTGGTATTACCTATATTGGTGAAACTAGCAGAGGTTTGGCAGACAGCTTTTGTGAGCACTTAAATGGCATTTATCATGGCAAACCTACACTGGTGGCTCTTCATTTTAATGGACCTGACCATTCAGGTAATTCTGATATTAATATTACAGCTCTCTGTTCTTGCTTTGGGGATGACCGGACTCACTTTTCCTTAGAGAATCATCTCATTTTCCAAATGGGTTGTCTATCTCTCAATGGCTTAAATGTCCAACATCATTTTGCATGAATTCTAGTGGCTCTTCTCTATTTCAGATTTCTTTATTTCCTCCGTCGTTTTCACGATCTATCTTTTTTTTATAGTTTTTGTTTCGTTTTGTATCCTTTTTGTGTCTTTTTTATTGCCGCTATCTTATACGTCACTTGCATGGACATTACTGGATGACAGCGATCTTTACTGTTTTATTCCATGGATCTTGTTACTATAATCAGGACTTGTTTCTAATTCCTTTAGCGTTTCGCTGATCATTTAATTTCTTGTTTTGATATTTCTTTATTTCTAGTTTTGCATTTTCCTTGCGTTATTCTTCTTCTTTGATCCTTAACCACCGACCGTCAAAGCAGTCAGTGGCCATCACGCCTAGTGGCGTCTTGTAGGGCAACAACAAATTGATTCCACTTTGCACGGTCGGAGGCCATCCTTCGTACAGTGCCCCAACTCTGGTTCATTCTTTGCATCTCAGCCTCCACAGTCCTCCGCCAAGTTGTTTTTGGTCGGCCTCTCTTTCACTTTCCTTCGGGGATCCAAAGCATAGCTGTTCTTGTGATGGCATCGGGGTCTCTTCTGAGGACATGACCAATTCTTGCGTTATTATTGTTCTTTTTTCACTCATCACCTGTGCTGTTTACTTTTTCATCTGTTTGTATCGCTCTTTTTGTCTGTGTTTCTCATCCTTGTATGTGTCTGTAGTATTTTTCTTTGATCTGTCTATAATTCTTGTCCTCTGTTTGTTGTAGCTGTGGCTAACAATGGGTGAAACCCGAAACGTCCTGTGTTTCCTGTGTCCCATTAATTTATAAAACTGATTCTATACCATTTTATTTTTTAATTTACAAATTTATTTCCTTACCATTTTTACAGCAGCCTCCTCATTAATTGACATATGCTATATCAAAATCTGGACTTACGCTCATCAGTAAAGTTGCTTGTCATATCAGAAATTTCATCTAAACAATGCTTTGGGTTTTCACCATCAGAGTAACTGCCGACTTTGAAGTTGCCTCCCTTTTGGTGTTTATGACCAATGTCCTTGCTCTGACCAGCTGCTGGGAGTATTGTGGAACCTACTAAAGCTTAAAAGAAAAAGAAAACAATGGTTACTCTAAATTTAAAATTTACTAGCATTTGTTACTTCTTCTTCTTTGATCCATAACCGCCAACCGTCAAAGCAGTCAACGGCCATCACGCCTGGTGGCGTCTTGTAGGGCAGCAACAAATTGATTCCACTTTGCTCGGTCGGCGGCCATCCTTCGTACAGTGCCCCAACTGTGGTTCATTCTTTGCATCTCAGCTTCCACAGTTCTCCGCCAAGTTGTTTTTGGTCGGCCTCTCTTTCGCTTTCCCTCGGGGGTCCATAGCATAGCTGTTCTTGCGATGGTATCAGGGTCCCTTCTGAGGACATGGCCAACCCAACTCCAGCGTCTGCCAGCTATGATGGTGTGCATGTCCTCCTGGTTACTCCGAATAAGTAGTTCTTGGTTGCTGATGGTGTTTGGCCAAAAGATTCGGAGAATTTTCCTTAGGCAGATTGTGTGGAAGGAGGACAGTTTCGACATTTCCTTCTCTGTTACTCTCCAACATTCCGCACCATAGAGAAGCACAGAAAGTACGCAGCTCTCATACAGTCTTAATTCGGTGTTTGTGCTGTACTGGGAAGACTTCCAAATGTTGTTGAGAATAGCAAAGGCTGTTCTCGCTTTATTCATTCTGTTGTTAATGTCCTTGCTTGTTCCGCCGTCAGGTGTTACTATGCTTCCTAGGTAAGTAAATGTGTCTGTCTGTTCTAACTTCTGGTTCCTTACTGTTATTGGCTCAGGATTGCCCACATTTAGTGTCATGACCTCTGTCTTCTTCAGATTGATGTTCAGGCCAACCTGCTGGCCATACTTATTCAGTCTATCAGTTTTGTCTTGAATGTGTTGGTGTGAATGCGCGAGCAGTGCAATGTCATCTGCATATTCCAAATCTTCCAGTGTAGAAAACGTTGTCCATCTAATTCCCCTTGGACTGCCCTCTGTTGTCTGGCGCATCACCCAATCTATGACTGTCAAAAATAATGTTGTTGATAAGGGGCATCCCTGTCGTACTCCTGTTTTCACTTCGAAAGTTACATTACTCGATCCAACACTGCACGTAAAGTTAGAATAGAGGCTTTTTATAATGGAAACAATGCGGCTGGGAATTCCATAAGCCCTCAGAATTTTCCATAGGCTGTCCCTGTGTATGCTGTCGAAAGCCTTTTCAAAATCAACAAAGTTAATGTACAGCTGTCTCTGCCATTCTGAGCACTGCTCTATAATGTTCCTGAGGGCAAATATATGATCTGCACATCTTCTGTTCTTTCTGAAGCCCGCTTGTTCTTTCCTCAGTTTATGGTCAACTGCTTTTGAAATTCTCTGAATGATTATCCTGCCTAGTATTTTGCTGGGAACTGAGAGGAGGGTAATTCCTCTCCAGTTGTTGCAGTCTGCAAGGTCGCCCTTCTTGGGCAATTTGACAATTGTTCCTTTACTCCACTCTGTTGGTGTTGTCTCAGTTTCCCAGACTTGTGCATATAGTGGTTCTAATAGTTCTGCTGCTAGTTCAGGGTCTGTCTTGAATGGCTCAGCATTCAGATTGTCGTGACCAGGCGCTTTTCCATTTTTTAGCCCTTTGATAGCTGTAATAATTTCTTCTTTTCGTGGAATGTCTGTATTTACGTCTAAGTCACTTTCAGCCTCAGGAACATTCAGCTGAGTCTCTGGTGGTTCCTTATTCAGTGTTTCTCTGAAGTGCTCTGCCCACCTTGTTTCCTGCCCCTGTGCTGTGGTGATGAGATTTCCTTGCTTGTCTCTTACTAACGTTATGTTGTTTGCACCTCGTTTTCCACTGATAGCTTTAGTTATTTTATAAACTGTGCTTTGTTCATTTCTCAGTGCTGCCTCTTCTGCCTGTCTTGCAAGGTCATCCAGAAATGTCCTTTTGTTAGCACGGGTTTGACGTTTTACTTCCTTGTCCAGCTGACTGTACTGTTCACTATATATTGCCTTTAACCTGGGAGACTTAGCTTCTGTTTTCTTCCTTTTCATTTCCTTTCTCTTCGCTATGGTGTTTAGCGTTACTGGTGTTATCCAGTCTTGGCTCTTTCTTTCCTGGAATCCCAAGCATGACTTGCTGCTTTCTTTATATATTGTTGAGATGGTGTTGAATTTCTGGTCCACATCATCGGTCTCTGTTCTTTCCTGGCTTTTGGTAATCAGATATCGTCTCTTTACGTCGACCACAAACGCTTTTCTGGTGAGGGGGTCCTTAAGTTTCGTGATGTTGTATCTTTTCTGTTTGACTGCAACTGGTCCAGCAGCTCTGAGTTTCACCTTCAGTCTTGCTACTACTAGGTGATGATCACTTCCCACATCTGCGCCTCTTCTTACTTTCACGTCTTGTAGTGCATGTCTCCATCTGCCATTGATCATTATGTGATCTATCTGGTTTTTGTCTCGTCCGTTTGATGATTCCCATGTTAACTTGTGCACTTCTTTGTGTTGAAAAAGTGTTCCTCCGATGACCAGGTTGTTAATACTGCAGAAGCTTATTAATTTGTCCCCATTCTCATTTACTGTTCCACTGCCGCATTTCCCCATTACTCTTTCGTTATAATTATTGTGTGTTCCAACTTTCGCATTTAGGTCTCCCATTACTATAATAAGATCGTACCTGGGTACAGTTTCCATTTCCTTTTGTACCTGTTGATAGAACTCGTCCTTAATCTCTTCGTCGCTGTCATTTGTTGGTGCATAACATTGTATAATTGTGGTGTTGGTGAATCTCCTTCTCAGTCTTGCTCTTATTAGTCTGTTGTTAATGGGTTTCCATTCCAGTAGAGATCTTTCCATTCCTTTCTTAAGGATAATGGCTACACCTTCGTTGTGCTGACCGTCCTCTCTACCAGAATAAAGTACTGTTTCCCCTGTAGCTGTTTTTATTCTCCCCATCCCTGTCCATCTGCTCTCGCTTATTCCCAGGATATGTAGTTTGTAGTTCCTCATCTCTGCTGTAATCTGTCTCAGCTTTCCTGCCTCGTTCATAGTTCTGACATTCCAAAAACCAATTCTGGTTTCGTGTTTTGCGGTCTGGGCATCCGTTTTCATGCCAGTGGCTTCCTTTCGGCTTTCACCACTGTCAGTCATACGAGCCTGAGACTCCGGATGTCCATCCCGCATCAAAGTATTTCCATTTATTGCTGTTTCCGTAACGTGTGTGATTTTTTACACAGACAGGGGTGTCGGCCCTGTGCTAAAACCCCCAACCTGGAGGACCAGGGTACCAGCTTTTGTCTGACCCCTACCCACGCAGACCAGTCCAGCATGGTTGAACCTACCAGGAGTAAAACTCCCACTGGTATAGCTCTGGGGATTGTCAAGCATTTGTTACACACAGTTAAAATTTGTCATTGAAATGTCATAAGCATTCACTCGTCAAATGAACTATGCCACGTACACCGGCACACTACATAAATTAGACACTTAAAAAAATGTGAGATATTAAAGGTCCACAAACTAAAATGAAACAATGGCTGTTGACAAATGAGCAGCATAAACACTGTCAAGAAATTACATCATAAAATGTTTGCAATAATGTTCAGAAAACGTGGACACTTTTTTGGTTTTAAATGGCTCCTTTTAAATTCATGATTTTCTGTCGGAAGTAAGACCTTCTTTACAAGAACATATGTTGTGAACTAAATAAATTTAGCATTAGCTAATATTGTTTACAATAACCTTTTCATTTCCCTTTTTGGTGCATGTGGAGCATAGCCACCATGGTGGCTTCATAATGCACAGACTAATTTCCAGATCTTTCTTAATGATCAAATGTTTAAACAAAATATAATTCCCCTAACAGGTAAAGAAGAACACACAGAAACTATAAATTGGCTTGCAGACATTTCCTAACTCTTCAGTCAAATTATGACTGCCTGAGGTAATAAATATGTGGGACTAAATGAGTGCAATCACAGAAATATAACTTCCACAAAACAAAAGTTACCTACATGCATTTGGCTGATCAACATCTGGTGTCTCTGGCAGTATCAAATCAGGTCTCACTTTGCTCACAGCATCAAAGAAAACAAATGGCCATTTTGATGTGCCCCTTGTTATCTTACTGAAAAATTTCCTGCAACATTTGTGAGGATTCTCTATTTTTTTAACTTGCTGGTAAACTTTCTGTTGAGGGCAGAGATAATAAAGTTGACAACAATTAGCAGCAATAAAACTGTCTTATCAACAATTATTAGGATTCTCTATTTCTTTAACTTGCTGGTAAACTTTCTGTTGAGAACAGAGATAATAAAGTTGACAACAATTAGCAGCAATAAAACTGTCTTATCAACAATTATTAGGATTCTCTATTTCTTTAACTTGCTGGTAAACTTTCTGTTGAGAACAGAGATAATAAAGTTGACAACAATTAGCAGCAATAATACAACCTTATCAACATTTTAATGATGCTGGTATTCAATACATGTCATAAATGAGAAACAAGATTTCACAATGAAAGAGAATCAATGAGCTAATTTGTATTATTTTATGTCAGAGCATCATTATTTCTTCTGCTGGTGTCTAGTTTGCTATAACACAGCAAACTGCTATAAAACAAGTGATCTAACTGAGATTTCTCTATATACTATAGTTTCTCTCTTCTTTCTGCCTGGTGCAAGTCCTCAACCAGACCTCCCAACTACCTATGACTGATATGTGGAATGTTTGCTTAGGGAATATTTTATATTGTGTTGAAGTTTACAGCCGGGCTGTGGTATCTGTACCTTTTGTCTCTGCTTGGTGCATCTGATTTTAGCAAGCATTTCTGATAGGGTTTTTCCTTTGTTTTAGGCTGTTCCCAGCTTCCTACAAGACAGAAGGTGTACCAGTTTACTAAGATTGGTCTCTTTCCCAATAACTTGTTTGGCTTGGTTGGACCTGCCAGAATCTCAAGCCTTGAGCTTATTGGGATCAACAAGGCCTGCAAGCTGCCCAAGCAGGAAGGTCAGGTACTTGGGGAAGGCAGCATTGTTTGGTGAAGTTTTGAAGTTTATGTGTTGTTCTCTTTACTGTGTACATTGTTTTGATGACAGGCACCAGGACAGCATCAATGTTGTAGTTGAAAGCTGTATGTTTAGTTTTGTGGGATCTTCTTCAAGTGCCATAAGCCACGGTGACTGATTTGGTTTGGCTTTTGGTCCACACACAGGAAAACTAGTGTTTGTCTTATGCATGGGATACGCATTTCAACCTCAAGCGGGTTATATTTTGGGTATATAGTGTTCTTTATCCTATAGTATATTAGACTGGCTGTTTTTCTTGTATTTGGTTCTTTCAGGCTGCAATTTCTCTGCTGTTTGATATGGCGCCTAATGACTACAGTGTTTATGATGTATCCCCTTCCCTATTTCTAGATTCCATACATGCCACATGCTATGGTTTACCCATAATCTGTACACGGTGTTTGCGTTTTCAGATGTGTACACCCTGTACATAATTTCTGTACAGGTTGTCTAACCCATTCCCCTTATTACTGTGTCTCAGAGTTCTTTTATAAGGTCCTATTGAACACAGGATTTCTCAGTCTGTTAGTGATAATTAAACACAGAAATAGACTTAATGAGGATACCATCACATTATTTTTACAGTGTAAAATAAACTCAGACATTTATTGTTTGGGTTTTAAAATAAGTGAAGATCTGCTTTAAAAGGCAAAGTCTCCGTGCCTCATTTATAATGCAGCCCACTGTAATTGAAAATATTTTTACACGAATTAACTCTTTTGATATGTTTTTTTCAGTCTTTGTACAGGTTTTACGGGTCTTTGTACAGGGTTTTGGATTTTTTGTACAGATTTTTCATTTCCGAGGTGTGGCATATATGAGATTCATTTCTCCATACCCTGTTCTGTGTTAAGTGGTATGTAGGTTTTCTTTAACTATCTATTTCAAATTTTTTTTGGGGGGGGGGGGGGGCAATTGAAATTATCATATACAGATCTTCTGGACATTTGTTAATCTTTTGGTATTGGTAGTTTATGTGACTTCTCATACTGATATCGTGTTGGAAAAATTATTTTTAAAAGTGTTTTTCTTCTTCTTTTATTGTTCTCATTTGTTCTGGTAGTTATACGTTAGTTCTTGTTTTGGTAAAATAAAATGTTATATGTTGTGTAGCTCCCAGGAAAGATCAATTTTGAGTACAGTTTCTAATGATGGTGATGCGTAGTGTTCTGTGCTGTTCATATTTCTTGCATGTTAGTGCATAATGTGCAATGGTGTGTTTCTCCAGATATGTTCCACAACAGGGTTCCTCAACCATGAAATAGTATATTCCTAGTTACAGAATAATCATTTTTGTATTGCAGGGTATTTTTGGCTCTCTAGATATCTGACATTTTGTGTTGGATCTTTTAGCAGTTTATTGGTCTTTCTACCTTCTGGTTTTGTTATAATATTTTTAACTATACTTTTGATCTCTCTTCACCATGGTTTGCCAACGTGCTTTTAGTTACCCGAGTTGAAGCCAGCTACCGTTCGTTCACAGGGTCAAATTCTTATCGGTGTTTGGAACTTCCAGTCCCAGTGCTCTAGACCAGTGTTTCTCAAAAGGTGTGCCACGGCACACTGGTGTGCCATCGCGCCTATCAAAGTGTGGCACAAAAATTTTGTAAATTTACTACATGAAGTATATTTTAGTGATCATATAAAATAAAGCTGATCTTACAGCCTGAATTCATTCAATAATAATTGGAGCTATTAACTGCTTTGAACAAAAATAGATATACTTCGAAATTATATTAAACAATTAAGAGAAAATCAAACTGAGAGTTTTCTTTATTCTAAAGTACCTACAAATTAGTGTATTTATTTTAGTGTATATCACTGTAATTTTTTATTCAGATAGGTGTACCGCAAAATTTTAGAAAATTGAAAAGTGTGCCGTGAACATAAAAAGGTTGAGAAACACTGATCTAGACATTCGATATGGGGTAATTAAACCTTCACTGCAAATTTATTGTTGAAAACTCCAGTTTTAAAGTGGCTTTTAGTCATAGTTGGTATGTTACTCTAAGTTGCTGTTTAAAAACGAACATTATGCTATAATTACAACAGAAGGTATGAGAGTCTGAAAAAGCGCAAAAAGTAATTTTTTCCAAGTTTTAACATGTCATCATTGTTACACAATGACATTAACAGTATGGATAAACTCTACTCAATTTATACAGTAAAATAAAATAGACATGATATAGAAAATGGACATTGCTGAAATATTTTAGCAGCATGCTTCAGATAGTAATTATCAAAGCATAAATTGACAAGTAATTCTCTTTGGATCCTCCTTAGCTCCTGACTGGCAAAGCAATCAGTGGCCATCATGCCTAGTCATGTCTTGCAGGAGCATCAACAAACTGTCCCTATTTTGCTCGGTTGGTGGTCATCCTTCATGCCGTGCCCTAACTCTGGTTCATGCTTTCCATCTCAGCCTCCACTGTCGTCTGCCAGGTTGTCTTTGGTCTGCCTCTCCTTCGCCATCTTTCTGGGTTACATAGTATAGCAGTTCTAGTGATGGTTTCAGGGTCCCTTCTGAGGACATGGCCAACCCAGTTCCAGTGTCTGCCTGCAATGATGGTGTGCATGCCTGTTTGTCTGCACCATGTAAGCAGTTCCTGATTGAAGATGGTATTTGGCCAAAAAAATTCAAATAATTTTCCTTAGGCAGGTCCTGTGGAATGATGATAATTTAGACATACGTACCAGACAAAAGTACGCAAGTAATTAATCATGGTTACATTTTTATTACTTATACTATACAGAGAACGTGAATGTAAATTGCTACTGAGAATTTTTTTTTAAAGTAACACTGCTGATGCTGTATATTGTAAATAAAAATGTGGAGATAATGTGTTAATACAGTATAATGATATAATTTATTATGTGTATACACATGAACACACTGTATAATATCTGCCCTGGCCCCAAAAGTTCTCTCATGTATCATTCATGCTTTCTTTGTTTCCAGAAAAGGGGGGGGGGGGGGGGGGGAGGAGGAATTTTACTTTGACAGATGGAGAAATTTGTAGCAAATGTGTTTCCATTATAAATTTCAACTGTCAACTTATGTTTCTATTACAGCATGCTCGTCTTTCAATCTTAGATACTGTTGAATATACAAATTCTCCACCTTGTTCTTCATGCATGCCCATTCCAAAGCCATGAGCTCTGATCCAGTTTGTGCAGTTTTTTTTCTAATACATGCATGTTTAAAAATTGTCTTAACGGGGAAGATCTTTCTGAACAAAATTACGTATGTCTGTATTGATGCTTGTATGGGGCAGATTCTTGATATATAGATTTGCTGCGTGAGATATTGTTGTGTACTTTCTTAAAAGCTTTATTGAGTGAGTTAAACTGTTCTCTAGCAATAAAAGCTATTTCCGTGATTTAAAGGGAAAAAACTATGTCTGTGATATCTTTATTGTTTGTAAGCATCAGTGTTTGTCTAATGATTGCTTTTGTGAGATCTTTATAAACTTTTGATGTCAGATATTTGTGGCAGTGATTCCCTATAAATAATCTGCTATGATAAGACTGTTGTATGATTTTGTGTTGGGCTAGTACCATATCCAAGTGCGAACAAACTGGACCAGACCAAGCACACTGAAGTTGGACCATTCTATCCTGCACATTTGCAAGCTTAACTTCAAATCAAACTCTCTCCTCCTCATCTTCACAAAATTTAATAAATGTCAGGAAAAATTCAGTTTTGGTTTCTTATTCTTCTGGATTTTTCCAGCTACTAACAAATCTCTTAAAATTTTAAACCTTATTAGTGCTGGTGTGTATATCTTGCAAATTCTCAAAGAGCATCTATTTTATCAGCTATCTGTTCAAGAAGTCTGTGGTGTTTTTAAAACAATGCCTAATAAACTATGAGAGTAAGGAGGTGCCACATATTCAATTTCAATATCTAAATAAATCTCTTGTAATCTCTCATCAACATGGCCAGACTTCTTTGTTTGAAAGTTTTTTGTTGGACTGATGTCTTAATATTCTTATTTGGCTGGAGACACCAAAGGTGTAGGTATATTCCTTGAGCTCAGAACAAACCAGAAAGTTTCATCGGAAAGTCAAAATCTTTGAATTAAAAAAACAATAATTTTTTTCCCTTCCCACTTTAAATCTGTTAATGAATACCATTCATAAATATTTCTAAATTATTACATATGCCTCTGACTCTAGCCATTGCTAATAGGATGGTATTGGTTCTAGAATTCGGTTTCTCAAAATTCACTACCTGCATTGTAACTTTCAAACTTCCTTTTCCATGATCACCTCCAATTTTAAGCCATACATCATCTTCTGCTATACCGTTATTACTTACTTACTTACTTACTTAGTCGTTCCCCTTCTACCGTGAGGTGTAGAGGTTTGGAAGAGAGAGCGCCAGACCATTCTATCAGCTGTCTTCTTCCTGGCCTGGTTCCATTCTAGTCCTCGGTCCTTCAAAGATTGTCCAATGTTGTCCTCCCAGCGGACTCTGGGTCGTCCTGGAGGTCTGGATCCCTGGCTCTTTGTTTCCCATGCTTGTCGTGGTAGCCGATCTTCTCCCATTCTGCAGACATGGCCAAACCATCTCAGTTGGGACTGTTCTATTTGGGTCTGCAGCGGATGGGATTTTAGGCCTTGACGGATCGTCTGGTTGCGGACCATGTCTCTTCTTGTTACTTCAACCACTTTCCCCAGATACCTCATTTCTGAGGTTTGGATCTGGCTTTTGTGGGTTGTATACCGTTATTAAACCACATCAATAAGCCCTCCCTCTTGTAGTTGCTGAGGAGCCCACAAATAAAACCACATAAATTGTTAATACTTGTCTTTGGTGTCTCTAGCCCTTGTCCATCATCTCTAACAAACTCTTTCATTTCCACATGCACCCATTCACGCATAATCTTTCTTTTCCATTTTCTTTATGCCCCTTTCTGCTTCTGTTTTTTGTTATCTATGACCTATGAGACTGACTACCCTACAATAATACAGTGGTCTGATAAGATGAAATTATTTGGAGAACATATTTAATTTCTCCTCAACATTTTTTAATAATTTTGAACTGTCTGGGCTCAATAGATTTTAGTACATTTAATTAGTAAATGTGTTACCCTTGGTAACATTTTCCTCAAATGATGATGTTTTGTAACAGCTGTTACAAAGCAAATATAATATAATTAAAGAATGAAAATCCACACAGAGATAGTATTTTGCACGAAGTTATTTTCAAGAAAATTATTTTAGTCATGCACTTATCAGGAATGCAAATAAACTGGTTTAAATTTCATGCTTTTTCAAAGCCACAGTCAGCTGATATTTCCAGCCAAAGTAAACGATGCTGTGTTTGTCAGTTAAAAAGATTTATTGCCTTTGGGTTAGAAGAAAGGGCGCACAACTAAAGTGGTGACTTTTTAAAAGGCACAAACAGCCATGAGTTGTGCCTAACACTGTGTTTGTGTGCTTTAAGCTTCTTCTTCGTGTGTTTGCTTCCTTGTCGGCCACCTCATTTCCTTCTATTTCCACGTGCTGGGGTGCGTGTGTCAATACTACTGTGCAGCCTCTATTATTTAGGTATATACTAAGAGGCAACATGTCTTCAGCTATATCAGGTTGGCTTTATTCATGTGCATTACTTAGTGCAGACAGTGAGTCAGTGAAAATTGTTAGTTTGTTGGGGGGTTAGTCAGTGATTATTTCTAATACTTTCACTACTGCCATCATTTATGCTGTGAAGAAAATATCCTTCTGCTGATTTCTGTCCCTACTAATGTTAATCAGCCCTTCTGTAAAATTTTGTTTCCATGTCATGATGCCATACTGTTCAGTTTACTTGCTCCTAATTTGTGTGGAGCACGTTCCACCTGATCCAGTTTAGTTTGGTAGAACAGAACTAGTGCTTTCTCATATAACGTTTGTTATAATTTGTTATAAAGTAATATAACGTTGTGCATTGGGTTGGTAATTCATCAATTAAAACATATTGCTACAGAAACTGCTGCTGTAAGAGCACTTGAATGATTTGGTTCAGACTTCCTGGGTGGGGGTCAGCTGATGTGGATACTCCATGCTCCATAGAGGGCAAAAAGAAATGATGATCTACTACTTGATTTTAACACTGTCCCAGGATTTTAACACTGTCCCAGGTATCTGAATTTGTTTAAAATTTGAACAATTTTTGTTCATTGCCTTTCTGTGGCCACCTTTTCTTTAAGATGACCATTACTTCTGCTTCATTATTATTCCGGCATGTTTTCTAATTATTTAGGCCAAGTCCTTGGCTACTGCTTTCCTTTACTATTTTCTTGAGCACTGCTTGTAGTTCTTCTTCACTCTTGAATATCAAATCAGATTTCAGTTGCCAGCTCGTAATGGCTTCACGCTTTCTCGGCTTCACGCAGGTGTGGCAGTGGTGTGCTGTGGAACAACCGCGATAATTTGTCTTCACTTTGTTACTTTCACAATTGTCTCCGGCTGGCGGAATTGTGGATTTTAAAGCTGCAACCAAGGTGGAATGGGTTCATTTTCTACACAAGACAACAGGAGGCTGAGACACTTGGGAGTCATGACTCATGTGCGCCTGCCCCCCTTAGAGTGTAAAGGAGAATAAAGGGCCGAAACACTTTCTCGATGGGGGACCCCTTCTGATGATCAGATTGTCTCCTGTTGTATCGCTTTGTATAGAGTTTCCTATCATCAAAGTCATTAATATGTCTCAGATTATTTAACTTGCAACTGATATTCTGAACAAGCTGTTAGAAGGGTTATCTTCCTGGTAAAATCAATGTTACCAAACTGGGTTTGGAAGCCCCAACAGCTACATGTATATAAAAGTCTATGGCTTTATCATGATCCTGTCAGTTTAAAACAAGAAAAAAATAGAGAAAAGTAGAAATATCTGTCTCATCCTTGCAGAAACTTTGTTAGAGTCTGTCAAAGTTCCACCAGGTTATTGTTACTGTAACTAAAACAGCTTTGTCTAGTAACTGTATCAGCTAAACACATGAAATAAAGTACCTTGCACTGTATCAGATATATACATGACATAAAGTACTTTGTGCTGTGTCAGATATATACATGAAATAAAGTAGTTTGTACTGTGTCAGACAGATACATGAAATAAAGCACTTTGTACTGTGTCAGATATATACATGAAATAAAGTACTTTGTGCTGTGTCAGATATATACATGAAATAAAGTACTTTGTGCTGTGTCAGATATATACATCAGATATATACATGAAATAAAGTACTTTGTGCTGTGTCAGATATATTCATCAGATATATACATGAAATAAAGAACTTTGTACTGTATCAGATATATACAAGAAATAAAGTACTTTGTACTGTGCCAGTGTCAGATATTTACAAGAAATAAAGTAAAGTGCCCTGTGTCAGATACAGACATGAAATAAATCACTCTGTATTGTGTCAGTGCCAGATATATAAATGAAATAAAGAACCTTGCACTGTCAGATATAGACATGAAATAAAGTACTTTGTATTGTGTTAGATATATGTATGAAATAAAGTAACATGTGCTGTGTCAGATATATACATGAAATAAAGTACTTTGTACTGTGTCAGTGCCAGATATATACACAAAGTAAAGTACCTTGTACTATGTCAGATAAACAAATGAAATAAAGTACCTTTGTGATTATTTTTTTCTCCAGCAAGATGTCAAGAATTGCAGACACATCCGACAGCGACAGCTTCTTAATAAAACTTCCGTCCAGTAAGCCAATCAGATACTTCATCCACTGTACCTCATTACGGTTCACATTTCTGGCAACCTTGAGCAAGCTTTCTGCAAAACATTGCCAGCAGACAAATTGATGTGAAACAAAACATTGCCAGCAGACAAATTGATGTGAAACAAAACATTTCTCCTCAAATTCTCATTTTATATTACAACTCATGTCAGTGTAAGGCAGATAAGCTACATCTACACTTAACGTATAGAAAAACACACAATACATACAAATGCAGACATATTCATTTTATATATATATATATGCACACGCACTCATACACATCTATGCATACATAATAACATATACATATGCATGCATGCCACACACATGAATATGCACACATATACATGCAATTATGCACACAGATATCTTGCAAAAGGGTCCAGCACATATGGTCCCATGCTCCACAAGAAACCATGAACAAATGTCAATATTAGTGATGATGAGGACAGTAACAAAAATTACAGCTTAAAATTATTTTTAAAATAGTTATTGTTTTATTTATTTAATTTACTTCTCAGCTAACATTGTTCTTATCAACATATAAGTTAAGTTTTATTTTTTGCTGACCACATCACCCCTAGTGTGCCGCTGGTCAAGAAAATATAGGCCTAACACCATATTTTCAATATGCCTCAATGGGCGTGTAACTGGATCCTTTTATAACAGTTAGGTTTTATTTTATTTTTTTGTTTAAGGCAAAAATAAGTCCTGTGAAGAATTTCTTTTAAAGAGTATAACTAGTCTGTCAGATATTTACTTAAATTTATGCTACTAAAATAATAATTTTTGCTCTTCATCCTAAACAACGTATGTATGTGGCCAAAAACGGTCATATAGTTACAAACATGCTAAAGCAATTGTTTGTTACCAGAATTAGAGGTGAGTTCTCTCAGCGTGCCTGCAAACTCGGTGACAGCTTTTCCATCTTCATCTTCAAGGATCCATCTAAATAGACACTCAGCTCTAGTTTCTCCTGATGACTGAGGTTCAGGAAAGTCATTTTGGTGCTCACCTGAAGAAAGTAACAATAGTGGCTCGGTAAATTTGAAAATGACGAGCTGTTATTTATATTAACAAAATGGAACCAAAACTTTTTAACTTTCTTATGTTTCATGCTTGTCTTGTAAAACTAGCCCTGGCTTTTGAATTTACACTTCTGGTGACACTAGAAAAGTTAATTGAAATTCATCCAATCTTAAATTTACTTCAACTGAATTTTAGTACAATGTGACCATTCTTCTCCGTGTGAAACTTAAACACCATTATCAGTATTTTGTGTAAATATATAGGTATTGTAACAACAGACAGCATAGTTTTGCGAAAAAAGTTGGGGACAACTTCGGGATAGGCACTATGCACATGATAAACCTAAATAACCCCAGTTTTACCCTCCCCTCTTTTTTAAAATAATAAAACAAAAAACATAGAAAGTATGAGAATCTACTATTTTATGAATGAAAAAATAATACACACATAACTGGAAATATTTATTTACCCCGGTACACAATAAATAACAAGTAGGGGTTATGCCATAAGCAAACAGCAGCTTTTGAATATACTATCTAAAATTATAGACATTATATAACCTTATTATAACCCATTAGGGGCGCAACATGATACTTTACTCAATCAATTAAAAAAATAAATATACCAACTTTCTAATAATGTAAGGTGATTGAAAATTCAAACATACAAACATACTAAATATATTTTTGTATATATTTTAGTTACATTTCCTGCATATTTTAGTATTTTTATTTATACCAGAACACTAAGTATGTTTTTGCATATATTATACAGGGTGATGGAGCCGCGGTAGCATAGTGGTTAGTGCACTGGCTTCCTAGCGCAGTGGTCTATGGTTCGATCCCCAGATGAGGCGGAAAAATTTTTAGGCCACAAACGGCTCCTGGGTCGACCCAGCCCCAAATGGGTACCAGAGCTACTCTGGGAAGGTTAAGGCGGCCGGCGTGATGCCGACCACATCACCCCTAGTGTGCCGACGGTCAAGATAATATGGGCCTAACACCATATTCCCAATATGCCTAAATGGGCGTGTAACGGGTTCCTTTACCTTTCTTTTTTATACAGGGTGTTTCAAAAAGAATATCGGTATTTTGAAGGTGTATAGTTTTGGTAATTGCAAACTTAAAAATGTTTGGTTTGCACCAAACGATAGGTAAACTGTCCGAGTTTGGACAGTTACCCGATTTAAAAAAAATGTTTTTCATTTCAGCCGCTAGACGGCGCAAGGAATGAAAATGGAAAGAATAACAAGGGATCAGTTGGAGCGAGTGTGGAGAGAATTGGACTACTGTTTAGATGTGTGCCGTGTAACACGAGGGGCACACATTGAGGGATTGTAATGTAATAGATTAAACTTTGACAATTTTACTTTCTTTTGGTGCAAACTGTATATTTTTAAGTGTTCAATAACCAAAGTTATATGCTTCTAAAATACTGATATTCTTTTTGAAACACCCTGTATATATAAACAAATGGACAAGAAGTATTTGCTTCATCTCTCTCAATGTCTTTGTCTGCTTTGCTTTCCTGCTATCTGTAGAGCAGAGGTCTTCAGCCAGCTCCTTGCAAGCCTTCCTGTCTTGGGAAATCCATTCAAATTCTCTCAACATCTTAAATCCTTCCTACATATGCTTCCTGCTCTTTCCTCTGTGTGCTCGCCTGTCACCTATTTCTTCTGTCCTGGAAACTCTGTGATGCTAAAACATGACATTTTCAATGTGTGTCCACTCAGCCTCAAATGTTGCTTCAGTATCTCCTGCTCCCTTGATGCCTATCTGGCTTCTTCCAGCAATTACACAAATTAAAAACACAAAACAAATAAACTATTCAGTGATCCACACTTAATTTTGGCTTTCTCCATGCAGTGTCATGATCCTTCTCTCTGGAAGAACTTCCTCCATCCTAGTCAGCTGATTTCAATGACCTGATGAACTGCTTATATTTTGACTAGTTAAGTTTCTAAAGGATCAGACAGACAGCCCCATGCCCAACTCTGATGTGAGAGATAGACCCATGCCCAACTCTGATGTGAGAGATAGACCCGTGCCCAACTCTGATGTGAGAGATAGACCCATGCCCAACTCTGATGTGAGAGATAGACCCATGCCCAACTCTGATGTGAGAGATAGACCCATGCCCAACTCTGATGGGACAGACAGACCCATGCCCAACTCTGATGGGACAGACAGACCCATGCCCAACTCTGATGTGAGAGACAGCCCCATGCCCAACTCTGATGTGAGAGATAGACCCATGCCCAACTCTGATGTGAGAGATAGACCCATGCCCAACTCTGATGGGACAGACAGACCCATGCCCAACACTGATGGGACAGACCCATGTCCAACTCTGATGTGAGAGATAGACCCATGCCCAACTCTGATGCGACAGACAGACCCATGCCCAACACTGATGGGACAGACCCATGTCCAACTCTGATGTGAGAGATAGACCCATGCCCAACTCTGATGGGACAGACCCATGTCCAACTCTGATGTGAGAGATAGACCCATGCCCAACTCTGATGGGACAGACCCATGTCCAACTCTGATGTGAGAAATAGACCCATGCCCAACTCTGATGGGACAGACCCATGTCCAACTCTGATGGGACAGACCCATGTCCAACTCTCTTGAGCCACTGTTGCGCAAGAATATCGCAACGTATTCTGTGTACTTTATATTTTTCTTATGCAAAGGGAAATAACTCGTGTAATTGTATGTCACTTTTACTTACAACAGTTTTGGTTTCTTGTTGGCGTTCGGTTGCCGATAAGTTTGTTTGAGCGATCTTAAGTCATGTCCATATATGGAGCAATCTTAAGTCATGTCCATGTATGGAGCGCTCAGGCCCACTTTTCCTATAAGCATTTGGCAACCTGCAATGTTTCAGATTCCTATTCTTTTAAGGCTCGATCGAGAAGGTACTATCTTCGTATATTATCTGAACTGTATTCGAATCGCGCCTTGCTGCGCATGTCTAAGTTTTGGGTTGCTGTCTGAATGGGATTTCCGCCCGCAGTCCGTGGCAGATTCGTTCGAGAGCAAGACGCCTGTTTTGCCAGCGTCTGTGCTTATTCTATCAGGAAATGGAGTCCTCTATACATTGTTTGTTCCTTTGAGATGATATCTCTTTTGTGATTCGAAGCGCCTGGAGGCGTGTGAGTTATGTGGTTTATTTCCTGAAGAAAAGGTAATAACATTTTGAATAACATTATCGCCATCTTTCGAGATTGACATGTTTGTAGCCTGCTTATTGAAGAGTCTACGTTGTGAGAAGTTTCTCAGCTCAAGAATCACGTACATTGTTATGCATCGGGTTGATGCATGTTCTAAGGACTATTTACTTGTTGAACTCTGCTGCTTGATCTAGGTTTGATACCTTTGTTGACTAAAGGAACTTTGAGGACATTGTTATGTACTTCAGAAGATAGGCTTGTCTTGCTGAGGTCAGATAAAGGAGAGTGGATTTGATCTCCTACGGATATCTTCCGGCTATTATGGAAAGGGATGGAGGTTTCCCCTGACTACATGTACAGCTGGTTATGATGTACTGATATTCATATGATTCACCATTATTATGATGCTGTCTGCTATCCAGTGTTGTGCTGACTATGTCAATGTAATGATGACTGTTCTACCGTACACGTAATGTATCTGCATATTAATGTCTATGCACCTCGTCATTGTGGCGTCCACAATACATTATGAAAACGTCACTTGCTGTTTAAAGATTCCTTGACTTTTTACGTTATAAGTCGATGTGACGTCCCTGTTTGAAACTGTAGCTGTTGAACTCCACACTCACATCATTCATACAAACCAGACTAAAGACACCACATTATTACGCCTTTATCATCCCTGGTGTCTGAGGGTGATACACCACTCTTCAAGTGTCAGTATTAACTTACCTTTGGCAAGTAGAAGAAATATGACACCCTCAACATTGTGTGGCAAATAAAAATCATCCACGGAACATTTATCCACGCAACATTTGCTACGCAACATTTGGTGGCCATAAGCTGGTTTGGTCTGGTGCCAGCATACACGGGGTCCCTTACCCGCTACCTTCTACAAGAAATTAACATACAGCATTCTACAAGACATCGTCATACAGAATCCTGGAAGTACTCGGTGTTGCCCAATATCTTTTCAACATAGATTTTTTGCTAAGCCTAATGCAAGAAAATGACACTACCCGGCGTTGCAGCATTTTTGTTTACGTGTTCTTGCATTGAGAAGGCCAAGTTCCGGTTGCTACGGGTTCTTTACTGAGAAGGCCAAGTACCGATTGAAGCAATTTACTGTTACATAAGAAGGCCAAGTTCCGTAACTACACTACCTGTACTGATCAGAAACTCAAGTTCTACCATCGTCTTGGCAGTTACCACGCAAGATCAACATGCTCGATCAACGTTGGATCTTCTGTCCATAGAATGTTGATCTTCACATGTTCTTGTCTCTGCTGACGGTTGGATGACCATAAGTTAAGTGGCCTGTTTGTTCGTGAACTGTGCCCTTATACTTCTACTGAGTCTTCTGTATTTCTAATTCTTTTGTTACATGTTATATGTTTATATGTTATTTGTATATTTATATGTTTACTTTTCTGCGGGTCTGGATGGGTGGTGACTCCTATAGATCATACCACGTGACAGAGGTTTTCTATTGAGAGTGTTCTGTAGGGTATGCAAATTTCCTATAGTGAAATTTGCTAAGCGACTTTTGTTGCTATTCCTGTTAGTTGTGATGACATGTGTTAGTGTTGTTTTCGTTATTTTTCGCATTCTTTAGTTTTGTTTTGATTTGTTTGTACTTGTAGATCTCCTCTTTTCTATTGTTTAGTTTTATACACCATTTATATTTATACACTGTGGTGTCTTGTGTTTTGTATCATCTTCTCGCAGATATCATCACATTTTTTGTGATATTCCTTTACTTTTCGCTTTATTTTTAGTTGATTACTGCGAGTGTTTTCGTTAATGTTTACATTATTACTGTTTACATTGTTAATGTTTACATTGTTATTGTTTACATTGTTAATGTTTACATTGTTATTGTTTACATTGTTATTGTTTACATTGTTAATGTTTACATTGTGATTGTGTTTACATAGTCGTTCGTTACACTTAGGGTAATTAATTAGTGTATTATGCTGATGCATTATTACTACTACACTGATGATAAATAAATGATGAATAGCACCTATGATCAAGAATTGATTGATGATATTTCAAGAAGGTTCATACACAAGTTCTTTGGCAAAGAGTTGTTCCAACAGAGATTGGGATAATATAATGTGATGTGATTAAGCAAGTGCTTGATTTAAGACTTGTTATTATTAAGTTTGAAATAAGGTAATTAATTATTTCAGGTTTTGGACTCATATTTTAGACAACATGTCTACATTTGAGTACTTTATTGAGCAGGGTAAATCCCTTGGAAAGACTGGTGATAAATTAGAAGAATTTGCGACTGTTCAATATGCCAAGGCATTGAAGTCGGAAGAAAAGAAAATGAAAGAACAAACTGAACAAAAGAAAATAGATGCTGAGAATTTAAAACTGCAGATGCAGGTGGAGGAAAAGAGATTCCAAATGGAAATGGAAAAACAAAAAAGAGAAGCAGAAGCGAAAGCTGAAGAGAAAAGACTTGAAAGAGAATCTGAAGAGAAAAAGTTACAAAGAGAAACAGAGGCTGAAAATAAAAGACTTGAAATAGAGGCAGAGAATAAAAGACTTGAAAGAGAATCTGAAGAGAAAAAGCTACAAAGAGAAACAGAGGCTGAAAATAAAAGACTTGAAACAGAGGCTGAAAATAAAAGACTTGAAACAGAGGCTGAAAATAAAAGACTTGAAACAGAGGCTGAAAATAAAAGACTTGAAATAGAGAATAAAAAACTTGAAAGAGAATCTGAAGAGAAAAGACTACATATTGATGCTGAAAAAGCTAAAATGGAGCATGAAGAAAAACTCCTAGCTTTGGGGTTAGAGAAGTTAAAGTTGATGAACATGGGTAATGCTAATGATGCAAATAAGGTGTCAGATAAGACTAATGCTAATACTTTCAAGCTAAATCTTCCAGCATTCAATGCTTCCATTGATGATATAACGTTTTATCTAGACAGATTTGAAAGTGCATGTAAGGTGCATAACATAGATAAATCACTCTATGTTTATCATTTGTCCAAAATACTTAGAGGTGATGCTTTGACTATGTTGGGCATGGTAGATGTGCCTGACAAGAACAACTATGAGGTTGTCAGGGCTATCTTGGTAAAGAAATACCAAGAAGACGGCTATCGTCTTCAATTTAAAAATATGTTGCCAGAAACTGGAGTGGAATTCTCTGAATTCATTTCAAAGATACGTCTTACTTTTACACGTTGGGTTGAACTGTCTAAGACAGAACATACATTTGAAGCACTGATGGACTTACTGCTTAGAGATAAGGTTATGTCTTCTGTCAATGAATCTTTTCTTTCTTTTCTTCATGAGCATAAGCCTAAAAACATAAAAGAAATGGAAGAATACTGTTGCCAGTATGTTACTGTGCATCCTCACGTAACCATTGGCAACTCTAAAGTAAAAGAAGGTCTGCCAGTTGCTTCGGCAGCACCATATGGTCAAAACTTTGATCGTAAATTCCAACAAAATTTTAATAAGAAGACTAACCGTAATTATGCTCAGAATTATGGCAATCAATTTCAAGGTGATTCTTCTTCACAGAATTGGAGACAAGCTGACAGTCCTCGTTACTTCCAACCTAATAATTTTAGGCATTTCAGAAGAGGATATGGTAACAGAGGCTATTCCTCGCGAAGACCTCAAAACCAAACAAATAGATGTTCGCATCAATGTGGACATGATAATAATCATGGAAACTGGGGTTCAAAACAGGATAACAGTTACAATAGAGACACTAATAACTTCAGAGATAATAATAACTCTGATGGCTTCAGAGGTAATAATAGTCGCAGTAGATCTCAACACAAAAAAAGAGATATCAGCAGGCTAACTCTGTACAACAAGAATCTCAGGGAGCCAGTAATCAGGTTGTTGATAATAAAAACTCTGACGCTGTCACTTGTTCTGCTTTTGACTTTGGAATAGCAAAAAAATGCCCCCAATGCAGTACTTTGTTCGAACCGACTACCATAACTACTTTGAGTTGTGGTCACCCTCTTCCCGCTCTGCCTGCTGCAGTTGCGCATGACGGGAGAGGTTCTTTAATCATTCATAAGGGTCTTGTTAATAATACTCCGGTCTCGCTACTTTTCGATTCCGGATGCACCACTATTGGTGTTAGACAATCGCTTGTAGATCCATCCTGTGCTACAGGAAAGGTTATCAATTGTGTCACATTTGGTGGCACTCTAGAGATATATCCTACTGCTTTAATTCACATCGCCACTCCTTTCTTTACGGGAGATGTGCACGCCTGTCTCTTACCTAAACCTATTGCGGACCTTATTATTGGGCGTATTCACGGAGTTAGGGAATGTACCCCACAGCAGATTGCTGCTTGGGAAGATCATAATATGCAAGCTACCAATGCAGTGGTTACAAGAGCACAAGCTCTACAAACACCCCAAACTTCATTGAATGGTAATAATGAAGTTCATAGCCAAGATAGTCACTTGGTTATTACCCGGGACTCTTTCATAAAATTACAAGAAGAAGATCCTTCTCTAAAAAAATTCTTCATTCTTGCGAAGAAAGGTGATCCGAATCAGGATACAAATAGAAAATCTTGGATTGCAATGAGAAACGGCGTACTTGTACGTATGGTACAAGATTCGACTACGTCGGCACATTCGCAAATTCTTGTTACCAAGAGCATGAGAGTCCAAATATTACAACATGCTCATGACTCGCAATGTGCTGGACATATGGGTTTTGCCCGTACGAAGTCGAGAGTCCTTGCGGCTTTCTTTTGGCCTTTTGTTAACAAGGACATTCGTATCTACTGCCAATCATGTAAGGTATGTCAGGAGGTCAAATCTAGAGGACCACGACATGCTGCGCCTATCCAGGCTGCTGACATCCATATTCGGCCGTTTCAGAAAATGGCCATAGATATTATTGGCCCTTTTAAGATCAAGTCGACCAGAGGACATCAGTTTATCCTTACATGTGTCGATATGTGCACACGTTGGCCAGAGGCTATCCCTCTTAAGAGCATATCTACTACAGATATCGCAGATGCTCTTTGGCTGATATTTTCTCGCTTGGGGTTCCCCAGAGAAATATTGTCAGACCATGGCACTCAACTCATATCTGACACTATGTCACAAGTGATGTCTACCTTACATATTAAAAGATCTCTCAGTAGTATCTATCACCCAATGTCTAATGGGTTAGTTGAGCGTTTGAATAGAACACTCAAGACTTTGCTTGGTAAGATAACTGAAGATCATCCTCAAGATTGGGACAGGGTTTTACCCGCGGCTCTCTTTGCTTATAGAGAAGTCCCTAATGAACACACAGGATTTTCTCCCTTCGAACTTGTCTTTGGCGCGCGTCCACGCGGCCCTATGTCTTTATTACACGATCTCATCACTGCTGATGATATTAGCGATGAAACTCAATCCTCATATGAGTATGTCATTGCTCTTAGACAAAAGATCATTGAGGCATGTAAGCTAGCAACTGCTTCATCAGAAATTGCTAAAGAGAAGGCAAGGCAGTTTGCTAATAAGAATAGATGTCTACGACAACTTTGTCCAGGTGACAAAGCATTCGTCCTACTCCCCAGTAGGGAAAATAGACTTCTTATTGCATGGAAAGGTCCGTATGCAATAGTCTCACGAATTTCCGATGTTGACTATGTGGTCGATATTGATGGAAAGCATAAAACTTTCCATATCAACATGCTGACGGAATTTCATGAGCGCCCAGACTATTTGCTGCCTATTTTCCAGGCAGCGGACGATTCTTCTGTACCTCATGGTCATTACTCATCCCTGTCTGTCATACAGGATGAGGAATCTATTTTTTCTGATGTCAATCTTCCTCTTCCAGTGGTTCCACTACATTCCATGGAATCTTGGAAAAACGTTTCCGTTTCTCCTAATCTTTCCGTTGAGGAACATCGACGAGGCTTGTCGATGTTACAAACATTTCAGGATGTTCTCACTGACATTCCTGGACACACAGATGTCATAGAACATGACATAATTTTTACCGACAATAATCCAATTAGGGTTAGGCCGTATCCTATTCCTATACACTTTCAGTCGCAAGTGGAAAAGGAATTGAATGAAATGATTCAATTGAACATAATTGAACCATCGACTTCACCATATTCTTCTTCCATGGTTATTGTCCGGAAGAAAGACAAGAACATACGAATTTGCGTTGATTATCGCAAATTGAATCAAGTCACAAAGTTCGATGCTGAACCGATGCCTTTACTAGAAGATCTACTTATTAGACTTTCTAATTCTAGATTCTTCACTAAACTTGACTTATCTAAAGGTTATTGGCAAGTGCCTTTAGCAGATCATGCCAAACCTCTTACTGCTTTCTCAACACCTAGGGGTCTATTTCAATGGAATGTTATGCCTTTCGGTCTTATGAACGCCCCTGCTACTTTCGTTCGCATGATGTGTCGAATTCTTTCTCATCGTTCAGATGTCATCGCATAATTAGATGATATCTGTCTCTTCAGTGATACCTGGGAAGATCACTATTTGGGTTTATATGACTTACTGTCCACTCTACGTGAGTATAATTTGACAGCAAAACCCTCTAAAGCCTATATTGGTTTTGGTGAAATCTCTTTCCTGGGTCATCGTGTTGGTCATGGTCTCTTGAAGACAGAAGACCACAATACTTCGAAAATATTGAACATCTCTGTACCTAAGACGAAGAAACAAGTCCGTAGTCTCTTGGGTTTAATTCAATTTTATGGGAGATTCATTCCGAATCTATCTTCGATCATGGCACCTCTCTCAACATTGTTGAAGAAAGGATCGCCTAATCTGGTTCGTTGGTCTCAAGAATGTCAATCTTCCTTAGACCAGATTAAGAATATATTTTCATCTCCTCCCATCCTAAGATTACCTACTCTTGATAGGATTTTTGTTCTTCGAAGTGATGCTTCATCCACTGGGATCGGAGCAGCACTTATGCAGGAATATTCAGAAACTCTGCATCCTGTTATGTACATTTCTAGAAAACTGAATGTGGCAGAGAGGAGCTACTCGGTTTTAGACCGTGAATTGTTGGCTATGGTTTGGGCAATTCTCAAACTACAAAGATTCCTCCTGGGCGCACATTTCATTCTAGAAACTGATCAAAAAGCTCTTACAGCTATTCAGACTAAGAACTTGAAGAGTTCGAGATCCACTCGATATGCTATTGCTCTTCAACCTTTTCACTTCACGGTACGAGCTATCCGTGGTTCGGATAATGTGATGGCTGACATTCTGTCTAGATGCCCACATGATTCCAACTAATACTTCTGTCCTATATTTCTAGATATACTACAGAGTCATAACACACCTATATTGCTACAATACATTAGCACATCTGTCCTCACTTTATGTGAACACATAATATTGTGCTTTGTTTTCATCTTTTCTGTTACCTTCTTTTATAACAAAGGAAGGCTGAGTAGACAATATAAGGGCCGAAAATTCACTCGGCCACAGTTATTATTAATAATAATGTATTGTGTATTATGAAACATAATAGTTGTTACATAGAATTATATTGTTTGTATTTTCTCAGTATGTCATTGATGATCTGAGAAGTTGCCTTACTGTTGTCAAGCATGAAGAGTTCTAAATTGTGGACTTACCTTTGGAACGACAGGAGATGTGTCCTGGATCTTCATGCATTGTAATTTCATTATGTACTGATAATATTACATGTACTATTTAATATTTTCTATCAGATGTGTACATCCATTTTAAAGCGGTATTAGTATATGACACCGCTATTTGATAATGATTGTATTACACATGCATATGTATATTGTACTTACATGCTAACGTAGTGTGTGTTGGTGGCACCTCCCCGATAGGTATATTTTTTTCTGTTGAGATATATTCTCACCAGACACTCTATGTGTCAATTTAGCCTCATGTTAGGCAATTTAATTATTTATCCGCGCATAATTCGTGCGTTGTTGAGCCGCTTTTCACTTTGCTCTTGGATATTAAAAAAAAAAAAAGTTGCACATTTTTTTTTATCGGGAGGTTGCGGTAATATGTTGCGCAAGAATGTCGCAACGTATTCTGTGTACTTTATATTTTTCTTATGCAAAGGGAAATAACTCGTGTAATTGTATGTCACTTTTACTTACAACAGTTTTGGTTTCTTGTTGGCGTTCGGTTGCCGATAAGTTTGTTTGAGCGATCTTAAGTCATGTCCATATATGGAGCGATCTTAAGTCATGTCCATGTATGGAGCGCTCAGGCCCACTTTTCCTATAAGCATTTGGCAACCTGCAATGTTTCGGATTTCTATCCTTTTAAGGCTCGATCGAGAAGGTACTATCTTCGTATATTATCTGAACTGTTTTCGAATCGCGCCTTGCTGCGCATGTCTAAGTTTTGGGTTGCTGTCTGAACGGGATTTCCGCCCGCAGTCCGTGGCAGATTCGTTCGAGAGTGTGATGGACGAACTCGGCTGACCCTGAACTTTGTTGTAATTCTTGTATAACGGGACTTCTTTCACGTGAATTCATTAGCTATGAAACTGTTCCACACAGAGGGCAGACACGTTTGCTGATTGATATGCGGAAAGTTTACCTATCGTTGATTCTGGTCATCGCATTGATTTAAGGAGAGATCAAATCACGCCCACTAACATCTCTTGAACAATCATAGGCAGTTATTTTAATTAACTTGGCCAGTGGGGGGCGTCGCCAGAATCAAACAGGCACAGCGACCACGATCAAAGAGACAGACTGAGGGATTTCAGGGGAGACTATCGGCGTTATCAAAGACAGTAGTGGTCCCTGATACGAGACGCAGTTGCTTGCCGCTAATTTCGCGTCTCAGTGTCAATCGCAGAACCGAGCGAACGGGAAAGCCGAAACGGGCAGCAGCGAACGGAGATACGAAGACCAGGGTGCGGTTTCTTCTCTTGATTTGGCGGTCAGATCCCCAAAAGTTCGTGAGATCAAATAAGCTGTCAAGTTTATCATGTCCCACTCAACTTACATTCCATTTTAGCTAAATAGACCATGAAGACTAGACACGTTATCACTCGCTGGCCAGACCTTTACAGAAGCACTAGCTTTATTGAAATCTTGTTATAGATTTTCCCCTGGATTTCATATATATATTTGCAGTGATTTCTATTCTGTGCAAAGCGGTAATATATATTGTGTAAAGTGATCAGTGGTCTAGTTCAGTCATTCTATTTCAATGGAGTTTGTGTTAATTTAAATCTATTAAATTAAACCATCTCAATAGTTCCAGTTGTAAATATAATGATCTATCTATTATATTATTTCAAAAGATAATAGATGCTTAAATTAACTTTTAAAGTCGCGAAGGAATTTATAATTAATAAATTCAGTTAAGTCCTAGTTTTATAGATGTGTGTTTTAACCACTAGAATTCGCGCAGTGTTTATTAAATACATAATTAAATACTCGAGTGTATTATAGTCTTAACGGGAAATTTATCGCGCTTGATTTTTCGGTATGTTACATGTCTTTTTTTCTTTCACACAGAGTGATCGTAACCTGCGGTCCCAGCTAAATAAAGAAAGAAATAAAGAAATCATCCTATAAACTTCCAGTCATATTGAAGAAACATTTCTTTTAAAATATAATCTTGTGGCGGTCTTTTTGCGACCTAGCTGTCAGAATTAAATGAAATAAAGCCCACCCAAGAACATTTTAAAGAATAATCATCAAATTACCCTTACAAATCGGTAAGATAAACTGGAAGGTAATCATCGCCAGTAGCGATATCATATTTACTGTTTACTGTGAGAGAGTACATATTTTCCTGACTGTGACTGAGCCTAGTTTTTTTTTCCTCAATTGGATTTAATAAAACTATCATCACGCATTGAAGGAATTTTACCATAGCGGAGGATTAAAAGAGACCACTTCATTTTCACCCCTGTGCCGAACTGTGTTAGTGCCATCCCATAGACTCCTTTTATATATATAATAAAAACACGAGAACTCTTAGTCTTCAAGTCTTGCGATAAGTGAGAATATTTGTTACCAACAAACCCTCGCAAACATCTGGGGCGGGACATCGAAGGACTAGACAGTTCATATGTCAAAAGATTACTTGCTGTTTTTATATACTTTTATGGATCGTCTGAGGCTGCATTCGGTAAGTGTGTGAGTATATAAGTGTGGATCCTCACGCGTGTGCATGAATGACAGGAAATTTAATCGTTTTCTTTTGTAAACCTGTTGTTAACTTTCTTGCCTAGTAATATAATTTTTCTGTATTCCCTGCATTGTTCCTTTAAGGGGGAGTTGCTAATTGGTTAACTCTGTTTAAAAACCCCCTCCTTTCCATTTGCTTAGTAAAGGGAAGAACAGCTGGGAAGAACAGTTTTTTTCTATCACCTATACCTAACTTTGTAACACCTCTTTCAGAGCAATTAACTTCACTGTTAGGTTAACGTACCTATGTTCCTGATATTATCTATCTCTGGACTGGGTTTATCTTTGTCTAATAAGCGGGAAGGGCTTAGTCGATACCAGTCTTCTTCACCCCTCCCAAATTTGTTATTTGCATTTGTGTACTTATGATAATTTATGTAATACCTAATATTTGTTAGTGATTGATGTTTAAAGTGAATAAAATCACATAAACTCATTTAGTACGGTGTTGGACATACCCACAGCCCAACATTTCCCCTATTCGTTTAATTTAGTTTGTATCTACATCGTCTGTGTGTGTGAAAAACACCAAATCGGTGTGCGCGCAGATGCGAGTCTGGAAAACTGGCAAATAATTGTTTGACCAGGAGAGCGGAAGAGAAGATTGAGAGAAGCGATTTGTCGTAAATAAGTCTGTCTTTACTCTCCTCCAGCACGCTGTGAAGCAACTATTTAATATCTACATATTCTATCACTGAGCTTTCCATCATCATTTTCCACTCTAAACCGGACCACTATTTCTACGACTCTTTTCTCTCAAAATAAATTTACGACAGAGAGCAAGATGCCTGTTTTGCCAGCGTCTGTGCTTATTCTATCAGGAAATGGAGTCCTCTATACATTGTTTGTTCCTTTGAGATGATATCTCTTTTGTGATTCGAAGCGCCTGGAGGCGTGTGAGTTATGTGGTTTATTTCCTGAAGAAAAGGTAATGATATTTTGAATAACATTATCGCCATCTTTCGAGATTGACATGTTTGTAGCCTGCTTATTGAAGAGTCTACGTTGTGAGAAGTTTCTCAGCTCAAGAATCCCGTACATTGTTATGCATCGGGTTGATGCATGTTCTAAGGACTATTTACTTGTTGAACTCTGCTGCTCGATCTAGGTTTGATACCTTTGTTGACTAAAGGAACTTTGAGGACATTGTTATGTACTTCAGAAGATAGGCTTGTCTTACTGAGGTCAGATAAAGGAGAGTGGATTTGATCTCCTACGGATATCTTTCGGCTATTATGGAAAGGGACGGAGGTTTCCCCTGACTATATGTACAGCTGGTTATGATGTACTGATATTCATATGATTCACCATTATTATGATGCTGTCTGCTATCCAGTGTTGTGCTGACTATGTCAATGTAATGATGACTGTTCTACCGTACACGTAATGTATCTGCATATTAATGTCTATGCACCTCGTCATTGTGGCGTCCACAATACATTATGAAAACGTCCCTTGCTGTTTAAAGATTCCTTGACTTTTTACGTTATAAGTCGATGTGACGTCCCTGTTTGAAACTGTAGCTGTTGAACTCCACACTCACATCATTCATACAAATCAGACTAAAGACACCACATTATTACGCCTTTATCATCCCTGGTGTCTGAGGGTGATACACCACTCTTCAAGTGTCAGTATTAACTTACCTTTGGCAAGTAGAAGAAATATGACACCCTCAACATTGTGTGGCAAATAAAAATCATCCACGGAACATTTATCCATGCAACATTTGCTACGCAACAGCCACCTTTTACAATATGCCTGTTTTTTACTGCTTGGGCTAGTCTACTCTCAGAAGACTGATGTGTTAGGTAAAGATTGTCACCTGTTAGACTGGTGTGTTAGTTGTTACACATTCTAAATTCTGACGGTGACCTTCTGGCTATGGAACAATACACAATGTTAAATTACAGGGCTTGTCAGCCCTCAGGCATGTAATGTGATCATGGCGAGTGAGGAGAACAGCGTCGTCGTATCAGCGATAGTAAAACCACCCAGAGATGGAAGATTACGTCCCTCTACAGTCACTAAGAGCTACTGCCTTAACAAAGAAAAAGCCATACAAAGAAAACCTCACGCCTGGACCAACCCTCCACATCTGATCATCAAACAAACGAACAAGGGTCAATGTTGCTCTGTTGAATTCCGTAACAGTCAACATTACAAAATTTTCAAACACACTTGCCTAAAATACTACAAAAGCTGTTCCATTGAAACCCGGAGCGATCAACTAAACGCTATTGTTGAGGATAAAATAAGCACGGACCTCCTCACAATACATCTGTATCACACAAAAAATAAGATTTTAACACAAGGAACGACAGAGTGCGTACAGACATGGTTGGACGTCAAATTTTCTCACCTCCAAAGATCAGCTCTAGATAAAACCATGATTGTAACTGATCCTACTTCTTCTCCAACAATGATAGGAGACGAGTCTACCAACGCAAAATCTCAGCTAACCATTGAAGCCAGTCCTCCTACCCCTGATCTACCACCACCAACCTGTGATCCAACACCACCCACTTTCAATCCAACACCACCCATATTTGATCCATCAGGACCCACCTTTACCCCTGATCTAACACCACCAACCTGTGATCCAACACCACCCACTTTTGATCCAACACCACCCATATTTGATCCAACACGACCCACCTTTACCCCTGATCTAATACCACCAACCTGTGATCCAACACCACCCATATTTGATCCAACAGGACCCACCTTTACCCCTGATCTAACACCACAAACGTGTGATCCAACAACACCCACTTTTGATCCAACACCACCCATATTTGATCCAACAGGACCCACCTCTAATGGACCGACAGCTCAAAAGCCCACAATAAATTATCTAGAAGTTCATATCAACCAACCCACTGAAGTCAGCGTAAACCACACTTTGAAAAATGCATTCATCACTTCTTCAGATAACCCACCCAATATGAACGAGACCAACCCATCCTGCCTCCCAGATACAGCCACTTTCCAAGTCAGTGTAAACCACACTTTGAGTGATGTATTCCCCAATTTTTCAGATAACCCATCCAATATGAACGAGACCAGCCCATCATGCCTCCCAGATACAGCTACTTTCCAAACAAAAGTGCCTGTCAATAGCGCAGATGTCTACTCATGCTCCACAAAATATCTATTAGCAAATGAGTGTGTTATGGAACAACTAAGCCAACGAACAGAGAAACCCTTCTGTCAGGAGCTGGAAACTATAATTGAAAGTTCTCTGAAAAACGTCATTGAAAAATTCAAGCAGGATATAGAAAGCTCACTGAAAACAGAGCTTGAAACACTGAGATATGAAGTTATGACTCTCCGCAGAGAAAACACAAGGTTGGTTCATCACCTAAACCACCAACCTATTTCAAGTAATAAGAAAAAAGAAAATGGGGAGGTGATTGACAGCCCACGAGAAGCAATTCATCATGAATCTCCAGTTACACCACTTAACTTACCCACCCCTTCTCCAACACTCATTCCTCAAAACAAAGCATGCCCAGGACAGCATCATAATGTTAAAAGCCAAAAGGACATTAGCAGCAGTGTAGGAAGAAGATTAGGACCAAATAAAACATTCCCAATTGAAGTAAAAATTAGCAATCGATTTGGAAATCCATCAATCCTATCTACACAAGCAGATTCCGAAACAGCAACCTCAGAAGAAGATGACAGGGCACGTAAACTTCAATGTCACTTGACACAAGATTCTGCTGACCACCTACTGCAAGACAACGAGCAATGGCACCAACAACGCCGTCGTACTCGACCACAGCCACATCCTAATCGTCACATTCCTCACAACACAACCAACATTATTATAGGAGACTCATTGCTAAATGGCATTCACAGCGATCGAATGTCAACAACACCAGGGGAACTAGTCACTGTTATACCATTACCTGGAGCCGGAATAGTAGAAGTTATCAATGAAATAAGCCGTCTCAACACAAATAAAGAAAACAACAATACACGTAGGGATAAACGACTGCACAAATGGACACACTCTTAACCTATCAGACATCTCCTGAATGATTGACACCATAAAACAAAAATTTCCCAACACATCCACATATATTTCGTCAATTATTCCACCCAGCTATGGTAAAGCACGCCAAACTGTGGATATCAACAACAAGGTGCTTTACACTTTTTGTTCAAAGCATAACACGTCTTTCATAAACAACACACCCTTTTTCACATCTAAGGCAGGTGCGCGAAAAAAACTGCTATACAGAGATCAGGTACACACTTCTAAACTAGGGACCAGCTACCTAGCCAAAAATTTAAAGTTTCCTCAGAGGACACACCAGAAACACACACATTCATTCACCAGGGACACAAATTATACACTTAACTTAGTAAACCCAGGCACAACAGCTCATAACCATCAATCACCGTCCTCAGCTGACAAGCAAGTATCTAGAAAAGCTACATTTAAGCCCACCTCCCACGCTAACCTTTATGACCAAATGTATCCGCCACTACCCACACAACAGTCCAGCCAGCTGCTAACTGCACAACAGACACCACTGGACAGATGGACAGATTGGACTACAAGTAACACCCATTCACTTAATCGCAACGCAGGAACTGCAGCAAGAAAATGGGAGTTTTCTCACCCCGTCTCCACCCGCACAGAACGGAATTCTCACAATTCATCCGTTTTACGGCAACTGACTCAATATAGTCCAGAAATATTAATGCAGGCTCTTCAGATGTCTATAAACGGCTCTACAGAACAAGATTAAAACCAAGCAACTTAAAACTGTTTTTTTTTAAAACAAGTTTGCAGTGTAACATTCGACCTGACGCGTTCTCTTCGGAAGCACTTTAGTGACCTTTGTCCTGAGATAAAAGAAATAGCTGAGTATCAGCGTAGAACTTTTAACTGTCACTTTTGGATGTTAATAATTTTTTTATTTTTTTTTTATTACATTGTCTGTTTAAACATTTCTTTCTGTTCGTCAGAGCAGGGCGTATCTAAATTTGTTTCCGATTTAGTAATAACTCTATCATATTAATACTATTGTTTTCTTATTATTATTATCTCTGTGCTTATTCCTCTCATTCCTACGCTCACCATTCTCTTTTACATCTTTTATACATCTGCACCTTCGTTTTTTCATATTGAGGAAAATTAGGAAATCCTCACAAAACTAACTAACTAAGTCACAGCGTGGACCTTTAACTGTCCCGGGAGGATTAATTCTCTACATTGACTGTGGTTGAAGTAAAAATATTCCTTTTTGTTCGGAACAGACTGTATTTTAAGATAAAAACCACACTTTTTGCAGAGATTAAGATACTGTAAACAGTGTCCACGGACTCTAGCAGTGCATATTTTATTACTTGTCTACAATTTTGTATAAACCATTGTGTACCAATTTTATTGCTTCTTACTCATTCCTACTCCCCTCATTATTTCTTTCCTATTGACTATTATCATGTCCGAGTGCAAAAACTCTAATCAAAATATAGGCAATACCACTAATTCATGGCTTAAACTATCAGGGCTTAAAATTGGTCATTTAAACATTTACCACCTGCTAGGTAAGCTTTCTGAAGTCTCCACCTCCCTCCAACAAAACTTCCACATATTTGGTTTTTCTGAAACCCGTCTCAATGACAAAATTACAGATGACGAAATTAGGATTAATGGATTCACCACCATTCGCAGGGATCCTAACAGACAACATGAAACAGGGCTAGTCATATACATCTCAACATCTCTTCAGTACAGACGCTGTGATGATCTAGAACATACTGGCATTGAATGTTTATGGCTGGAAATAAAACTCCCCAACCTGACCCCCGTTCTAATTGGTTACCTGTACCGAAACCCTAGCTCTTCTGCTGTATGGTTTGACACATTCTCACGAATGATGGACAACGTTTGGGCTTCTTCGAAGGAAATTATTCTACTGGGGGATTTCAATATTGACCTTCACAAACCGAACAACACGTGGAATGATATCACCATCTCATACAACCTCATACAGTTAATCAATCAACCCACGAGAGTAACAGACTCATCATCTACACTAATTGATCATATCTATACGACCTGCCCAGAAAACATTATAGAATGCACAGTCCCACAGACATCATTAAGTGACCACTATCCTATTTGCTGTACCTGGACGAGAAAGGGGTTTAAAGCACCTAAAACGGAACACATCACAGTCCATTACAGGAATTTCAAAAACTTTAACATTCAATTATTCCTACAAGACCTACAAATATCCCCTCTCTCATACGTGTACCAACTTCCGCATCCAGAAGAAGCCATAACATACTGGACACAAACTTTCAACAACGTATTCGACAAACATGTTCCTATAAAGCAGGTTCGGGTCAAAAACATCAGAAAGACCCCATGGATAACCAACGAAATACTATCAACAATGAGAGAGCGGGACGAAACACATAAGCTCAAAGATTTCAGCAGGTATCGGATGCTTAGAAACAAAGTACAATATCTCATTCGTCAGGAAAAGAAACTACATTTCAGAAAGATGATTCAAGACAAAGCAAACAGCAAAGAAGTCTGGGCAGCCATTAGAACACTAACACACAAATCAAAGTCACTAAACTCTTTACCAAAAAGCTGCTCCCTCACGGCAACTCATTTTAGCAACCACTTCAAAACAGAAATTAGCCTTCTCAAGTCGACACTAAAGCCAATGGACTGCGATATTAGTAAATTGACAGCCTTCTGCAACACTGAACACACCACAACAGATCTAAGACATATTCCTTTTCTAACACTATCTTGGCATTAAAAAACAACAATTCATCTGGGCTTGATGGTATCAGCAATAAGATTCTACGTTACGCTGCGCCCATCATTTGCGACTCCTTAACCTATGTATACAACCAATGTATTGCACACAACTACTTCCCCACAGCATTTAAATCTGCCAAAGTGTACCCCCTCTATAAATCTGGCTCACATAGCGATCCCAACAGCTACAGACCAATATCCCTTCTATCATCTCTTTCAAAACCACTAGAGAAACACATTTACAACACCACATTTCAACACTTAACAACAAACAAACTGCTCATTGATAGCCAGTCAGGTTTCAGACCCAAACATTCCTGTCACACAGCGCTCACCAAAATGGCAGACAACTGGCTGTCGAACATAAATGATGGAAAATTATGTGGTGCTGTTTTTGTCGACTTCAAGAAAGCATTTGACATGATTGACCACACTATCTTGGTTCAAAAGTTGGAAACCCTCAGAATAGGCTCTAATCCACTAAACATCATCAAATCATTCCTGGCAGATCGACAACAGTTAGTGCTTCACAACAACTCGGCATCAGATTTCTCGAAGGTAGTTACAGGAGTACCACAGGGCTCTATTCTTGGGCCCCTACTCTTCGCAATGTTCATCAACGACCTGCCACTACATCTAAAATATTCAACTTGTGACCTCTTTGCAGATGATTGTACTATCTACACTAGTGACAATGACTGCGTGGCACTTGAAATGACTCTTCAAAGCGATGTAGACAATCTAACAAAATGGAGTAATATGAATCGTATGCCAGTAAACACAACAAAAACGAAATCTATGTTGATTACCACCAGACAGAAACTCCTAAGCTGCACCAAAAGATCGCTACAGCTACACGCGGAATCAATACAAATTGAACATGTAACAGAACACAAAGTTCTGGGGATCACGATTGACCAGCACTTAACGTGGAACTCCCATGTACGGAATTTAACCAAACACATAGCACAAAAGACGTACCAGCTAGCCAAAATAAAACACTTCTTAGACGCAGACACTAGACTATTGTTCTACACCTCACATATACAGACACATCTAGATTACTGCTCTACACTATGGGATTGTTGCCCTGCTTCCACCTCGAAGAGACTGCACTCCCTGCAAAAGAGAGCAGTGCGTCTGATCACCGATAATCGCACGACACCACACACAAGGACAGGAAAAGAACCCAAAATACTGCCGCTAAAAAAAGTCTTCTCTACAACAAAGCCAAGCTGACTCACACAATTCTATCTAACAATGCCCTGTCGTACCTAAGATCATTGTTTCAAACCAGTAGAAGGGAGGGACAACGATTACATCAGTTACGTCTGCCCAAACCTAGGATCGACCTGTTCAAAAAGAGTCTAGCCTACTCTGGTGCCTACTTATGGAACAGCCTTCCACACCACCTAAAAAGCCTACCTACACAATATTCTTTTAACAAAGCACTTTTCAAACACTTCCTCAACACTGATTATCTACCCCCATAGAAACAGTATTTGCCTGTCAACATCTCATCCATAGGTCAACATTTCTTTTCCTCTTCCGCTCATTTTTGTGTGTGAATAATTTGTTTTATATCCATGTAATATCATTATTCACAGCGGATTGATCAACCGCTTGCTTGTCATATTTATTACGGAAACAACAATTAATATTCTGTTGTACCAATAAACGCCTTTAGGCGTAACGGAACAACGGATAATTTCTTGTTGCCCTAAGACGCCGCAAGGCGGAATGGCCACTGACTGCTTGGTCAGTCTTTGGCTAAGGATGGAAGAAGAAGAAGAAGAATATCATTATTATATTCACTTTAAAATATTATTATATAATGTAATGTATGTGTGAATGTACCCACATAATACTGTACTTTAGAAATGTGAGTCGTGAGAATGTACCCGCATACCAAAAATACAGATTAATTGTAGACGGATTGACCGCATGAGTGAGTGTCGGTATACAGAATTTATTTATTTTTATTTATTGTTTTATTTATTTTATTTTATTATTACTTTTTTCCCCCATTTACTAGCTTGTTTGTGTAAAAAAAACAACAAAAAAGAAAACAACCCTACTCATTTTTTTAAAATTATGCTTGCATACTGTAAATGAATGCTGTTATGGTAACTTTATAATGTTGCATGCCTTTAAATTAATGCTTAAAGCATCATGTGGGAATGAAAAGATATAGTATGCAAGATTAATGAGAGTGGAAGGGCAGAATGTTAGACGGGCCTGCGCGCCCAATTCTTTACCCTTCGAAAATAAAGTTCGTTCGTTCGTACTCTTCACCTCTGATATGCATCTTACAACTTAGTCATTGTTCCTCTTCTACCGTCAGGTGTACACTATGGTATACTATCCTTTTGGGTTTTTTTTTTTTAACTCTGCCTAGGCCGGTTCCAAGCCCGGCTGAAAAAGGAGGAGGGCAGCCTGCATGGAGGCCATAAGGAGGCAGCCCCTCCACCATACAAAGGCACAACAGGCCAATCACCTGTTTGCTTTAAACTTTTGATTACAAGAAATGCAAGATGCATCTTCCCATTTGACATTATTAACGTGCCTAGCTATTTGAATTTATTGACTTTTTTCAAAACTCTCTCATTTACTCTGATGATGCATTTTTGTAGATGCCATTATCTTTGAGAAGACCATTACTTCTGTGTTTTTGTGGTTTAAACTAATCGAGGAAGTTGAGGGGAACTGCGGTAAGACGTGGAATACAATGGATGGGTTTGAAAAAAAATCGAAAAAAGGTGATTCGTCTTACGAGGACAAAAGACAAAGAAAATAGTCTACGTTACGGCCACAAGGCCTTCGTCAGGAAAGGAAAGAAAGTGAAGGCTAGATAGGACACATAAAAACTAAATAAAATAAAAACTGGGTACTTCCCTGAAGGCAAGAACCGAAATTCTATCAAAATCGCTGTCTGTTGATGACCGCGTGGCTGAACAGAAAGCGACTTCCGCCGCCGGATGTACACAATGCATACTAAGAAACTAAAAAACGAAACCGGACAATAAACTACCCAACGTGATAAAAGTGGGGACTGGAAATAGAAGATGACAGAATGAGTGGGAGATAAATAAATATGAAATAAAAAAATAAAAAAAATGTATATGGCATACAAATAGAAGAATAGGATAAGAGTGGAAAGAGTAAAATAGAGCAAGAGAGGAGAGGGACCTCAGACAAAGGTGTGAAAAATGTTGAGACCGGCTGGTTTTAGACACCCCATGCGGTGGATAAGACGGTTCTCAAGCTGTTCTCGGCTGGCAGTGTCAGAGGAGCAGGATCGGATCGCTGTGACCTGGATGTCGATGGGACCATGGTGGTCAGGACCATTGAAGTGTATAGCAACTGGTGTGGACTTTTGCTGAGCGATGTCATTTAAGTGCTGGCTGAATCTGTCCCCAAGTCGTTTGCCTGTTTGGCCAATATAGGTTTTGCAGCAACGTTTACATATGATCGTATAAATGACATTGCGCGATTCACACGTGAAGCTACTAGTGATGGTATACGTAGCCTTAGGAAAGGACACCTTCTGGGTTGAGATGACATACTTGCACGTGTTGCATCGTGTCCGACCACAGGGTAGTGTGCCAAAGTGAGTGGCATTCTCCTTTGGGAGACGGCTGTGAACAAGAAGATCCTTCAAGTTCTTGTCACGTCTATATGCCACCAAAGGTGCTTCACTGAATACTTTTTGGGTCAGAGGCTCTGCTTGGAGGATAGGGAGGTGGCGGAAAAGGATCTGTTTGACAGTAGTACTGTGAGGGTGATGGGTCAAGATTAATTTGACTCTATCCGAAGTGGATTTATGGTGAGGTTTGAGGGCCTCCAGACGAGAGATGGGGAGCACACGTTGGAGAGCAGAGGTGAGAACATGTTCTGGATAAAGTCTGTTACGGAAGAAATCCAACATCTCATTTGCTCGTAAGTGGAAGTCATCGTCGTCTTGGCATAAACGGCGGAGGCGGAGAAGTTGTGAAAAAAGAAGGGAGTCACGACAGGCCCGAGGATGAGAAGAGGTATACAGGAGGTAGCTGTGGGCATCTGTCGGCTTGTAGTATACTGAGGTATTAAGGCCGGAAGGCGTGATAGAAATAGTGATGTCAAGGAAGTTGACAGATACTGTGGAGACGAGGGAGGTGAACTTGATGGTGGGGTGAAAGTGGTTCACAAAGTCGATGAAGCGGTGTAAATCAGTCTCAGACATATCTGTGAGACCTATGCCATCATCGATATATCTGCGGTAAAACCCAGGGAAAGGACCGGAGTATTGTTGCCATATCTGATGCTCCAAGTGGCCCATGAATAGACAGGCATAGCTGGGACCCATCTTCGTTCCCATGGCAACACCACTAATTTGGTCAAAAAACTGACCATTGAATTCAAAGGAATTCAGTTGAAGGACCAGTTCAGCAAGACGGAGAAGAGTGACAGTGGATATAGAAGGGCAAGTGCGTTGGTCCAGAAAAAACCGAAGAGCTCGGAGACCATCAGAGTGGGGAATAGAGGTATACAGAGAGCAGACGTCCAGCAAGAAAAGATGGTAGGAGCGGTCTGCTGGGAGTCGGATAGAGGAGAAAGTTGTAAGAGCGTGATTGGTGTCTTTGATGAAGGAGGGAAGATTCTCAACGATAGGCTGGAAATTGCTATCGAGGAAGTCAGAAATGTGTTCAGTAGGACAAGAACAGGCTGAGACAATAGGTCTTCCAGGGTTTTCGATCTTGTGAATTATATAAGACGAATCACCTTTTTTCGATTTTTTTTCAAACCCATCCATTGTATTCCACGTCTTACCGCAGTTCCCCTCAACTTCCTCGATTATATATAATTTTTTTTGACTGCACCGTGTCTCTGTTATCTCGTATCTCTATCTACCTATCCTGCTTATCTCCCTGATCCTATCCTATCGCCTTTTCTCAGTATTTTTTATCCTATTCACCTATTTATTTTCGTATTTCCCTATTCTTCCTTCATACCTCCTATTACCGCTATCTACCCTATTTATTTATTGTTTCAGCGTTTTATATTTTATTTATTTCATATCTTACGTTTTTTATTTTCTGGACGTTTTACTTTTCCCCACTATGCCCTCTCTGAAATATTTTATCAACTCTCTCCGTGTGTCGGTTACCACCAGCTTTAGCTCCCTACCTCCTGATATATCCCGTGTCGCTATTGACTTTGCGTTCGTTACTTTCAAGAAAACTAGATTCACCTCTCATCTCCACTTTATTCACACCTGCCTCCACCACAAAATTCTTCCTAATGGATTTTCTTCCAATTTTCATCCATCTGCTGGTACACTCAATCCTAGGGAACAACGAATTGAGACCAGATGTGGCTTTCAACGTATGCGCGTAGTGGCCGCCAGTCACTCCCGCCTTTTATCAGACCTCAGTGCCCAACAGACCCAGCTTCTGCTTCGCTTACGTTGTCTCACCTCCAACAACTTCCCTTTCTATTCTATGATACGCACCACTATCCACACACTGAACCGGCAGCTGCATGAGTTCCTTTCCACGTCTAAACACCTTAAACTATCCCGTCTCATCCCTACCCCCAAAGCTACCCCTCCATCCTCCACTCCATCACGCACTCAGGTAGTCTGCATCCCCCCAGATCTACCCCTCTCTGAGGGAGAGCGCTCTGTTCTTAGTAAGGGCTTAAAATTTGTTCCTCTTCGTCCGACCCTAGACCAATACAATCTCCTCCAGGATGTTCATCGGTTTCACCGTCGCATGAGGCTGAAGCTCCATTTTAGAGAGAAAGACAGCACTCCGCAGTCTCAGGCTGAATCCGACATCTTCGCACGCTTTTCTGACTCTACTAAACCTCCCTTTACACCTAAACCTGGAGCCTCTCATGCCCTGGACCTGTATATCAAGAACACCATCCATGACATTCAGCAGCTCCGCCCTCGTAGATTGCATTATTCCAATCTCACTTCGGCAGAGTCTAGTGCTCTCTCCCTTCTTCGCCGTAGAGACGACATTGTCATCAAACCGGCCGACAAGGGAGGAGCCATTGTCGTCTGGCAGAAGGACTTGTACCTAAGTGAAGGTAAAAACCAGTTGACCAATGGCTCTTTTTACAGGTCCAGGACCAGCGATGCGACTGTCTCTAACAATCGCATTGTACACAACACTATTAAACAGCTTATCACTAGTAATGATCTTCCTCCCGAAGCATCTCATCTTAGGATTCATGACAGCTCTTTGGGCAAGCCTGTATTCTACATGCTCCCCAAAATTCACAAGATCGAAAACCCTGGAAGACCTATTGTCTCAGCCTGTTCTTGTCCTACTGAACACATTTCTGACTTCCTCGATAGCATTTTCCAGCCTATCGTTGAGAATCTTCCCTCCTTCATCAAAGACACCAATCATGCTCTTACAACTTTCTCCTCTATCCGACTCCCAGCAGACCGCTCCTACCATCTTTTCTTGCTGGACGTCTGCTCTCTGTATACCTCTATTCCCCACTCTGATGGTCTCCGAGCTCTTCGGTTTTTTCTGGACCAACGCACTTGCCCTTCTATATCCACTGTCACTCTTCTCCGTCTTGCTGAACTGGTCCTTCAACTGAATTCCTTTGAATTCAATGGTCAGTTTTTTGACCAAATTAGTGGTGTTGCCATGGGAACGAAGATGGGTCCCAGCTATGCCTGTCTATTCATGGGCCACTTGGAGCATCAGATATGGCAACAATACTCCGGTCCTTTCCCTGGGTTTTACCGCAGATATATCGATGATGGCATAGGTCTCACAGATATGTCTGAGACTGATTTACACCGCTTCATCGACTTTGTGAACCACTTTCACCCCACCATCAAGTTCACCTCCCTCGTCTCCACAGTATCTGTCAACTTCCTTGACATTACTATTTCTATCACGCCCTCCGGCCTTAATACCTCAGTATACTACAAGCCGACAGATGCCCACAGCTACCTCCTGTATACCTCTTCTCATCCTCGGGCCTGTCGTGACTCCCTTCCTTTTTCACAACTTCTCCGCCTCCGCCGTTTATGCCAAGACGACGATGACTTCCACTTACGAGCAAATGAGATGTTGGATTTCTTCCGTAACAGACTTTATCCAGAACATGTTCTCACCTCTGCTCTCCAACGTGTGCTCCCCATCTCTCGTCTGGAGGCCCTCAAACCTCACCATAAATCCACTTCGGATAGAGTCAAATTAATCTTGACCCATCACCCTCACAGTACTACTGTCAAACAGATCCTTTTCCGCCACCTCCCTATCCTCCAAGCAGAGCCTCTGACCCAAAAAGTATTCAGTGAAGCACCTTTGGTGGCATATAGACGTGACAAGAACTTGAAGGATCTTCTTGTTCACAGCCGTCTCCCAAAGGAGAATGCCACTCACTTTGGCACACTACCCTGTGGTCGGACACGATGCAACACGTGCAAGTATGTCATCTCAACCCAGAAGGTGTCCTTTCCTAAGGCTACGTACACCATCACTAGTAGCTTCACGTGTGAATCGCGCAATGTCATTTATACGATCATATGTAAACGTTGCTGCAAAACCTATATTGGCCAAACAGGCAAACGACTTGGGGACAGATTCAGCCAGCACTTAAATGACATCGCTCAGCAAAAGTCCACACCAGTTGCTATACACTTCAATGGTCCTGACCACCATGGTCCCATCGACATCCAGGTCACAGCGATCCGATCCTGCTCCTCTGACACTGCCAGCCGAGAACAGCTTGAGAACCGTCTTATCCACCGCATGGGGTGTCTAAAACCAGCCGGTCTCAACACTTTTCACACCTTTGTCTGAGGTCCCTCTCCTCTCTTGCTCTATTTTACTCTTTCCACTCTTATCCTATTCTTCTATTTGTATGCCATATACATTTTTTTTATTTTTTTATTTCATATTTATTTATCTCCCACTCATTCTGTCCTCTTCTATTTCCAGTCCCCACTTTTATCACGTTGGGTAGTTTATTGTCCGGTTTCGTTTTTTAGTTTCTTAGTATGCATTGTGTACATCCGGCGGCGGAAGTCGCTTTCTGTTCAGCCACGCGGTCATCAACAGACAGCGATTTTGATAGAATTTCGGTTCTTGCCTTCAGGGAAGTACCCAGTTTTTATTTTATTTAGTTTTTATGTGTCCTATCTAGCCTTCACTTTCTTTCCTTTCCTGACGAAGGCCTTGTGGCCGTAACGTAGACTATTTTCTTTGTCTTTTGTCCTCGTAAGACGAATCACCTTTTTTCGATTTTTTTTCAAACCCATCCATTGTATTCCACGTCTTACCGCAGTTCCCCTCAACTTCCTCGATTATATATAATTTTTTTTGACTGCACAGTGTCTCTGTTATCTCGTATCTCTATCTACCTATCCTGCTTATCTCCCTGATCCTATCCTATCGCCTTTTCTCAGTATTTTTTATCCTATTCACCTATTTATTTTCGTATTTCCCTATTCTTCCTTCATACCTCCTATTACCGCTATCTACCCTATTTATTTATTGTTTCAGCGTTTTATATTTTATTTATTTCATATCTTACGTTTTTTATTTTCTGGACGTTTTACTTTTCCCCACTATGCCCTCTCTGAAATATTTTATCAACTCTCTCCGTGTGTCGGTTACCACCAGCTTTAGCTCCCTACCTCCTGATATATCCCGTGTCGCTATTGACTTTGCGTTCGTTACTTTCAAGAAAACTAGATTCACCTCTCATCTCCACTTTATTCACACCTGCCTCCACCACAAAATTCTTCCTAATGGATTTTCTTCCAATTTTCATCCATCTGCTGGTACACTCAATCCTAGGGAACAACGTCTCCTACAACGAATTGAGACCAGATGTGGCTTTCAACGTATGCGCGTAGTGGCCGCCAGTCACTCCCGCCTTTTATCAGACCTCAGTGCCCAACAGACCCAGCTTCTGCTTCGCTTACGTTGTCTCACCTCCAACAACTTCCCTTTCTATTCTATGATACGCACCACTATCCACACACTGAACCGGCAGCTGCATGAGTTCCTTTCCACGTCTAAACACCATAAACTATCCCGTCTCATCCCTACCCCCAAAGCTACCCCTCCATCCTCCACTCCATCATGCACTCAGGTAGTCTGCATCCCCCCAGATCTACCCCTCTCTGAGGGAGAGCGCTCTGTTCTTAGTAAGGGCTTAAAATTTGTTCCTCTTCGTCCGACCCTAGACCAATACAATCTCCTCCAGGATGTTCATCGGTTTCACCGTCGCATGAGGCTGAAGCTCCATTTTAGAGAGAAAGACAGCACTCCGCAGTCTCAGGCTGAATCCGACATCTTCGCACGCTTTTCTGACTCTACTAAACCTCCCTTTACACCTAAACCTGGAGCCTCTCATGCCCTGGACCTGTATATCAAGAACACCATCCATGACATTCAGCAGCTCCGCCCTCGTAGATTGCATTATTCCAATCTCACTTCGGCAGAGTCTAGTGCTCTCTCCCTTCTTCGCCGTAGAGACGACATTGTCATCAAACCGGCTGACAAGGGAGGAGCCATTGTCGTCTGGCAGAAGGACTTGTACCTAAGTGAAGGTAAAAACCAGTTGACCAATGGCTCTTTTTACAGGTCCAGGACCAGCGATGCGACTGTCTCTAACAATCGCATTGTACACAACACTATTAAACAGCTTATCACTAGTAATGATCTTCCTCCCGAAGCATCTCATCTTAGGATTCATGACAGCTCTTTGGGCAAGCCTGTATTCTACATGCTCCCCAAAATTCACAAGATCGAAAACCCTGGAAGACCTATTGTCTCAGCCTGTTCTTGTCCTACTGAACACATTTCTGACTTCCTCGATAGCATTTTCCAGCCTATCGTTGAGAATCTTCCCTCCTTCATCAAAGACACCAATCACGCTCTTACAACTTTCTCCTCTATCCGACTCCCAGCAGACCGCTCCTACCGTCTTTTCTTGCTGGACGTCTGCTCTCTGTATACCTCTATTCCCCACTCTGATGGTCTCCGAGCTCTTCGGTTTTTTCTGGACCAACGCACTTGCCCTTCTATATCCACTGTCACTCTTCTCCGTCTTGCTGAACTGGTCCTTCAACTGAATTCCTTTGAATTCAATGGTCAGTTTTTTGACCAAATTAGTGGTGTTGCCATGGGAACGAAGATGGGTCCCAGCTATGCCTGTCTATTCATGGGCCACTTGGAGCATCAGATATGGCAACAATACTCCGGTCCTTTCCCTGGGTTTTACCGCAGATATATCGATGATGGCATAGGTCTCACAGATATGTCTGAGACTGATTTACACCGCTTCATCGACTTTGTGAACCACTTTCACCCCACCATCAAGTTCACCTCCCTCGTCTCCACAGTATCTGTCAACTTCCTTGACATTACTATTTCTATCACGCCCTCCGGCCTTAATACCTCAGTATACTACAAGCCGACAGATGCCCACAGCTACCTCCTGTATACCTCTTCTCATCCTCGGGCCTGTCGTGACTCCCTTCCTTTTTCACAACTTCTCCGCCTCCGCCGTTTATGCCAAGACGACGATGACTTCCACTTACGAGCAAATGAGATGTTGGATTTCTTCCGTAACAGACTTTATCCAGAACATGTTCTCACCTCTGCTCTCCAACGTGTGCTCCCCATCTCTCGTCTGGAGGCCCTCAAACCTCACCATAAATCCACTTCGGATAGAGTCAAATTAATCTTGACCCATCACCCTCACAGTACTACTGTCAAACAGATCCTTTTCCGCCACCTCCCTATCCTCCAAGCAGAGCCTCTGACCCAAAAAGTATTCAGTGAAGCACCTTTGGTGGCATATAGACGTGACAAGAACTTGAAGGATCTTCTTGTTCACAGCCGTCTCCCAAAGGAGAATGCCACTCACTTTGGCACACTACCCTGTGGTCGGACACGATGCAACACGTGCAAGTATGTCATCTCAACCCAGAAGGTGTCCTTTCCTAAGGCTACGTACACCATCACTAGTAGCTTCACGTGTGAATCGCGCAATGTCATTTATACGATCATATGTAAACGTTGCTGCAAAACCTATATTGGCCAAACAGGCAAACGACTTGGGGACAGATTCAGCCAGCACTTAAATGACATCGCTCAGCAAAAGTCCACACCAGTTGCTATACACTTCAATGGTCCTGACCACCATGGTCCCATCGACATCCAGGTCACAGCGATCCGATCCTGCTCCTCTGACACTGCCAGCCGAGAACAGCTTGAGAACCGTCTTATCCACCGCATGGGGTGTCTAAAACCAGCCGGTCTCAACACTTTTCACACCTTTGTCTGAGGTCCCTCTCCTCTCTTGCTCTATTTTACTCTTTCCACTCTTATCCTATTCTTCTATTTGTATGCCATATACATTTTTTTTAATTTTTTTATTTCATATTTATTTATCTCCCACTCATTCTGTCATCTTCTATTTCCAGTCCCCACCTTTATCACGTTGGGTAGTTTATTGTCCGGTTTCGTTTTTTAGTTTCTTAGTATGCATTGTGTACATCCGGCGGTGGAAGTCGCTTTCTGTTCAGCCACGCGGTCATCAACAGACAGCGATTTTGATAGAATTTCGGTTCTTGCCTTCAGGGAAGTACCCAGTTTTTATTTTATTTAGTTTTTATGTGTCCTATCTAGCCTTCACTTTCTTTCCTTTCCTGACGAAGGCCTTGTGGCCGTAACGTAGACTATTTTCTTTGTCTTTTGTCCTCGTAAGACGAATCACCTTTTTTCGATTTTTTTTCAAACCCATCCATTGTATTCCACGTCTTACCGCAGTTCCCCTCAACTTCCTCGATTATATATAATTTTTTTTGACTGCACAGTGTCTCTGTTATCTCGTATCTCTATCTACCTATCCTGCTTATCTCCCTGATCCTATCCTATCACCTTTTCTCAGTATTTTTTATCCTATTCACCTATTTATTTTCGTATTTCCCTATTCTTCCTTCATACCTCCTATTACCGCTATCTACCCTATTTATTTATTGTTTCAGCGTTTTATATTTTATTTATTTCATATTTTACGTTTTTTATTTTCTGGACGTTTTACTTTTCCCCACTATGCCCTCTCTGAAATATTTTATCAACTCTCTCCGTGTGTCGGTTACCACCAGCTTTAGCTCCCTACCTCCTGATATATCCCGTGTCGCTATTGACTTTGCGTTCGTTACTTTCAAGAAAACTAGATTCACCTCTCATCTCCACTTTATTCACACCTGCCTCCACCACAAAATTCTTCCTAATGGATTTTCTTCCAATTTTCATCCATCTGCTGGTACACTCAATCCTAGGGAACAACGTCTCCTACAACGAATTGAGACCAGATGTGGCTTTCAACGTATGCGCGTAGTGGCCGCCAGTCACTCCCGCCTTTTATCAGACCTCAGTGCCCAACAGACCCAGCTTCTGCTTCGCTTACGTTGTCTCACCTCCAACAACTTCCCTTTCTATTCTATGATACGCACCACTATCCACACACTGAACCGGCAGCTGCATGAGTTCCTTTCCACGTCTAAACACCATAAACTATCCCGTCTCATCCCTACCCCCAAAGCTACCCCTCCATCCTCCACTCCATCATGCACTCAGGTAGTCTGCATCCCCCCAGATCTACCCCTCTCTGAGGGAGAGCGCTCTGTTCTTAGTAAGGGCTTAAAATTTGTTCCTCTTCGTCCGACCCTAGACCAATACAATCTCCTCCAGGATGTTCATCGGTTTCACCGTCGCATGAGGCTGAAGCTCCATTTTAGAGAGAAAGACAGCACTCCGCAGTCTCAGGCTGAATCCGACATCTTCGCACGCTTTTCTGACTCTACTAAACCTCCCTTTACACCTAAACCTGGAGCCTCTCATGCCCTGGACCTGTATATCAAGAACACCATCCATGACATTCAGCAGCTCCGCCCTCGTAGATTGCATTATTCCAATCTCACTTCGGCAGAGTCTAGTGCTCTCTCCCTTCTTCGCCGTAGAGACGACATTGTCATCAAACCGGCTGACAAGGGAGGAGCCATTGTCGTCTGGCAGAAGGACTTGTACCTAAGTGAAGGTAAAAACCAGTTGACCAATGGCTCTTTTTACAGGTCCAGGACCAGCGATGCGACTGTCTCTAACAATCGCATTGTACACAACACTATTAAACAGCTTATCACTAGTAATGATCTTCCTCCCGAAGCATCTCATCTTAGGATTCATGACAGCTCTTTGGGCAAGCCTGTATTCTACATGCTCCCCAAAATTCACAAGATCGAAAACCCTGGAAGACCTATTGTCTCAGCCTGTTCTTGTCCTACTGAACACATTTCTGACTTCCTCGATAGCATTTTCCAGCCTATCGTTGAGAATCTTCCCTCCTTCATCAAAGACACCAATCACGCTCTTACAACTTTCTCCTCTATCCGACTCCCAGCAGACCGCTCCTACCGTCTTTTCTTGCTGGACGTCTGCTCTCTGTATACCTCTATTCCCCACTCTGATGGTCTCCGAGCTCTTCGGTTTTTTCTGGACCAACGCACTTGCCCTTCTATATCCACTGTCACTCTTCTCCGTCTTGCTGAACTGGTCCTTCAACTGAATTCCTTTGAATTCAATGGTCAGTTTTTTGACCAAATTAGTGGTGTTGCCATGGGAACGAAGATGGGTCCCAGCTATGCCTGTCTATTCATGGGCCACTTGGAGCATCAGATATGGCAACAATACTCCGGTCCTTTCCCTGGGTTTTACCGCAGATATATCGATGATGGCATAGGTCTCACAGATATGTCTGAGACTGATTTACACCGCTTCATCGACTTTGTGAACCACTTTCACCCCACCATCAAGTTCACCTCCCTCGTCTCCACAGTATCTGTCAACTTCCTTGACATTACTATTTCTATCACGCCCTCCGGCCTTAATACCTCAGTATACTACAAGCCGACAGATGCCCACAGCTACCTCCTGTATACCTCTTCTCATCCTCGGGCCTGTCGTGACTCCCTTCCTTTTTCACAACTTCTCCGCCTCCGCCGTTTATGCCAAGACGACGATGACTTCCACTTACGAGCAAATGAGATGTTGGATTTCTTCCGTAACAGACTTTATCCAGAACATGTTCTCACCTCTGCTCTCCAACGTGTGCTCCCCATCTCTCGTCTGGAGGCCCTCAAACCTCACCATAAATCCACTTCGGATAGAGTCAAATTAATCTTGACCCATCACCCTCACAGTACTACTGTCAAACAGATCCTTTTCCGCCACCTCCCTATCCTCCAAGCAGAGCCTCTGACCCAAAAAGTATTCAGTGAAGCACCTTTGGTGGCATATAGACGTGACAAGAACTTGAAGGATCTTCTTGTTCACAGCCGTCTCCCAAAGGAGAATGCCACTCACTTTGGCACACTACCCTGTGGTCGGACACGATGCAACACGTGCAAGTATGTCATCTCAACCCAGAAGGTGTCCTTTCCTAAGGCTACGTACACCATCACTAGTAGCTTCACGTGTGAATCGCGCAATGTCATTTATACGATCATATGTAAACGTTGCTGCAAAACCTATATTGGCCAAACAGGCAAACGACTTGGGGACAGATTCAGCCAGCACTTAAATGACATCGCTCAGCAAAAGTCCACACCAGTTGCTATACACTTCAATGGTCCTGACCACCATGGTCCCATCGACATCCAGGTCACAGCGATCCGATCCTGCTCCTCTGACACTGCCAGCCGAGAACAGCTTGAGAACCGTCTTATCCACCGCATGGGGTGTCTAAAACCAGCCGGTCTCAACACTTTTCACACCTTTGTCTGAGGTCCCTCTCCTCTCTTGCTCTATTTTACTCTTTCCACTCTTATCCTATTCTTCTATTTGTATGCCATATACATTTTTTTATTTCATATTTATTTATCTCCCACTCATTCTGTCCTCTTCTATTTCCAGTCCCCACTTTTATCACGTTGGGTAGTTTATTGTCCGGTTTCGTTTTTTAGTTTCTTAGTATGCATTGTGTACATCCGGCGGCGGAAGTCGCTTTCTGTTCAGCCACGCGCTCATCAACAGACAGCGATTTTGATAGAATTTCGGTTCTTGCCTTCAGGGAAGTACCCAGTTTTTATTTTATTTAGTTTTTATGTGTCCTATCTAGCCTTCACTTTCTTTCCTTTCCTGACGAAGGCCTTGTGGCCGTAACGTAGACTATTTTCTTTGTCTTTTGTCCTCGTAAGACGAATCACCTTTTTTCGATTTTTTTTCAAACCCATCCATTGTATTCCACGTCTTACCGCAGTTCCCCTCAACTTCCTCGATTATATATATATTTTTTTTGACTGCACCGTGTCTCTGTTATCTCGTATCTCTATCTACCTATCCTGCTTATCTCCCTGATCCTATCCTATCGCCTTTTCTCAGTATTTTATATCCTATTCACCTATTTATTTTCGTATTTCCCTATTCTTCCTTCATACCTTATATTACCGCAATCTACCCTATTTATTTATTGTTTCAGCGTTTTATATTTTATTTATTTCATATTTTACGTTTTTTATTTTCTGGACGTTTTACTTTTCCCCACTATGCCCTCTCTGAAATATTTTATCAACTCTCTCCGTGTGTCGGTTACCACCAGCTTTAGCTCCCTACCTCCTGATATATCCCGTGTCGCTATTGACTTTGCGTTCGTTACTTTCAAGAAAACTAGATTCACCTCTCATCTCCACTTTATTCACACCTGCCTCCACCACAAAATTCTTCCTAATGGATTTTCTTCCAATTTTCATCCATCTGCTGGTACACTCAATCCTAGGGAACAACGTCTCCTACAACGAATTGAGACCAGATGTGGCTTTCAACGTATGCGCGTAGTGGCCGCCAGTCACTCCCGCCTTTTATCAGACCTCAGTGCCCAACAGACCCAGCTTCTGCTTCGCTTACGTTGTCTCACCTCCAACAACTTCCCTTTCTATTCTATGATACGCACCACTATCCACACACTGAACCGGCAGCTGCATGAGTTCCTTTCCACGTCTAAACACCATAAACTATCCCGTCTCATCCCTACCCCCAAAGCTACCCCTCCATCCTCCACTCCATCATGCACTCAGGTAGTCTGCATCCCCCCAGATCTACCCCTCTCTGAGGGAGAGCGCTCTGTTCTTAGTAAGGGCTTAAAATTTGTTCCTCTTCGTCCGACCCTAGACCAATACAATCTCCTCCAGGATGTTCATCGGTTTCACCGTCGCATGAGGCTGAAGCTCCATTTTAGAGAGAAAGACAGCACTCCGCAGTCTCAGGCTGAATCCGACATCTTCGCACGCTTTTCTGACTCTACTAAACCTCCCTTTACACCTAAACCTGGAGCCTCTCATGCCCTGGACCTGTATATCAAGAACACCATCCATGACATTCAGCAGCTCCGCCCTCGTAGATTGCATTATTCCAATCTCACTTCGGCAGAGTCTAGTGCTCTCTCCCTTCTTCGCCGTAGAGACGACATTGTCATCAAACCGGCTGACAAGGGAGGAGCCATTGTCGTCTGGCAGAAGGACTTGTACCTAAGTGAAGGTAAAAACCAGTTGACCAATGGCTCTTTTTACAGGTCCAGGACCAGCGATGCGACTGTCTCTAACAATCGCATTGTACACAACACTATTAAACAGCTTATCACTAGTAATGATCTTCCTCCCGAAGCATCTCATCTTAGGATTCATGACAGCTCTTTGGGCAAGCCTGTATTCTACATGCTCCCCAAAATTCACAAGATCGAAAACCCTGGAAGACCTATTGTCTCAGCCTGTTCTTGTCCTACTGAACACATTTCTGACTTCCTCGATAGCATTTTCCAGCCTATCGTTGAGAATCTTCCCTCCTTCATCAAAGACACCAATCACGCTCTTACAACTTTCTCCTCTATCCGACTCCCAGCAGACCGCTCCTACCGTCTTTTCTTGCTGGACGTCTGCTCTCTGTATACCTCTATTCCCCACTCTGATGGTCTCCGAGCTCTTCGGTTTTTTCTGGACCAACGCACTTGCCCTTCTATATCCACTGTCACTCTTCTCCGTCTTGCTGAACTGGTCCTTCAACTGAATTCCTTTGAATTCAATGGTCAGTTTTTTGACCAAATTAGTGGTGTTGCCATGGGAACGAAGATGGGTCCCAGCTATGCCTGTCTATTCATGGGCCACTTGGAGCATCAGATATGGCAACAATACTCCGGTCCTTTCCCTGGGTTTTACCGCAGATATATCGATGATGGCATAGGTCTCACAGATATGTCTGAGACTGATTTACACCGCTTCATCGACTTTGTGAACCACTTTCACCCCACCATCAAGTTCACCTCCCTCGTCTCCACAGTATCTGTCAACTTCCTTGACATTACTATTTCTATCACGCCCTCCGGCCTTAATACCTCAGTATACTACAAGCCGACAGATGCCCACAGCTACCTCCTGTATACCTCTTCTCATCCTCGGGCCTGTCGTGACTCCCTTCCTTTTTCACAACTTCTCCGCCTCCGCCGTTTATGCCAAGACGACGATGACTTCCACTTACGAGCAAATGAGATGTTGGATTTCTTCCGTAACAGACTTTATCCAGAACATGTTCTCACCTCTGCTCTCCAACGTGTGCTCCCCATCTCTCGTCTGGAGGCCCTCAAACCTCACCATAAATCCACTTCGGATAGAGTCAAATTAATCTTGACCCATCACCCTCACAGTACTACTGTCAAACAGATCCTTTTCCGCCACCTCCCTATCCTCCAAGCAGAGCCTCTGACCCAAAAAGTATTCAGTGAAGCACCTTTGGTGGCATATAGACGTGACAAGAACTTGAAGGATCTTCTTGTTCACAGCCGTCTCCCAAAGGAGAATGCCACTCACTTTGGCACACTACCCTGTGGTCGGACACGATGCAACACGTGCAAGTATGTCATCTCAACCCAGAAGGTGTCCTTTCCTAAGGCTACGTACACCATCACTAGTAGCTTCACGTGTGAATCGCGCAATGTCATTTATACGATCATATGTAAACGTTGCTGCAAAACCTATATTGGCCAAACAGGCAAACGACTTGGGGACAGATTCAGCCAGCACTTAAATGACATCGCTCAGCAAAAGTCCACACCAGTTGCTATACACTTCAATGGTCCTGACCACCATGGTCCCATCGACATCCAGGTCACAGCGATCCGATCCTGCTCCTCTGACACTGCCAGCCGAGAACAGCTTGAGAACCGTCTTATCCACCGCATGGGGTGTCTAAAACCAGCCGGTCTCAACACTTTTCACACCTTTGTCTGAGGTCACCCTCTCCTCTCTTGCTCTATTTTACTCTTTCCACTCTTATCCTATTCTTCTATTTGTATGCCATATACATTTTTTTATTTCATATTTATTTATCTCCCACTCATTCTGTCCTCTTCTATTTCCAGTCCCCACTTTTATCACGTTGGGTAGTTTATTGTCCGGTTTCGTTTTTTAGTTTCTTAGTATGCATTGTGTACATCCGGCGGCGGAAGTCGCTTTCTGTTCAGCCACGCGCTCATCAACAGACAGCGATTTTGATAGAATTTCGGTTCTTGCCTTCAGGGAAGTACCCAGTTTTTATTTTATTTAGTTTTTATGTGTCCTATCTAGCCTTCACTTTCTTTCCTTTCCTGACGAAGGCCTTGTGGCCGTAACGTAGACTATTTTCTTTGTCTTTTGTCCTCGTAAGACGAATCACCTTTTTTCGATTTTTTTTCAAACCCATCCATTGTATTCCACGTCTTACCGCAGTTCCCCTCAACTTCCTCGATTATATATAATTTTTTTTGACTGCACCGTGTCTCTGTTATCTCGTATCTCTATCTACCTATCCTGCTTATCTCCCTGATCCTATCCTATCGCCTTTTCTCAGTATTTTTTATCCTATTCACCTATTTATTTTCGTATTTCCCTATTCTTCCTTCATACCTTATATTACCGCAATCTACCCTATTTATTTATTGTTTCAGCGTTTTATATTTTATTTATTTCATATTTTACGTTTTTTATTTTCTGGACGTTTTACTTTTCCCCACTATGCCCTCTCTGAAATATTTTATCAACTCTCTCCGTGTGTCGGTTACCACCAGCTTTAGCTCCCTACCTCCTGATATATCCCGTGTCGCTATTGACTTTGCGTTCGTTACTTTCAAGAAAACTAGATTCACCTCTCATCTCCACTTTATTCACACCTGCCTCCACCACAAAATTCTTCCTAATGGATTTTCTTCCAATTTTCATCCATCTGCTGGTACACTCAATCCTAGGGAACAACGTCTCCTACAACGAATTGAGACCAGATGTGGCTTTCAACGTATGCGCGTAGTGGCCGCCAGTCACTCCCGCCTTTTATCAGACCTCAGTGCCCAACAGACCCAGCTTCTGCTTCGCTTACGTTGTCTCACCTCCAACAACTTCCCTTTCTATTCTATGATACGCACCACTATCCACACACTGAACCGGCAGCTGCATGAGTTCCTTTCCACGTCTAAACACCATAAACTATCCCGTCTCATCCCTACCCCAAAGCTACCCCTCCATCCTCCACTCCATCATGCACTCAGGTAGTCTGCATCCCCCCAGATCTACCCCTCTCTGAGGGAGAGCGCTCTGTTCTTAGTAAGGGCTTAAAATTTGTTCCTCTTCGTCCGACCCTAGACCAATACAATCTCCTCCAGGATGTTCATCGGTTTCACCGTCGCATGAGGCTGAAGCTCCATTTTAGAGAGAAAGACAGCACTCCGCAGTCTCAGGCTGAATCCGACATCTTCGCACGCTTTTCTGACTCTACTAAACCTCCCTTTACACCTAAACCTGGAGCCTCTCATGCCCTGGACCTGTATATCAAGAACACCATCCATGACATTCAGCAGCTCCGCCCTCGTAGATTGCATTATTCCAATCTCACTTCGGCAGAGTCTAGTGCTCTCTCCCTTCTTCGCCGTAGAGACGACATTGTCATCAAACCGGCTGACAAGGGAGGAGCCATTGTCGTCTGGCAGAAGGACTTGTACCTAAGTGAAGGTAAAAACCAGTTGACCAATGGCTCTTTTTACAGGTCCAGGACCAGCGATGCGACTGTCTCTAACAATCGCATTGTACACAACACTATTAAACAGCTTATCACTAGTAATGATCTTCCTCCCGAAGCATCTCATCTTAGGATTCATGACAGCTCTTTGGGCAAGCCTGTATTCTACATGCTCCCCAAAATTCACAAGATCGAAAACCCTGGAAGACCTATTGTCTCAGCCTGTTCTTGTCCTACTGAACACATTTCTGACTTCCTCGATAGCATTTTCCAGCCTATCGTTGAGAATCTTCCCTCCTTCATCAAAGACACCAATCACGCTCTTACAACTTTCTCCTCTATCCGACTCCCAGCAGACCGCTCCTACCGTCTTTTCTTGCTGGACGTCTGCTCTCTGTATACCTCTATTCCCCACTCTGATGGTCTCCGAGCTCTTCGGTTTTTTCTGGACCAACGCACTTGCCCTTCTATATCCACTGTCACTCTTCTCCGTCTTGCTGAACTGGTCCTTCAACTGAATTCCTTTGAATTCAATGGTCAGTTTTTTGACCAAATTAGTGGTGTTGCCATGGGAACGAAGATGGGTCCCAGCTATGCCTGTCTATTCATGGGCCACTTGGAGCATCAGATATGGCAACAATACTCCGGTCCTTTCCCTGGGTTTTACCGCAGATATATCGATGATGGCATAGGTCTCACAGATATGTCTGAGACTGATTTACACCGCTTCATCGACTTTGTGAACCACTTTCACCCCACCATCAAGTTCACCTCCCTCGTCTCCACAGTATCTGTCAACTTCCTTGACATTACTATTTCTATCACGCCCTCCGGCCTTAATACCTCAGTATACTACAAGCCGACAGATGCCCACAGCTACCTCCTGTATACCTCTTCTCATCCTCGGGCCTGTCGTGACTCCCTTCCTTTTTCACAACTTCTCCGCCTCCGCCGTTTATGCCAAGACGACGATGACTTCCACTTACGAGCAAATGAGATGTTGGATTTCTTCCGTAACAGACTTTATCCAGAACATGTTCTCACCTCTGCTCTCCAACGTGTGCTCCCCATCTCTCGTCTGGAGGCCCTCAAACCTCACCATAAATCCACTTCGGATAGAGTCAAATTAATCTTGACCCATCACCCTCACAGTACTACTGTCAAACAGATCCTTTTCCGCCACCTCCCTATCCTCCAAGCAGAGCCTCTGACCCAAAAAGTATTCAGTGAAGCACCTTTGGTGGCATATAGACGTGACAAGAACTTGAAGGATCTTCTTGTTCACAGCCGTCTCCCAAAGGAGAATGCCACTCACTTTGGCACACTACCCTGTGGTCGGACACGATGCAACACGTGCAAGTATGTCATCTCAACCCAGAAGGTGTCCTTTCCTAAGGCTACGTACACCATCACTAGTAGCTTCACGTGTGAATCGCGCAATGTCATTTATACGATCATATGTAAACGTTGCTGCAAAACCTATATTGGCCAAACAGGCAAACGACTTGGGGACAGATTCAGCCAGCACTTAAATGACATCGCTCAGCAAAAGTCCACACCAGTTGCTATACACTTCAATGGTCCTGACCACCATGGTCCCATCGACATCCAGGTCACAGCGATCCGATCCTGCTCCTCTGACACTGCCAGCCGAGAACAGCTTGAGAACCGTCTTATCCACCGCATGGGGTGTCTAAAACCAGCCGGTCTCAACACTTTTCACACCTTTGTCTGAGGTCCCTCTCCTCTCTTGCTCTATTTTACTCTTTCCACTCTTATCCTATTCTTCTATTTGTATGCCATATACATTTTTTTTATTTTTTTATTTCATATTTATTTATCTCCCACTCATTCTGTCATCTATTTCCAGTCCCCACTTTTATCACGTTGGGTAGTTTATTGTCCGGTTTCGTTTTTTAGTTTCTTAGTATGCATTGTGTACATCCGGCGGTGGAAGTCGCTTTCTGTTCAGCCACGCGGTCATCAACAGACAGCGATTTTGATAGAATTTCGGTTCTTGCCTTCAGGGAAGTACCCAGTTTTTATTTTATTTAGTTTTTATGTGTCCTATCTAGCCTTCACTTTCTTTCCTTTCCTGACGAAGGCCTTGTGGCCGTAACGTAGACTATTTTCTTTGTCTTTTGTCCTCGTAAGACGAATCACCTTTTTTCGATTTTTTTTCAAACCCATCCATTGGTTTAAACTAAGAACTTTCTTTGTATTTTCTGAGACTATTGTATCAATCAATTCCTGTACTCTTTTTCAACACTATGTAAAGTACTGACCAAGCCATCATTATCACTTCCCTTTCTGTTCCCTGTGGAGCAAGGAGCCACCACCATAAATTATCCCTTCCCCCCCCCCCCCCCCCCAAACAATGTATTAATGTGATCTTGCAACGGTGGTTTTGGTAGCTATTAGTTCTACATACTGAGGTTGCCAGCCTCATGTACAACCTCATGTACAACCTCATGTACAGCCTCATGTACAACCTCATGTACAGCCTCATGTACAGCCTCATATTAGTTGCCTCTTACAACAGACTGGAGGGAGCAAGACTGACCCCTACAAAATACACAAGAAATAAACCATGTTTATCATACAGCCATATAAAGAAACATAATCTACTTACTAAACCAAGCATTTTGTTTAATGATCACTTCAGGATTCAGATACAGTGAAAATGTGTCATACAATGAAGTAAATACAATCTTCATGGTCTCTGGATCCTCTGACTCCATTGTTAGCCTTACCTGTATGATAGAAAGAAAGGCTGAATGATATATCAATGTGTGTTTTTGACTAAACTGAATACTTTTTCTTTTTAATTTACCAAAACGCAAACAGTATTCAGATGAAATAGTCAACAACCACTACTGCTAGAGATTGAGAACGTGAAAATGCATCAGGTGTATCCTCAGGACACAACCAACCAGGATAACCAGACATAATCTTGGCTTGAATCCACAAGGAAAGAGAAGGGTGGAGAGGTCAAAGAGAACTTGGAGACAAATGGTAGAAGAAGACATGGCACATTAGATCTCGTGAGCATGGCTATATAATTGGTTTATATACTTAAGATGACAGCCCAAACATAAATCTGTAGTCAGCAACAACTGTGGGCCTGTCCAATAAAAAAAGATGAATGATGAATCTGATCAGATAAAGCAATGTAATTGATCTTCAACATGTTATGTCTTTTGCCTTGATGGTATGATCTAAGTGATAATTTATGTCAACCTATTTGTTTTCTTCTTTATAGCTGTGTCCTCCAACTAGCAATTTGCCTGCAGGCCATGATAAACTGTTGTAATCTCAAGGTAGTGGTAAAAGTTTAACTTGCAAGAAGTGGCATAAAAGAAAGTAGCAGTCTCAGCAGTTATGAATATTCCAGGCTGATGCTGCTGCTTGTGGCAAAATTTGGTACCACTTGCTTTGTTTGTGAAAAAATGTGTACCACGACACACTGCGATAAGGATGAAGGGACAGCTCGGTGGGTCTTGCTTAGAAGTTAACGTTGGGCTGAAATATTTGCATTTCGCCTAAAGCCGGACAGCATTGGGAAAGTGTAGGAAGGAGCAAATATATGAAACATGGCCGACCTTAAAAATTTGGCAGGAAAGAAAACCTAAAGCCACAAGCGCAAGCTTGGTGGAATGATATTACAACTGTAATAATTTATATAAGGAGATAGAGAATGAGTGATTTCCAAAAGGAAATTATTCAAATGTAAGTAGTTTTCAAAATAATTAATATTTTTCATAGTCATCACATCTGCTAATAGTTAGCTCATGATCTTTAAAAATTTATTATAAATTCATACCTCAACGGATTTCGATAAAAAATGGATAGAATGAACGCTTCCTATTGAGAAAATGAAAAGATACCTAGGAAGGAAGGAAAGATATAAGTGTGTAGTGAAAAGAAGAGAAAACAAGTACAGAAGATGCACAGATCGCCCACAAACTAAGAAATTTAACAAAAATCTAAGCAGACTCAAGACGGTGCTTTCTCGTACGGGAGAGTTGCCCAAATATAAGGACAGAGCGGCCTGTTTAAAATCACACATAAAATCCAGACGCCAGAGTGAGAGACTGAAAGACATTATCTGCAGGAAAAGTTTTTTTCACGCTGCATGCAGGGCAGATATACTTCAGCAAATACAGCCTCACCGTGCGCTTATTAATCCTAGAGGGTATGTAAGTTTATTAAAGATACATGTGTGACTAATATCATTTTATTTCAGATTTTGTTTACGATTTGATTGTATCAGACATAATAAAAAGGGTATACAGGAAGCCAGTGACGCTAACCAGAGATAACCTCCACCGGCATTGTCAGGAAGCATAACAATTAATTGGTTAGCCAAATATATCATGGCTAGTTCTTGCCTGGAAGCTTACGACATACCAGCAAGTTGAAGTACATAAGTGACTTGGCATCCATAAGTGGAAGGCAATGGTTATATCTTAACCATGTATCATAACATGTGATTTATTCATGTATTTTGTTATCTTCTGCACAGAAGACACTATCTTATCATGCTATTTCTGTAACATACTACCATGAATCATTCATTTCTATACAAACACTGAAGACATGGTCGCCTCATGAACATCAGTGGTGGGTGAGCTTGTTGGAACACCATGGCCACCTATTACCTTTTGTTCCAGATTTTATGATCGTTCCTGATCGAGCTCATGATCGAGTGTCTGATTGAGTTCGTCATCAAGTATCAACTAAAGACTTGAGGACCTTTGATCCTGCTAACTGGAGCCTAGTGGTCAAACAATCTTCAACACCTTAGTCCCCGGTAGTTATAGGGCAGACTGAAGGAAAGTCTTCTTGATTACCAGTATGTCTCAGAAACCTCGAACAGACATGACATAATGCAAGTTGAGTTTACGTGTATCCAATCCTACAAACACTGTGAGCGTTTCAATAGCGACAGTCAATGATGAGAAAAGCTAGAGACGATAGCAAGAGATACCAAAACTACTGTGACAGAATTTATAATTTCATTGGAAGATACATCCAAGACTTTTTACTTTTATTTATTTTACTTTGTAAATATAAATAATCATACGTTTTACCATCTTCCAACATCCATTTCTCATTACAAGGCTAGATAGATGTACATAATAAATTATGAAATTGTACTCATTTGACTCGTTAAATTTTTAACTGTTAAATTTTGAGTTACTTTTTCTGATTTAATTATATTATCACATAGGGTTATTATAGCGAAAGTGGCACAGTATACTTCTGAAGCCTAAATCTATTGTCCAGCTCAGAGTATTCACAGCCGTAACTCAATTGTGATACCAGTGTACTTCTCTGGCACTGGGACTTCATACTTTCTAGAGAGAAATTCTATTTCTTCTCTATCACCATCATCACACTAGAAAAACATTTTGCTACACTGCTGCAAAGAAGAACTTAGAAAGCTTTGCAGCATCTTCCTCTTTTGGCCTAAATCTCACTCCCTGAAATGGTTAAGTAGATGGGAGCATCAGGCGACCTATTACTCTTAAGGGTCCTACAGGCAGAATGGTGGAACAAGACCATACCAAAGGATTGGGAGATTGCCATCATAACACCAATTTTCAAAAAGGGTGACAATCGACAATGTGAAAACCATAGAGGCATATCCCTTCTCAGTGTCCCTAGTAAAATCTACTCTAGAATCCTAGAGCAGAGACTCCGACGCCTAGCTGAGCCACAATTGGATGAGGTCCAGTGCAGATTCCGAGCAAACCGAAGTACTCAAGACCTAATCTTCACACTCAGACAGCTGAGTGAAAAGGCCCTTGAGTACAAGAGTGAGATCCATCTTTGTTTCATAGATCTGGAAAAGGCGTTTGACAGGGTCCCCTGGAGCAAACTTTGGGACTGTTTGGCAAGGAAGAACATTCCAGCACCTCTGATTCATGCTATACAGAGCTTCTACAAGTCTTGCAGGAACTATGTGAGGACCGCAAACCATAAGTCAGAAGAGTTCAGGACCACCACTGGTGTAAGACAAGGTGATATCCTGTCACCTTATCTTTTCATACTCCTCATGGACGATGTTATCAAGTCAAGTAAGGAGAGAACAAGAAAGTATTCAGTGGGGTACTGGAAGATGAGACAGGTCTGTATTTCAGAGCTGGCATTTGCTGATGATGTTGCCCTGATTGCTAAATCAGAGGCACATCTCCAGTCCAACCTGCAAGTCTGGAAGGAAAAGCTGGAGAAGAGAGGGATGGTCATAAGTAGCTCTAAAACAAAATCCATGGTGATATCACGAGAAGAAAGAAGACATCAGATTAAGCTAGGAGAACACGTCCTGGAGCAGGTCGACCACTTTAAATATCTCGGAGCTATTACAGACAGAAAGGGAGGCATCAAAGAAGAGTTAACCACTCGAAAAGCAGCAGCTGGGAGACTTTTTCAGCAAGAGAGAGGTTGGTAAGAAAACGAAGATGGCTGTATACCGCTCGACCTATGTCCCAGTCTTGACATATGGATGCGAGTCATGGGCAATGACTACAACCCACAAAAGCCAGATCCAAACCTCAGAAATGAGGTATCTGAGGAAGGTGGTTGAAGTAACAAGAAGAGACATGGTCCGCAACCAGACAATACGTCAAGGCCTAAAATGCCACCCCCTGCAGACCCAAGTAGAACAGTCCCAATTAAGATGGTTTGGCCATGTCTGCAGAATGGGAGAAGATCGGCTACCACGACAAGCATGGGAAACAAAGAGCCAGGGATCCAGACCCCCAGGACGACCCAGAGTCCGCTGGGAGGACAACATTAGACAATCTTTGAAGGACCGAGGACTAGAATGGAACCAGGCCAGGAGGAAGACAGCCGATAGGATAGTCTGGCGCTCTCTCTTCCAAACCTCTACACCTCACGGTAGAAGGGGAACGACTAAGTAAGTACATAGATTACTATAGCGAAAGTGGCGCAGTATACTTCTGAAGCCTAAATCTATTGTCCAGCTCAGAGTATTCACAGCCGTAACTCAATTGTGATACCAGTGTACTTCTCTGGCACTGGGACTTCATACTTTCTAGAGAGAAATTCTATTTCTTCTCTATCACCATCATCACACTAGAAAAACATTTTGCTACACTGCTGCAAAGAACAACTTGGAAAGCTTTGCAGAATCTTCCTCTTTTGGCCTAAATCTCACTCACTGAAGTTTTCATCTCTTAGAACACCAAACAAGTTGAGCACAGATGCTGATCTGAAGTACAGTTGACATTCAAAAATCCGGCCATCGATAATCCGGTTCCTTCAGATTTCCGGCATGGATTTCGGAGCGCATTTTTAAATTTACCGCGTTGGCGCGCCACTGTTTTCTGGAGCAGTTTACATTTCGATGCAGCTGTTGGGTCTTGCTTGCACGTGTTAACAGGCATTCCTGCTCATTCCTTCTCATTTTATCATTTATTTGCTGCTGTTTAGCCCCACTATGGATTCAGCAAATAAAAGAAGTGGTGTAAAACGTAAACATCGTGCATTGTCGATCGCAGATAAAGTGTACAGGTAGTCATTTTCTGTTAAATATATACAGAATATATAACCATAAAAAATCCGGCATTTTCAAAAATCCGGCACTCCTCAGGTCCGGAGGTTGCCGGATTTTTGAATGTCTACTGTATATGCTTATTGTAAAGAATATGAACCACTACCAGCTCAGGTATGCTGTTACAATGTGGCTAAAGTTAGGTGCTTTATGCAGAAGGCAATCACACCAAATGAAACAAATTGATGCTCATGAAGTGCTTTGTTCTGGCTTCCTGCATGAGGACCCGTTGCCGTGGAGGCCACATGATCTATAAGGAGTAGAAAAAAAGAAGACAGAAATGTAAGGTTCTTCCATGATTGCGTGGTTAGTCAACAGTAAAGTCTGCAAAGTACTGCTCATATACATCTTAATGGATGGGTTTGAAAAAAAATCGAAAAAAGGTGATTCGTCTTACGAGGACAAAAGACAAAATACATCTTATCATGCTACTTTTATGTTCCTTAAACAACATGGAGTCACACCAGTTGGCCACCTAACAAGAAGCATATGCCAAACAATGAGGTTATGTAAATAGTAGGCAGTTGTAAGAAAGAAAGAAAGACAGAAAGAAAGAAGAAAGAACACATACAAATGAAAAGTTAAGAGAAGTAATAGCCACTCTAAAGATTCAATTCAGGTTCATCAAAATAATGCCATCGCCTCGCTGCAGAAATGATCATGTTATGATAGATGACCAGCTAATCACTCTATTAAAAATGTATCACTTAGGTAGTTGCTTTCACAACTCAAACCAAAAGTATGGAATATTAGACATGAATACTCTAGAAATTGTAATTGATACTTTTACTTCTGAAAAATTGTGATTCACAGGTTTAGACCAGACAACACAAGATAAAGGCTGCACTACTAGTGTCTACTAGGCCAAATAATATACAAGACAAAGGTTACAGTACTAGTGTCTAGTAGGCCAAATAATACACAAGACAGGACACAGTACTAGTGTGTAGTAGGCCAAATAATACAGAAGACAGGACACAGTACTAGTGTGTAGTAGGCCAAATAATACACAAGACAGGACACAGTACTAGTGTCTAGTAGGCCAAATAATACACAAGACAGGACACAGTACTAGTGTGTAGTAGGCCAGCAGAACAGAATTTAGCTGATAAGGCAGAAGGCAAGCATGCTGCTAGAAAGGTCAGAATGCACAGCAACACTACTATCGACTCTAACCATGTGTGCCCCGTATGTGGCTGGGCCTGTAGAGCCAAAATAGGACTAATTAGCCACATGAGATCACGGCACAGATGTGTCACAACTCAAGTCTGAAGCTGTCGCCATCTTCGCTTGCGATGGGCAATTATTATTATTATTAGTAGGCCAAATAATACACAAGACAAAGGTTACACTACTAGTGTCTAGTAGGCCAAATAATACACAAGACAGGACACAGTACTTGAGTTTAGTAGGAATTTCACAGAGGAATCACCTTTTTTTTTAGTTCTTAGGTGGTTCTTTATTCTTTTTTTTTCTTTCAGAATGTCTAATATTTATCTATTTGTTTTAAATGTTTTGTTTTTTTGGCTCACAAGCATTTAGTACCTTCTTTGTTTATTTCTGTGTTAGACACTTGTTAAAACAATGTCATGCACACCTGCAATATTGGTGTCTGTAGCCATCTGGGTTATGTAATGAGGTTGCTAGCATCGTGCACATATCTTGCTTAGTCACTTGTTTTAGACATGTCTTGTGAAGCATAGAGTTGTTATAGTTTGCAACCCAACAGCTGGACCCACTTTGCTCATTTCTGAGGCAGACAGAGTCCTGGGTTGTATGCCTCAATAAGTGTGCTGATTATGTGGAGGAATTATCCAGCTGACATTTTAATCAGATATTTTTGCGGGATATTTAAAATTACTACCTATAGATTTAATGATGCATTTTTTTTATACAGGACTACTATAATTTATACATACAGCTTACATAAAACCAGTGATGTATAAAACCAGTGAAGTGTGTTGATGATGGCAGATGATTGGGGGATTGGGGGGGAGGGGGGGGGGTGTCATCCCGGACACCCTGGGCATTCCCATCTTCTCCCACGTTAACAACATGGCAGTTGTGAGAGATTGTTTTTTTTTTGTTCTGAACTTATTTTTTCTTTAAAGGGGAGAGCACACACACACACATACATTTACACAATTTTACATTTACTACATTTGGACTGAGTGGAGTTTTGGCAGGTTGTTGCTAGTGAAATAATATTTTGATATCGGAAATCAAAGTTAGGCTACTATTCATCTTGAATTTACTGCACATTATGTCCTAATTATAACCCATCAGGGTTGAACAGAATATTTTTTTCTTTAAATATATAAGTAATGTACATAATAAAAACAGTCTTTTGGTGTTTAGCAAACGCCACATAAGAGATGTGTTAAAAAGAATATCAAGTAGGCTATAGACTGGGTTTTAGCTTAACTCTTAGTATCCGGCTGGCCTTCTCAGGAGGCCGATGGACTTTCGCCATTTTACGGCTGGCCTTCTAGAGCGGCCGTAGTCAGTTTAGACTGTTTCCGTGTCAATAGTCAAAGATTTAACATTATTTACATACTTTTCTTCCCAAAAAGAGTTCTAATGCCATTTCTGGAGCACATCGTGTTTGAAAACTGAAAATCATGTTAAATATTGATCAATTTTGATTACATTTAGTACGGTTCATTACTCCCAAAAAAAATTTTTTTTTCTGTCTGAGAATGGCTTCGTGTTCAAATGGTCGTTCGAAAAGATTATCAGCTGAACACGCATCACAGCTTATTAAATCATGGATTGATAATGACAGCGATGAATCTTCGAGTAGCCAGCCTACTGATAGTTCAGATGACGCTGAATTTAGCGAAACATTAGCAGATTATGAGAACAAGGGGGCGTGTCCCTTGGTTGGACCTAGTTATAGAACTGGTAGGGGATTGCTAAAAAGGAAAGGTAAATGCCATAAAAACGAAAGAGAAGATAGATCTAGATCACAGCTGAGATCGGTAATCACTGAATCTGGTAGGCCTAATGCAGAGCTTCAGAACAACATTACTGAACAGGAGGTTGAATGGAATGAAGTTGATAAGGGTTCAACTCAGAATGCATTTCGCTTTGTTCCACCTCAGGGTAGGACTCCTGGTGTGAATCCAGATATTGTCCCCGAAGACTCACCAGCACTTTTTTGCCTCAAAGCCCTTTTTACAGAGGAAATATTGGAACAACTTGTTGTGTCTGTCAATGATTATGCTGATCACCTCTGTCAGTCAAAAGCAGCAACAGCGAGCACTGGGTCTAGTTATCGCAACTGGCATCCAATAACACTTCATGAACTTTACAGGTTTTTTTCTGTTATCATAGCCATGGGCATTGTCAAAAAACCAAAAATGAGTGATTACTGGTCTCAGGAGCCTTATATACAGACTCCTTGGTTCAGGCAGATATTTACAAGGGACAGGTTTCAAGCATTGTATCACACAATGTTCCATGTAAGTGATGTTGACGCGCAGGAAAAAGCAAAAATCGAGCCGTTTCTGCAGAAACTCCTAACACGATTTCAGGAGGCATTTTATCCCTACAAAGAGCTGTCTTTAGATGAAATGGTGATAGGGTGGAAAGGCAGGTGGGCACATAAAATGTTCAATGCCTCAAAGCCTAAGAAATATCATGTCAAGACCTTCGGCCTTTGTGACAGTAGTACTGGTTACGTTGTCAATTTATTGATTTACTTTGGTGCCAATACATCATACAGTCCTGAGCTAGATGTAAAGAGCCAACAAGCCATCAAAGTCTTTGATACACTGCTAAAACCTTGTGGAAAAGGCCATCATATTTATGCAGATCGTTACTATACAAGTTTTGCATTGCTGCAATATCTTACCGACAACAATCAGTATTTTACTGAAACTGTAAATATAAATCGTAAAAATTTTCCAAAGGCGTTGAAGACTACACAACTGATGCATCTCCAGATGAAATGGTTTCTCGATCTAGAAAGTAAATTTCTTTGTGTAATGTTTAGAGATAAAAAGGCAAAAAAGTCATGCATTCTAGTGTCAAGTTCTGCAACTGTGGAAACCAAAGAAATCACAAATCGTTTCGGCGAAAGAAAGCACAAACCTGCTATGATTGATGACTACAACCAACGAATGAATGGATGTGACAAGGTTGACCAGTGTGTAACAACCTATGGAACATTCAACAGAAGAACCAGAAAGTGGTGGAAGAAAATATTCTTTTGGATTTTTGAAGTTTCCCAGTTGAATGCTTTTGTGTTGTTTGCACTCAGCAGATCAGATAATTCAAAGAAGCTGACCCTACTGCAGTTCAAGAATGAGTTAATTACAGAACTTAGTCGTATTGCTTCTGATATTATCCAGAATATCCCACACAGAGTACCTCATGCAAATCAACACAACAGTCTGCTGAACCGTCTGTGTGGAACCAGACACATTGTAAAAAAATCGACATTTCTGCGCAGGTGCGTCATTTGTAGCACCCCTCAAGTTAGAGTGAGAACATATTTTTATTGTGATGGGTGCACAGATCATCCACACCTTCACCCAAATGACTGCTTTGCCAAATACCATGAGGCAAAGTAGTTTAATTTTAAGAATGAAGGGAAAATGTACATTGTATATAGTAAACTTTCAGATTTGGAGTGCATCTTCAAAATGTGCCAACAAATTTTCAATTGTAATAAAAATAGTATTTATAAAAAGGAGGAGCAGCTGAAACTTTTCTACATTGTGTGAGTGTACTTTCAAATGGAAGTAGTTTTAGGAGTTTCTGGCTTCAAATTGGATTATTTTTGTGGGTAAGTACAACTCTTTTTCAAATTTTTTAATATTTAAACTTTCCTGCACTCTGTACTGTATAGGCATGTTGCATGTTTAAAATCATTCAACATTTCAGTTAGGTGCATGTCAAAAGGCTTTCTTTTCTCCACATTGTAATACATAACATTTTATGTTATCATTATAAATAAATTATTTAATGCAAATTCAGTAACGGTAGTCATGTCTAAATATAGGCTAAAATATTTTTGCGCTGTGTCTGAATATACCAAAAAAGTTCAGATTGTTATAAAAACTTTATTTGTGCTCAAAAACAACTGCAACTTTCCTACATTATGTGAAAATGGCTGTAGTTTAAAATAAAAGTAGTTTTATGGATTGAAGTTTACCAGAATTAATTACACATAGTGATAAGTACAAATTATTTTTCATTTTTTTACATTAAAAAGTTTTTTTTCATTCATTAATCTATATATAATCTACTGAACCAATCAGTTAGGTGCATGTCAAAGGAGTTTCATTTCTCTACATTCTGATATATAACACTTGATGTTATCATTATAAATAAAGTATTTAATGCAAAATCAGTACTGGTAGTCATGTCTGTTAATATAGGATTAAAATATTTGTGCGCTTTGTCTAAATTACCAAACAATTTCAAATTGATATAAAAACTTTATTTGTGCTCAGAAACAACTGCAACTTTACTACATTATGTGCAAATGGATGTAGTTTAACATAAAAGTAGTTTTATGGGTGTAAGTTTACCAGATTTAATTACACATAGTGATAAGTACAAATTGTTTTTCATTTTTTTTCATTCCTTAATCTATATGTTGCATGCATGTTTAAAACCACTGAACCATTCAGTTAGGTGCATGTCAAAGAAGTTTCATTTCTCTATATTTTGATATATAACATTTGATGTTATCATTATAAGTAAAGTATTTAATGCAAAATCAGTAATGGTAGTCATGTCTGTAAATTTAGAATTAAAATATTTGTGCGCTTTTTCTAAATATATCACAAAATTTCAAATTGTTATAAAAACTTTATTTGTGCTCAGAAACGACTGCAACTTTCCTACATTATGTGAAAATGGCTGTAGTTTAAAATAAAAGTAGCTTTAGGAGTTGAAGTTTACCAGAATTAATTACACATGTTGATAAGTACAATTTGATTTTAAATTTTAAAAAGTTTAAAAATTTTCTGCACTCATTACTGTATATGGTGAATGCATGTTTAAAACAACTGAACAATTTAGTTAAGTGCGTGATATAGGAGTTTCATTTCTTCACATTTTAATATATAACACTTTATGTTATCTTTATAAATAAATTTTTTAATGCAAAATCTGTAAATGTAGTCATGTCTAAAAATGTACTCTCTGAAATTAGCTCGTAAAAACGTGGTTTTTGAGCTCGTATACTAAGAGTTAAACATATTTTAGACTATCCCAGTAATAAGAAACTTCTAGGACTACAGCAGTGAAAATGCTATTTCAGAATAGAAGTATAGAGTGGGTTTTCGCTTCAGCACAATTTAGACTGCTACACAGTACGAATATAAAAATGTCCTAGTGTTTGATTTAATGAAGAAACAATTCTGTGAAGGTCTGATGCTGTTCTTACAATGCATGTGACTTTAAACAGATGAAAGTCAATTAAATATCTGTTAAAGTCCGTTATATAACTAGAACCACCAGGCCTTTACACCCCTCCACTTTAATATTATTCTTGTTCATAGTTTCTTCTTGATTTTGTTTGTTTGTTTATTTTTTTTCTATTTATTTAACGTATAAGCACAATTATGATTGTCCCTATTTACATTGATTTGACAAATGTGATGCCACTTTCTCATGTCGGCAATTGTTCATATTATTTGGAATTGAAAACAATATATATCCTAATTATAACCATCAGAGGTTGAACAGGATTTTTTTTTCATTAAATTTAAAAAAAAAAAAAAAAAAAATTCAATATAATAGGCAGTAGTGTGTTATCAGAGGCGCAGTGTGTCCGATACAAATAAAAACATATAACTACGGTAGACTTACACATGTAGGTGGATTCTGCTGAAACAGTAGCCTAATAAGCAAAATAAACAGATATGATGAACGGGCTGGTAAGTTCACTTAGAACGTCATTAAAGCTGTTTCGGGTATTTCCAATAGGGCCTAGTCAATATCATACAAATCCACAAACGATCTGAACTCTGTAAAGTAGCCTACATATCTCGCTTAAATCCTTACATTAACAAATTTAGTTTTAAAAATTTCTTCGGATACTTGAATAGTAATTATGCTGGCCTACAAGCCTAAACGGGTCTCTTCGTTGCATGGAGTATTTTTAGTACCAAGTTTACAGGAAATTCAAATGGAATTCCTGGTAAAATTACACAGAGCCACAGGTTTTGCTTTCGGGATGGGGATCATTTATTGTATCTATATGTACTCGACATTGCTCTGTTGTAGTAACAGTTCGCACAAACTTATTGCATCACGATTTTTGAAAATGTAAAATTCAAACTTTTTTTTTTTTTAAATTAATGAAGAAAAATATCCCGTTCAACCTGTGATGGGTTATAATTAGGATATATATTGTTTTCAATTCCAAATAAAATGATCAACTGCCGATATGAGAAAGTGGCATCACATTTGTCAAATCTTTTCAAACTACGATATATGTGTTAACTCAAATTGTTTACTCTTTTAATTCACCTAGGTTATAACTCATTGTCTCTTATTTACTTATTGCTTGTTTGCTCTGGTCACACCCGCCTCTTAAAGCTGGACCTAGTATAATCAAGTCACTAGCATTTTGCTCCCTTACTGCTGAATCTGAATCTGTCGTTATTTTCGTTTTTTAATCGATTTGGCCGCTTTTACTTTGTCTACTTTTGACGGGGCATATTCTGTTTACCTAGACACTTTGTCTACTTTTGATGGGGCGTATTCTGTTTACCTAGACACTTTCTCTACTTTTGACAGGGCGTATTCTGTTTACCTAGACACTTTGTCTACTTTTGACGGGGCGTATTCTGTTTACTTAGAAACTTTGTCTACTTTTGACGTGGCGTATTCTGTTTACCTAGACACTTTGTCTACTTTTGACAGGGCATATTCTGTTTACTTAGACACTAAATTCTTCGGTTATACTTGAATGGTTTTTTAAAAATCAATTAAATAATTTATTTATCGGATGTTAACAAAGAAGGAAATCCTCTGTAATTCCGCTCTCACTTGTCTTATCACAAGCAACAACCCCAACAGGTCATGTGTTGATTGTATTTCAAGCTGCCATAATGAGAAACAGTCTCTGCTGATGGCATAACACCACAGTCTTGCCTTTTAGCACCAATAAAGCCAACCACCATTTATAGATGCCAGTAACTGTGACAAGTCATTTAACAGACGATACAGTTTTCTGTGGCCATCTTGCTACTGGACTATGATATCCTTTCTTTTTGTTTCATTCTCTTATTGTCTTACCTGCGCCTTTATCTTTCGATGTTATTTTCTCATCGGGTTACCTCAGCTTCGTCACTCACAACCCGGTAACCTGACCAGTTTTGTAGCCGAGTTGACGCATTTGTTTTATTAATCGTCAACACTAGATGGATTTAAATTCTACTTATAGCCTATCCTTATCGTTAAGCCAAACGCACAGTTGAGAGATAACAGTGTAATTTTTTTTACACAAAATGGCATAGGGCGAAAACATAGACTTGTATTTGGGGATGTAGATAACGAATATTAGATTCGTAGACAGTACTCGCAAACTCTTGCCACAGGACCAATTATGCCTCGGGTTTTCCAACCTGGGCAACATATAGTATTTGAAGATAACGTGTTAACGTTGCAAACGTGACCAGATGGAAAGGGGCGGAATATGAAAAATGATTTAACACTTCCGGCAGATGACGTTGATGTGGTAAACAACTACGAGAAAGTGACATCTTAGAAGAGATTATCAGTGAGAAATCCGTGATTTAGGTACACATGACAGTTGACACAGAAGTGGCAAGATCTGATATGGTCATGTAGTATGTTCAGATGAATTTAAAAAAAAAACATGTAAGGGAAACATCTCATTATGTAATGATGTTCAATTCAGATGAATTGAGTTCCATCATGGCTTTCATCCATGCATACCATCATAGCTGGCAGACGCTGGTGTTGGGTTGGATACTGTCACGAAAGGTTTGAGATGTTATAAAATGTAAGATATCCTGAACAAAAGGATGTATCAGATGATACCAGGATAGTGCCAGGTAAGAGTCTGGTCTTACAAGTAATACCCCCTATTCTGAAAAGAATTAGGGTGTTGTTGCTGTCGTTTTTGACGGAATCATAAAAGGTTAATCTATTTAATACTTTTGTTGGGCAAAGTTGGAGAACTGGGTTTAACTTCTATGACAGGTTGTTTGAGGGTTATCTTCCCTCTCTTTCAATCATTGTCGTTGATCTGTCTTAATGAGGCTCAGATTTGTGCTGTTTGGGCATGCGCAAGTTCTGAGCGCGAATTGAGGGAACTTCCGGCAGGAAGAGAGAGTTTTTTAGGCTGTCGGACATGATGTCCGTTGTGATTTTCTCTATATCATCGTGGGGATTGGAAAGTCTTCGATATGACTGAAATGTCAATGTGTTCCCCCCAGAGATTCCCTGTTCGTCAAGAGTGACGACAGTTATTAATTGTGTATCCGGAGGATTCTGTAAAAGGTAAAGAGACATTCTTATTACTATGCCTTTGGTTGCAGAACATTTGAAGTTACCTATCTGCGAGTGAAGCTCACAGATCTTGAGAGACAGAATTCCTTCTTGCTTCTTGCTATAGCCAAACGAGACTATGTGTCTTCTATTGAACAGAAGCCTAATGATGATGATAGATTATTGTGGACACCGCAGGTTGGCAGTATATATATATGTTTAGCATGGTTGATCGTGCCTGCTAACGAAGGATACACAGCTGTCTACATATTGAGGCCCTGTATTACGGCCAATATTTTTCAGCAAGAGGAAATATACCTGGCGAGCTAGGCCAGTTGAATAACAGCCTTATGTATTATTGCTACGCAATTTAGGAGCTCATTTTTATACGACGGAGTTAATTAAGTACCTGACGCGCCGAGTAAATGGTACGGAAGCTACATTATAAACTGTAACATAAGGACAGATGATGATTGAGTATGTCTTAATCGATGAATGATTCAAGCCTTAGATTACCAGACATTTAACAGTCTTTCCGTATTTATGTGAAGTCTTTGATCTTGTCAATTTGACTGTTCCTGTTGATGCTACTGTCAGTTTCGTGAATAAATGTTTGAAACGTGCTAGCAGTCTTCAAACATCATTGACTACTGCATGCGAGTGTATGGGTGCATTATTGACTTTACTAAGAGCTTCAAGCATTCGCGTTCTCGTCTACACCCACACTCATCACAACATAATACCAGTACCACACATCTAATAACATGTATGCTGTTTTGTGTGACTGACCAGGTTACCCCTGGCAGCGCCTCACGCTGGTGACCTACATCAACACCGCAACATTACACCGTCCAGGTGATAAACGACACGCTCACTCTGCCAGTCTTCACATCACGCATAAACAGTACGTTACATTTCTGGTGGACCAGATTTGTGGGTTTTCTACATTTTCAAGACAGTGGTAAATAGGTCAACAACTGTTGACTCACATAAACACTGGCATTGGCATCTTTGTGTTATTATACATGGACCACAACTGCTACGGAAGTGAAGTGACATTGTTATACATTTCTGGAGTTCTACAGATGATGGCAATGTATCTGGGCGATCAAGTCACATCGTTCCCTGTCAACCGAAGATCGTAAACAGTACCGCTGGTTGTTTACACTACATTCTACAAACATATCGACGTTGGATCTTCTAGTTTTAACTGGTGTCGAGTATGATTTTTGTAGCTACACTTTGGAGACCACTGCCTGTTATCAAGTTATGGTGACCTTCAACGGTGGATCGTCTGCCATTGTTGTTGACAGTATTACTTTGCGGCTGTTGAGGATTGTGCTTAAAGATAAGTGGCCTGTAAACTGTGTGTAAACTGTGCCTTTATTTTGTGTAAAGCTGAGCCTTCCTCTATACACATTCTATTTATTGTGTATTTATATATGCCATGCATGTTTTTTGTATACATGTTTTTGTTTACATGTTTATTTAGTGTGTATTTCAGTGGGCTGGTTGGGTAGGTGACTCCTTTAGAATATACCACGTGACAGAGGTTCTACTGAGAGCGTTTTCTGTAGGGACTGTGCAAATTTTCCACAGGGAAATTTGTTAGCAATATTTGTTGCTATTTACGTTTAGTTGTGACGAAGTGTGCCTTTTCGTTGTTTTTGTAATATTTTTCTGTTCTTTAGTTTTGATTTGATTTGTTTGTATTTGTCTGCCTCTTCTGTCTATCATTAATTTCTATACATCTTTTTGTTTATAACAGTGTTGCCATTTGTTTGTTTATTTTCACAGTCATCATTACATATTTTTTAACAATTTTTCTTTAGTTTCGCTGTATTGTTTATTTGACTTCTGCGAACGTTTTCGGTTGTTGTTTTGTATTCTTGTCCTTGTATTTATTATTGTAATACATTGTTGTCATACCGTCTATAGATATACTTGATCAGGGACTATTATTACTAATATCATACACTTTTCAGATAGAGGTTATTTATAATGATAATATTATAGAGAAACAAGGTAACTATACAAGGTCTTTGACTAAGACTTGTCTCTCAAAGAGAGTGAAATAAAGTGAAGTGAGTATACAAGTCTAGTATTACAGACTTGTCTCCCATCAAAGTGGGATAAGGTAATTTATTTAATTTTTCAGGTCTGCTCTCACATAGTTAGACATAATGTCTACACTAGACTACTTTATTGAACAAGGGAAAGCCCTTGGGAAGACAGGTGAGAAGTTAGAAGAATTCGCAACTGCTCAATTTGACAAAGCATTGAAGTCTGAAGAAAAGAGACAAAAAGAGGAAAATAAAAAATTAGACAGAGAATCTGAGAATTTAAGATTACAGATGCAGGCAGATGAAAGAAAACTTCAAGCTGCTGCTGAGGAAAGAAAACTTCAAGCTGCTGCTGAGGAGAGAAAACTTCAAGCTGCTGCTGAGGAGAGAAAACTTCAAGCCACTGCTGAGGAGAGAAAATTTCAAGCTGCTGCTGAAGAGAGAAAACTTCAAGCTCAAGCTGCTGCTGAGGAGAGAAAATTTCAAGCTGCTGCTGAAGAGAAAAAACTTCAACTTCAAGCTGCTGCTGAAGAGAGAAAAGCAAAGATGGAACATGATGAAAGGCTCGCAGCTTTAGAGTTAGAGAAATTAAAATTGAGGAATGCGGGTGCTCATCAAGCAGCTTCGGGTACGACAAAGGAGAATTCTAATAAGATCAAATTACCTCATTTCAATCCTTTAAAGGACGACATAACGGATTATCTTGATAGATTTCAATTTTTATGCGATACGCATAAAATAAAAAAGGAAAATTATGTCGAACAACTGATGGAATTTTTTTCAGGTGAACCAGTAACTACTCTTATGACAATAGAGGAACATGACAGGACTAACTATGATGTTGTCAGAGCAGCATTACTTAAAAGATATCAACTAAAAGAAGAAGATTATCGTCTTCGTCTTAAGACAATGTTGCCAGAAAATGGAGTAGATTTCTCTGACTTTATTACAAAGATACGTCGTACATTCACACGTTGGATTGAGTTGTCTCAGACTGAAAAAAACATATGAAGGTCTAATGGACTTATTACTGCGAGACAAAGTTATGTCATCGGTCAACGAATCTTTCCTTGCTTTTCTTCATGAGCATAAACCTAAAAACATAAAAGACATGGAGGAATATTGTTGCCAGTACGTCACTGCGCATCCCCATGCTACAGTTAGCAATTCTAAAGCGAAAGAAGGGCTGCCAGTTGCTTCGGCAGCACCATATGGCTCTAATTACAATCGTAAATTTCAAGGTGCTCAACAAAGCTTTATTAAGAAGAAGAATTACACTCAATATCAAAGCAATCCATCACACAATAGGTTTTCTACAGAGAAATGGAGACGAGCTGATAGTCCTCGTAATGTTGGGTCTAACAATTATAGACACTTTCGCAAAGGTTATAACAATAGAAACTATCCGAGTTTATCTTCTCGAGATAATTATCCTCGCCGTCACGAATATTACGATGATGGTTATGGAAACTGTGATTCAAACCAGAATAATGATTATAATGGGCAATATAATGATAATTACAGGGGAAATAATAATCGCGGCAGACATAGACATAACAAAAGAAAATCTTATCGTCAGGCAAACGCTGCACAACATGAGTCTCAGGAAGCCTGTAGTCAAGTGAACGATAGTAGAAACTCTAATGCTATCACTGGCTCTGCTTTCGATTTTGGGAGAGCAGCTAAGTGCCCCCAATGCTCAACATTGTTCGAGCCATCTACAGTATCTACCCTAATTTGTGGTCACCCTCTTCCCGCTCTTCCTGCTACAGTTGCGCATGACGGGAGAGGATCTCTTATCTTACATAAAGGTCTAGTGAATGATAATCCAGTCTCAGTACTTTTTTATTCTGGATGTACTACTATTGGGGTTAGGCAATCTATCATAGATCCTTGCTGTGCCACGGGAAAGGTGATTAAATGTGTGACATTTGGTGGCACTTTGGAGATATATCCTACTGCTATCATCCACATGGATACTCCCTTCTTTACAGGAGATGTCCACGCGTGTCTTCTTCCTAATCCTATTGCGGATCTTATAATCGGTCGTATTCACGGGGTTAAGGAATGTACCCCGCAGCAAATTGCTGCTTGGGAAAAAAATAATATCCAAACAGCCAATGTGGTTGTAACAAGAGCACAAGCTCTTATTCCTTCAACTTCATCTAATGATAGTAAGGAAGTTGGTAGCCAAGATGATCACTTGGTGATTTCACATGACTCGTTTGTGAAACTACAAGAAGAAGACTCTTCTCTAAATAAATACTTTCTTCTCGCTAAAAACGGTGATCCGAATCAAAATACTATTCACAAATCGTATATCACTATGAAGAATGGTATACTAGTACGTATGGTACAACACTCAGACACATCTAGATGCACTCTCAAATTCTTGTGCCCAAAAGTATGAGAGCCTTAATTCTTCAACATGCACACGATTCTCAGTGTGCTGGACACATGGGTTTTTCTCGCACTAAGTCGAGAGTTCTATCGGCTTTCTTTTGGCCATTCGTAAACAAAGACATACGAATTTATTGCCGATCTTGCAAGATTTGTCAAGAAGTCAAAACTAGAGGTCCACGACATGCTGCACCTATCCAGGCTGCAGACATTCCTATTGGACCATTCCAGAAGATGGCAATAGATATTATTGGCCCTTTTAAGATTAAGTCAGCCAGAGGACATCAATTCATCCTAACATGCGTCGACATGTGCACACGTTGGCCAGAGGCTATACCTCTAAAGAGCATATCTACTGCCGATATCGCAGACGCTCTTTGGCTAATATTTTTTCGTTTGGGTTTTCCCAGAGAAATATTGTCAGACCATTGTACTCAATTGATATCAGACACTATGTCGCAGGTGATGTCTATCCTAGATATTAAAAGGTCTCTCAGTAGTATTTATCACCCAATGTCTAATGGGTTTGTTGAACGTCTTAACAGAACACTCAAGAACTTACTTGGCAAGATTACTGAGGATCATCCTCAGGATTGAGACAGGGTTTTACCCGCGGCTCTCTTTGTCTATAGAGAGGTCCCTAACGAGCATACAGTGTTTTTTCCCTTTCAACTTGATTTTGGCGCGCAACCGCACGGTCCTATGTCCTTGCTACACGATTTGATAACTGCCGATAATATTGACGATGACACTCAATCTTCATATGAGTATGTCATTGCTCTCAGGCATAAGATTATCGAAGCATGCAAGTTAGCGACTTCATCCTCCGAATTTGCCAAAGAAAAGGCGAGGCAATTCGCTAATAAGAAGAGACGCCTACGTCAACTTTGTCCTGGAGACAAAGCGTTTGTCTTACTTCCTTCGAGGGAGAACAGACTTCTCATTGCATGGAAAGGTCCATATAGAATAGTCTCAAAAATTTCCGATGTCGACTATGTTGTCGATATTGATGGAAGGCATAAAACCTTCCATATAAATATGCTTACGGAATTTATTGAACGACCAGACAATGTGCAGCCTATTTTCCAGGCGACGGACGATTCTCCAGTCCAACATGGTCATATCTCATCCTTGTCGGTTATACAGGAGGAGGAAACTACGTTTTCAGATGTTAATCTACCTCTTCCTATGATTCCACTCAATTCTACGGAATCATGGAGAAACGTTACAGTTTCTTCTAATTTGTCTTTTGAGGAACAGCGTCAAGTATCTTCTTTGCTACAATCATTTCAGGATGTCTTTACCGACATTCCTGGACACACATATATTATCAAACATGACATCATACTTACTGATCATAATCCGATCAGAGTAAGACCATATCCCATCCCTATTCATTTCCAAGCACAAGTCGAGAAAGAATTGGATGAAATGATACAATTGAAAATAATTGAACCATCCACTTTCAGCATACTCTTCGTCCATGGTTATTGTTCGAAAGAATGACAATAACATACGTCTTTGCGTCGATTATCGCAAATTGAACCAAGTTACGAAGTTCGATGCTGAACCTATGCCGTTATTGGAAGATCTACTTACTAGACTTTCTAAATCGTGATTCTTTACTAAACTTGACTTGTCAAAATTCTATTGGCAAGTTCCGTTAACTGAACGCGCCAAACCTTTCACTGCTTTCTCAACACCTAGGGGTTTGTATCAATGGAATTTTATGCCTTTCGGGCTTATGAACGCCCCAGCTACTTTCGTACGCATGATGCGTCGAATTCTCTCATATCGTACATATGTCATCGCATACTTAGACGACATCTGTCTTTTCAGCAATACTTGGGAAGAACACCAATACAAGATGTAGAATCATACACATATCTTGGCAGTAATATAGACAAAGTTGGAGGGACAGACAGCGATATCAAAATAAGAATACAAAAGGCGGGAGGAGCTTTCATTGCATTGGGAAGTGTATGGAGATCAGGAGAAATGGGATCCAACGCGAAAGTGGGAGTCTTCGGCTCGGATGTGGGGTCGGTCCTGTTGTGTGGCTCGGAGACATGGAGGGCAACGGGGACGGCGGCCAAGGGGCTGCAGACTTTCGTAGATGGGTGCTTGCGTGGAGTGGAGGGATTGGAATGGTGTGACAGGGTTGCCAACCTGGGGCTGATGACGGGGGCTGGACGGGTGCCGGTGGGGCGGGGGGTGAGAGGAGGACGGTGGCGGTGGGTGGGACACACACTGGGGAGGCCTGTTGGTAGCATTGCAGGGCGGTCCTTGTTCTGGGGCCCCCGGGGCGGGGGAGGCGGAGGGGGACCAAGAGGTACGTGGGGAGGAGAGTTGGAGACGGAGGTGGAGATGATGAGGAGAGCATGGGGGGAACTTGAGATGATGGCACGTGACAGGAGGACTTGGCATGTGTTTGTTGAAGGCCAATGCTCCGTTGGGAGTAGAGGGTTATGAATGAATGACTGTCTACTCTACGCGAGCATAATTTGACTGCAAAACCCTCTAAAGCCTTTGTTGGGTTTAGTGAAATTTCTTTCCTAGGTCATCGTGTTGGTCATGGTCTATTGAAGACAGAGGACCAAAACATTTCTAAGATATTAAATATCTCCGTTCCTAAAACAAAAAAGCAAGTACGTAGTCTTTTGGGATTAATACAATTCTACGGAAGATTCATTAAGAATATGTTCTCCATTATGGCACCTCTTTCAACTTTATTGAAAAAAGGTTCTCCTAATATGGTGCGCTTGTCCCAAGAATGCCAATCTTCATTGGATCAGATTAAGAATTTGTTATCATCTCCTCCTATCTTACGTCTACCATCGATTGATAAGACTTTTGTCCTTCGTAGTGATGCCTCTTCCACTGGGATCGGGGCGGCACTTATGCAGGAGTATTCAGGAACTCTGCATCCTGTGATGTATATCTCTAAGAAATTGAATGCGGCAGAAAGGAACTATTCGGTTCTAGACCGTGAATTGTTAGCTATGGTTTGGTCCATTCTTAAGCTACAAAGATTCCTTCTAGGCGCGCATTTCATTATGGAAACCGACCAAAAAGCTCTTACAGCTATGCAGAACAAGGATTTGAAGAGCTCGAGATCTACTCGATATGCTATTGCTCTTCAACCTTTTCATTTCACGGTGCGGGCTATCCGTGGTTCGGATAATGTGATGGCGGACATACTGTCTAGATGCCCATATGATTCCACTTAAGTCTTGTGTCCTAGATTTCATGATAAACTTCCAGACTCATGTCTGTTCATAATATGCATTAACACATTTGTTTCACCTTAGATTAGTAAATTGATTGTTTTCTTTCTCTATTACTATCTTTGGTGTAATGTGGAAGGTTGAGTTAACATAAAATAAAGGTCAAAAATAAGAAGAGAAAAAAATTTTAAAATGGCCACATATAATACTTAAATAATTTTGTAGTGACTATAGTGCATTATAGCATGTTACTAATTGTGTCATTTATATTGTTCTCAGTGCAAATTAGTACCAAGTACGGAGCGCTTGTGAGAACCATGATGATGCCATACCTTACATTTGTTCCAGAGGTCGCAGCACTTATTTGTATATAATATACTTCTGTTGTTAGATAATGTGTAAGGAATTTAACAAATTTGGTCATGTCCATCCATTAGATATGTTCATAGTATAATATATGTAATTTTTATATTGATATGACTTCTCGAGATAGATTGTCATTGCTATGATTATTCTTCTTCTTCTTCCGTCCTTAGCCATGGACCGACAAAGCAGTTCATGGCCAGTACGCCTAGTGGCATCTTAGGGCAACAAGAGATTAATTGTTGTTCCGTTACGCCTAATGGCGTTTATTGGTACAACAAAAAAACAATTGTTGTTTCCATAATCAGAGCGGCTGGCAAGCGGATGATCAGCCCGCTGTGTGCTATGATTATAGTATTGCATAATTGTTTGATAGGTATGTAATTTTTGTTAGTATCGCCAGCAACTGAAGTTTCTTTGATGGTACCTTCCCGAATATATTTTATCTTATTTGGTGATAATTTGATTCTCTCCAGACACTATTTGGGCGTCGATTCAACCTTACATTAGGTTGATTCTTTCATTGGTGCAGTATTCATGCGTCATGAGCTTGTGGTATCTTGCTCATTGATGTATTAAAAAAAAGGGTCTTTTTTATACGGGGGATGCGGTAGTCTGTTGCTGTCGTTTTTGACGGAGTCATAAAAGGTTAATCTATTTAATACTTTTGTTGGGCAAAGTTGTAGAACTGGGTTTAACTTCTGTGACAGGTTGTTTGAGGGTTATCTTCCCTCTCTTTCAATCATTGTCGTTGATCTGTCTTAACGAAGCTCAGATTTATGCTGTCTGGGCATGCGCAATTTCTGAGCGCGAATTGAGGGAACTTCCGGCAGGAAGAGAGAGTTTTTTGGGCTGTCGGACATGATGTCCGTTGTGATTTTCTCTATATCATCGTGGGGATTGGAAAGTCTTCGATATGACTGAAATGTCAATGTGTTCCCCCCAGAGATTCATAGTTCGTCAAGAGTGACGACAGTTATTAATTGTGTATCCGGAGGATTCTGTAAAAGGTAAAGAGACATTCTTATTACTATGCCTTTGGTTGCAGAACATTTGAAGTTACCTCTCTGCGAGTGAAGCTCACAGATCTTGAGAGACAGAATTCCTTCTTGCTTCTTGCTATAGCCAAATGAGACTATGTGTCTTCTATTGAACAGAAGCCTAATGATGATGATAGATTATTGTGGACACCGCAGGTTGGCGGTATGTATATGTTTAGCATGGTTGATCGTGCCTGCTAACGAAAGATACACAGCTGTCTACATATTGAGGCCCTGTATTACGGCCAATATTTTTCAGCAAGAGGAAATATACCTGGCGAGCTAGGCCAGTTGAATAACAGCCTTATGTATTGTTGCTACGCAATTTAGGAGCTCGTTTTTGGACGACGGAGTTAATTAAGTACCTGACGCGCTGAGTCAATGGTACGGAAGCTACATTATAAACTGTAACATAAGGACAGATGATAATTGAGTATGTCCTAATCGATGAATGATTCAAGCCTTAGATTACCAGACATTTAACAGTCTTTCCGTATTTATGTGAAGTCTTTGATCTTGTCAATTTGACTGTTCCTGTTGATGCTACTGTCAGTTTCGTGAATAAATGTTTGAAACGTGCTAGCAGTCTTCAAACATTATTGACTACTGCATGCGAGTGTATGGGTGCATTATTGACTTTACTAAGAGCTTCAAGCATTCGCGTTCTCGTCTACACCCACACTCATCACATCATAATACCAGTACCACACATCTAATAACATGTATGCTGTTTTGTGTGACTGACCAGATTACCCCTGGCAGCGCCTCACGCTGGTGACCTACATCAACACCGCAACATTACACCGTCCAGGTGATAAACGACACGCTCACTTTGCCAGTCTTCACATCACGCATAAACAGTACGTTACAGGTGTATTGACATCAAAGGTTAGAATCAGCTGTACAAATCTCAGGTGTTTGAAAGATATGTCCTGAAGATCTATTTGCTCCTTTCGTAGATTCACCTTTGGTAATATGTGTTGTTACGTTGACAAGTTTATCTAGGGGTATTTAATTATCTTTTAATCTATCAAACTAATTATGCATCCAACAGAACTTGAACTTAATGCTAGTAATCTCAACAAGTCTGAAGGTACATATTTACAATTTAATAATCATAAACCGGTTCTCTTTTCGGTTATGATAATTCAAAAGATATTTACATTATATAAAATCAATAAATATAGAAACTTCAATTATCAAAACACAATCTATTACTAAAGTCTCTGTTATCTTCTATACTGAAGAATAATTTTTATATTTCATTACAATGTCACTGTTGTTGACTGTAGATAGGATGGATTTATAATGTCTTTAACGCATCATACACTGGACTGTTCTTTAATATTGTTATAGTCTTTTAGTAGTGCTAGATTTTATGTACTGAACACGCTGATCAGTGGCAAGATAAGCCACTTATCTTTTTTTATTATGAAAATCCACACTCTCCTGCCATGGTCTAACACATCAAGGAATTGCCAGGCAGTTGAACCAGGGTGACTGGCTGCAATGATTCCAATGAGCTCTTGCACCTTCAAGTCCAAAGTGAATACACGTGGAAATTGAAATCTTTAGGTTGATTGTAGGATAAAACCTGAAATTCACAAAATTCGCAACCTATGTATGGTCCAGCACTACTCTAGTCCTACACATAATGGACATAATGGACATAACAGACAGTGTCAGTCATTGTGCTGACATATGCCCAAGACAATTTACCTTTCCATCCATCACAGTCAGTTCACTATGAGTAAAATTTCCTTAAGTTGATTCCTTTATCCATGATTGGCGTCCATACAATGATTTGGTAATGTATAAATTTACAAAGTAATACCTTCATCGATTCTTTACAACAATTCCTGTTCATCCTTCATTAGTTTCCATAATACAAGTCATTCCTTTAACCAAAACGCTTCCAAATGGATAATTAAACTTACAGTCGTATTCTTGACATCATTTTCAATAAACCTACACCTTTTTCAATGCTGGCTTTCGCCGCTAAAACCAACACATGCTTTGCATTCCAGCAAGCAACACAGAAGTCCTTTAAATCGGAACACAGACTTCTTCACTTTTTAACACACACGTTGATTAATCACCGGAAAAATACATAAATATGTACACACACACACACACACACACATATATATATATATATATATATATATATATATATATATATATATATATATATATATATAAAGTCATTCTTACCCTCAGGCAAAAAACACACACAAGCTGTTAATGGCTTCTATGGTCTGCGCAACAGATGCGGTCGGCAAAGTACAATACTATTTCTGGTTACCGCTTCTTTCTAGACAGCTTGTTTTTCAAATATGTGTTAATGGCGTCAGAGTGCCAATGCCAAGGCCTTTTATAACTACACATCCGACCTCAGAGGTGACAGGGTAAGGAACGGCGTAAATCTTTCCAAAATGAGACCAACTTTCTGTTCTCTGTCCAACGTGTAAATTTTTGTTTTTCAATTATCTTCCTTATTTCTGGTGCGATTTTGTTCCTTTAAAGTTTAAATTAGACTGTGGATTATTTAGGATCGATCTATCTATACATCAATTTGTTTGCAAAATGCATTTAAATATATGCGTACTTTAATTAGCTAATATGGACAAATTCTGATGTAACACAGCTCTTTTATGCGTTATATCTATCTTACCAGAATACTATTTGATAACGTTTTTACACTTACCTCTAGATTAACATTTCCTTTGATGAATTACACCATTCTCCCTAGTGATACTTCTTTATTCTTTATGAATTTAAATATTATCGTTCCATCGTTTACACAAAACTGGTCCCTAGGTTTTGCACTGTAAGTTTCTTACCACAATACTAATAAAGGTCCGTTTTGATTGGTTGGTGTATCAGAGCGTTCCCTACCTAATGACGTGCGGTAGGATCAGATTAGAAAAACGTGTTGTAAGACATATCCATATCGAGACAGAGCTCCCCCATTTAAAAAGCGTGAACCACCCGGTGGAGTTTTCCTGTCTGAATTTACAATCACGGATTTCTCCCAAGGGGGTTCAATCTGCCTCCCTTCTCTCCTTTTTTCCTGCAGGTGGGTGCGTACTTAAGAAATCTGCCCCAACGTTCTGCGATCCAGGTATATATTCAATGGTAAATGAGTAAGGTTGTATGAGAAGTGACCACCTTAACAATCTTGCATTACCATGTTTAGCTTGGGCAAGAAAAACCAGGGGCTGGTGATCGCTCTGGACCACGAAATGCCTACCATACAGATATATTTGGAATTTCTTGATTGCCCATACCAATGCTAGACATTCTTTTTTAAAGGTAGAGTAGTTTTTCTCAGCTTTATTCAATTTGCGGCTGGCATAAGCAACGGGGTTCAAATCTCCGGATTGCAATTGGGATCTTTGTAATAAGGTTGCTCCCAAACCCACGTTACTAGCATCCGTTCTCACCACGAATTCCTGACTCAAATCTGGTAGTCTCAATATAGGTCTACTGGTGAGTTTATGCTTTAGTTCTGTATATGCCTGCTCACATTCTGCCGTCCACTCTATTTTGTCTGGCTTGCCTTTTTTTGTTAAGTCTGTCAGAGGAGCACTAACAGTGTTAAAAGTTTTGATATATTTTTGATAAAACCCACATAGTGAGATAAATGATCTCACATCTTTCTTGGTTTGTGGTCTGGGTGCTCTCTGTAATTTTTCTAAATTCTTGGGATCAGGGGTCATGTTACCCTGATATACAGTGTGTCCCAAAAATTCTAATTCCTTGCATCCAATACAACATTTTGTAGGCCTAGCCGTTAAATTTGCCTCTCTGAGTCTATCTAATAGCATATCCAAAGATGCCAGATGTTCCTCAAATGTTTCAGTGGCGATGAGGATGTCATCCATGAAATGTGTGATTGCTGGATTATTCAGGAGATCCAATAATTTTTTAATCATTCTGGAGAACACACTCGGAGCATTCTTCAGTCCAAAAGGCAACATATTAAATTCATAGTGCCCCTCCGAGGTGCTAAAAGCCAGAAATGGTCTGATCTCAGGCTTCACTGGAATCTGATAATATCCCTTACTGAGATCCACCTTAGAAAAATATTGTGCCTTATTCAACCTGGCAAACAGTTGATTGGTATCCGGTAATGGGTCCACCTGAGACTCTGTGACAGCATTCAGTTTCCTATAGTCTATACAAAGTCTATGTTCCCCAGAGGGTTTCCTCAGCAAAACCACACTGGAGCTATAAGGAGATTCACTATGCGAGATAATACCTTCTTGCAATAAATATTCTATTTCTCCTTTTAAAGCTTGTTCTTTGGCGAAAGGAATTGAATAAGCTCTCATACAGATCGGTGTTGGGTCTAGTAATTTCATATCATACTCCAACAAGTTGGTGTGCCCCGGTTTGTCCGTTAACACGTCTGTATGATTCTCAAGAACCTTCTGAATCTGCTCCCTCTGCCCTTTTGTCAAGTGATTACTGACTTTTACCTGCGCAGGAGTTTCGCAGGGTCTCAATGGGTATTCAAATGAGGTGAGAGGTTCATTCTTCATTTTTGTGGCTATGGCCAGGGTCATTAAATGTGCACCTTCAGAAACCTTCCTATCATGATATTTCTTGAGTAGGTTCACATGATAGACTTATTCTTTTCCCTTTTTGTCTATCTTGTAGTTAGTTCTAGACAACTTTTCTAGAACTGTGTAGGGGCCCTGCCATCCTATTTGAAGTTTATTGCTGCTGCCGGGTAACAAAAGAAGCACCTTCTCTCCCACAGCTAGCTCTCTATCCTTTGCCTTCTTATTATAATACTCAGCATGTTTCCTTCTGGCTTTCCTCAGATTATCATTTGCCAATTTCCAGCCAGTTTTTAATCGAGATGTCAACTCGTTCACATACTGGTATGATGAGGTTACAGTCTCTTCTGCTTTCTCATCTGTCCATGTCCTCATTAAGGCTTCTAATGGACCTTTGATGGGCCGACCAAATTACAATGTTGCCGGTGCCATTCCTGTTGAACTATGTGGGACTTCCCAATAAGCAAACAATGCTGCGGGTAAGTAGAGATCCCATGTATCAGGTTTTGTGTGAGCCATTTTCCGCAGGATAGAAATAAGAGTCCCATTGAACCTTTCTACCTGTCCGTTCTCTTGGGCGTGATAGGGACTACAGTGAAAGTACCTGGCTTGGAAGATCCTGAAAACTTCCTCAGTTAGTTTCCCCTTGAACTGAGATCCATTATCAGTCAAGATTTGGTGGGGAAAACCTAACCTAGTGAATATTGTAAGTAACGCCTCTGCCACATGTTTTGAGTCGACTGATGACATGGCTACTGCCTCTCCCCACATAGAGCAAGTGTCCACCAGAGTGAGAATATAGCTGTTTCTCCTCTTGGTTCGTGCGAGAGGTCCAACAATATCCACTACAACTCTCTCAAATGGAGTTCCCATGATCGGCATTTCTCCAAGAGTTGCAGGTGCAGTCCAATGCTTTGGAGCTACCCTTTGACATTCTGGGCAGGATTTGACGAATCTTTTTATGTCTTCAGTAATTCCTGGCCAGAATTAGTGACATGCTATCCGTTGTCCTGTGGCACTAATTCCCATATGTCCACTGAAAGGTATAGGATCTCCTAACTCCATCACCTTTTCCCTATATAAAGCGGGTAGAACCAGTTGTCCATGGCCATTGGATCCTGTTCCAGCTTTCCTATAAAGCAGTCCGTTCTTCATATAAAATTCTCCTTTGTTTGGAGGGGTATGGCTTTTTTGTAGTTTGCGAAAACAAGGCTTTAATGAGCTATCATCAGCCTGAGCCTTCCTCATCTCATCTGGATGAGTATTTATAGGGTTGTCTTCCTCCTTCCTAGACTGTGACCTGGTCTGTACTGCTGCCATAATCACAGATCTTTTGGGGCTTCCCAAAAACACATATCTACACCCCAATATCAGAGGGTAGATTGGTTCTTTTATCACTGCTGCTTTAATAACTCCTTCCACATAACGAGTCTTGACATTAATTCTTGCAATAGGAAGTGTCATGGTTGCTACATCCTTAGTTGCCCCTTGTATCTCCATTGTTTCTGTGGTATATTGATCTGGGTGCACCAGGTTAGAACTCACAACTGAGTCAAAATCCAGTCCCGTATCATAAAGGCACTTGATAGTGGTACCATTACAGGTTACTTCTTGACACACAGGGGGATGCTGAAGTTCCTGCTGCCTTGTGGACAGTTTCTTCTTTCCCTTGGTTCCTTTTGTGAGGCATGCAGCGTGATATGGAGGGTTCTTCTTCCTACAGTCCCGAGTATTGTGGTTGTCAAATTTGCAAATTTTGCACCACTTATCTCCCTGTCTGTAGGGTTTCTTATCCTGTACCTGAGGGTTCCTGTCTCTTTGGTCATATTTAGGTCTGTCATAACCTTGTCTTTATCTAGGTTGTTGGTCCTTGTTGTCAAACTTAGTCTGGTTTTGTGGGGCTTTACTACTATCTCCTTGTTTCTTCTTAATTCCAGCTACTTCCAACTGAGCGACTGGATATCTTTCAGCAACTGTTAAAATATCACCCAGTTGCTCTGCACCTTGTTCCATAAGAAAGTTTCTCATGTCTGGAGGCATAGACTCTCTCACCTGCTCCATCATGACCATTTCTTTTAGGTCTTGACATTTTCCTAGAGCAGTCCACTTCTCCAAGTAGGTTTCTAATCTGGCAGAGAACTGGTGGTAAGTTTCTCCAGAAAGTAGCTTAGCAGTTCTAAATTTCTTCCTATAAAATTCTGAGTTCTTTTCGTAGCGAACTAGCAATGCCTGTTTCAAGATTTCATAATCTTCTTGGTCCTCTCTGGCAAGTTTTTCAAAAACTTCATACGAAGCTCCTCTCAGCCCTTGTGATAGCTTAAGGCTCCATTTCTCTTTCTTTAGGCCATAGTTAGTAGCTAATCTCTCGTACCTACTCAAATAAGACCCAATCTCATCACTTTTCTCCACAAATGGGTCCAAGTGAAAATTCATGGCTCCATTCGAGGCACCATGACTTGCACTAGTATCAGCTGTAGTTGGACTACTTCCATTTACTGGAACAATACCTTGAAGTTCAAGTTCTTTCAGTCTCAACTCATGTTCCCTTTGCAACCTCTTTTCTTCAGCCTCCATTTGTAATCTCTTTTCTTCCCTATCAGCTTCTAATTGTAATTTCTTAGCCTCAGCTTCCATATCAGCTTCTAATTTCCTAACTTCCCTATCAGCTTCTAATTTCCTAACCTCAGCTTTTATTTGTAACCTTTTTTCAGTTTCTAATTTCTTCTCTTCTCTTTCTATATATTTGTCACACTCAGTAGTAACTTATTGAATAAGAGAATTCCCACTCAAGCCAAATTCCTTTGCCGACTGCACTGTAGCAGATCTAAACTTTGCCAAGTCTGCCATTTTCATACACTCTTATTAAAATTAATTACAGACTTAAGACCAAATAAATATAACTAATTACTTAATTAAAACCACTGTCAGCGTATTCAATTACCAATAATGTTTCTTAACACTTACTAATATTACAATTTGCTTTATTTAGCTTTTATATTTCTTTACATTTATTTTTATTATAATATTATTCCTACTGCTGCTATAAGACTGACTGTCTCAAAGAAAAGACCCCAGGGTAGTACTGAAAATCCCTGGACTGAGACCTCAGTGTCACGAAAGGTTTGAGATGTTATAAAATGTAAGATATCCTGGACAAAAGGATGCATCAGATGATACCAGGATAGTGCCAGGTAAGAGTCTGGTCTTACAAGTAATACCCCCTATTCTAAAAAGAATTAGGGTGTATTGACATCAAAGGTTAGAATCAGCTGTACAAATCTCAGGTGTTTGAAAGATATGTCCTGAAGATCTATTTGCTCCTTTCGTAGATTCACCTTTGGTAATATGTGTTGTTACGTTGACAAGTTTATCTAGGGGTATTTAATTATCTTTTAATCTATCAAACTAATTATGCATCAAACAGAACTTGAACTAAATGCTAGTAATCTCAACAAGTCTGAAGGTACATATTTACAATTTAATAATCATAAACCGGTTCTCTTTTCGGTTATGATAATTCAAAAAGATATTTACATTATATAAAATCAATAAATATAGAAACTTCAATTATCAAAACACAATCTGTTACTAAAGTCTCTGTTATCTTCTATACTGAAGAATAATTTTTATATTTCATTACAATGTCACTGTTGTTGACTGTAGATAGGATGGATTTATAATGTCTTTAACGCATCATACACTGGACTGTTCTTTAATATTGTTATAGTCTTTTAGTAGTGCTAGATTTTATGTACGGAACACTCTGATCAGTGGCAAGATAAGCCACTTATCTTTTTTATTATGAAAATCCACACTCTCCTGCCATGGTCTAACACATCAAGGAATTGCCAGGCAGTTGAACCAGGGTGACTGGCTGCAATGATTCCAATGAGCTCTTGCACCTTCAAGTCCAAAGTGAATACACATGGAAATCGAAATCTTTAGGTTGATTGTAGGATAAAACCTGAAATTCACAAAATTCGCAACCTATGTATGGTCCAGCACTACTCTAGTCCTACACATAATGGACATAACAGTGTCAGTCATTGTGCTGACATATGCCCAAGACAATTTACCTTTCCATCCATCACAGTCAGTTCACTGTGACTAAAATTTCTTTAAGTTGATTCCTTTATCCATGATTGGCGTCCATACAATGATTTGGTAATGTATAAATTTACAAAGTAATACCTTCATCGATTCTTTACAACAATTCCTGTTCATCCTTCATTAGTTTCCATAATACAAGTCATTCCTTTAACCAAAACGCTTCCAAATGGCTAATTAAACTTACAGTCGTATTCTTGACATCATTTTCAATAAACCTACATCTTTTTCAATGCTGGCTTTCGCCGCTAAAACCAACACATGCTTTACATTCCCGCACGCAACACAGAAGTTCTTTAAATCGGAACACAGGCTTCTTCACTTTTTAACACACACGTTGATTAAGCACCGGAAAAATACATAAATATATATTTAAAGTCATTCTTACCCTCAGGCAAATCACACACACAAGCTGTTAATGGCTTCTATGGTCTGCGCAACAGATGCGGTCGGCAAAGTACAATACTATTTCTGGTTACGGCTTCTTTCTAGACAGCTTGTTTTTCAAATATGTGTTAATGGCGTCAGAGTGCCAATGCCAAGGCCTTTTATAACTACACAATCGACCTCAGAGGTGACAGGGTAAGGAACGACGTAAAATTTCCCAAAATGAGACCAACTTTCTGCTCTCTGTCCAATGTGTAAATTTTTGTTTTTCAATTATCTTCCTTATTTCTTGTGCGATTTTGGTCCTTTAAAGTTTACATTAGACAGTGGATTATTTAGGATCGATCTATCTATACATCAGTTTGTCTGCAAAATGCATTTAAATATATGCGTACTTTAACTAGCTAAGTTGGACAAATTCTGATGTAACACAGCTCTTTTATGCGTTATATCTATCTTTCCAGAATACTATTTGATAAAGTTTTTACACTTACCTCTAGATTAACATTTCCTTTGATGAGTTACACCATTCTCCCCAGTGATACTTCTTTATTCTTTATGAATTTAAATATTATCGTCCCATCGTGAGATGAGATGGGATTTTTTAAGGCCACAAACGGCTCCTGGGTCGACCCAGTCCCCAAATGGGTACTAGAGCAACTCTGGGAAGGTTAAGGCGGCCGGCGTGATGCCGACCACATCACCCCTAGTGTGCCGACCGTCAAGATAATATGGGCCTAACACCATATTCCCAATATGCCTCAATGGGCGTGTAACGGGTTCCTTTACCTTTATCGTTTACACAAAACTGGTCCCTAGGTTTTGCACTGTAAGTTTCTTACCACAATACTAATAAAGGTCCGTTTTGATTGGTTGGTGTATCAGAGTGTTCCCTACCTAATGGCGTGCGGTAGGGTCAGATTAGAAAAACGTGTTGTAAGACAGATCCATATCACGACAGCCACGTCCTCAGAAGAGACCCAATGCCATCACAAGAACAGCTAAGATATGAATCTCTGAACTAAAGCAAAAGAAAGGCCAACCAAAAAAAACTTCGTGGATGTTGATATTTACCTTCGTGGGTAGTAGATATTGTTAATTATAATGAGACGTGTCTGGCTGTCATACATACTCACGCTACGAAGCATAATCACGAAGCTTGAACACAAGATACAAGGATCGACATGTTTAATTCGCCATCTTAGAAAACAGGAAGTAGGAAAAAGAGGTAAGCAGAAGAATTCCCATAAAGGGCAAGTGACTCTAGTCGGGAAAACGTATATACATCAACATCCCCCCTTCTTTATGAGTGAACAAAGTCATTCATCCAAGAGGGTTTCTTGCGATCTCTTTGAGGTCTCTTAGAGCAAGATGGTAGGAGAGAATGTTCCTGTTCTTTGCCAGCTTTCCCAGGACTAGAAGTAGTTGGAGTTGAAGGATCAACTTCTGGAGGATTGGAAATGTTCACTTTACTAGTGTTCTCCATGTCTAAGAAAACAATCTGTTGCTCGGGTAGAACTGGAGAGGAGACATCAATTTCCAGGTCCTCGGGATCAGGTGTGAAAGGTGTTGTTTTAGGTCTTAGATGAATTCTGTTTCTGACATATTGACCTCCATTCTCCCCTTCAACGAGATAAGATCTTTCAGAAAGCCTCTTATCAATCCTTCCAGGTTGCCAGTTTGGTTGTTCAGGGTCTTGATAGTAGACTGGCTGGTGAGAAAACTTGGGCAGATCATGAGCAGTTTTATCATAATACTTCTTCACTGATCTGTCTCTCTTGCCTCTACTTTCAATAACTCTACTGTGAGATGCAACGGGTTTCACTGCAGAAGGTATTAGTGTTCGCAGTTTCCTGTTGAACAGTATTTCTGCTGGACTTTGATCAAACCCTTGTCTTGGCGTATTACGAAGTTCAAGTAGTGTCTCATATGCATCTGTATTGTCCTGAACAGTCTTTCTCATCATACCCTTGATGAGTTTCACAGCAGATTCAGCTAATCCATTGGCTTTATGGTGACCTGGTGCTGATTTAACATGAAGTATTCCCCATCTAGCAGTAAATGATCTGAACTGTGCAGACGTAAACTGAGTACCTTGGTCAGATACAATAACTTTAGGGACACCATAACGAGCAAAATGAGACTTCAATTTCCTGATGACTAACTGTGCTGTCATTGTAGGTAGAAAGTCTACTTCAATGAAGTTGGAGAAGTAGTCAATCAGGACTGAATAATATCGGCCTTCTATAATAAAGATGTCAGTGCCAACTTTCTCCCAGGGTGATAAACCTCTTGAGTGTTGGTTTAAAGGTTCTTTAGTATTCCTTGCCTTCGTTTCTTGACATTCTGGACAACTGTCAGCTATCTGTCGAATCTCAGCCGTCATGCCGATCCAAAACAGACAACTTCTGGCCCGGCGCATCATGCTGTCAAATGCAAGATGAGCAGCGTGTAGCTTTTGCTTGATTTCAGGCCTCAGTGCTTTTGGGATAAGAATACGCTCTCCTTTAAGTATTATGCCTTGTTCTGTTCTCAGCGTATCACGAATGTCGAAATAAGGCATAAGCTCAGCTGGTACATTAGACTTTCTTGTAGGCCACCCATCCAAAATGGTCGACTTCAACCTCTGGAGCACGCTGTCTTTGAGAGTTTCAGCTTTAATCTTTTCCATCATCACATCTGGTATTTCAGGTAATCTTACAGGTGCATCAGCTCCTGCATTGCTCTCTCTATCAGCTAAGAAATCCAATGTGACATTATGAATACTAACTCTGGACAGTGTGTCGGCTATAAGAAAATCGGAACCTTGTACCCATTGGAATTCAAAGTCATATCGATGGCTGCACATCAGTAAATTCTGCAGTCTTCGAGGAATTTGACTTAGAGGTTTCTTAACGATGGCTGCCAAAGGTTTATGGTCGTTGATGACTGTAACTTTCCTTCCATAAGTGTACTGGTCAAAGCGTTCCAAACCATATACAACAGCTAAGAGTTCCTTCTCAATTTGAGCCCAGCGTTGTTCAGTTTCAGTTAGAGATCTTGAAGCAAACTCTATTGGATGACCATTTTGTAGGAGGACAGCCCCAAGTCCATAGCTGCTACTATCAACTTGAATACACAAAGATTCATCAGGATCATAGTATGCGAGTACTGGAGTAGAAGTAATCAGTTTCTTGACACTCTTGAAAGCTTGTTCACATTCAGCAGACCAGATAAAGGGAGTATCCTTACGGGTAAGTTCTCTTATTGGATGAAGAACTTCTGAAAGATTGTTGAGAAACTTTGCTAGATACTGTATCATGCCGCAAAATCTGCGAACCTCATGACAGTCCTTAGGAACGGGCATGTTTAGTATTGTCTCAACCTTTTTCTTGTCTGGTTCAACACCTCGAGCAGTAATAAGGTGACCCATGAAGGTAATTTCTTCTTTCTTCTCTTGAGCTTTAGCGTCATTCAGTTTAATGCCTTTCTCTTTACACCTATGTTTCAGTACTTTAAGCTTCAGATCATGGTCCTTAATTGCTTGCTGTCTGTTTGATCCACAACCTGCAATAACTATGTCATCAGCAACATTGATGCAACCATGAAGACCTTCAAGAGCTTGTGCTAGATGAATCAGGAAAATTTCACTGCTTACATTCAACCCAAATTGTAATCTAGACCATCTGAACCTACCATAAGGTGTAATCATTGTTGTAAGTTTACTAGACTTCTCATCAAGTTTGATATGCCAGAATGCTTCCTTGATATCCAGCTTTGTGAAAATCTTGGCATTATTGAGTTCAGGCAATACATCATCCAAAGTTGGTAATCTGTAATGCTCTCTCTGCAAAGCCTCATTCAGGGGTCTAGGATCAATGCATATTCTTACAGAACCATCAGACTTTTCAACAACAGCCATTTCGTTAACCCATTCAGTCGGTTCCTCTACCGGTATTAATATACCTCTGTTCATTAGATTTTGAAGCTCTGACTTTACCTTGCTCTTAAGTGAAAATGGTATTTTTCTGCACGGCAGTGCCTTTGAACGAATATTAGGATCTATATGCAACACAGCTTCACCCAGGACACCTAGATGGTTATCAGAGTTATGATCATTATCTGAACTGTCAGTAGCCACCTTAGCAATAAATTTGTTTGTGTTGACAGTCACTAACTGTAGATCATGCAGTGTGTTGTTGCCCAGCAAACATGTGAATCTATTTTTCACAACAGTAAACCTTATATTGTGTTTTGTCCCAGTCTTAGGATTCTCAGCAGTTAATAGAACTTCTCCCAGTGGAGTCATCTTAGTACCATTCCACATAACAAGCCTCTGTTTAGTGGGTAACAGTTGTTCTTGCATCACAAAGCGTTGACAGATTGTATTCACATCAGCTGCTGTGTCTAGTTGAAATTTTACCATTTTTCCACTGACAATGAGTTGTGCAGATGTACAAGCTTTGCTAGATTTCACACAATTAAGAAAAACTTCAGAATCTTCCACTAACTCTGTGTGAACAGTGTGAACTTTCTTGCATTTAACTTTGAAATGGTTTCTTCCCCCACAGTTTGAGCAAAACTTCCCCCATGCAGGACACTTTTTCTTAATCAATAGATGTTTCTGTCCGCAGTAATGACACTCCTTTCTAGGTTCAAAGTTCCCACTGTCAGTGTTACTTTGACAGGCTTTACCAGCAGCACGCCCAGTGTCTCTCTTGGGAGGTTTATGGTTGAGTGATTTTTTCTGTACCTTTTCAACCCTTGCTTCAGAAGGTTGAACTGTATTACTCATCTCTTTTATCTCGTTTCCAGTTTGCTCAAAGACTCTGCATATGTGAATGGCTTTCTTTAGATCGAGGTCAGCTTCTCTCAAGAGCTTCTCCTGTAACCTTTTGTTGACAGTAAAGACAATTTTGTCTCTTATCATACGATCCTTGTCGTTAAAGTTGCACAAATCTGCCTTAGTTCTCAGCTCAGTTAAAAAGGAATTAAAGGGCTCTTGAAGAGGTGTGTTCCAGAATCTGAACGTATGTAATACTTCATTGCTTCGTGAGCTACAATGGTTCTGGAGCAAATCGAGAATTTTAGTAGGGTTAGAGTGGTCTCCTTCCTCTGCCAGTTGATCAAAAACTTCAACAGCTTGAGGTCCAGCACAGTGTAGAATGATGGCCGCCCGAACAGAATCAGGTTTAGAGGCCACCTCTATTGCATGCATGTATAGATCTAACTGTCGTCTCCATTTACGAAATGTGTCTGGTTCGACGTTATTTATGTCTAGGCAGGGTGGTAACCGAAATAAGGGTCGTTCTGCCATGAGGAAATGTCTAACAATGGTATGCAAGCAATAACCTACCAGTCTATGAGTCAGCACACATGTTACAAGATCTTCAGCAGAATAGTTCGAATTCTGTAGAAATAAACACCGCTGCCACCATGTTGATATTTACCTTCGTGGGTAGTAGATATTGTTAATTATAATGAGACGTGTCTGGCTGTCATACATACTCACGCTACGAAGCATAATCACGAAGCTTGAACACAAGATACAAGGATCGACATGTTTAATTCGCCATCTTAGAAAACAGGAAGTAGGAAAAAGAGGTAAGCAGAAGAGTTCATTTAAAGGGCAAGTAACTCTAGTCGGGAAAACGTATATACATCAACAGTGGAGAACTGTGGAGACCGAGATGCAAAGAATGAACCAGAGCTGGGGCACTGCACGAACGATGGCTGCTGACATAGCAAATTGGAAGCAGTTTGTTGCTGCCCTGCAAGATGCCACCAGGCATGATGGCCACTGACTACTTTGATAGTAAGCGGCTCAAGATCAAAGGAGAAGATGGCTTTCATCAAGATGTAAATAGCTTTAAAAATAATAGCTTGTCATGAATTTGTTGATGGCATGCACTCTGAAGGGCAACTGTGATGAAAATGGTGTTTTCTCATCTTCTGAAATCTGCTTTTGCTTGCACAATTCTGGATTAGGATGATTTGTCACAGATTTGGTGCAGGGCAACTCTGCACTGATCATTAAGAACCGCTGATTTAGCTGCGTAAATATATTCACACATTCAAAGAGATGGATGAATGCCCTGAAAGACTAACATGTAACAAAGACACATCTGATTTTATTCTCAAAAACTGAATGAAACAGTAAAATGAGACCACATAACTGCATTAACATATCAGACAAACAGACGGATGAATACATTGAAAGAGTAACACTGTAACAAAGCTGCATCAGATTTTATTATCAAAATTTGAATGTAACTGTAAAAAATGAGAACACATACTTGCACAAAAAAGCAAAGCTATAAATCTTCCATACACCCACAAAAAATAAAGAAAAATGATGAAAAATGAACCCACGTGATAATGAAGTATTTTTTTTTAAATGAGTTAATTCAAATTTGACTGTTTATGAAAAGTAATTGATGGTTATAGAACTGATATGATAAATATAAAACAGATAATCAGTAAATTAAGAAGCATTAAAAATGTGCGCTTCTAAAATTAAAAATCTTATTAATTGATAACAGTTAATACAGCAATTGACAAACATTTACACATGAAATTATTTCAAAGTGGCTACTCATATATTTTTAAGCAATTACTCTCAAGAGTCATATATTGCTATACTGGCAAAGGAAGGTGGAAAGCTACCTCAACCTGGTACAAGCATAACTTTCAAAGAGGCAAAGAATGTTATTAGAACCAGATACAGAATCAAATGGGATGCAAAGTATCCAGGACACACATAACATGATGCATATTACCAGCTCAACAGAGGAGAACAAGCGATAATCTTCAGATTCAGCACGGGCCACAACAAATTGGTATATCATCTATTTGACAAGCTAAAGATAGGAACTACCGATGAGTGTAACTGTGGCACTGATAAAATAACTGCTGCACATCTGCTTCAAAGACGTCCAGTTTATGAGCAACAAAGAAGGCACAGATGGCCGTCACCAATACCATTCCTGGAAAAATTCTATGGAGATACAAACAGCCTCAAGCTGACAACTGCTTTCTTTGAAAATATTTAAGCAGACGTCAGAGAGTGTATGAAGAAGATATATTGCTACTGTAGATCTTCATGACATGAACTTACTTACTTACTTAGTCGTTCCTCTTCTACCGTGAGGTGTAGAGGTTTGGAAGAGAGAGCGCCAGACTATTCTATCAGCTGTCTTCTTCCTGGCCTGGTTCCATTCTAGTCCTCGGTCCTTCAAAGATTGTCTAATGTTGTCCTCCCAGCGGACTCTGGGTCGTCCTGGAGGTCTGGATCCCTGGCTCTTTGTTTCCCATGCTTGTCGTGGTAGCCGATCTTCTCCCATTCTGCAGACATGGCCAAACCATCTTAGTTGGGACTGTTCTATTTGGGTCTGCAGCGGGTGGGATTTTAGGCCTTGACGTATCGTCTGGTTGCGGACCATGTCTCTTCTTGTTACTTCAACCACCTTCCTCAGATACCTCATTTCTGAGGTTTGGATCTGGCTTTTGTGGGTTGTAGTCATTGCCCATGACTCGCATCCATATGTCAAGACTGGGACATAGGTGGAGCGGTATACAGCCATCTTCGTTTTCTTACCAACCTCTTTCTTGCTGAGGAATCCTCGATTTATGGCCTGATAAAGTCTCCCAGCCGCTGCTTTTCGAGTGGCCAACTCTTCTTTGATGCCCCCCTTTCGGTCTATAATAGCTCCGAGATATTTAAAGTGGTCGACCTGCTCCAGGACCTGTTCTCCCAACTTAATCTGATGTTTTCTTTCTTCTCGTGATATCACCATGGATTTTGTTTTAGAGCTGCTTATGACCATCCCTCTCTTCTCCAGCTCTTCCTTCCAGACTTGCAGGTTGGATTGGAGATGTGTCTCTGATTTAGCAATCAGGACAACATCATCAGCAAATGCTAGCTCTGAAATACAGACCTGTCTCATCTTCCAGTACCCCACTGAATACTTTCTTGTTCTCTCCTTACATGCCTTGATGACATCGTCCATGAGAAGTATGAAAAGATAAGGTGACAGGATATCGCCTTGTCTTACACCAGTGGTGGTCATGAACTCTTCTGACTTATAGTTTGCTGTCCTCACATAATTTCTGCAAGACTTGTAGAAGCTCTGTATAGCATGTATCAGAGGTGCTGGAATGTTCTTCCTTGCCAAACAGTCCCAAAGTTTGCTCCAGGGGACCCTGTCAAACGCCTTTTCCAGATCTATGAAACAAAGATGGATCTCACTCTTGTACTCAAGGGCCTTTTCACTCAGCTGCCTGAGTGTGAAGATTAGGTCTTGAGTACTTCGGTTTGCTCGGAATCCGCACTGGGCTTCATCCAATTGTGGCTCAGCTAGGCATCGGAGTCTCTGCTCTAGGATTCTAGAGTAGATTTTACCAGGGACACTGAGAAGGGATATGCCTCTGTGGTTTCCACATTGTCGATTGTCACCCTTTTTGAAAATCGGTGTTATGATGGCAATCTCCCAATCCTTTGGTATGGCCTTGTTGCACCATGCTGCTTGTAGGACCCTTAGGAGTAATAGGTCGCCTGAAGCTCCCATGTACTTAACCATTTCTGGTGTTATACCATCATGCCCTGCTGCTTTGCCCATCTTGATTTTCTCCAGTGCTGCCTTCAGTTCTTCCATCTTTATGTCATCTTCATCACCATTTGTATCCTCTTCTGTGCTAGTGGTTATCATTTCTGATGCTCTACCTTGCTCACCATCAAGGAGTTCTGAGAAATATTCTTTCCATCTTTCCATTACTTCCTTCGGGGCAGTAAGCATCATGACATGAAACAAAGAATAATTTTTTATTTTTATCATAATGTGATGAGGCCGTAAAGACACCCCAGCTTCCCCCTTCAAACAGGGCATATTTATCGCCCATATATTTTCGATGTGCGCACAGCATGCTGGGATGTGAAAAGTCTTCATGAAAATATATTACTTAGGCCATAATAAAGCCTAAAAAAAGTTGTGGTGTAGAGTTGTGTGTTATATTTGATAGTTATGGGCCATACTTGTGTGTTTTAGTGCCTAGTAGAGCAATAAAGGCGCGTGTTATTTAGTGGCCAAATTAATGCGCGAAGCGCACTAAGTTAAGTGATTCGCGCTAGGGTCTATATAAGAAGGGCCTAGGCGCACGGGCATAACTCAGGATAACAATCACGTCCACATTTCTCAGAGTGTCACAGCACACACAGCTCGATATACAACTAGCCAGCGAACAAGACACCAACGTCCTTCTCAGGACGCCACTACTCGAGAAAAGTTCGCGTTATCGTCAAAATGACCAGACATAAACCACACGCAAAAAAGAGGAAGGTCTACACCAGCCCACCATCGCAGAACAGCCAGGGTAATCACAATACCACAACCAACAATGACAGACAGCCAGAGAGCAAGACTGCCCCACGTACTTTTGCCGGGACCGGCCCTTCTATAACTCCTGACACGACGGAGTTAGCTGTGACGTGCGTCGACCCGACTGAAAGTCTGAGTGGCCCGACTCCTTGCCTAGATGAAGAAGACCCAGAACATAAAGAAATACTGAGAGCGTTACGACAGCTGGAGCAGACGACGGAAAGAATAGAGAAAAGAAAACAGGAGCTTAGATCCAAGCTGCCACCACCATACGCAGAAACCCGGTCTACCACAGAGAAGCTGCACCAGACAACGATGACACCACCACACGATGCCGAGATGACAGCAGACCCGCCTGCAAGCACTATGAAAGAAGTGATAGAGACAGCTACTCAACACAGACAGGTACAAGAGGAAGATATCGCAGAGACCATATTAGATGCACTTCGAAGAATTGATGACGGAAACGAGCTGCCTTGGCTCGCTCCTCAAGAAGCGATAACAGAAGTAGCCCCAGGAGTGCTGGACATCGATACCACCGAGAAGCAAGCTACCATTCCTGGTCCTGAGGAAACAACAGCTGACAACTCAAGGGCTCAGACGCAAGATATGACACCTTATAACAAAGAACAGGAACAAGATTCGAACCAAGCCTGTAGACGGAAACAAAGACCAAACACTAAAATGACAAACAACACAGAAACGATACAGGAGAGGATCGTAAAGATCACCCAGACGTCAGGAAGTGAGGTCTCACTCAGGGCCCTACCCGACAACAAAGTGATCAACATCCTCGAGGTGATAACTGGAAGGAGAGGTATCGCCAAAGTAGGGAGGCACGAAAAGGGAGTCGTGCTTTCGCTCAACAACACAGACAAAACAACCTCGCTGATGATCGAACTGGAATCCGGTCCAAAGGAAATCCAGTTGCCCCACCAAATAAGAGTGGTGGTGGAAAAGTACAAGACAACAAAGAAGTTGGTCATCAGAGGGGTGGATACCAGATGTTCCGAAGGCGAGGTCCACAGACGCCTTCAAGCTGAAAACGCAAATCTAAAAATCACGCAGGTCGAAAGGCTAAAAACCTGGGCCAAGAAAGATACCAACCTGATGATAGTTACGGTAGAAGGATCGACAAGACCCGAGAGACTGACGCTCGAAACATCAACAAAAAGGACAGAACCATATATACCTCCGGTTATGCAGTGCTCTAACTGCCAACAGTTTTCACACACCAAGAAAACATGCAGGAGAGACGCTGTCTGCCGATATTGCGCGGGAAACCACCAACATGGCGACTGTCCCAGGGCGAAGGAGGACCACAACTACAAATCAATTAATGCAAACCGTACCTGTGCAAACTGCCATGGAAACCACGGGGCAAGGTATCAGGAAACAAAGAGCATTTTGAAGGAGGCCGTGTCCAAAAACATACCTTTCAAAGAGGCAAAACACAGAGTGGCTACGGATGTTGCAGAAAACAGCGCATAATTGATAGACGACAGTTACACAAGCTGACCGCTGAAGTCAAAGAAATGAAACTACAGGTCGTAAACAGAAGCAAGCAGGCTCCCGAAGACGAAAAGGACAGCGGTGAAGACGTAATAGATATACAGAACGTCAGAGAAATGATGAAAGACATGAAAAGCATTCAGCAACAGATAGAAGCAGATGTAAAGAGGCTGACAGAACTGAAGGAAGAAAACTCCAAAATCCTCAAGAGAATCGAAACAGAGCGAAGAGCCATTGAGGAAATGACATCAAACACAAGAGCGGCCAAAACAAACGAGCAATCAGACGAGGAAGTCATTGAAGAAACACTTGAAAAACCTCTACCAGCAATAATAGAAAAAGCACTATTACAGATACAGGAAAGCAGGAAGACAAGAGAAACAGAAACGAGGAAAGCAAAAACTAACAAAACGACACAAGACAGATAGGAAGGCAGGAAATGAACACCATGAACACGCCACGACAGACAAGCAGCAAAGAGGAAACCAGTCAACCAGCTAGTGGTCCTTTTCAGGACCAGTCCTTTTCAGGACTAACAGGCAACTAGCACCGAAGAACCTAACACACAATATACCCCAATTATAACCAACTTTCAGGTTGAACAGGGTATTACAGCAACATAGTAGACGAAAACAACAACAACAACAACGGGCATAACTTAAGATAAACAACTAAATTATAATAAACATATAGACAAATTGGTAGAAAGCTGTAGGGGACCCCTAAATATACTAAGGATTGTAAAAGGTAATGGATGGGGGGCCAGCAATAAAATAATGCTTATGTTCTACAAGTCTTTCATCAGGGGGAAACTGGATTATGCCAGCATAGTCTATGACTCAGCTGCAGCTTCTAACAAAGCAAAACTGGACAGGATTCAAAATGCAGCCATGAGAACCATTGCAGGTGCATTTATATCAACACCAGTAGAAGCTCTAGAAGTAGCTCTCGGCATACCTCCCCTTGGTCTAAGACGGAAAGAACTGAGATTAAATTATTGGAGTAAAGTAGCACAAGAAGTGACCCACCCAGCACATAAAGCATTTGTCAAAAACCAACCAAGTGTATGGGACGCCCCCTTAAATAAAGATAGATATCCAACAGGGTGGAGAATTATAGAAGACCTAACGCAGTTCAAAGAACTATCAAACACAATTGAAAATAGTAATAAATACAGAAGCAAAATACCACATTGGGAACTAAAAACACCAATCATAGACTACTTACTCACTGAAAAGATCAAACAAAACATAGAAGATAAGGAAGCCAAAATGATAAGTAGAAAGTTCATAGATCAACTAACTAAACAAAGTCTAGCCGTCTACACAGATGGATCCAAGGGTGATAGTGGGCAACTAGGTGCTGGAGTTGTAATACCACAATGGGGAATAAAAAAGAGCTACAGTGTAACGGAAGGAGCATCGATTTTTACCGCAGAGATGGTAGCAATTCTTAAAAGTCTAGAAATAATCGAAGATAACCCACCAGAAGCTGTTACGATATTTACAGACTCACTATCATCACTACAAGCACTAGAACACCCAGGTAAATGTAGCCGGCCAGACATAAAGGAAGAAATTCTAGCAATTAATACATCACTAGGGAACAGAGGATGTAGTGTGAGGCTAGTGTGGGTTCCAGCACACATAGGTATTGCTGGCAACGAGTTGGCAGACCAGAACGCCAAGAATGGAAGAACAAGTAAAAACAATATAAAAGCAGGATTGGGAAGGTCGGAGATCAAGAGCCAAGTGAAGGAAACTATAAACGAAGAATGGAAGACAACATGGAAGGAACGTAGAAAAGGCAGACACGCGTTCAAACTGCTGAATAAACCAACGAGGACGTGCCAGGTCGGAGAAGAATTAAAGATACATTCGAACAAAAAACTGTGGCGTCTCCGTCTCGGTGCAGCATACTTTATGATAGAAGAACCACACTGCCAAGAATGCCATGAAGAGAATGACATAGACCACTACCTGATCCACTGTAAAAAGTATGACCAACAAAGACTTGAATTAAAAACTTACTATAGAAATCACAATATAGACTTAACAGGTGATAAGGTTTTAAGTATAGGTGCCCCAATAGATGCACAATCAATACTTAAAAGATATATACATAAAACAAAGGAAAACATATAAGGTTAGTACTTTTCAGGAAAAACATCCAACTAAATAGAAATTAAGCAGCAAGAACTAACAAAGCATTAACAAAAAACTAACTACTCATAGGACAAGGAAAGACAACGAGGTATAGACAAAAATAGGGCAACAACTCAAAAAGAACAAATGCCAATACAAATTAAAACCAAGTGTAAAGGACAATAGTTATCTATAAACAACACAAAAGAGAAAATAAAATGGACAAATACTAATATAAATAAAAATCAGCAACCACAAAAGACAATAGATATTTAAATTGAATACAAAATTAGAAAATAAAATGACACTAAATACCCCAATTATAACCAACTTTCAGGTTGAACAGGGTAGACCAAGATGGAATGAGAAGAGGCAAGAATGGAAAGATGATAAGAGCCCGCTCTCCACCCATCAACGCATCAATACAACAACAACAGGCAGACGGGCCACGATACAAAATTTCAACCGATCCCGTCCAGTGAACAAGACACCAACGTCCTTCTCAGGACGCCACTATTCGAGAAAAGATCGCATTATCGTCAAAATGACCAGAAATAAACCTCACGCCAAAAAGAGGAAGGTCTACACCAGCCCGCCAGCGCTGAACATTAAGGGGAATAACCAAACAGCAAACACCAATGACAGACAGCCAGAGAGCAAGACTGCCCCAAGTACTCGTGCCGGGACCGGTTTTTCTCCAACTCTTGACATGACGACGGAGTTAGCTGCGACGTGTGTCGGTCCGACTGAGAGTCTGAGTGGCCCTACTGATGCGTGATGCCATATGATGATGGATGGCATCCGCATGTCTGGTTTTGTGTAGTGTGTAGATGTGTTCAGTCAAAACAATGTTCATGCAACAATAACAGGGCAATCCACATAGGACGTCAGTAAACTCACGACGTATAAAGTCAATGAGTCTTGAAACAGCCGTTGACGTTTTTCTTCATTATTTATTGTGGACGCCACAGTGACAAAATGGTTACGCAAATGTGTAGGCACATCAAACAGTCATTATCACAGCAACATTCAATACAGCAATAAACGGTAGACAGCATTACAATGATGAGTCAGATGCATGTTATATTTCAAAGTGCTGTAAATGTAGTCAGGTGAAAAACTCCATCCTTTTCTATAACAGCCAGGAGATAACCAGATGTATGAGATCAGTTCACTCTCCTTAGTTTGACTTCAGCAAGACAGACACGTCTGCCGAAGTATAAATAATGTCCTCAAAAATATCCTCTAGATAATAAAGGTTTTCTAAACCTAGTTCATTTAACAAAGTAGCAAGTAATGGTCCTTGGTACATGCATCAACCGATGCAGTACAATGCAGCGACATGTGAGCTGGGAAAAACATCTCGTGACGACGACTTTCGGAGACAGGCTATGAATCGAAATCGCTCACGACCCAAAATCGATAGAGTTAATGAAAAAGTCAATTTACCTTGCTTTCATGAAATACACAGAAATATCACGCCTCCCGACATGTGGGAAAACACTAGAGGTATTATCTCGATTAAACGAAATATCCATAAGAGGACTACACATCCCTGACAGAACAAAAAAAAGCGGAGATCCCCTCTTCAACGAGGCATCTCTTTCGCCATTCCAAATCGCTCACTCCACTAGTCGTGGGCGGAAACCGATCGACCAAAAAACAAGACAAGTCATGCGCAGTCCAGCGCAAAAATGACCACAGCTCAAACTTAACTGCATTCGATACCAACGCGAGAAGACAAATGCTTACCGAGAAAAGTGACTATAAATTTCAAGCAGTTGTTGCCCTTGCGTTACAAAACAGATATTGAAATAAAACGATGTTGCGAGAATTTATCACGCAACATATCACCACCTCCTCCCGATAAAAAAAAAATGTGGAACATATTTTTTTTTCAATATCAAAGAGCAAGCGATAAGCGGCTCAAAACGCACGAATTATGCGCTGATAATTAATTAAATTGCCAAACAATAGGCTAATTATAGAGTGTCTGGTGAGGATATACCTCAACAGAAAAATAAATATGTCTCAAAAAATATTCACATCGGGGAGGTGTCACCAACACACATCACGTTAGCATGTAAACACAATATACGTATGCAAGTTACTATAATCATCATTAAACAGCATACTCTAATATTGTCTTTAAAAATGGATGTACAAATCTGATAGGAAAATTTAAATAGTACATTCATTGACATGTAATGACATAAGTACATAGTAAAGTTAAACTACATGACGATCCAGGACATATGCTCTGGTATTCCGAGGGTAAGTACACAATCTAGAACTCGTAAGGTAAGTCCTCAGCTCAACAATGACATTCTGAGAAAGTACAAGCAATATAATGCTAATTAATAACTAATATGCTTCATAAGGTACAATACATTATTAATAATTGTGGCTGTTTAGTAAACTAACGGCCCTTATATTAACTACTCAGTCCTCCTCTATCATCTTAAAAAACGAACAGAAGAAGATGACAACAAAGCACGATAGTGTGTACATATAAAGTAAGTACAGATGTGCTAATCTATTGTAGAAATATAGGTGTGTTATGACTCTGTAATATATAGAAATATAGGACAGAAGTATTAGTTGGAGTCATGTGGGCATCTAGACAAAATGTCAGCCATCACATTATCCGCACCACGGATAGCTCGTACCGTGAAGTGAAAAGGTTGAAGAGCTATAGCATATCGAGTGGATCTCGAACTCTTCAAATTCTTAGTCTGAATAGCTGTAAGAGCTTTCTGATCAGTCTCTAGAATGAAATGTGCGCCCAGGAGGAATCTTTGTAGCTTTAGAATTGACCAAACCATCGCTAACAACTCACGGTCTAAAACCGAGTAGTTCCTCTCTGCCGCATTTAGTTTTCTAGAAATGTACATAACAGGATGCAGAGTATTTGCATATTCTTGCATCAGTGCTGCTCCAATCCCAGTGGATGAAGCATCACTCCGAAGAACAAAAGTCCTATCAAGAGTAGGTAATCTTAAGATGGGAGGAGAAGAAAATATATTCTTGATTTGGTCTAGTGAAGATTGGCATTCTTCAGACCAACGGACCAGATTAGGCGAACCTTTCTTCAACAATGTTGAGAGAGGTGCCATGATCGAAGATAAATTTGGAATAAATCTCCCATAAAATTGAATTAAACCTAAGAGACTCCTAACTTGTTTCTTCGTTTTAGGAACAGAGATGTTCAGTATTTTGGAAGTATTGTGGTCTTCTGTCTTCAAGAGACCATGACCAACACGATGACCCAGGAAAGAGATTTCACCAAAACCAACAAAAGCTTTAGAAGGTTTTGCTGTCAAATTATTCTCACGTAGAGTGGACAGTAAGTCATATAACCCTAAATAGTGATCTTCCCAGGTATCACTGAAGAGACAGATGTCATCTAAGTATGCGATGACATCCGAACGATGTGACAGAATTCGACGCATCATGCGAACGAAAGTGGCAGGGGCGTTCATGAGACCAAAAGGCATAACATTCCATTGAAATAGACCCCTAGGTGTAGAAAAAGCAGTAAGAGGTTTGGCATGCTCTGCTAAAGGCACTTGCCAATAACCTTTAGACAAGTCAAGTTTAGTGAAGAATCTAGAATTAGAAAGTCTAATCAGTAGATCTTCTAACAAAGGCATCGGTTCAGCGTCGAACTTTGTGACCTGATTCAATTTGCGATAATCAACGCAAATTCGTATGTTCTTATCCTTCTTCCGGACAATAACCATGGAAGAAGAATATGGTGAAGTCGATGGTTCAATTATATTTAATTGAATCATTTCATCCAATTCCTTTTCCACTTGCGACTGAAAGTGTATAGGAATAGGATACGGCCTAACCCTAATTGGATTATTGTCGGTAAGAATTATGTCATGTTCTATGACATCTGTGTGTCCAGGAATGTCAGTGAGAACATCCTGAAATGTTTGTAACATCGACGAGACTTGTCGATGTTCGTCACCAGAAAGATTAGGAGAAACAGAAACGTTTTTCCAAGATTCCGTGGAATGTAATGGAACCACTGGAAGGGGAAGGTTGACATCAGAGAAGGTAGCTTCCTCATCCTGAATGACAGACAGGGATGAATAATGACCGTGAGGTGCAGGAGCATCATCCGTTGCCTGGAAAATAGGCAGCAAATAGTCCGGACGTTCGTGAAATTCCGAAAGCATGTTTATGTGGAAAGTTTTATGCTTTCCATCAATATCGACCACATAGTCAACATCGGAAATCCGAGAGACTATTGCATACGGACCTTTCCATGCAATAAGAAGTCTATTTTCCCTACTGGGGAGTAGGACGAATGCTTTGTCACCTGGACAAAGTTGTCGTAGACATCTATTCTTGTTAGCAAACTGCCTTGCCTTCTCTTTAGCAATTTCTGATGAAGCAGTTGCTAGCTTACATGCCTCAATGATCTTTTGTCTAAGAGCAATGACATACTCATATGAGGATTGAGTTTCATCGCTAATATCATCGGCAGTGATGAGATCGTGTAATAAAGACATAGGGCCGCGTGGACGCGCGCCAAAGACAAGTTCGAAGGGAGAAAATCCTGTGTGTTCATTAGGGACTTCTCTATAGGCAAAGAGAGCCGCGGGTAAAACCCTGTCCCAATCTTGAGGATGATCTTCAGTTATCTTACCAAGCAAAGTCTTGAGCGTTCTATTCAGACGCTCAACTAACCCATTAGACATAGGATGGTAGATACTACTGAGAGATCGTTCAATATGTAAGGTAGACATTACCTGTGACATAGTGTCAGATATGAGTTGAGTGCCATGGTCTGACAATATTTCTCTGGGGAACCCCAAGCGAGAAAATATCAACCAAAGAGCATCTGCGATATCTGTAGTAGATATGCTCTTAAGAGGAATAGCCTCTGGCCAACGTGTGCACATATCGACACATGTAAGGATAAACTGATGTCCTCTGGCCGACTTGACCTTAAAAGGGCCAATAATATCTATGGCCATTTTCTGAAACGGCCGAATAGGAATGTCAGCAGCCTGGATAGGCGCAGCATGTCGTGGTCCTCTAGATTTGACCTCCTGACATACCTTGCATGATCGGCAGTAAATACGAATGTCCTTATTGACAAAAGGCCAAAAGAAAGCCGCAAGGACTCTCGACTTCGTACGGGCAAAACCCATATGTCCAGCACATTGCGAGTCATGAGCATGTTGTAATATTTGGACTCTCATGCTCTTGGGAACAAGAATTTGCGAATGTGCCGACGTAGTCGAATCTTGTACCATACGTACAAGTACGCCGTTTCTCATTGCAATCCAAGATTTTCTATTTGTATCCTGATTCGGATCACCTTTCTTCGCAAGAACGAAGAATTTTTTTAAAGAAGGATCTTCTTCTTGCAATTTTATGAAAGAGTCACGAGTGATTACTAAGTGACTATCTTGGCTATCAACTTCATTATCACTATTCAGTGAAGTTTCGGGTGTTTGTAGAGCTTGTGCTCTTGTAACTACTGCATTTGTAGCTTGCATGTTATTATCTTCCCAAGCAGCAATCTGCTGTGGGGTACACTCCCTAACTCCGTGAATACGACCAATAATAAGGTCCGCAATAGGATTAGGTAAGAGACAAGCATGCACATCTCCAGTAAAGAAAGGAGTGGCAATGCGAATTACAGCAGTAGGATATTTTTCTAGAGTGCCGCCAAATGTGACACATTTAATAACCCTTCCTGTAGCACAAGATGGATCTACAAGCGATTGTCTAACACCAATAGTGGTGCATCCGGAATCGAAAAGTAGTGAGACCGGAGTATCATTAACAAGACCCTTATGTAGAATTAAAGAACCCCTCCCGTCATGCGCAACGGCAGCAGGAAGAGCGGGAAGTGGGTGACCACAACTCAAAGTAGTTATGGTACCCGGTTCGAATAAAGTACTGCATTGGGGGCATTTGTTTGCTCTCTCAAAGTCAAAAGCAGAACTAGTGACAGCGTCAAAGTTTTTACTATCAACAACATGATTACAGGCTCCCTCAGTTTCCTGTTGTACAGCATTAGCCTGCTGATATCTCTTTTTTTTGTGTTGAGATCTACCCCGACTATTATTACCTCTGAAGTTATCAGAGTTATTATTATCTCTGCAGTTATTATTGTCTCTATTGTAATTGTTATCCTGGTTCGAATTCCAGTTTCCACGATTACTATCATGTTCACATTGATGCGAACATCTATTTGTTTGGTTCTGAGGTCTTCGGCAGGAATAACCTCTATTACCATATCCTCTTTTGAAATGCTTATAATTATTAGGGTGATAGTAACGAGTACTATCAGGTTGTCTCCAATTCTTCGAAGAAGAATCACCATGAAATTGATTTCCATGATTTTGACAGAAATTACCGCTACTCTTTCTATCAAAATTTTGTTGGGATCTACGAGCAAAGTTTTGACCATACGGAGCTGCCGAAGCAACTGGTAAACCTTCTTTCACCTTAGAGTTACCCATGGTTATGTGTGGGTGCGCAGTTACGTATTGGCAACAGAAATCTTCCATTTCTTTTATTGTTTTAGGTTTACGTTCATGAAGGAAAGCAAGGAAAGACTCATTGACAGACGACATGACTTTGTCTCTAAGTATTAAGTCCATAAGTCCTTCATAAGTTTTTTCCGTCTTAGATAGTTCAACCCATCGTGAGAAAGTAATGCGTATTCTTGCAATAAACTCGGAGAATTCAACTCCATTTTCAGGTAACATGTTTTTAAATTGTAGACGATAGCCGTCTTCGTTAAGCTGATATTTCTTTAACAAAGCGGCCCTGACAACCTCATAATTGTTCTTGTCAGGTTCATCCACCATATTTAATATACTTAGAGCTTTACCTGTCAGTATCCCTGATAACTGATAAACATATTTTGCTTTGTCTATGTTATGAGCTGTACATGCTTGTTCAAATCTGTCCAGATAGAACATTATGTCATCACTGGAAGGACTAAATGTTGGTAACTTAATCTTAAAAGTATCATTATTAGCCTTCCCAGAAGATGAACCCTTGTTTGAATCATTACCATTACTCATGCTCGTCAATTTCAATTTCGCCAACTCTAAAGCTAAGAGTTTTTCTTCATGTTCCATTTTGCTTTCCTCTCATCAGACTCTCTTTGTAACTTCCTTTCTTCAGCTTGAGCCTGCATTTGAAGTCTTTCATTTTCAGCTTCTTTTTCAAGTCTTTTATTTTCAGCTTCTTTTTCAAGTCTTTTATTTTCAGCTTCTTTTTCAAGTCTTTTATTTTCAGCTTCTTTTTCAAGTCTTTTATTCTCAGCTTCTTTTTCAAGTCTTTTATTCTCAGCCTCTAGCTGTAGCTTTCTTTCCTCAGCTTCTGATTCCCTTTTTTGTTTTTCCATTTCCATTTGGAATCTCTTTTCATCCACCTGCATCTGCAGTTTCTTTTGTTCAGCTTCCATATGCAGTTTCTTTTGTTCAGCTTCCATTGCTTTATCATATCGAGCAGTTGCAAATTCTTCTAACTTATCATCAGTCTTCCCAAGCAATTTACCCTGCTCAATAAAGTGCTCAAATGTAGACATGTTGTCTAACATATGAGTCCAAAACCTGAAATAATTAACTAATTTATTTCAAACCTAAGTGTAACAAGTCTTAATTAAGCACTTGTATATTCACATCACATTATATTATCCCAGTCTCTGTGGGAAACAAGTCTCCAATCAAAGAACTTGTATATGAAATATCAGCACTCAATTCTTGATCATAAGTGCACTTCTCATTCAATAGTGCACGACACTATTCATCATTCATTTATCATCAGTGTAGTAGTAACAGTGCATTAGCATAGCCCATTAACTAATTACTATAACTGTAAACAATGACTATGTAAACACATGCAGAATGTAAACATTGAAAATGTAAACAATACAAACAATGTAAACAATAACAATGTAAACAATAACAAAGATCAGCAACAATACAAAAACTTTCGCAGAAATCAACTAAAAATAAAGCAGAAATTAATGAAATATCACAAAAAATGTGACGATATCTGCGATAGAATTAAACAAAATACATGACACCACAGTGTATAAACAAAAATGTTGTATGAAACTAAATTATAGACAAGAGTAGGCTAACAAATACAAACAAATCAAAACAAAACTAAAGAATGCGAAATAATAACGAAAACAATATTAAAACATGTCATCACAGCTAACATAAATAGCAACAGAAGTCGCTTAGCAAATTCCAGTATCGGAAATTTGCAAACCCTACAGAAAACGCTCACAATAGACGACCTCTATGACGTGGCATAATCTAACGGAGACACCACCCAACCGAGAACCCGCTGAAATATAAACATATAAATATACAAATAACATATAGACATATAACATATAGAATGAGATGATACACAGAAGACTCAGCAGAAGTATAAGGGCACAGTTTACATACAAACAGGCCACTTAACTTATAGGCTTCCAATCGTAGAACAGCAGAAAAACGGATGTCAATCAACGTCCTAAAGAGCGAAGCTCCAACGATGATGGCACATCTGAACTGCTTCCACTGCTAACACGATGGTACAAGAGCTTCTGAAATACTGTGTGTTGAGTTGTTTCGGCACTTGACCTTCTAATCCAAAAGTAAGTTGATGGAAATCGGTACTTGGCCTTCTTCAGAAAACAACCCGTTTCAACCGGCACTTGACCTTCTCAAAAAACGACAGCACTGGAACCTTGACAGCAGCAACTTGCTTGACTTGCGTAAAAGATAACAGCAGTCCGAGTTATCCGGCAACATGTAACAACGCCGGGTACTGTCAAATTCTTGTTTCCGTCAAAATGTTGAAATTTTGACTTTTACCGGGCAACGCCGAGTACTTTGAAAATTTTGAAGATGTTGACTGTATTGAAGAATGTTAATTTCTTGAAGGATGCTGATGAATTCTTGTTGAAAATGAAGTGGGTAAGGGACCCCGTGTTTGCTAGTACCAGAATCAAACCAGCTTATGGCCACCAAATGATGCGTGATGCCATATGATGATGGATGGCATCCGCATGTCTGGTTTTGTGTAGTGTGTAGATGTGTTCAGTCAAAACAATGTTCATGCAACAATAACAGGGCAATCCACATAGGACGTCAGTAAACTCACGACGTATAAAGTCAATGAGTCTTGAAACAGCCGTTGACGTTTTTCTTCATTATTTATTGTGGACGCCACAGTGACAAAATGGTTACGCAAATGTGTAGGCACATCAAACAGTCATTATCACAGCAACATTCAATACAGCAATAAACGGTAGACAGCATTACAATGATGAGTCAGATGCATGTTATATTTCAAAGTGCTGTAAATGTAGTCAGGTGAAAAACTCCATCCTTTTCTATAACAGCCAGGAGATAACCAGATGTATGAGATCAGTTCACTCTCCTTAGTTTGACTTCAGCAAGACAGACACGTCTGCCGAAGTATAAATAATGTCCTCAAAAATATCCTCTAGATAATAAAGGTTTTCTAAACCTAGTTCATTTAACAAAGTAGCAAGTAATGGTCCTTGGTACATGCATCAACCGATGCAGTACAATGCAGCGACATGTGAGCTGGGAAAGAACATCTCGTGACGACGACTTTCGGAGACAGGCTATGAATCGAAATCGCTCACGACCCAAAATCGATAGAGTTAATGAAAAAGTCAATTTACCTTGCTTTCATGAAATACACAGAAATATCACGCCTCCCGACATGTGGGAAAACACTAGAGGTATTATCTCGACTAAACGAAATATCCATAAGAGGACTACACATCCCTGACAGAACAAAAAAAAAGCGGAGATCCCCTCTTCAACGAGGCATCTCTTTCGCCATTCCAAATCGCTCACTCCCACTAGTGGTGGGCGGAAACCGATCGACCAAAAAACAAGACAAGTCATGCGCAGTCCAGCGCAAAAATGACCACAGCTCAAAAGTTAACTGCATTCGATACCAACGCGAGAAGACAAATGCTTACCGAGAAAAGTGACTATAGATTTCAAGCAGTTGTTGCCCTTGCGTTATAAAACAGATATTGAAATAAAACGATGTTGCGAGAATTTATCACGCAACACCTACTCCTTGCGAGGCAGAGGAGAGAGCAGATGAAAAAGTCCCTGATCTAGACCCAGAACGTGAAGAAATATTGAGAGCGCTACGACAGCTGGAGCAGACGACGAAAAGATTAGAGAAAAGAAAACAGGAGCTTAGAAACATGTTGCCACCACCACACGTACCCGACTCGTCAGCTGAAACTCTGTCTACCACAGAGAAGCTGCAACAAACACCGTTGACACCACCACACGATGCCGAGATGACAGCCGACCCACCTGCAAGCACTATGAAAGAAGTGATAGAGACAGCTCCTCAGCACAGACAGGTACAAGAGGAAGATATCGCAGAGACCATTATAGATGCACTTCGAAGAATTGACGACGGAGAAGAGTTCCTTAGACTCGCTCTTCAAGAAGCGAAAGTAGAAGTAGCCCCAGGATTGCTGGACATCGAAACCACTGAGAAGCAAGCTACCATTCCTGGTCCTAAGGAATCAACAGCTGACAACTCAAAGGCCCAGACGCAAGATATGACACCTTATAACAAAGAACAGGAACAAGATTCGAACCAAGACTGTAGAAGGAAACAAAGACCAAACACTAACAAGACAAACAACACAGAAACGATGCAGGAGAGGATCGTAAAGATCACCCAGACGTCAGGAAGTGAGGCCTCACTCAGAGCCCTACCCGACAACAAAGTGATCAACATCCTCGAGGTGATAACTGGAAGGAGAGGTATCGCCAAAGTAGGGAGGCATGAAAAGGGAGTCGTGCTTTCGCTCAACAACACAGACAAAACAACCTCGCTGATGATCGAACTGGAATCCGGTCCAAAAGAAGTCCAGTTGCCACACCAAATAAAAGTGGTGTTGGAAAAATACAAATCAACAAAGAAGCTAGTCATAAGAGGGGTGGATACCAGATGTCCCGCAAGCGAGGTCCACAGACACCTTCAAGCTGAAAACGCAGATGTAAAAATCATGCAGGTCGAAAGGCTAAAAACCTGGGACAAGAAAGACACCAATCTGATGATAGTAACGGTTGAAGGATCGACAAGACCCGAGAGACTGACGCTACAAACAACAACGAAAAAGACAGAAGCCTATATCCCTCCGGTGATGCAGTGCTCAAACTGCCAGCAGTTTTCACACACAAAGAAAACATGCAGGAGAGACGCAGTCTGCCGATATTGCGTGGGAAACCACCAATATGGCGACTGCCCCAAGGCGAAGGAGGACCACAACTACAAAACAACTAACGCAAATCGTACCTGTCCAAACTGCCTCGGAAACCACGGGGCTAGGTACCGAGGCTGCCCGATGTTCCAAGAAAATAAGAACGTACTGAAGGAAGCGATATCCAAAAACATCCCCTTCAGAGGCAAAACACAAAGTGGCTGCAGATGTTGCAGAAAAACAGCGCATGATTGATAGACGACAGTTACACAAGCTGACGGCTGAAGTCAAAGAAATGAAACTACAGGTCGAAAACAGAAACAAGCAGGCTCCCGAAGAACCAACCGACAGTGGTGAAGACGTAATAGATCTACAGAGCGTCAAAGATATGATGGAAGAAATGAAAAGAATTCAGCAGCAGATAGAAGCAGAGGTCAAGAAGCTGACAGAGCTGAAAGAAGAAAACGCAGAAATACTCAAAAGAATCGAGACAGAACGAAGAGCCATTGAGGACATTACACCAAACAACACGCGAGAAACTAACACGAACAACCAAACAGAAGAAGAAATCATCGAGGAAACTCTAGAAAGACTACTCCCAGCAATCATAGAAAAAGCACTATTACAGATACAGGAAAAGAGGAAGACACAAGAAGCAGAAACGAGGAGGGCAAAAACACACAAAACCAAATAAGGCAGATAAGGAGGCAGGATATGAACACCATGAACACGCCACGACACCATAAACAGACAAGCAACGAAGAGGTATCCAGACAGTCAGCAAGTGGTCCTTTTTAGGACCAGTCCTTTTCAGGACTAACAACATGTTAGCACCGAAGAAGCTAAGCGTAATATACAGTAATACACAGTGAAAACCGGAAATATGTTATAACAATAAGAATAATCATGCCGTTATATTGTAACTTGCCAATATTGTTGTCCTGGAAGTCTCGAGTGTCATGCACGCGCCATCGCGGTGATGACGCATAAGGTGACGTCATAATGACGTTTTAAAGATGGCCGCCCCGCTAGTGGAATGCACCAAACATCAGCAGCGTTCTTTTATTCAATTTTTGATCAGCGAAGGGGTGAAACCAATAGAAATTCATCGGCGAATGAAGCTCAAGTACGGTGATGCATGCAGTTCAAGATCGCAGGTGTATGAATGGTGTACAAAATTCAAAAACGGCGTGATTTCTGTGACAGATTGTTCAATTTTCAATTCTGGAGTAAGCTGCCGTGGCACCCACCTTGTAGACACTTTGTGGTACTGTAGCACATCAGAGATGATGTGGTGTGCTGAACCGTGACTGATGTCAAGATGTGTGGCAATATCATCCCCAGTCAATTGGCGGTTTCCCTGTACGAGTCGTTCAACGGTTGCTATCGATTCTGGAGTCACTACTCTGTGTGCCTGACCCGGTCGTGAACAATCTGTCACAGAAATCACGCCGTTTGCCAATTTGCCAAAAGTCAGGAAAAGACATTGACTGATGATATAGACCAGAATTTCAACACCATTTCAACAATATACAAAGAAAGCAGCAAATCATGCTTGGGATTCCAGGAAAGGAAGAAGCAAGACTGGATAACACCAGAAACATTAAACACCATAACGATGAGAAAGGAAATGAAAAGAAAGAAAACAGAAGCGAAGTCCCCCAGGTTAAAGCAACTATATAGCGAACAGTACAGTCAGCTGGACAAGGAAGTTAAACGCCAAACCCGAGCCAACAAAAGGAATTTCCTAGACGATCTTGCAAGACAGGCAGAGGAGGCAGCACTGAGAAATGAACAAAGCATAGTATACAAAATAACTAAATTCATCAGCGGAAAACGAGGTGCAAACAATATTACATTAGTAAGAGATAAGCAAGGCAATCTCATCACGACAGCAGAGGGACAGGAAACAAGATGGGCAGAGCACTTCAGAGAAATTCTGAACAAGGAACCACCAGAGACACATTTGAATGTTCCTGAGGCTGAAAACGATCTAGATGTGAATACAGACATTCCACGAAAAGAAGAAATCATCACAGCAATCAAAGGGTTAAAGAACGGCAAAGCTCCGGGCCATGATAACTTAAATGCAGAGCTATTTAAGACAGACCCTGAGCTAGCAGCAGAACTATTAGAACCACTATTTGCACAAGTCTGGAAAACGGGGACAACACCATCAGAGTGGAACAAAGGAATAATTGTCAAGTTGCCCAAGAAGGGAGATCTTGCAGACTGCAATAATTGGAGAGGAATCACTCTTCTCTCAGTTCCCAGCAAAATACTAGGCAGGATAATTATACAGAGAATTTCAAAGGCAGTAGACCACAAACTGAGGAAGGAACAAGCAGGATTTAGAAAGAATAGAAGATGTGTAGATCATATATTCACTCTCAGGAACATTATAGAGCAGTGCTCAGAATGGCAAAGACAGCTTTACATTAATTTCATTGATTTTGAAAAGGCTTTTGACAGCATACATAGGGATAGTTTATGGAACATACTGAGGGCTTATGGAATTCCAAGCTGCATAGTGTCAATCATAAAAAGCCTCTATGCCAACTTTACGTGTAGTGTTGGGCAGAGCTACCTAACCTTTGAGGTGAAGACAGGAGTACGATAGGGATGCCCCTTGTCAACCACTCTATTTTTAACAGTCATAGACTGGGTGATGCGCCAGACAACAGAGGGCAGTCCAAGAGGAATAAGATGGACTACATTTTCTACACTGGAAGATCTGGAATATGCAGATGACATTGCACTACTAGCACATTCACATCAACACATCCAGGAAAAAACGGATAGACTTAACAAGTTTAGCCAGCAGGTGGGCTTGAACATCAATTTAAAGAAGTCTGAGGTCATGACGCTCAATGTGAGCAACCCTGAGCCCATATCAGTAAGGAATCAGCAATTGGTACAGACAGATACCTTCACATACCTAGGAAGCATAGTAACACCAGACGGCGGGGCAAGCAAAGACATCAACATCAGAATGAATAAGGCAAGAACAGCCTTCTTTAGCATAAACAACATCTGGAAGTCCTCCCAATACAGCACAAGCACAAAATTAAGATTATATCAGAGCTGTGTGCTTTCTGTGCTTCTCTATGGTGCGGAATTCTGGAGAGTTACAGAGAAGGAAATGTCGAAATTGTCCTCCTTTCACACAACATGCCTAAGAAAAATTCACCGAATCTTTTGGCCGAATACCATCACTAACCAAGATCTGCTTACTCGTAGCAAGCAAGAGGACATGCACACCATCATAGCTGGCAGGCGCTGGAGCTGGGTTGGTCATGTCTTCAGAAGAGACCCCGATGCCATCACAAGAACAGCTATGCTTTGGACCCCTGAAGGAAAACGAAAGAGAGGCCGACCAAAAACAACCTGGCGGAGGACTGTGGAGGCTGAGATGCAGGGAATGAACCAGAGTTGGGGCACTGAACGAAGGGTGGTCACAAACCGAGCTAAGTGGAATCAATTTGTTGTTGCCCTACAAGACGCCACTAGGCATGATGGCCACTGACTGCTTTGACGGTCGGCGGCTAAGGATCAAAGAAGAAGAATTCTGAAATTATTTTGAGCGTTTCAGTTCTAATGTTTAGTGAAATAAATAGATAGACTGATGTGAAAGTTTAAGAGCGATTATTTCATTCATCAGAAAGGCAAATTTAGTAGGAGAGTATTTTATACATGAAACTGGACAGAGATGTTATCAGGAACAGGGATTTAGATAATATTAACTGTTATCAAGATGGCGGCCACGTGGTGATGACTTTAGTTCTAGTTGTTAAGTCAAGAGTAATTTTATTTTATTCTTTGATATTGTAATTAAGTGTATTTCACGATTATTGATATTTCTACTGTATATCTTTAGTGATACTTTGAGTGAGGTGAGAATATGTATTTAGATTTCTGGAGAGCGCGAGGCACTCCTTGGTGCGTAAGGCACGTTGAGTCAGGAGTTTCTCTGTTTGCTCCCGGCAGAGCATGGAAACACCAGTGCAGCTGGTGTCCATTACAGGCCCACAAGAAGCATTGTTATGCTATTGCAGGGGTTGTTTTGGTAACGATGTGTTTCATGTGATGAGTTCCCAATCTCATCAGGGGTCATATACGACACGCTTGTTGCCAGGCGCACCAGTCGTCACTTACGACATGTTCAGAATGCAGTAATGAATATTGAGATGGATCAGTTGCGAGGTGGTGGTTTATTCTCACTATTGAGAGTATTTGTTGTACATGTCCTTGAATGTTATTCTATGTCCATTTTGTTACGATTTAATTATGGTTATGTGTAGAATGGTTTGTGAGAGCACGTGGGCTCACTTGGAGATATATATTTCTCTTCTCCACTCCTGAGGGAGCATGGGGCCACCAGTGTGGTTTGCCTCCGTATGAAGCATTCGGATGCTCGTGCAGTAGTAGTTTCAGTAGCAATCTGTGTTACATGGTGAGATTGCCAGCCTCATGCACAACACCATACTAGTCTCACTGGACGACATGCATGAGTGTGTGTGTGTGATAGCTGAGTGTGTGCTCTTGCAGTAGTGGTTTCGGTAGCAATCTGTGTTACATGGTGGAATTGCCAGCCTCACGCACAACACCACACTAGTCTCATTGGATGACATGCATGAGTGCGTGTGTGTGTGATAGTTGAGTGTGTATTCTTGCAGTAATGGTTTCGGTAGCAATCTTTTGTTACATGGTGAGATTGCCAGCCTCATGCACAACATCACACTAGTCTCATTGGAAGACATGTATGAGAGCGGAAGAAGGACAGTTTGACAGGTGAGAGCATGGTGTTTCTGATTATTTAACTATTATGATTTTAACTAGCCCGTGCTTTGTTTGCGTTTCAGGATTAGCAACTGAGCACTAGCTGGGTGTTTTGTTTTGTTTGTTTGTTTGGTTTTGTTTGCTGGTTTATTTGTTTAATGTTTGCTTTGTGTACTTGTAGTCACTGACAAGGTTGTAGAAATAAATACAGCCCCTGCCTCAGAATCAAGAGTTTTTATTGTTGTTCGGGTCGGTGCGAGTGTGAAAAGAGTGATCAAATATCACAACGTCATCATCATCATCTCGCCCACCTTATCACAATTGGCGTCGTCGGCAGGATCAGGCAGACAGTGACAATGAGCAAGCAGCAAACGAACGTATATAACAAATATTGTAAACACCCAGCAGTGCGGTCTTGCAGCAAGATGGCTTCGATCAATGCGCCTGTGAAGGTAGTACACGTGGAGGTGCCAGAGGTAAGGCTATTTGATGGAAAAGCAAATCCCACTTGGCAAGAGTTTGTGGAAGATGTAGAGGCCGTGTGGAAGATGGCGCCCTTTTGCGCAGAAGTCAAGGTAGACGTGATCTGGAACAACGTTACACTATGGGTATCTAGAGAATTACGGATACGTGGTGGAACCAAGGCCAGCCTTGAGCAGTTACTCAAGATAATAGAAGAAGCCTACAGCGAGCAACCACCAGTCAGTGAGATGACCAGGAATTTCCAGGCCGTGAGTCAGGGGCCTAGGAAATGTGCTGTTTTCTGTGAAGTCAAGAAGCCAGAGACACTGGTGCAGATAGCAAGTGCAGAAGATCAGAATGAAAAGGAGGCACTCAAAGCAGAATTATCTCTTCTAAAGTCCCAGCTAGCACAGCTGTCACAGACCAGTTCGCCAGCACAAGAGGAGGTGCAGAGAAAGAAAGAACCAGGTCAACCGCGGAAGCAGCCAAAGCACGACGAGGGGGTGCATGTTCTTGTATGTGAGAAACAGGCTGTTGTTAACGAAAGCAGTGAGCTGACAGTACCAACAAACGCAGTTGCACCGACAAGGCGAAAAGGGGTTTGCAAGTGGTACAGTGTCCACAGGGGATGGGAGTTCATCACGCCAGATGATGGAGGTATTGATGTATTCGTACATCAGACCAAGATCTTCAGGAAGGAATTCTGGAGTCTGGCGAGAAATGAGAGAGTCGAATTTGACAGCAAACCATCGGTCCAGAGCATGGAAGCAGTCATTGTGTGCGGCATTGGCGGTCAAGAATGCAAAGGAAGTAGGAGGCGACCCATGGCACAGAGAAAGCCTACCAGGTTGAGGTGCTATAATTGTGGTGAATTCTCAGGCCACATGGCAGCCAAATGCCCTCAAGGCCCTCTTCCAAAACGATGTTTTAGATGCAAGTCTACAGAACATCTGATATCCGCCTGTCCCTCAAGGAGCTCTTTCCATAGGCGTACTGCCACAACTAGGTTACCTTTAGGGTGCAAGCCAAGAGATGGCCGTGACAACTGTCACCCTGGGGGCGCCGAGAAAATTGGTCGTTGTCTAGGGGAAGAAACCCGCCCTAAGCAGATAGGAGGGAGTGCACGTCGGTGTTCAGAAGAGGAGACTCATCAAAAGCAGATTGTGGGGAACGTAAGCCACCGTCCACACAAAACGAGTGTAAGGCACGTCAGGAGCAATCCCCCTATAAAGTCGACAGCTGCATGCACTGACAGGCAGATGTCGCGAGCAGGCAGCGACGCGGCACAGGTGGGCGAGTCTTCTAGACCACAGCGGCTGCCAGCCCGACAACGTACAACTGGGGACATAACGACCAAGAGGGTCCCCAGCCGGGTTGTACCTATTACAGGAGCTCAGCCCAAAACATCGCCGCTGAGAAATAATCAGGCGCAGCACCAACGATCTGAGAGGTTACAATTGAAGCGCCAGAGGTAGTGATGTTGTCGGGACGACAACAAAATCAGGAGGGAGATATGTGATGGGGCCGTAAAGACACTCCAGCTTCCCCCTTCAAACAGGGCATATTTATCGCCCATATATTTTCGATGTGCACAGCATGCTGAGATGTGAAAAGTCTTCATGAAAATATATTACTTAGGCCATAATAAAGCCTAAAAATAGTTGTGGTGTAGAGTTGTGTGCTATATTTGATAGTTATGGGCCATACTTGTGTGTTTTAGTGCCTTGTAGAGCAATAAAGGCGCGTGTTTGATAAGGGTGGATTTAGGCTGACTTGAAGTACCACCCCTATCAACACCGGGTAGATTGAGGTTGTATTGTAGGGTGTCCTATCTGGTTTTTATTGTTGCCGTGTGTAAGGTAGTTGGATAGTCCACAGAGTACAGCACAGGCAAAATGACATGCAAAGTCATAGAAATGGTAAACTGTCACGTGACGTTTATATACCATTTATTGCACACCACAATGACAGTCACGTTACATACGTCATAAGACATCACAGTTCAACGATTGTAGCATTCAGAAATAATATTGGTGCCAACTGATATTCATGTAGGATCCAATCCTCATCAGTCATAGCGTAAACAACAGTTCAAGGTTCACAGTGTCATAAAGTTATTATTCATAACTCTGTCTAAATAATATGGCACAGAGCTGGATGCATTAATATTCATTACTATCAATAGTGCCACAGTGTCAGCTGCATTTCATCAGTACTTTTACATAATAATCATTACTCCTCTCATGATGCTGGCAGATCAGGTGTAATAAATAAGTCCGTTATCGTTTGCACGAGAAATAGCATTGAGGAGTACAGGTCGAACTGACCTTTACAGGCATTCCCAAGTCTAACCTTGACGTAGCCATAATCGCTGACACACAGCGACGTTCATAGAACAAAGAACTGTCCTTCGGGCTGAGTACGACCCGTTTACATATAGATCTCAGGTATGAAGATACCTGGGGCGTGACATCTATTAGAAAAACCTTCCTTTCTGTAATGTATACGTGAGCAGAGATCGACCATTGTCAAACATAAGTAAAGTTACAGATTGGATGTAAATGAGGCATTACCTTCGTTCGAAAATCCACACCACAGAAAACATACGCCTCCAGGCGTTTTAGAATACTCAAGGGAAGGACCTTGTAAGCTAACTATCTCACAATAAGGCTCCTAATCCCTAACAAAATCACAGAGACGACAAAACACGTCCTTTCTGCTTCACAGCTTTACATCGTCTCTCAAGATAAAGAAACTTCCCAGACGCCTCTCATCCGGACATGCGCAGAACCTATACACTTGAAATAGCGATCAAACAAGACGATCTAAGAACATTCCAGATAAGATTTAACTAGATCGAGCCTTATTTGGACATGAACAGAGACCTCAACACAGGTTTCAGACATTCCAACAACAGTTGACCGATACTACCAAATAAGGAGAATGGTCACACTTCGTTAATAAAAATGTGGACCGACCGTGTCTCGACACAAGAGGAGGTAACATCATATTAAATGATACTCTCAATATCCAGAGTTATGTAGCTTTGACCGAAAAAATTAAAGTATACATTTCAGTCAATCTAATAATACAATGTCTTTAGCAAAAAATGATCATACAATGTCTTTAGGAAAAAATGATCATACAATGACTTAGAAAAAATGATCTGTGCGTAACAGTGTTATTTAGTGGCCAAATTAATGCGAAAAGCGCACTAAGTTAAGTGATTCGCCCTAAGGTCTATATAAGAAGGGCCTAGGCGGCAGACGGGCCTATTTTGCAAAAGCCGCCCAGACGAGAGAGAAACGAAGTTAGACACGAGCGTCGATCTACAGTATAGATGCCTTGAGCACGTGAGTTAATTTAGATTAGCATTAATGTTCTATAATTCTGAAATTATATTGAGCGTGTCAGTTCTAATGTTTAGTGAAATAAATAGATAGACAGATGTGAAAGTTTAAGAGCGATTATTTCATTCATCAGAAAGGAAAATTTAGTAGGAGAGTATTTTATACATGAAACTGGACAGAGATGTTATCAGGAACAGGGATTTAGATAATATTAACTGTTATCAAGATGGCGGCCACGTGGTGATGACTTTAGTTCTAGTTGTTAAGTCAAGAGTAATTTTAATTTATTCTTTGATATTGTAATTAAGTGTATTTCACGATTATTGATATTTCTACTGTATATCTTTAGTGGGTTACTTTGAGTGAAGTGAGAATATGTATTTAGATTTCTGGAGAGCGCGAGGCACTCCTTGGTGCGTAAGGCACGTTGAGTCGGGTGTTTCTCTGTTTGCTCCCGGCAGAGCATGGAAACACCAGTGCAGCTGGTGTCCATTACAGGCCCACAAGAAGCATTTTTATGCTATTGCAGGGGTTGTTTTGGTAACGATGCGTTTCATGTGATGAGTTCCCAATCTCATCAGGGGTCATATACGACACGCTTGTTGCCAGGCGCACCAGTCGTCACTTACGACATGTTCAGAATGCAGTAATGAATATTGAGATGGATCAGTTGCGAGGTGGTGGTTTATTCTCATTATTGAGAGTATTTGTTGTACATATCGTTGAATGTTATTCTATGTCCATTTTGTTACGATTTAATTATGGTTATGTGTAGAATGGTTTGTGAGAGCACGTGGGCTCACTTGGAGATTTCTCTTCTCCACTCCTGAGGGAGCATGGGGCCACCAGTGTGGTTTGCCTCCGTATGAAGCTTTCAGATGCTCATGCAGTAGTAGTTTCAGTAGCAATCTGTGTTACATGGTGAGATTGCCAGCCTCATGCACAACACCATACTAGTCTCATTGGACGACATGCATGAGTGTGTGTGTGTGATAGCTGAGTGTGTGCTCTTGCAGTAGTGGTTTCGGTAGCAATCTGTGTTACATGGTGGGATTGCCAGCCTCACGCACAACACCACACTAGTCTCATTGGAAGACATGCATGAGTGTGTGTGTGTGTGTGTGTGATAGTTGAGTGTGTATTCTTGCAGTAGTGGTTTCGGTAGCAATCTTTTGTTACATGGTGAGATTGCCAGCCTCATGCACAACATCACACTAGTCTCATTGGAAGTCATGTATGAGAGCGGAAGAAGGACAGTTTGACAGGTGAGAGCATGGTGTTTCTGATTATTTAACTATTATGATTTTAACTAGCCCGTGCTTTGTTTGCGTTTCAGGATTAGCAACTGAGCACTAGCTGGGTGTTTTGTTTTGTTTGTTTGTTTGGTTTTGTTTGCTGGTTTATTTGTTTAATGTTTGCTTTGTGTACTTGTAGTCACTGACAGGTTTGTAGAAATAAATACAGCCCCTGCCTCAGAATCAAGAGTTTTTATTGTTGTTCGGGTCGGTGCGAGTGTGAAAAGAGTGATCAAATATCACAACGTCATCATCATCATCTCGCCCACCCTATCACAATAACAATATAACAAACATTTAAAAAAAACCATAATGTCCTATTCTTATCACAACAATATAACAGACAAGATAACATATGCTAGCCAAGTTTATAGCATCTGTTATGTACAAATATAAAGAATTACTTCATATTTTGCAGAAATATGTGCAGCTAAATATCACTTTGAAGTTCACATTGAGTATTGTGGTTTGGATAAAATGAGAGTTATAATTTAGATGACGTAATTAAAAACATATCTTTTATTAAAAAAATAAGAAATAAATTAAAATCATAGTAATGGGCAAACAATGTGTGCATATTAAGATTTTTAAAAAATACAACCACTTTGATCTACAATAAGGGACAGAGTTACTTATACAGACAGATTACATTTATTCATTAAGTCGCATGCTAACTAGCACAGTGATCAGGTTTCTCCCAGTTTTTGGGTTTCTTGACTCAGCAGTTTTCAATCTTTTCTCATGCAATTGGTCAGTTTATCAAGGTGTGTCTCTCTATGTCTTCCTCTTCTTTTCTCAAAGTTAAATTACCTACGTGTTACAAGATTTTCCAACTTTTTCTCTTCTCACGATCTGTCAAAAGAAATTTGAAAGTTTACACTGTTTTTTTTTTCTTGAATTTCTCTGAGAACTTCCTCATTTTGTTTACTTATAAATCACATTTCTACTGCTTTCAGTTGTTTTATCCATCTGTTAGTTTATTGTCCACATCTGATATGCATAAAATAATATAGGATGTATAAAGCATCAACCCATTTTCTCAAAATGCCAATGGCAGTTTTTTGTGGTCACAAGAATGCTTTCATCAGGATTACAATGCATATTCCTAAAACTGCAGAACAAAGAAAAATAGATTGATGCATGTCATGCAGAATTATACACTTCTCTGATGGCATGTACTTTGGCTGAGAGGAGAAATGATAATCAACATTGGCAATAAAAATTATGATCTTGAATTACTACTACTTAGTCATTCCTCTTCAAACTCATGGTGTAGAGGTTTGCCACAGAGAGTGCCATACTATCCTATTGGCTGTCTTCCTTCTGGCCTGGTTCCAATCTAGTCCTCAGTCCTTCAGAGATTGTCTAATGCTGTCCTCCCAGCGGCCTCTGGGTTGTCCTGGAGGTCTGGATCCCTGGCTCATTGTTTCCCATATTTGTCATGGTAGCCAAGCTTCGCCCATTCTGCAGACTTTGCCAAACCATCGTAGTTGGGACTGTTCTACTTGGGTCTGCAGGTGCTGGGCTTTGAGACATTGCCGTATGGTCTGGTTGTGGACCATGTCTCTTCTTGTTACTTCAGCCACCTTCCTCAGATACCTAATTTCTGAGGTTTGGGGCTGGCTTTCGTGGGTTGCAGTCAACGCACATGACTCGCATTTATAGGTCAAGACTGGGACATAAGTGGAGCGGTAAATAGCCATCTTCGCCTTCTTGCCAACTTCTCTTTTACTGAGGAATCCTTTATTTATGGTCTGAAAAAGTCTCCCAGGTGCTGCTCTTCGACAAGCCGACTCTTCTTCGATGCCTCCCTTACAGTCTATTTTTTAAATTTAAGATAAGATGTTTGCTACTTTCCTTTGTGTAGCACGCTACTTTCAACTATTTACCACATACATGGAACTGTTGGTTATATCAGGACTTTTTTTCATTTAGTGTGCTATTTCCTGATTATGTTTATTATGCGTTCTGTACTGTATTATTCCTCACGATGGGGTTTTTTACTTTTTGGTTAACTGTTCAAATTGTTGTGTTGTTCAGAAGCATATTTGTATCTATATTGGCATGAATTTAATATTGGTTTGGATTTTATTTATGTACCTTTTTTTATACAGTGTTGTGTTATTCCTTTCTGATGACATAGCTTTGTTACTACAGTTAGTGTTGTAAGATAATTACGAGTTTACTTTCAGAGTGTATATATATTTTGTCATTCCTCCTCTTGTCTTTTAGACTGTTGCTTACATTTTCATGATAAATTGTTTCACTAATTTTTTTTACTACTTGTGGGGAATTGGTGCCTATTACATTTTCTACATGTAGTACTATTTTACACTTTGTACAGTAATCTTTTATATTTTGTCTGTGTTGGTCATGTCTCCAGCATTCCAGCAAAAAGTGTTTATAACATTCTTCACAGATGGGTTCCTTGATTCTAAAGTAGCCGGTTCCCAATCTGAACTGGAGCAGTTTTTTATTTACTGGTATTTTTAGTTTGTCTTGTATTTGGCATTTTTGTTTGTTTTTTGAAGCTCATATGCATGCCTTCGTTTAGTGCTATGGCCCCATGTTATTCTCAATTCTTTGGATATTATCCTTGCTATTAGACTCCTCAATTCAAATCTCCCCAACCCTGTTTCAATTTTTATATTGCTATTTCTTCCCTGCTTTGCTTCCCTGTCAGCGAGTTTATTTCCTGTCATGTTAAAATTCCAGTCTATGACAGCTCCATGGTATTTAAAGTGGTTGACTTGCTCCAGGACCTGTTCTCCTCGCATAATTTGATGCCTTCTTCCCTCTCAGAAGTCACAATAGACCTCATTCATTTGTGGCTCATCCAGGCATCTGAGTCTCTGCTCTAGGATTCTAGAGTAAATTTTACCAGGGACACTAAGCAGGGATTTGCCTCTATGATTTCCCCATTGTCAGTTGTCACTCTTTTTTGAATATGTGTGTTATAATTGCAATCTCTAAATCTTTTGGTATAGTCTTGTGGCACCAGGCTGCGTGTAGGACCCTCAGGATATGATCTTGAATTAGTGACACTATATGTTCTAATTATAACCCATCAGAAATTGAACAGGCTATTTTTCTTCAAATATAACAACAACAAAAATCAATATATTGCATTACTGTATATTAAAAAAGCCATCAGTTGTGTAGTGTACTTCAGTAATAGTCTTGCATTCAAAAGGAATGTTATCCAGAAGCCAGTGCCAGCAGAATCAAACTGGCACTCAACATGGAGTTAAACTGCTGATATGTGATAAAAATGTACAGTGGCTTCTTTAGTCTTCTTCTTCTTTGATCCTTAGCTGCCGACTGTCAAAGTGGTCAGTGGCCATCACGCCTGGTGGCGTCTTGCAGGGCAGCAACAAACTGCTTCCACTTTGCTCGATCCACGGCCATTCTTTGTGCAGTGTCCCAGCTCTGGTTCATTCTTTGCATCTCGACCTTTGCAGTTCTCCGCCAAGTTGTTTTTGGTCAGCCTCTCTTTTGCTTTCCTTCAGGAGTCCATAGCATAGCTGTTCTTGTGATGGCATCAGGGTCTCTTTAGTAGCCTTCTATATTTAGCTTGAAATAAATTATATAGAAAAATGTTTTGACCAATGTTAATTTTCATAATTTTATGAGTTTACATAAAATTGTATATTTTATTTGAAAGCTGCACCCATTTACCATACTTTATGTACATATTTTTATCTCAGGCAGTTTTTTACATCAGCTGTGGCTCTGTCAATGTCTGACAAGAATGGGAGATATTTGTGAATGGGGGTAGTAACAGCACTTCATTAAGATCATTCACTGCTATAGAAATATCAATAAACTTTCAGTCAGTCTGGGAAAAGCCTTGACTTTGAAGGAATATTCTGTCATATGAAAGAAGCCAAGAAAAACAACATGAAACGTCTGAAACCTGATTCATAGTTTTTTTAAAATAAAGGGACAAATCAGTGAAATGGAAATGTGGAGAAGGGCTCACAAGTTACAATGGAGGCATTAACAAAATGAAAATGTTAGTTGAATATACATAAACTGAGAAAATTGTTCCTTTCCCAACTGTCACTCAAGTACCCTTGACCTTGATCCATCCGGGCAAGAAACAGGAAGGCAAGTTACAATTGACATTAAAATCTGCAAGTCAAAATAGAGAAAAAGTAAAACACACACAAATGAGCTGGAAAAGAATGTGGCCCAAAACAGCATGTGCTGTAGATGAAAACACCCACCTCTTTTTTATATATGAAGTTTTAGATAAGTAATTTTTATGTTTCTGTATGCAAATTTTTAGATGAAAGAATATTCACGTCTTAATAAACACATCTTTAGAGGAAGGAATGGTCTAGTCTCTGTTAGTTCATCTTTAGATGAAGGAATGATCTAGTCTCTGTCAGCTCATCTTTGAATGAAGAAATTTTCATACTTTGTAGACACACCAACAGATGAAGTAATTTTCACGTTTGTCTAAACTATATTTAGATGAAGGAATTTTTATGTCCATGTAAACACATCATTAGATGAATGACTGTTGATAACTGCTGGTGCAGACTGGGGTAAAGGTAGTCCCATAGCACATACTGCCATAGGGGAGTAAAGTGTTAGAGACCTCATTATACTTGGTCCCAGCATCAAGAGATAGGGGTGACCTGTTCCCTTCTTCACTGCCTTTTCCTCCGCTAACTTCAGAGAAGAGTACCCAAATACAGCTGGCACCTTTGCCATGCAAGACCACCACTGTAACCACTCTGTCAATTGGACAAAGTACTGTCTTCAATTCTAGCAATATTTTTCATTTCTTTAACAGCATTGAATATGAAAGATTGTCAGTAATTTCAGCCAGATCTTCCATCTTTGTATGTATATCATCAGTAATTTCAGCCAAACCTTCCATCTTTGTATGTATATCATCAGTAATTTCAGCCAAACCTTCCATCTTTGTATGTATGTCATCAGTAATTTCAGCCACACCTTCCATTTTTGTGATGGTATCTGCAGATGAAAGGCTGTCATCAGTATCAGCCAAATCTTCCATCTTTGTGATGGTATCTGCAGATGACAGACTGTCATCAGTATCAGCAAAATCTTCCATCTTTGTATGTGCTTCTGCTGTTGAAGGACAGTGCTCATTTTCAACCAAGTCTTTTGACCTTTCTTCCATGGCATCAGCCTGAGTAACTGACTGCATACTGCATGATTCCTGACTGCCAGAATTGCTATCTGTACTATACTCTATTGGTGGTCGTGTCTCCTTTAACAGTAGTGGTAAAGGACCGCTGCTAAACTTAGATTCAAAACTTGAAGGGTGTAACAAATGCAGCAATTCCTCCTTTCCTATGTTATCTAACTCACATAATGCTCTAGAAGATGTAATGCTGCTCGTTTCATTAGATTTATTAAATAGTATTTGTGAGTAGTTGGTCTTCAGCCGAGCACTGACCCTATCACCACCTAGCACAGGCAATCCTTCAGGTCTGCTGAATCTGGCCTTCTTATTGTTCTGTAACTCTGTAGCATTTTCTGCATTTTGAGAAGTCTGTTCAGTGTTAGCAGGTTGTTTTACATACAACTGCAACGTGCTGGAAGATCTTTTGTTGTTATGCATGGCACCATTTCTCCTCTCAAGAGGCTGGTTTTTACTGCCATAAATTTGATCATTATTTTCTGAGATGGTGCTCGGTTGAGGTAAATATCTGAAAATCAAAGAAAAAAGCTTAGACAATAATCTGCCACCAACGTTTAAATTACCAGGTTTTTTAAAATTTCAAAATAATTTCCCTTTGGTAATGCATATACAGGGTGATTAAATAGTCACTCCTTATTTTTTTAGATTTTTATATCTACTGGATATACATCAAACAAATATAAAGACAAGGAATGGTACCTGTCATTTGCTTCCAGAAACAAAAACAAACAAACAAACAAAATAAAATAAAAAATGGCATATAAATTGAAGTTACAATAGACAGCACAAATTGTTGCTTACTATGAGGCCATGTGGGGATCAGGCTGATACATAACTGATTTGATTAATGTAGTTTCTGATAGTCATCCAATGGCTGCAGTATTTGCCTGTATCTACATTCTCATGCTGGAGGTTGAGTCAGCTCTGCTTAGTTCAATGAAGATCCTATCCCTTACCCGAGCTGAGAAGCGCCATCTTGATTTCTTACCATGGAGAACAGACTCAATGAATACTATGGCATCATCATCCTCAGTACGACCATTTATACTTATTTACTTAGTCATTCCTCTTCTACACTGGTATGTAGAGGTTTGCCACAGAGAGCACCATACTAGCCTCCTGGTCTTGTTCTAATCTAGTCCTCAGTCCTTCATAGCTTGTCTAATGTTGTCCTCTGGGTCATCCTGGAGGTCTGGATCCCTGGCTCTTGGTTTCCCATATTTGCCGTGGTAGCCGATCTTCTCCTATTTTGCAGACATGGCCAAACCATCATAATTGGGACTGTTCTACTTGGGTCTGCAGGGACTGAATTTTGAGGCCATGATGTATCGTCTGGTTGCGGACCATGTCTCTTCTTATTTCTTCAACCACCTTCCTCAGATACCTCATTTCTGAGGTTTGGATCTGGCTTTTGTGGGTTGTAGTCATCGCCCATGACTTATTGATATAATAAGTCAAGACTGGAACATAGGTGGATCGGTAAACAGCCATCTTCGTCTCCTTGCCCATTTCTCTTTTGCTGAGGAATCCTTGATTTATGGGCTGAAAAAGTCTCCCAGCTTCTGCTCATCAGGTATCTCTCTTCTTTGATGCCTCCCTTCCAGTCTATGACAGCTCCGAGGTATTTAAGTGGTTGATCTGCTCCATGACCTGTTCTCCCAGCATAATCTAATGCATTTTTTCCTCTCATGTAATTACCATGGTTTTTGTTTTGGAGCTGCTAAAGACCATCCCTCTTTTCTCCAGCTCTTCTTTCCTGGCTTGCAGGTTGGATTGAACATGTGCCTCTGATTTAGCAATCAGGACAACATCTTCAGCAAATGACAGTTCTGAAGCACAGGCCTGTCTCATCTTCCACTACCCCACTGAATACTTTCTTGTCCTCTCCTTGCATGCTTTGATGACATTGCCCACGAGGAGTATGAAAAGATAAGGTGTCAGAATATCACCCTGTCTTATACCAGTGGTGGTCCTGAATTCTTCTGACTTATGGTTTGCTGTCCTCACATAATTTCTGCAAGATTTGTAGAAGCTCTGTATAGCATGAATCAGAGGTGCTGGAATGTTCTTCCTTGCTAAACAGTCCCAAAGTTTGCTCCAGGGGACCCTGTCAAATGCCTTCTCCAGATCTAAGAAACAAAGATGCATCTCACCTTTATATTCAAGGGCCTTTTCACTCAGCTGTCTGAGTGTGAAGATAAGGTTCTGAGTACTTCGGTTTAATCGGAAGCCCCACTGGACCCCATTCATTTGTGGATCAGCTAGGCGTTTGAGTCTCTACTCCAGGAATGTAGAGTAAATTTTACCAGGGACACTGAGAAAATATATGCCTCTAAGATTTCCACATAGTTGGTTGTCACCCTCTTTTAATATGTTTGTTATGATGTTAATATGTATTATATATATATATACCTTTAGTATGGTCTTGTGGTGCCAGGCTGCTTGTAGGACCTTCAGGAATAATAGGTTGCCTGCTGCTCCCAAATATTTAACCATTTCTGGTGTTATACCATCATGCCCTGCTGCTTTGCCCATCTTGATTTTCTCCAGTGTTGTCTTCAGTTCTTCCATTTTGATGCCATCTTCGTCACCATTGGTTTCCTCTTCTGTGATAGTGCTTATTATTTCTGAGCCTTGACCTTGCTCATCATCAAGGTGCTCTAAGAAAATTATTTTTATCTTTCCATTACTTCCTTTGGGGCAAGAAGTAATTTGTCTTGTTTGTGTTTGATAAATTTAAGAGGGCACTGTTCTTCCTTCCTCATGTTCTGTAGGGTCTTGTAGAACATTTCTGGTTTTCTTGGGCATATTTTTCTAGCTTTTCTCCAAATTCTTCCCAGAATTTCTGTTTTGCTGCTAGCATCTTGTTTTTGGCTTCTGTTCTGAGTAGGACATATTCTCTATATTTCTTTGTTTTTTCCTGCTGTGTTTTTAGCTGCTAAAGTATTGTTTCCATGCCCTTTTTTTTTTCGTTCCCTTCACCACGTGCTTCTGTCGCAGCTGTTTTTATGTCCTTAAATTTAAGCCAGAGGGTTTCCAGGTCATCTGATCATTCTTGTAGGTTTCTCACGTCTGTCACAATAAGCCCTTGATACCTGGTCTTAACTTCTGGCTCTTTTAGCTTGTAGGTCTTAATGCTTATCTCTCTTGCTTGATTATTTAGTTTCTTGCATGATGGTTGGCAATACCTAGGTTGAGCAACTCTTTCAGTAGTTCTGTTAATTGTCAGCAGGTAGTGATCACTTCCAATCTCTGGTCCTCTCCAAACTCTAGCATCCCAGACATACTTGAATGAGCTCTTCCTAACAATGGCATAGTCGATCACCGAATTCTCATTCTTCGTTGGTTTATATCTGGTGTATGTATATATGCACTTGTGAGGGAACTTTGTGTTCATAACAATGTCGCGCCGTTATCCTGAACTGGACATTAATTGTCATAGCCCAGTTGGATAAGAAAGTTGTAAATTAAGAAATGTAAGAAAGATATATAAGATCTCATAAGTGGCTCGTTAAATGTTAGATTCCTATACAAGTGAGGGGTGAATAGTGACGCAATCTTGAACTTCATCTTGCGTAAGAAAGCTTCCCCACTCTGCAATTACTGGTTGCTCCGAGAAGGCATACACATGCTGGCCGATACAATGAAATTTTGACACTAGGGTGTTTTCCATCCTGCCATCAATGGTACCTATACCTTGTAGCGGTATGGCAGCTTGCGTACCCTGACAATCCCCAGAGCTATGCCAGTGGGAGTTTTACTCCTGGTAGGTTCAACACCAAGCTGGACTGGTCTGTGTGGGTAGGGGTCAGACAAAAGCTGGTACCCTGGTCCTCCAGGTTGGGGGTTTTAGCATAGGGCTGACACCCCTGTCTATGTAAAAAAAAACAATGAAGTTACGGAAACAACAATAAATGAACAAACTTTGCTGCGGGATGGACATTCGGAGTCTGTGGCTCGTATGACTGTCAGTGGTGAAAGCCAAAAGGAAGCCACTGACATGAAAACGGATGTCCTGACCGCAAAACAGGATACAAGAATAGGATTTTGGAATGTCAGGACAATGAACGAGACAGGTAAACTAAGACAGGTCACGGCAGAAATGAGAAACTATAGGTTACACATTCTAGGGATAAGCGAGAGCAGATGGACAGGGGCAGGAAAAGTTAAAACAGCAACAGGAGAAACAGTACTTTACTCTGGAAGAGAGGATGGACAGCACAATGAAGGCGTAGCCATTATTCTACAGAAAGGAATAGAAAGGACATTACTGGAATGGAAACCCATCAACAACAGACTGATAAGATTAAGATTGAGAGGGAGATTCACCAACACTACAATAATACAATGCTACGCTCCAACAAATGATAGCGATGAGGAGGTCAAGGATGAATTCTATCAACAACTGCAGAAAGAAATGGAAGACACACCTAGATATGATCTTGTTATAGTAATGGGAGACCTCAATGCGAAAGATGGTACACACAATACATATAATGAAAGAACAATGGGGAAATGCGGCAGCGGAACAGCAAACGAAAACGGGGATAAACTAATAAGTTTCTGTAGCATTAACAACCTGGTCATTGGAGGAACACTTTTCCCACATCAAGAAATTCACAAATTAACATGGGAATCACCAAATGGTTGGGACAGAAACCAGATAGACCACATCATGGTTATTGGTAGATGGAGACATGCATTACAAGATGTGAAGGTAAGAAGAGGTGCAGATGTGGGAAGTGATCACCATTTAGTAGTAGCAAAACTGAAAGTGAAACTAAGAAGGGCTGGACCAACTGTAACTACACAGAAAAGGTTTGACATCAGCAAATTGAAGGACTCCCTTACCAGAAAAGCTTTTGCTGCCGACATAAAGAAACGATATCAATTTGCCAAAAGTCAGGAAAAGACATTGACTGATGATATAGACCAGAATTTCACCACCATTTCAACAATATACAAGGAAAGCAGCAAATCATGCTTGGGATTCCAGGAAAGGAAGAAGCAAGACTGGATAACACCAGAAACATTAAACACCATAACGATGAGAAAGGAAATGAAAAGAAAGAAAATAGAAGCGAAGTCCCCCAGGTTAAAGCAACTATATAGCGAACAGTACAGTCAGCTGGACAAGGAAGTTAAACGCCAAACCCGAGCCAACAAAAGGAATTTCCTAGACGATCTTGCAAGACAGGCAGAGGAGGCAGCACTGAGAAATGAACAAAGCACAGTATACAAAATAACTAAATTCATCAGCGGAAAACGAGGTGCAAACAATATTACATTAGTAAGAGATAAGCAAGGTAATCTCATCACGACAGCAGAGGGACAGGAAACAAGATGGGCAGAGCACTTCAGAGAAACTCTGAACAAGGAACCACCAGAGACACAACTGAATGTTCCTGAAGCTGAAAACGATCTAGATGTAAATACAGACATTCCACGAAAAGAAGAAATCATCACAGCAATCAAAGGGTTAAAGAATGGCAAAGCTCCGGGCCATGATAACTTAAATGCAGAGCTATTTAAGACAGACCCTGAGCTAGCAGCAGAACTATTAGAACCACTATTTGCACAAGTCTGGAAAACGGGGACAACACCATCAGAGTGGAACAAAGGAATAATTGTCAAATTGCCCAAGAAGGGAGATCTTGCAGACTGCAATAATTGGACAGGAATCACTCTTCTCTCAGTTCCCAGCAAAATACTAGGCAGGATAATTATACAGAGAATTTCAAAGGCAGTAGACCACAAACTGAGAAAAGAACAAGCAGGATTTAGAAAGAACAGAAGATGTGTAGATCATATATTCACTCTCATGAACATTATAGAGCAGTGCTCAGAATGGCAAAGACAGCTGTACATTAATTTCGTTGATTTTGAAAAGGCTTTTGACAGCATACATAGGGACAGTTTATGGAAAATACTGAGGGCTTATGGAATTCCAAGCTGCATAGTGTCAATCATAAAAAGCCTCTATGCCAACTCTACGTGTAGTGTTGGGCAGAGCAACCTAACCTTTGAGGTGAAGACAGGAGTACGACAGGGATGCCCCTTATCAACCACTCTATTTTTAACAGTCATAGACTGGGTGATGCGCCAGACAACAGAGGGCAGTTCAAGAGGAATAAGATGGACAACATTTTCTACATTGGAAGATCTGGAATATGCAGATGACATTGCACTACTAGCACATTCACATCAACACATCCAGGAAAAAATGGATAGACTTAAGTTTAGTCAGCAGGTGGGCTTGAACATCAATTTAAAGAAGTCTGAGGTCATGACGCTCAATGTGAGCAACCCTGAGCCCATATCAGTAAGGAATCAGCAACTGGTACAGACAGACACTTTCACATAACTAGGATGCATAGTAACACCAGACGGCGGGGCAGGCAAAGACATCAACATCAGAATGAATAAGGCAAGAACAGCCTTCTTTAGCCTAAACAACATCTGGAAGTCCTCTCAATACAGCACAAGCACAAAATTAAGATTATATCAGAGCTGTGTGCTTTCTGTGCTTCTCTATGGTGTGGAATGCTGGAGAGTTACAGAGAAGGAAATGTCGAAATTGTCCTCTTTTCACACAACATGCCTAAGAAAAATTCACCGAATCTTTTGGCCGAATACCATCACTAACCAAGATCTGCTTACTTGTAGCAAGCAAGAAGACATGCACACCATCATAGCTGGCAGACGCTGGAGCTGGGTTGGCCATGTCCTCAGAAGAGACCCCGATGCCATCACAAGAACAGCTATGCTTTGGACCCCTGAAGGAAAATGAAAGAGAGGCTGACCAAAAACAACCTAACGGAGGACTGTGGAGGCTGAGATGCAAAGAATGAACCAGAGTTGGGGCACTGTACGAAGGATGGCCACCGACCGAGCAAAGTGGAATCAATTTGTTGTTGCCCTACAAGATGCCACTAGGCGTGATGGCCACTGACTGCTTTGACGGTCGGCGGCTAAGGATCAAAGAAGAAGAAGAAGAAGTGTTTTCCATCAGGTCCATCAAATAGGATGCAATAAAGCAATGGATCTCTAGACTTTAAGACGCCTTTTACTCTTAATAAAGGTATATCCTCTGGCCATGTGTTATAACCTGGGGTTGATGCGTTTGCGATATTTGCTCAGTAGCCATTAGTAAGCGCCGTAATGTCTGAGAAAGAGAAACGCTGACTACAGCGCCAAAAATACCGTAGTGTAACGTGAAAATTACTGAGAATAAAGAAGAGAGAGAGAGAGAGGGGAAAGGAAGGGAGACAAAGATGGAGAGCTGAATAGACCTTGTTACGACAAACGACAAGGTTTTGCTCAGTGCAGAATCTAAGGAGTCACTTTCTATTGTCATTTAGTAACATTCTTCCAACAACTCCACCCCATCTAGCATGGTCATTACCAACTCTGGCACTGAAATCTCTGAGGAGAATTATTTCATCCAAGCAGTCATCTACTGTCCTTTGAAGCACCTTGAAGAATTCTTCTTTGACGCCTGCTCACTCATCTTCATTTGGCCCATACATAATAACATGGTCGATTATGGTTTCTCCTTCTTTTAGACTGAGCACCATAATGCGCTCCGAGACAAAGTTCCACTTTTTTATGTTACCTGTTTGGTTTGTATCTACAATACAACCCACATCCCCTTTAGCTCTTCTGGTTGTGGGGACTACACTATAGAGCAGCATGTTGCCATCAAGATCCATAACTCCTTGTCCCTTTTTTTTTTTAGGTTTCCATCAGAGCTAGGATTTATAATTTTTTCTTCTTTTTGTTTAAATGTTTGCTACTTTCCTTTGTGTAAAACACTCCTTTCAACCATTTACCATATACATGGAACTGTTGGTTATATCAAGACATTTTTTTTCATTTAGTGTTGTTATTTTTTTAAAAATATTTCTGTTTCTTCTATGTCTGTATTGTATTATCCTTCACTATGGGGTTTTTACTTTTTGGTTAAGAGTTTAATATTTTGTGTTGTTCAGAAGCATACTTGTATCTATACTGGCATGATTTTAATATTGATTTGGGGTCTATGTATTTTTTCTACTAGATTGTGTTATTCCTTTCTGGTGACATAGCTTTGTTACTACTGTTAGCATTGTAAGACAACTATGAGTTTGCTCTCAGGGTATGTGTATATTTTGGTCATTCCTCCTGTTAACTTTTAGATTGTTGTTTTTGTGATATATTCGTTAACTAGTTTTTGTACTTCTTGTGGGGCCTTGGTACCCATTAAATTTTCTATTTTGCACTTTGTACAGTATTCCTTTATATTTGGTCTGTGTTGGTCGTATCTCTTGCATTTTAGCAAGAAGTGTTTAATGATATTAGTTTCATAACATTCTTCACAGATTGGATCCTCGATTCTAAAGTAGCCCATTCCTAATCTGAGCCGGAGAAGTTTTTTTTATTTACTGGTATTTTTAGTTCGTCTTGTAATTGACATTTTTTATTTGGTTTCTTTAAAAGCTGGTAAGCATGTCTTCCTTTTGTGCTCTGGTCCCAAGCAGAATTTCTAATTTTGTTTTCCTCATCTCTTCCACCAGCTCCTTCACCATAAATTGTAGTTCTAATTCACGTCAGTTTGTTGCCTTTAAGTTCAGTCCAGTTTTCTCTCACAACCATTTATCAGCTGATTAATTTCCAGTTTTGCTTTTCCATTAAACCAATCTCTACACTCCCTGACAAGGGTAATGATGACTTGCTGGTAATTCATTCAGTTCTCTCTCATTTTACTACACTCTTTCCCTTTGAAAATTTTTTCAACTGTGATAAAATACCCAAAAATTGTCTCTGCCTGTGCCATCCATGACATCACCCTTTTAATTCTGGCTCATTTGATGTCAGCAATTTTCCCATGCAGGGAATTTCTTCTGTCTGTAATTACATGCATATAGTCTTTTGCCTGGGCTATAGCATATTTGGCTTTTATCAGCTAAAGTCCAAGAATGTATCTCATCATTCTAACAAGGGTATCTCTCATTCAGCCATAGACTACATGCATTCTAATCATACACATTGTGACCTTGATAATATGAGTAGTTCCAGCCCATAACTGATTACTGATATGACCAGCTGATAATACAGTATAAACAGTAGTATCTGCTCCAAGTGTGCAGCGGCCATTGTTTTTTAGAGCTGCCGGACTGCATTTGCACTTTTGTACAGTTTGTTCAACATGGTACTTTTACGACCACATTCAAAAGGTACACAGGGATATTTCAGTTTGTCCTGCCTTTGTATGTTCTGTCCATTGATAGTAACATTAGGGAAGTCTGCTTTCACTGGAGTTGTTCAAGGAGCATCAGACAGGTCTCGGTGGGATTGACCTTTGAGCCAGTTGTCTCACACAATTTAGAAACCACTTGCAGTGTCTCATTTATAATTTTGGAATTTCCTGCCTGTCTGTCTGAGCAAGATCTATAAATGACTATCTGATCTGCAAAAGTTAACATTCGTCTCGGCCATGTTGGTTGAATGGTGGCTACTTTTGCTCTGCAGATATTAAATGGCACTAGTGATGGTGGAGAACCCTGGGGTTATCCTGTGCATTGGTTCTGACATCCAAGTTCCCAAGTGAAATTCAATGGATAGCTCCATTAAGGCAGTCATTATCCATGTGGTCAGCCATGATTTTACCACACATTTCATTAAAAAAGGATATCAAGGTTGCAAATTTCACACCATTGTATGCATTCTTTCCAAATCAATAGCCACAGCAACTGTTTCTTGCTTAACCTGAAATCCTTCATAAACATCATTTGCAAATGTACCATCGTTACCCCAGGTGACCTTCATTGACCTGTAACTACCCAGGGTATAGGGAGAAAGGGTGCATTTTGTTGATGGACCAATTTGTGTCTCGCAATTATTTAATGGTAATTTGCAATGACAGAACAAAAACAAAAAGTTTGTCTGACTCACCGCTCAAAATCTTGTGGACCAATTTCATCAATAACGTAAGGGACAGACTTCCACTTCTTGTAGTTCATAAGTGACATATGGTCTCGTTTCTCAAACCCAAATCTTGTTATTCCCAGAACTACGAAAGGAACATTTGAGAAAATCATCAGGCTGCCAAGTCTGCCATTGCAGTATTTGCCTCCCTCAAGTTTGCCCATACATTTCACTGGACCAATCAATCTGATGTCGTCAAAAGTTTTGATGTCTGCCTCAGGTTGTGTCTTTGTCTGATAAAAGATGTTCCTAGTGAAAAATAAAAATGTGAATTTATAAAAAAAAAGATAAAGTGATGAATGAGAACTGTGCAGCAGATACATGCAACTATATCTTTTTGTTGTCTTTATTTCAAGAAAAATGCAAAGAAAATTTAACTTGGTTAATACTGATTTTAGATGTTTACATTTTATTTTTTTTAGCCCTGAAAATCCCCCCACTGGACCTCAGCAATGGGAATAACAGCATAATAATATTAATTTTTTTAGTTTTTATGTTTATGAAAATTAAGTGGTTTGGACATCTCATAAGAAAGGAGCCCAAAAAATTACTACTACATGCCTACAACAGTAGAAAATCTGGTTTCAGGGCATGGGGAACACCAAGAGGCAAATAGATGGTCAACATGACAGACTATCTTACAAGAACATGGGCTCACAGCAGTCAACATGATAGACTATCTTACATGGGCTCACAGCAGTCAACATGACAGACTATCTTACAAGAACATGGGCTCACAGCAGCCAACATGACAGACTATCTTACAAGAACATGGGCTCACAGCAGCCAACATGAGAGACTATCTTACAAGAACATGGGCTCACAGCAGCCAACATGACACACTTGGCTCAAGAACGCTATCTTCAGCACCCCACTATGCTTCACGACGACAGTGGAAGGAAAAAGTAAGTAAAGTATAATTTAAGAGACTTCAGATTCTCTGCTATAAAATGATACAGGTTATATTCGCCAACAGTGGTCTTAGAAACATTTTATATGCATTTGAGACCACTGACACATTCAAAAATATCAGTAAACTGACCATCAAACCCAATTGGGTCTGCCTTTGTTATCTCTAGTACATTGCCTTTAAATGACATTACTTGTAACTACATGTTTCTATTTTAACATTGTCTGCACTGTCACAGCTATCTTTAAATGATGCTTTTTTTGTGGTCACAGTATCTCAAACTTCTGACTTCTTCAAGTACCATGCCTGGTGGTATAGGAGATCATGTCTCTCCACAACTTCCTGTCTCCAGTAGTATTTATCGATTTTGTTGTTGACTTCTTTCCATGCCATGATGTCAAACTGTCCAGTATTTTCCCTGTTTGTCATCCGTTATCTCTTTTTCTTTTGATCTTTCCTCTTGTCACACTATATTCCAATTTTCTTCTCATCATAACACCCTGAAGAAAGTGGACTGTTTCCTTCTAATGTGAGTCATAAGCTTCCTGTTTGAACTGGCTTCTGACAGGATATCCTCATTTCTATTTTTAGCTGTCCATGTTATTCTTAGCATTCTTCTGTAAAACCACATCTACTTGGCCTCCAGAGTTTTTCCTGCTTGTTTACTAATTGTCCATGAAAAGTGCTGACATGTTGTCAATGTGTAATATGTATAGGTTTGTTACACTACAATAGAGGAATCATCAAGGCTAAGATTGCTGGAATTTGGTATCAAACATACAACCAGCAGGGATGAACGTTTGAGAGGATGCATCCAGCCTGTATACAACCAGCGCGCAACAGGAACAATTAGCATTCATACCCTTCAACATTTGCTGAGGGAGACTAAGCACCTATGGGTTTGCTCAGAGTGCAATGACGTCGATTCTGATCAACAATAACAACAGGTTTGTAACAATCTTGTAGGCCTGTAGGATACTTGAAGGTCTGCTTAGGTCACCTGTCTCTGGTGCTGCGCCCCCCCCCCCTTGCAATGAGGACAACACCCTGTAGGTGAGTGCTGTCCTCCTGTGTCCCTAATACATTGCAACGTGCAAAGGTGGCTACAGCACTAGAGATGAATACCAGATTTATGACAACATCAGTATCTCTTAGTTTAGTTGCTAGTCTTGTTGGGCATCCATTATTCAAGATGGTACGGTTCATGTTCAGTAAACACTGGCCCAAGGCCATGCAGTCTATTGTCCTTGATGTTTTCTCACTTCTTAGACCCAGAAAGTGCCAGCAATAAAACACTTTTTCATAGGTCCCTTTGACTATTCCATTACAAAGTCCCAATTACCCTCTTCCAGAATAAAAAAATTTTTGTTTAGGTGTTTACTACTATTCTCTGTAACACGCACCTTTCAACCATCTACCATGGAGCTGTTGGTTATATCAGGATGTGTTTCATTTATTGTAACATTTTCTTGCTTGTATTAATTTTATGCTTTATACTATATTTCTCTAGTCTGTATTTTTACTTTTTAGTTATAGTTGATATTGTTTTATTGGTCAGAAAAATGACATTGTCTATACTGGAAATGATGTAATGTTGATTGGAGGTTTATTTATAGTCAATCCGTATTTATCTAGTGGGAATCTACTACCACTGTAGACTGCTGGCTCACATCCTTATTTATTTCTTTTTCTTTTTTTATACGTTAGCTTTTGTTTTTGTAATATAGTGTTTTATTAACTTTTGTATTTCTGGTGGGGGTCTTAACGCCTATGTGATGTTCTACACTCATTTCTACCTTGTTGCTTATTGCAGTTTGTCTTAATGTTTTGCCTGTGTTGGTCATATTTTTAGCAGTCCTTCAGAAAGTGTCTAATTGTATTTGGTTCTTGACACTTTTCCCATGTGGGTTCCACTAACACGAAATATCCAGTTCCAAGCTTAAGCCGTAGCACTTTTTTTTATTAATTAGTATTTTTAGTTCATCTTGTATTTGATATTTTTTTGCTTGGTTTTTTCAGGACTTTATATGAGTGTCTTCCTTTTTTGCTTTGGTCCCATGGTCCATTCTTTAGTTATTGCTTGTGCAATTAAGCTCTTAATTTCAAATTTCCCTAGGCCTACTTCAATTTTCTTATAACTAGTTCTTCCCCTTTTAGCTTCTTTGTCCACAAGCTTGTTTCCTGCTATCCCAACATGTGCTGGTATTCATGTTAACATGACACTGCATCCGGCGGTTTGCATAAATGTACTGACCTGTAGTTTTCCTCTATAATATCTGGCCTGCTGCATTCATTTCTGTTTCTGATTGCTAGTACTGTTGAAAGAGAATCTGTGAGAATGGTTACTTTTTTTGGTAGGTTTTCTGCAACTATTTCTAAAGCTTTTAAGATTGCCATTAATTCTGCTGTAAAGATGTCATCAGTCACCTTCGTACCCATAGAGTAATCTAACATATACCTAATAATTGGATGAACAGAGTGGTCTTCATCACCCGTGATGGACGAACAACATAGTCTAGTGGAAAGTGGCCTATGTGTTGGTTACCGCTATCAAAAGTTTTGTGCGCTGGGTAGGTTGGATCTTTTACTACTTTTGCCCCTGGTTTTGGACTGTGTCTAATTATTTTCTTACTGCTAGGAGCGGCTGATGCATAGACAACAATGGCATGGTCAAGTTTGCCCCTAATAAATGATTTATAGAAGGTAATCATTGTCTTATTGCAGGCTCCTCAACCACTTCCTTTTATATATTTTAGCATTTTAATAAGTCCCCTACTGTTGTCTACTAATAAGTCTATGTGTTTGTTCCAGTTTAGTTGCTGGTCTGGTATCATACCCAGAAATCTAGTGGATTTTGCTGTGCATACTTTTTGCTCATTAATGTTAATATCAATTATATTATTTTTTATTACACTCCTCTACTAAAGATCAATCCTACTGTTTTTTTTAAAAAAACATTTAGGTCAACGTCAAATCCCTACTCTTGCATCCAGTTAGATATTTTATTTATTTGTTTTTGGATTGTTTTATAAAGGAAAGAAAGATTTCTTCCTGTTCTCATATTGCTGCATCATCTGCAAACTGAAATAAGTCCCTCTGCCAGAAGGTAGGCTGTATGGGCTTATATACTATAGACTGTCCAGTCCTGACCACCTTTAGTCACTTCAATCCCCTGCAATTTCACACCCTCACTGATTGTGGGCATTTGTATCCAACCATTTATGAGGGAGCTCATTCTTCACTTATATAGCTTGCCCTCATGTGTCAGGCACCCACCATTTTTTTAGCATTTCAGCCTGGGCAACTGATGATGACCTGCTCTTTTAAGTTTGTCTCCTGGATCATGATGATATCAAAATTATGCACGAGTTATTGTATAATCATTGCCTGCTGATTGGTGTTCTTGTGACTTACACACAGCATTGATTTCAGCAATATGTCTTTCACGATTTTTGCAATATGTGTTGGAAATCTACCATATGTGCAATCAGGATCTTCCAGACTATTCTTTGTGAAGAATGTTTTCTCAATATCAGAAAAGTTCTTGTACAAAATAACCAATATTATTTCACACACTTAGGAGCCGCGCTAGCGTAGTGGTTACAACACTGCTCTGGCGACCGGGTGATTCAGGATCAAACCCGGGCGACGGCATTTGAGGATTTTTCGTCGACCGGGAATTGGACTGGATTAACTCGAGACCTGGCGAGTACATTTGAAGGAGTGTTGTCGACCAGGGATTGGCGGCTCCTGAGCCGACCCAGCTGCAATGGGTACCTCCGAAATCGGAGAGTATTTGCCTGAATGGCGAGGGACACCTGTCTCTGTACAAGTAAAAAGGGATACTCACGTAAAATCAATGTCAGGTTAGACATAGTAATAACCTGAGATTTCGCCTCGAGTATTAGCGGGCGTACGCACAAAAAAAAAAAAAAAATTTTACACAGTTTATTTTTTAATCATATTTGCTCAGCGTCAAAGATTGAGTGTCAAGTAAGAAAGCAAAGCTTATGTTCTGTAATATCAAATGAACAAAACATACTGTACACAAATTTTAGCAAATGTATCCAAAAGTGTCCAATTAATAAAACTTAAATGTATTTGGTGTTGATCGAATTAACGAAACAACAAAATGCTGCTTTAGTATTCACTTTACAAAACATAACCACATGTTAATATAAAAAAATGGCTTTTGCTTTAAAAAAGAACATGAAGCAATAAATGGCACGTACCAGTTTATCACAACGTGGTGTGTCTGACATACTGTCCTAATGTCATTACTGTCAATAGTAACATTGCCACAAAGCTGACAAACCTAAAATACAAATGACAACATCATCACATCAATGTAATAATTATAATGTTAAAGACAATATTATTACATCCATTCTTCTTCTTCTTCTTTGATCCTTAGCCGCCAACCGTCAAAGCAGTCAGTGGCCATTACGCCTGGTGGCATCTTGTAGGTCAACAACAAATTGATTCCACTTTGCTCGGTCGGCGGCCATCCTTCGTACAGTGCCCCAACTCTGGTTCATTCTTTGCATCTCAGCCTCCACAGTCCTCCACCAAGTTGTTCCATGACAACCCTAAAATATTAATGACACCATCATCACATCACTGACACGTCTAAAATGTTAATGACAACATTATTACATCACTAAAAAAAACTTTAATATTAATAACAACATAATTACATCACTGGAAAAAAAAAACTTTAATGTTAATGACAACATTATTACATCACTGAAAAAACTATAATGTTAATGTCAACATTATTACATCACTGACACATCTAAAATATTAATGACAACATAATTACATCACTGACACATCTAAAATATTAATGACATTTTTACATCACTGAAAAAACTATAATGTTAATGCCAACATTATTACATCACTGAAAAAAACTATAATGTTTAAGACAGCATTATTGCATCACTGAAAAAACTATAATGTTAAAGACAACATTATCACATTACCGACACATCTAAAATATTAATGACAACATCATCACATCACTGACACATCTAATATATTAATGACATCATTACATCCATGACAACCCTAGAATAACATCATCAGATGATGTTTGTAATGAAAGTGAGATGAGAAATCATTAGAGCTGCCAAATGCCTTGAAACTGTTTGACTGCCTCACCACAACCATGTTGCCTTCATAAGGAGCATAGAAATGACCATTACAGTTATGTCCCCTACAGGAAATCTGCACCAAGAACTTCAGTGTGCTCTTGCAAGGGTGGTTGCTAAAGCTATTTGTTTTGTATGATGCTGCCAATCTCATACAGTTTTAATATTCATTTGACAATAAAAAATTTCCTTCAGTCTACTTCTTTTTCCTTCTTTCAACTCCTCAAGGAACATAGGCTTTCAACAAACGTATGCCAAGTCTTCACTGTCCTTCATTAGAGACATCTTTAATGTGGAGGCTGTCAATCATGTCTCTAGAATTGTGATATTTCCACTCTGTTGATGCTCCCACTCCACTCTTTTGCACTATTTTTCTTTCTTTTCTTTCTCTTTGTAAGATTAGAAAGACGTTTAGGACAGAATCTCACAAAATTGGTACTATGGTTGTATTTTAGATCTTGAGACAATGCTATCCCGGGAATGTCTTTCTAAGATAGTTGTGATGGTGAAAACATTATAAAAATTTGGAAATTTAGTGAAAAGTTAAGTGTGTTGGATAACAGGATGCTTGTCACAGAACAGTTTCATGTGAGTGAATGATGGAGTGAGTGTAAGTAATGGTCCCTGAGGTTGTCAACACTTGTTTAAGTTTAACACAGGGATTGAGTTCATGTCTGACTTCATGTCAGCATTTTGTGACTTGTGCGTGGGCATGGAAAAAGCGTGTTTGGTGAACACAAGTCTGGGTGACTGAGAGAGTAATCGAATGTGACTAGGGATAGTGTGTCGAGCTTGTGATGATATTTATGGGTGTCCTTTTACATTTTTTTCTTTCTCTCCTACATTATCCATTTATTTCTTCATTTTTCGCACATGAATTCGTGCCATTGACACTCCCTAAATTTCTATACCCTTTCTCACTCTGCAATAGTGTTATTTCATGAGTAATTGACTATCTTGAGGATTAATTGTTAAGTGGTCGCACCAGCCTGAATGCAGATGGTAAACGTGAAAGTACTGGTTGACTTTGACGTAACTCATTTCTGACCCAAACAGAGCAGGCAAGTAACCACCTGTGTTTCGTGGTTGGTCATTGATGACACCTTGGCAGGAGGGGACAAAGGAAGCCATATTGTCTGTCTGAGGGAGCTGGCTGTGGTCTGCGTACATCAGGGATTATGTCTGGCAGAAGATTTGAGTACACGTGATAATCACTTTATCATTTTTGTCCAGACATTATCAGCGTCTTTATTACCAGTAAAACATGTCTGAAGAGACATTATGAGCAAGGTAATCATTAGGGATGAGATCACAGATGTGTTGGCAAGTCTGAATAATAGCAACAGAAGTAATCATGCCATATTTGAAAGATAGGTCATGGGTTTAAATTTTAAAGTGATAATTTTAAACACGCGGGGAAGATTTGAAATTAACACCCTGACACCCTAGTTCTAAGAGCAGGATTGGTTCAATTGAGAGCAGGAAAATAACAATAGCTCTGATTGGCAAGTTTGTCAGAAACACCATGTAGAAGCTTGGAGGAAGAAATGAGAATATAACCTAGCAAATTCGGAGACTAATTCAGACTGCATTACAACGTCAAAAGAGCAAAGCCAGAAGCCAGAGAAGAATCGAACATAATTCCAAATTAAATAAGATAGGACTGAAGTATTTAGGCATCTTTGAAACTTAAAATAAAACTCGCATTTTTAAATACCAAGACTGTAAACCTAGGAATCAAAGCACCCATCATAAGAGGGATTCTAAATTTACCCCAGACAAGTGTTCGAAGCATCTAATATAAGTTGCTGTGTCCATTCATCTGTACCAGGAGATTGTAGATCCCAAGTTGGGTTGGTGGCATGAGAACAGTTGGCAGTAAGAGTTTCTACGCCATTAGTTTGCAATTCAAGAGCTGGGATTTGACACTAACCACCTACATTGGACGATTTATGTAGAGAAGTTCCCTCATCACAAAAGACTTGATGAAATACATGTGGCAGTACTCAATCATTTGAAGAGCTAAGTGCTTATTAAAAGGCAAATGCAATGGACTTTTATAATTCCCCTATCAAGTCTCTATGAAGACACTTTTATCTAAATTTCACCCATCATTCGTATTTATTTAAAACTGTTAAAGAATAATTGATTATTAAATTTGTTACATGTTATTTTACAAATTCACAGTTGATTCAGTTATTATAGTTATGAGAGCATACTGATGTATCAGACTCTTTAATATATATATTTACATCTATAGAGCCAATAAATAATAATAAGGAATGTTGCTGAATTAACTCAGCTGGGGGCTTGAACGAGATATTTATTGCATAACCCATCTTCACAAAAGGCGGCAAGTCAGATACTAAAGTTAACATTGCTCCGCCTCACGCTGCATTGACTTCTGAAATGTGTTGTGAAAACTCCCTCGAGGTAGAAGCATCATTATCCTTCTATCTTCAATTGTGCCAAAAGTAATCTTGTGCGAAAGTAGACACTTTTGAAGACCCACATCAGACACTCTTGAGTTTTGGCCACTGGTGGACCGCTACTGCAGGGCAGAGGGAGGCAACCTGTGACAGAGCTGTATGCTTGTATTTTATGACAGTGGGAAACCCCAGTTGTGATGGATATAGTGATTGTGGTATAGGTCTTACCTATTGTTGTATAGTCTTACCTATTGTTGTATAGGCGATGTCTTCCCACTTAGGAGTGTTCCTGGAGGAACTTTGGTAGTGTTCGTGGAGAACATGTTAAGGCGATGAGTTGGTCCCACCTTGGAGCTACTGTGAAGTAAGGCGTTGTGCATTGCCCGCCTTGTAGCTATGTTGGAGTAAATACAGGCGTTGTCTGGTTCCTGCCTGAGAACGATTCTTAGAGAATCTATATAGCAATGTTTCATGCCACCAATCAATTGTAATAAGTGATTCACACCTGGATGGTGTATTACAGGTGCGAGGAGTGTATGCCGCACATAGGAATAGTTTGTGTACTGTCTTTGCACATCAGTGAAGTCAGTCCGTGAATATTGTAGTTAGAGTTATTTCCTAATAAGCTCAAGATGTACAATTCTGAGAGAAAAAAAAACTGGTTTAACAGTCCAGACCACATCAAATGTTTCTGAATGAATTGTGTTTTTAAATGCACATTAAATACATCTTCTTCTTCTTTGTACACTCTCAGATGTCTGCTTGAATATGTTCAAAGAAAGCAGTAGTCAGCTTGAGGCTATTTGCATCTCCATAGAGTTTTTCCAGGAATGATGCTGGTGATGGTAATATGTGCTTTGTTTGTTGCTCATAAGTTGGGCATTTCTGAAGAAGTTCAGCAGTCATTTTATCAGTGCCACAGTTACACTCATCGGTAGTTCCTATCTTTAGCTTGTTGAGTAGATGGTATCTCAATCTGTTGTGGCCCGTGCAGAGTCTGAAGATTACCACCTGATCTCTTCTGCTGAGCTGGTAATATGCATCATTAAATGTATCTAAAATTAGCTCTAACAATTTAACCTGTACCATTTGACAGCTGACAATTTAAAGTTTCATAAAACATGAACATTTAAAATCAATAGTTTTTAGCCACCAAATTAAAGATTATTTTTTATTAGATTTTGTTGTTGTTAATCAGACAGGATAACAAGTGATGAGTTTAGCCAGAACTCATTACACATTTTTATAACCCTGGTTATTAACTCAGGGAAAAGACCAGAGATACAGCAAAACCCAGGAGAAGGTGAATTGAGAAGATGAAAGTCATCTTTAAGAAATACAAGACAATACACAAGGTCATAAAATGGTTTGGAAACTGATAACCAACCTGCAAGTGATGACATAATACAAGACAATACACCAGATCACATTTCATAAAATGGTTTGGAAACTGATAATCAACCTGCGTGTGATGACATAACCAACCTGCATGTGATGATATAATACAAGACAATACACCAGGTCACATTACATAAAATGGTTTGGAAACCGATAATCAACCTACATGTGATGACATGACCAACCTACATATGATGACATAACCAACCTGCATGTGATGACATAACATCCTCATCAACAATACCCTTCAGTCCGTCTCTACCTCCTCTCCTCCTACCTGCAGGTTCCAGAACAACAGGTTTCTTAAAAATGTGTTCTATCCACTCACAGCATGGTCTTCTCATCTCCTGTTCTACTGGAATTTGTCTATTCTTGTCATCTCCTGTTCTACTGGAATTTGCCTATTCTTGTCATCTCCTGTTCTACTGGAATTTGTCTATTCTTGTCATCTCCTGTTCTACTGGAATTTGTCTATTCTTGTCATCTCCTGTTCTACTGGAATTTGTCTATTCTTGTCATCTCCTGTTCTACTGGAATTTGTCTATTCTTGTCATCTCCTATTCTACTGGAATTTGCCTACTCTTGTCATCTCCTGTAATTTGCCTATTCTTGTCATCTCCTGTTCTACTGGAATTTGTCTATTCTTGTCATCTCCTGTTCTACTGGAATTTGTCTATTCTTGTCATCACTTCCACATTGATGATCTTGTCAAACCATTTCAATCCATCTGCTGTATGCAATTATCCATTTATGACAATCTGTAGCTTTCTGGTTGTTGTTTTCCATGTTTCAGAGCCATACAGTAAGATTGACTTGACATTTGAGTTGAAGATTCTGATTAGTGGTTCGGTCTTGATTTTATTTCAATTTCCATGTTTCCCAACGCAATGAAAGCTCCTCTTGCTTTTCTTCTTCTTTGATCCTTAGCCGCCGACCGTCAAAGCAGTCAGTGGCCATCACGCCTAGTGGCGTCTTGTAGGGCAACAACAAATTGATTCCACTTTGCTCGGTCGGTGGCCATCCTTCGTACAGTGCCCCAACTCTGGTTCATTCTTTGCATCTCAGCCTCCACAGTCCTCCGCCAGGTTGTCTCAGTTTACCTGTCTCGTACATTGTCCTGACATTCCAAAAACCTATTCTTGTATCCTGTTTTGCGGTTAGGACATCCGTTTTCATGTCAGTGGCTTCCTTTCGGCTTTCACCACTGACAGTCATACGAGCCACAGACTCCGAATGTCCATCCCGCAGCAAAGTTTTTCCATTTATTGTTGTTTCCGTAACGTGCGATTTTTTTTACATAGACAGGGGTGTCAGCCCTATGCTAAAACCCCCAACCTGGAGGACCAGGGTACCAGCTTTTGTCTGACCCCTACCCACACAGACCAGTCCAGCTTGGTTGCTTTTGGTATTCTTATTTTTATATCACTGTCTGTTCCCCCAACTTTGTCTATACTGTTGCCAAGATATATGTATGATTCTATATCTGGTAGGCGTTTCTTCAAGAGCAATCTTGTTATCATTTGTTGCATTTATTCTTGTATTTTCATTGTGTAATTTCACACCCAATTTCTATGACCTTTCATCCAGTATTTTCACTCTTCCTTACCTTTGATTATAGTAATGGGAAAGAAGACCCAGATCATCAGCAAAATCTAGATTTGTCTAGATATTTTGTCAGAGTCTACATTTATATCACGCAATGTCATTGTTTTCATAACATCTGATGCTATATGTTGTGGATAAATGGTCCACTAAAAGTAAGTGATTTCTCATCACATAAGATCAAGATAATAGTTCTCAAGTCTATGGTAAATTACTTGAAAAGATAGTAGCGAGAAAATTAATGAACCACTTTGAAAATGCAAACATCCTCCGTGATACTCTGGGTAACTATAGGCCAACAAAAGTAGCACGGGGTAATGCTGGGACATTTACATATGATGTGTATGAGGGATTCAGGGTAAAAGAGAAACGGTTGCTTTGGCAAATGACCAAGAGGTTTCTTATAACATTGTAAACTTTGGAACCTTAATTAACTCTTTCAGTCCCAAGCAAAAAAGTGGGTTTGGCCCAAACAAAAATGGCCATCCCAGTATGTTTTTATTGTTTTTGTTTGGAAATAATTTTGTTAAATGTTCATATTCATAAATAACAAAAGTACAAAATGGATGGCTATACTTTAAGAAAATAGCGTTTTTGAGTTGTCAAAATTAGAAAAGAGCCATAGAAAGGATCAAGAGAAACGAAAGCCAGTATACTGTTGATTGGGCCAAATGGGTCTAGCGGGAAGTACAGTATACTGGCTGTTGGGACTTAAAGAGTTAAGGAACTGTGTAATGGCATGTGATGTAAACCCTTAGCTAACAAGATAGCAGCTGCCTTAATGGAAAGAATAGTTGCCTTTTGCTTAGGAATGTGGACATCAGAACCAATGCACATTTGCCCAGAACTACCCCAGGGTTCTCCACTATCACCGGTGTTGTTTAAAATCTTTACAGCAAAACAACAGGGCCGATATGAACATTAACTTTTGCAGATGACATACTCAATTTACAGGACTGCCTCAGACAGACAGGAAATTGTCTCATGCATAAATGAGACACTACAGGCTGTTTCTAAATGTCGTGAGGAAACCGTATCGAAGGTCAATCCCAACAAGGCCTGTGTGATGTGGTTTTCTGTGAACAACTCCATAGTGAAAGCTGATCTTCAAGACATTAATCTCAATAAGCAGAAAATTGAAAGGCAAGACAAGCTGAAATATCTTGGAGTAAAGTTTGATCGCGGGTTATAGTACAAATACCATGTCGAGCTAATCATACAGAAGTGCAAGCAAAGTCTGGCAGACCTAAAATCAATGGCTGCTGTGCCCCTGGAGCAGAAACTACTGTGTTACAGTACTGTGTGTACATAAATTGTCTTGAGAAATGAATGAGCTACAACAGTTTATAACTCAACGTTGAACACGATTAGCCAAGTAGAATATGATTAATAATCCAAGTCCATTGTACACAAAGGCGCAACATTTTAATGACTTCCACGTTGGAACTTCATAACATCATGATCATCAGTGATTATCATACCGTTTTATCCACATATTACTCCATCATTCAACACTTATCTAGTGCCATCATTTGTACCTCTATATTATTTATGATCCTTTCAACTCTCAGTAATAATTATTTTATGCGATCTCGCATAATCCAACATATCCCTATTGACGTATTATATCTTACGTACATTAATACACTCTTGATACCAATTATACTTCTTCTTAGCACACTCCTAAAGTGGACGTGTAAGTACACATTGAACGTCTTTACAGACACAGTCCATAACATCAGACATTGTTCCTTCGTTGACCCATGGCACAATAATAATATTGCTACAACAAACACTCGTACGTCATGTTGTAACCACGCATAGACAATCACATCAGACTCTTTTTGTGCATCACTAAGTTTTCAAATGTAAGATCCTAAGTGATGCGCAAAAAGAGTCATAACATACTGTTTCTTCTGTATTATCAGCTACTGATGTAAGTAATCAAGTATGATCTGAGAATACTCACACTGTCAATATCACAAAGTGAACGGCTGGAGCGCATTTAAAATGAAGGGATGCGTATAGTCTTGGGCTGTACATGAGATACCCCCATTGTGATGATGCAGTACATGCTTGGACTGCTGTCTATTAGATCCAGATATGCCATGGCCAAGGAAAAAGCCTATATATGAGTAACCACAAACAGAAGACATTCCCTACATGGGAACATAGCAGACATCAAGGGAGCAAGAATAAAGAGAGATATGTCATGGATGGCACAGGCAGTGGCTACAATTGGGCAGGTGACCACAGTTGAAAATATATTTAAAAGGGAAGAGTGGAGTAAGTCAAGTGAGAACTGGACAAACTACCAACATGTAATCATCAGCCTTGGCAGGGAGTGCAGAGCGTGAGATAATGGGAAAGCAGAGCGGAAATTAATCAGCTTATTCTCCTTCTTCTTCCTCGTTCATCCTGAAAAGGACGTTGGTTGCGTTGTGCTGGTTTACACCAGAGCTGCGATATCTGCGCCTTTCGGACGACACATCCGACTTCAGCACGGCATTTTTTGGGACCGGGTTTGCCTTCCCTCTTCGATCCCTACTCTCTCAGCCAGATTGCAGTGATGCAGGCTGTTTCCAGGACCACCACGTGGAGGTGGAGTAGGGTCTTGGTCAGCTCTGGTTCACTGACCCTGACACAAGCAGTCACGCTATGGGTCACTGACTGCATTCTCTATTGCTTCATCTTTGGGTCCCAATTAATCAGCTGATAAATGATCATGTCAGGGATGATGATGTCATTGTGTGCACTGATGGGTCTGTACTCCATGGTGAGAAATCAGGACGAAGCTTCTTGGCTAGAGTAAAGGGCAGTGTTGTCGCTGATGAAAGCGGAGCTTACATGACAACAATCTACAGCTTAAGAATGGAGATAGAGGCAGCTACTGCAGCCTGAGGTTGCTGTCTGAAACTTCATCAACAAGGGCTGTTAATGTGTCCATGCTTTGGAAGGTCCAAAATGGATGGCTCCGGTATGAGTGGAAAACATCCAAAAGCCTCAAATCTTCAGGAACTGGTGTGGATCTACTGTCGTGGCCGTGCAGGGGTGCACATCAATGAAAGAGCTGACAGACTAACTTTGAGAGCACCCATAGTGAGGACATTGAATAAGGATAAGGGAGAAATACTGTCATGGGATTGCCTCCCCTTGGTTTGCAGTAGTGGTCCACTAATGGTCACAACTAAAAGTAGGTCGTCCAAGGTATCTATCTTGGAGCAAGATTACTCTTGGCAAAGATATAGATAGAAGATGAATGGCGATTCTACCTTAGGGGGGGCCTTCACAAGAAATTCCTAGAAGTCAAGAACAAACGCTGCATAGGGGCTGAGCAAATTTGTTAACTTATTATCTGGTCCATCGCCTTTTGTGAAAGGGTTATGCAATGATTCTGGCCCATCAAGCCCCCAGTTGAAGTAAATCCAACGAATGCCGTCTTATAAGTAATGGCTCTATATTTTTATATATATGTATTTATCAAGAAGAACTGGCTCATACGTTTGCTTTCGTACAGATAAACTGAATCAACTATTGTAGTTTAGTGTAAAATAACATACAACAAATTTAATAGTCAATTAGTTCAACAAGTTAAAATAAGGATTAAATGGGGTGAAAGTTATATTAAATTTTTCCTCATTGAGGTTTTGGTAGGGCGTTAATAATGTCCGTATTTTTTGCTGTAGCCTGTTATATAAAACTTAGCTCCAGATGAGTCCTGCAGCTGTGGTTTCCATCACTTCTTTTTGGTGATGAGCACACTTCTCCGCGTAACTTGTCCACTGTAGGCGGTCGGTGGTGATACTCTTCTCTCACACAAGTGGCGTAGGAACTTCAGTACTTAAGTCTGATGTCTTGTAACCACGAACTGTGACAAATTAGAAAGAAACAAATGCCTCAGTACATTTGTTCTCCACAAACTAACAGGCCCATTTTCATGCGCTCCACCCACGAATGTTAACCTCTCAGAAGAATTAAATTCCCAAGCACACAATGTAACTCGGGGAATATGATGAAAATTCACCAATATCTTTCTGGGTGTCAACTAGGAAATTGCGTCTGGATTGATTTGCCTGAATTACAATTAAAAAAGGTACATAATTCTCACAAGATAATATGTTACACTTTAGGCCCATGTGATGTAATCATCACTCATCACTGCTCCAGTCGAAGTCTGGGGTCGCTCTGCTGTTGGGTTTCCCGCACGACTAGTCAGAAACAATCACCAGCTCTTGCTGTAGTGGTTCATGAATATACTATTTTCATTTGATGAGGTTCCCAGCTTCGTATGTAACCACTTAGCAAGAAACCTGTAAAATTTACATTAGTAAATAATTTGTTTACACTTACCCCAAAATTTTGGGAATACACACTTCTCCTGGCACAGATTAGAATGGACCCACAGCCCTGTAGTTAGATGCTGTTCGAATCATTGGTCTGGAAATATGAGTTAATTCCTCTGACGGCTGGTGTTCTGTGAATTCCTGGCCTGGAAAAACTGTTTGTATAATTCCTCTTATGACTTGGTCTGGGAAATATGAGTTAATTCCTCTGACGGCTGGTGTTCTGCAAATTCCTGCCTGGGAAAACTTTTGTATAAATTCCTTTTATGACTTCTTGTGATAAAATTCCCAAGTTTCCAGTCTTGTATTAAAATTGCGGGTTTACTTGTAAATTCCAAAGTTGCCTAATACTCGATCTAGTACTTATAGTTGTGGAATGATAAGTTTTATCCTCTTTTCTCTGGCTTGTAGGAGGTGTTTTGTTAATGCTGCGATGCAGTCTGTATGTTCTGTGTGCTGTGACTTCGAGTTTGTTAGATTATATCTGTAAAGATATCTCTCTTACTACAGTCTCTTGTAATGGATATAGTGGCCACCGCTGTAAAGAAGTTATTTCTTACTACACCTGTAGTACACCACTGTAAAGTTCTGTTGTTTGCGACTCCACTGTAAAGAATCGAGTGTGGTGTATAGAACCTCACTGTAAAGTATGATGGCTGGTAGTACTGTTGTATTCAAAGAGGTGCTGTCACCGTGAAGACAGACACAGGTCAACTCGACCTACACAGGGTAGTGTAAACATTGAAGTGAGAGTACATTGTACGTGAATGGTAGAATGGTTCTGAAGAGTTGACAACTTGGTAACAATATATTCATACTCTCACATGTAGAAGTCAAGGATTACTGGAACTACTGTGTTCTTTTTATAATATTTAATGAGACGCACACTGGAACAGTACGTGTATGGTTACAGGAACACATGACGACATAAACAGCATGGTGTTGATCAATGGTGTATCATCTTAAGTTAGCATACATGCTGGATAACCTCATACTGGAACATTTGTAGACAAGCATTCAGAGTTCTATAGTTAATCCACATCTATATGTATATATATCAGGTTGTACTGACAGATCACGTCAGTTTATACATAATGTTCATAGTGACTCTTGTACAGAATCTCTCTTAGCATGAGTGTAGCTTGTACTCTAGCGTAGATTCTTTCAAATAGCATTCAGCACATATCTTCGGAGTAAATGCTAAATCTCCCATAATAGATCTTTCTTTCATAACTGTGATCTCTGGATCATTATCGGGTAGTAAGGGACAACCCTGTTCTCTGATGAATGATTGACAATAATTCGGATTCCAAGATGGCTTCCTTGGTCCTTAACATCGCTCACACAACGGTGAGATGACAAAACTTCTAGAAAGATTCACTTCATAAGGATATCAAAGTTTCCACCAATATCAGCATTATCTGTCCTCATAATTGCTGTGTAGAAACATTCTTAGTGCTGCTAAACGATATGTCGTTCTGACATCTGAACATAAGTAGATTCATGTAGGCCTAAACATAACCCATCGTAAGCCTAGGAACGAAGTCAGTAAAAGTACGTTTACCTTGGCCAAGAATCAATAGCAAGCACAAAAACACTTTTCTGGCGTAATAGAAACAATACTGGGGAACACATAGACTAAAACAGTCCTAGAAGACACAATCTTCTTCCCCATGATAACTTGAGATCACAAAACTTTGGACCGCTCGACATTGGCGTCCCGCCAGACTCCATAACCGAAGAACACACTCTCTTATCTTCATCCGCTCAGAGTGTAAGAACAAATAATCCAGCCCAGACACACAAAGATAACATGATATAAGACGGAATTGTCTCAAACAGACAAACAGTAAACCTAGATTCGGACTTTCAATATTCCTGCAAAACCTTAAGCGAGAACAATCTGTTTCCAGCTATAATATAAAATCTAGATTCCTCCGCTTGTTCAATCCACGGAAACAAAACAGGAACCGATAACTCAAAGAATAAAATACACATTTACTATTCTGAGTTATTCCCCTTTCTTAAAAGTTGTAAGTTCATAAATAAATATCCTTTTATCAAACAGATAGTTACATTTTCATTTGTAATCGTATCAACTGTAATCTGTGCGACATATAAAAAATATGTACGCAACAATATCTCACAATCCTTAGTTTCAAATCCCAGCTGTGTTTCCGCCGAAAGTTCCAATCAAATCATTGTAGCTTCTGGCGAACCAATCAAATCTATCTAGCACTGTTTGGATGGGGAAGTTTATCATTACTCATCCCACGCGTATTTGAAAATATTAAATTTAATATACACGCGTGGCCTCATACACAGTGATGTCATATCATTACCTAAGACTTCCAGCGCACCTCTGTTTATCACCTTTATCTGCATGCCTCCACCAGACAGATGTCTGGTCAGACCATGTGGTCTTCTTTCATCGTATCACAAAACCAGCTTGTGTCAACATGATCAACAGCTTTCCAATGGAGTCAAATGTTTGACCGGCCCGTTTCCACTGGCGGTCAAACAGATTAGGCGATAAATTATTATTGCTGGCCGGGTCACCAAACCTGGCAAATTGTAACAACAGTCTGGGAGTGGAGTGTGAAACAATAAGATATGCATTACTCCCATAGCAAATACTGCCATAGGGGAGTGGTGTGTTAGAGACTTCACTATGCTATGTCCAGCATAGAGCAAAATAGTGAAAATAACGAATGAAAAGGCATGATTTATGCCAAATAAAAGCGATGAGTGAGAAAAATGAAGAAAAATAAAGGATACTGCTGAAGGGCTGAAGGTGTGAGAGATCACATAAAAGAGCATGTTCAGACGTTTTGTCACAAATACTTAAGACAATTAGTAATCGCATGTTAGACAACAACACTGCAATCGACGAATGAAAAAGGCTAAGATTGCAGGAATTTGGAATCAAGCGTAAGACTAGCAGGGATGGACGTATAAGAGAGGGTGCATCCATTGTTTATACAACCAGCGCACTACAGGAACAATTAGCATTCATACTCTTCGACATTTTCTGACGGAGACTGAGCACCTATGGGTTTGCTCAAAGTGCAATGATGTCAATTCTGAACAACAATAACAATAACAATGGTTCTCAAAGAATCCTTCAATTAGTGCAGAAGTAAAGAACATGTGTCAGACATTGTATGGAGTAAATTAAAACCTACATAAACATGTTATTTATTCACCGCAGACAAAAATAAATATTTTGAAATTAAATGTTGTGTTTTTATGTAAATATTCTTTTATGATCTACCAATAGAAAAAATAAAAGAACTAAATGTGCGGTCCAATCAAAAAGGAAAATAACACTAAATAAATTTCAAAATAATCAGATGGAGAAAAGGGATGAATTACCATTTTGAAATGTTCTCTCCGCAAGAGTTGTTTCATCTGCTTTTTCTTGAACTCATTCACTTCTTCATCTCGTATAATTTTCTGCTGGTGTGTTTTAATCTTTTTGTGAATCTCTGAAGATTCCATCTGCCTTATTTGTTTAATAGCTCCTTCCATCATTTTTCTTTTCTTCTGATTCAGTTTTTCTGTCTGGATAGTTTTGCTCATTGCCAAAATAACTGACATGCCACCTTTTTTTCTACTCCTACCTGAAAAAAAAAACAAATAAATTTATTTTTCTAAACAAATTTCTAGTTCAAGAACATGATTCACTTACTTTGTCAGATTTATTAACTTAATTGATGCAGTAAAATTGTTCGTTAATTAACCTGGTTTGGATGATTCATTCATTTGATTGGTTTACTAAACACTGTTGATTTATTAAAATGATTTGTTAATTGAAATGGTTTATTATTACTTACTCAGAATTTAATATTTGATCAGATTTGTTGTGCTTACAGACATAAATATCAAACAGCATCTCAACAGTTATAGAGTGTTCATAGTCGTGCTTACAGACATAAATATCAAACAGCATCTCAACAGTTATAGAGTGTTCATAGTCGTGCTTACAGACATAAATATCAAACAGCATCTCAACAGTTATAGAGTGTTCATAGTCGTGCTTACAGACATAAATATCAAACAGCATCTCAACAGTTATAGAGTGTTCATAGTCGTGCTTACAGACATAAATATCAAACAGCATCTCAACAGTTATAAAGTGTTCATAGTCGTGCTTACAGACATAAATATCAAACAGCATCTCAACAGTTATAGAGTGTTCATAGTCGTGCTTACAGACATAAATATCAAACAGCATCTCAACAGTTATAGAGTGTTCATAGTCGTGCTTACAGACATAAATATCAAACGGCATCTCAACAGTTATAGAGTGTTCATAGTCGTGCTTACAGACATAAATATCAAACAGCATCTCAACAGTTATAGAGTGTTGATAGTCGTGCTTAGAGACATAAATAATGGATGATTCTTGATTTTACATTTTTTTTAAAATCTATCATTATCATCATTTTCCTTTTGTTCCACACGGAGCATGGAGCCACCACAGCAGCTGACCCTCTTGTATGAAGTCTGCATCAAAACATTTGTTCTTGCAACAGTGGCTTATGTAGGAATTTGTTTGACAAGATGATGCTGCCAGTCTTGTACACAACCCCATATTAGTCCCCTTATATGACAGTCAGTCACCTCATATGACAGTCACCTCATATGACAGTCACCTCATATGACAGTCACCTCATATGACTGACAGTCACCTCATATGACTGACAGTCACCTAATATGACTGACAGTCACCTCATATGACATGACTGAGGGAACAGTGGTCCTATAATTTCTGAATCTCTCCTGAGACCAGCAGCAACTACACGGGGACACATTTTAATGCCCAATAAATTCTAAGAATATGAGGGGTTAGTGGGCAGCGTGATAAGGTCAATGAAAGTTACACAATACAGATATTTGCCTGGGCCATAGCATATCTCGATTTTATTGACAGAAGTCCAAGCACATCTCACTGTCACAATGGCAGTATCTCTCGTACATCCCACAGCTATACAAATTCCTTCATTTTGAATGCATTCTAATTATTCACATTGTGACCCTGACAATGTGAGTAGCCCCAGCCCATAATTGATTACTCACATGACCAGCTGATAATACAGGACAAACATTAGTCTCTGTTCCAGGTGTGCAGCGGTCATTGTTTTTAAGAACTGCCAAACTGGGCTTGCATTTCTATATGGTTTGAAAAACATGGTTCTTTTATGACAGACCATGCTCGAGTGTTACACCGAGGTATTTTAGCTTCTCCTGCCTGTTAATGTTCTGCCCACTGAGAATAATGTTGGGGGGGGGGGGGGGGGGGTCTCTGCTTTCACTATGGAGTTGTTCAAGGAGCGGACAATCACACAGGCCTGTTTTGGGATTTACTTTTGAGCCGGTTTTCTCACACCATTTAGAAACTACCTGTAGGTCTCATTTATAATTTTGCCCACTTCCTATTAGTCTTAGCCAGTCCTGTAAATAAGTATGTCATCTGTGAAAGTTAATGTTTGTCCCAGCCCTGTTGGTAAAATGGTGGCTACGTTTGCTGTGTAGATATTAATCAGCACCAGTGATAGTGGAGAACCATGGGGTAATCCTGGGCATATGTGCATTGGTTCTGACGTCCAGGTTTCCAAGCGAAATGAAATGGATCTCTCATCAAGAAAGCTGCTATTCATCTGGTCAACCATGGATTTACTCCACGTTCCATTAAACAGGATATCAAGGTTGCAAAGTTCACATAGTTTTGTGCATCTTCCAGGTCTATTGCCACAGCAACTGTTTCTTGCATAACCTGGAATCCTTCATAAACATCATATGCAAATGTACCAACGTTACCCCATGTGACCTTCACTGGGGTGTTAGGGAGAAAGTGTACATTTGCTAGATACTTCATTACTTGTCACGCAGCTTTCTTTTTTAAGAAATTTATCATAGACATTCTGTAGTGTGATCATTTTATAGCTACTGAGCAGTGTGGGGTCTTTACCAGGCTTAAGATGTGGCTATAAGTAACTATGTAGCCAGTTTTCAGGCACCTCAGCATTCTGTACGCTGGTGTTTAAATCCCTTACTACATTCATAATGGCTGTGTCATTGAGCTATTTTATGTGGTATTATGTTCACTATCTGGACCCGGGGCAGTGTTTCTACTGGTTTATAAAGTATACACAACATCCTCTTCTGATATTAGTTTGATATTTATCTGTCATCGTGTCTTTTTCCAGAGCACAGCTCTTAATTTCTTGATGAGCAGCTTTATCTATCTGAGTAATATACCATGAGTAATGCATATCCAGTCTTCAGGCTCATTTATAAGATTTGAATATTAGGGATAGGTTGGCTTGTACTTTTCCTGTTCATTCTTTGATGGTAGGACCCGAATATCTGGAGAGTTTTTTCCAAGCCCACCTGTGTCATGAAGGCCTCCCACACTTTATCCTTGGTTTCCTTTGCCAAGCGCTTGAATCTGCTGATGGCTGTCTGCTTTTTCTCCTTCATCACTTCAATGACTCCATTATTCTTTGTTTTTCTCTTTTGTGCTTTCTGCGATTCCTTTGACCCTCTTTCCTTTCCTATCCTTGCTTCTCCACTGTCTCATTTATTTACTAATTATGACTCATTAGAAATAATTTCTTAAATTGAACATACACACTGGAGCTGAAAGAGCTGTAAATTTTGTGAAATATAGTCAAAATGACACAGAAATGCAACAGACTAAGAAAACTTAAAACAACATACCTCGTGTCTGCACAGTTGTGATTTCATTGCCCACATAATTGTATCTGATGACCAGGTTACACTCTGGGATATCAATGCCCTCCTCAGCAACAGATGTTGCCACCAAAAGCCTTACTTGTCCAATTTTAAAAAGCTGAATAACTTCATTCTGTTGCGCAGCTGTCATTCCTTTAAAGTGGAATCATGTTACAATGTTGCAAAAAAAGAAGTGCCAAATTACCAATCACACTTACATGAACAAAAAGCCAAAATATTGGTCGGTCATAGTCACATGAACAAAAAAGCCTAAAATATCAGTCAATCCTAGTTACAAGAACAAATAAGTAAAAATATCAGCCAATCAATCTTAAATGAACACACACAAAAAAGTCAAAATATTAACCACTCATATTGGCAAGAATAAAAGAGCCAACATGTCAACCAATCAGATATTCACAAGAACAAAAGAAAAAAAACATCAGCCTCTCAGTTACATGAACACAAGCACAAAAATATCAATAAATTAGTTTTCTTCACAAAATACACAAGAAGATAAAATAAATGAAAGAATTGTCAAAATGTCCAGTTATCTTCTATTTTTGTCAACTATCTTTCTTTCCTGTAATGTTTCCTCTTGTCACATTATATTCCAGTTTTAATTTTCTCACATGCTCCATCCTTGTTCCAGTAGTACGGGTCAAGATGACAATGTTGTTGCTATCCTGTCACCTGTCTGCCTAGACATAAAATATTCTGGCACTTTCCTATTTGGCATCCTGGCAAGATCGATGAAAAGGGAATGACACTTTTCTGTGACCTCAATTCTCTAAGCTGTTTATGGAATGTTTTTATAAACTGCTGTTAAGGGAAGTATTCATAAGTTTTGGTTTTTGTAGTCCAGTCTGGCTTATGTAATGCTAGTTATTTTAGACCATCACTATATGAGCATGGGCCAGGTTTCTGAAGTTCACAATATAAATATTACAAGTTGTTGTTTAACTGGGCTGCTGAGCTTTTCGCTCTTTTGCAGCCAATACCAAAATAAAAAACTCCTTAGTATTATCTAAACTGTAAATCTAGGCATTTCCTATGGCTTTTCTACCATTCTGAAATGGATTGTGTTGAAGTTATGAGCTCCAGTTTCTCCAACTTGACTTGACTTGCATTCAAAGGATCATCACATCTGGTCCCAAGTTAGGAGGAAGAAGCATATGGCATACTGTGCATTCCCCACCATCCGGGGGCTCTCCCAATGAAGCATCAGATCCTATTCAGAGCCACCTCAGCTCCCCCTGCTTATCATGGGGTCCATAGTGAGAGCTTCTTGCATACAGACTTCCAGGTAAAAGCTAGAGTTACATCTGGGGCTCAAGTGTCTCCTCCAAGCTTAATGTGCAATGCTGGGTTCTCATGTTTCACTACTGGGGGAATCCCTGGAAGCGTGTGGATAATTTCAAGAGTCAATGAGGGTGTAATTAGCCTCACAGACAGAGGTTTACATCCAAATCTACATACTATAGCATTCTGCATAGCTGGTTGTCATGTAAGGATGACTCCAGATATACCTCCATGCATAATATCATAAGTAACTAGCACTATGCTGATGATGCAGTACTGACAGCAGTAAACAAAAAAAAACCTACTGAAAATGTTGGATAAGGTTGTAAAAGAAAGTGCAGAAAACTCAGCATGAACAGCAAGCAAACAATAACAATGGCTATGTCCTAGCAATGGGTCTCACCTGAATGCAAGACTAATGATAAATGGAAGAACATTAACAAACCATATGGTTACAAATGCCTATTCACGATGATTGCATCAGATGGAAAATACCTCACAAGAGATTTAAACAAGAATATACTAAGCAAAAAAAGTATTCTATAAATAGAAGTACATTGTCTGCAATAAATCCTTGTCATTAAACTTAAGAAATAGGGTTCTGTGGTATTACATCAAACCAATATTATTGTACAGAATTAAGACCTGGGCAGTAGAGGTGGGCAAATAGACACACCTAGCTGTGTCGAGACATTCGAAACAGTGGGTTAAACTGTGTCGACACACTGTTTTGACACAACGGCACAGCGGCTCTTTTGCCCGTATCGGGGAGAAAGAAGTCTCTTATAGACAGTACCGGGGCGGGTATACATGAACTGTGTGAGACAATTTCCTCTGTTTTTACTGTCATGTGTGAAAATCTATGGCGTTTCGTGTGACCACAATTCAATATTTTTACACAAGTCTTCATTATGATGAAATAAAACGTAGATATGATGATAGCTGCAGTATATGGAAAAATAATAAAAAACAACAATAATAATAACAGTAATAATAACACATGATATCAAACTAGAGTAAGCTAGTTTTGGCAGACAATGATTCAAATCCACACCGAGTACACATATATCAGCAGAGCTAATAAAGTGTCCATTAAATTTATACGAACACACGGACACTTTCAACTTTAACATAGCGCCTAAAACATTGACAACTGCAGCACTGACACAATTTTCAGTGTCTATAACTTCTCAGCAAAAATAATATCACTTGTAAAATCAAGTCATCATAACACATCCCTGAAAAATATGACATGTTTGATATTCCATACTAATGTTCCGAACGGTTTATTCGAGGCAGACACGAACTGAAACTGTGTCCATGTATCGAATCTGTCGGACTGTTGGACTCGGTGCTGTTTCGAAGCATTGTTTGACACATACACACAGTAGCCATCTCTACTCTGCAAAACAGCGAGGCAGACAGGAACCGACACTGTATCGACACAGCAAGAAGGCTCTGTATCAAATCGTTCGGGTACGATACTGTTTCGAAGCATTGTTTCGACACATACACACAGTAGCCATCTCTACTGGGCAGTGAGCACAATATACAAAATTCATTTGAAGCAACAGAGGTGTGGTTTGTCACAAGAATGTTAAAAATTCCACAGACAGCTAAGATAACTAATGAAGACTACTTGAGAAGAACAGTGAACAAAGAAATATAATAAAAAATATAAGAAGGCAATCATCCTATATTGCATACGTGATGGCAAGAACACTCGGAAACATGATCTTGGGAAAAATAGGAGAAATGAGATGTCTACAACATATAAACAAAATTATGATACTTTAACACTATGGCATGGGATGAGATCAATGGCATGGGATGAGATCTATGGCATGGGATCAGATCTATGGTATGGAACAAGATGGGACAAGATCTATGGTAAGGGACAAGATATATGGTAAGGGACAAGATCTATGGTATGGGATGAGATCTGTGGCATGAAACAAGATCAATGGCTTGAGACAAGATCTATGGTATGGGACAAGATCTATGGCATAGGACAAGATCTATGGTATAGAACAAGGCCTATGGCATAGGAGAAGATCTATAGCATGTGACAAAATCTTTGGCATAGTATACGATCTATGGCATAGGACAAGATCTATGGCATAGGACAAGATCTATGGTATGGGACAAGATCTATGGCATAGAACAAGATTTATGGCATAGAACAAGACTTGTGGTATAGGACAAGATTTATGGCATAAGACAAGATCTATGGTATGGGACAAGATCTATGGCATAGGACAAGATCTGTGGTATGGGACAAGATTTATGGCATAAGACAAGATTTATGGTATCGGACAAGATATATGGCATATGAGAAGATCTATGGCATATGAGAAGATCAATGGCAAAAGACAAGATCTACAGCATAGGAGTAGATCTATGGCATAGGACTAGATCTATGGCATATGATGAGACCTATGGTATGGGAAAAGATCTATGGTATGGGACAAGATCTATGGCACATGATAAGATCTATGGCAAATGACAAGATCTTTGGCATAGGAAATGATCTATGGTATGGGACAAGATCTATGGTATGTGACAAGATCTGTGGCATCAGACAAGATCTATGGTATGGGACATGATCTATGGTATAGGACAAAGTCTATGGCATAGGACAAGTTCTATGGTACATAATAAGATCTATGGTATGGAACAAGATCTATAGTATGGAACAAGATCTATGACATGGGACAAGGTCTATGGTATGGAACGAGATCTCTGTTATGGAACACGATCTATGGTATGGAACAAGATCTATGGTATGGAACAAGATCTATGGTACGGAACAAGATATATGGTATGGGACAAGATCTATGGTATTGAACAAGATCTATGGTATGGGACAAGATCTATGGCATGAGACACAATCTATGGCATAGGACAAGATCTATGGTATGGAACAAAATCTATGGTATGGAACAAGATCTATGGTATGGAACAAGATTTATGACATGGGTCAAGATATATGGCATGAGACACGATATATGGTATGGGTCAAGATATGTGGCATGAGACAAGATCTATGGTATGGGACAAGATATGGGGTATGGACAAGATCTATGATATGGGATAAGACTTATGGTATGGAACATGATCTATGGTATAGGACATGGTATGGAACAAGATCTATGGTATAGGACAAGATCTATGGAATGGATAAGATATATGCAATGGGACAAGATCTGTGGTATGGGACAATATCTATGGTATGGGATGAGATCTATGGTATTAGGTACCACAAAGTGATTTTTGTGTGCACAAAAACACCAGAGAAAACAATGTAGTTTTGAAGCCCTTGGTAAATCATGAAATTTGGTACTTTATTTTTTAAAATAGGACAACAAATAAAAAAGTTATAGTATTTTTAAAAATGTGGGGACTTCGCATTATTGAAAACGTTACATCACCAACTTCAGAACACTGCCGTCTTCTTAAATATAATCTTACAACTGTCTCTGACAAACAGCATATAGTCTGGAATATACTGACCACACAAAGAAAACTATAGGGCTACATCATGAAAAATTATTAATATATTTGAGACCAAAAATTGCAAATCTGCAAAACACATTACCAAAAAAAAAAATTGGTTGAATGAAAGTCAATATTTACAGCATCATATTTCAAAAAGTATAAAAGGTACAAGCTTTAAATTTGTACATATTAATCTGCATACTACACTCATAAATCTCAATTTTTTTCACAGGATTTAAACATCTATTTGTTCTTGTATAATTTTTTAAAATATGTCCAGATGCCAATTTGTCGCAAGGGAAGAAAAAAATGTGAAAATGAAGAAAAATTTTTTTTTTAAGATACTGTCCATATTTCATTTTAAAAAATGTGTAGGCAATAATTAACAACATCTAAACAATAATTAACAACATCTAAATGCTATATTTTTTTTAAACAACTGGTTATTAGCATTTAAAAAGACATTTTTAAACTGGAGGCGAATGATCATGGCGCACTCTTTCCCTGCGAGGGGGCAATGAAGCCTCAAAACCTAAATGCTTCAGAAGTCCAAAATATAATTCTTTGATATTTCCTGATAGTTTAATGTCCTTATTCAATATTAATTTTCTGTATCTTAACTGAGCCTTAAGATTTCTAAGGGCATTTCGTCCTTTAAAAATTTTATCTACATCCTGCTTTGTGGTGCACAGACCCCCTTGGCTTATGATTGTGTTATATAACTCTAACTTCTTCTCTGCATTTTTAATATCTTTCTCTTTTTTCTTCCTATTTGTAGTGAAATTGACAGAGATACAACGGTAAAATACCTCCAAAGATAACATTTAAGGATAAAAACATAATGCGTAGGCTGCGAATAGTACATGATCGCCTAGACCGCGGGTCATCATCCTCCATAATAATTGACTTGCTAGACAGGAGGGGAACGGCGGATCAAAAAGGAAAAAAATATGACTGGAAAGATTGCGTGAGACTAGAAAGGCTAAGGAGACGCAATTGGGGGGGGGGGGGGGAAACGGGGAAAAGTCACGTTTCCCAAGTTGACAAAAAAAGTAAGCAACTCGACAGAAGGGACCATAGATATGTTACGCCACAGTCATTTATTGGACGCTTTTGCGATACCAAGCTTTTGATTTGAATTCAGCGGCTAAAACGCAGATGTTCGAAATATTACCAAAATTAAAAAGTAACTTTTCTTAATATTAATGTTAGGAATATAAAAATTAGCTGGCCGGATGGCCCATTCTGAGCAGTGAACTAATATGTTCTTAATTTTACAAACGGATAGATAATATTGAAGATAATGACAAAAGACAGTGTTGTTCACATCATCGACAGACTGTATTGAATCTAAAAGTGTCGCTATTTGCACAAAAAAACACGACCTCGAGACGCAGGTGTTCAAATCTACTTAGTATGGAAGAGAAGGGATTTTGTGGTGGCTGTGTCTAAAAATAACTTTTAACGACAAAATTTTGGAGGGGAGAGAAAGGTTGGTTCAAAAATCAAGTACATTTTGTAGAAACACAAGTAGAGACGGACAGACTAACAGATAACCATCCATACTTGACTGAAGCATGACTGAAATGACTTTAGGGTAGGAAATTTGAATTTAAAATAAACCTAGGCAGTGATTGGCCACAGACAATCATATTATTAGCGCTCAGACGCGAAAGTGGGGCCATTCTTCAATAGTTGTTCAGTGATAGACACAGATTTTAAAGTGTGGTGATTTCCATATGAAAGAAAGTGAAAGAAGTTTAGGGACGCCATACTATAGCCAGCAGCTCAGCTGAGTTTTGCTAGCAATTCTGTGTTATTTATTCATAATCTGGTAAGATTGAAATTATTTCTTTGCATATTTTGAATATTGTTTCATGTTCGAGTGATTTGATACTGCCATATCGAAATCTAGCCTTACAAACAAGTAGGGATTTGCTCTAGACCCCCCGCCCTAGTCAGGGTCTAGGGACCAACAATGTACATAAACTCCAGCAAGGGTTAGGCAAGACAGATCAAGTGTTGAGAATAATGAAACATATTACCTATCCTCTTTTAGGGCAGAAAACTAATAAATATTTTTCAGAATCTATAGTCTGGGAGGATCTATCTGATGTAAAACCACCATGGTAAATGTGCTGTTTGGTCAGAGAGATCTGACCTGTCTGTATGATGTGGTTGTTGTGTCAGTGTTGTGTCCAGACGTGGGTAGAGAATAGATTTTGACACATGGCCCATACTTTGATTGCAGAGCTGTGAGTTTCTGTTGTCAACAAAGCAGTGTCTATTCAGTTGGTGACTTTACTCGAGTGTATCTGTGCAGTACTTGTGACAGAGACCACCATTATTGCCCGCCAGCACGGAGAGGTGGGACCACCAGATTTCAGCACCAGAGCTACAACTACAAGATGAGTGAGCCTCTGGTCTGCTGGACATTCACCAACGCTTTTAGTTACTAATACCCCATAAAAATTCCCACCATTTTCTGGACACTGTGTAGTCAATATAGACAGGTGTGATGAGGCCACCCCAACAGCACAAACATTAACTATCCTCCCAAGTAGATGACTACTAGAACATTTTAATAAAACTAACTAGTATAGTACATATATATGTACACTATTGCATTTATGATATAATATTCCATGCATTTCTTTCATAATCTCTAAATCCTTTTAAGTTCTGGTCAACCTAAAAAATTGATCCAGAACAAAATAAATGTAATATAATTCTATCAAAAAATTTTACACACGTGAGTTAGTTCAGTGTATTTTAACATTTATTAATATTATTAGTCTTGTTAAATATCTGTGGGTATATCTATAACCTATTACACCACACTACATATCATAACCCTAGACACTTTACGTAGCCACATTCATTAAAAAAAAAAGTGTGAGGTCGTAGTGGTAGCAAGAAAGGCCTTCTGACAATTCACAACTACATTTTATCTCAGGAGCCTTCACAGCTGGCCTCATACAATTACATTTAGTAATATCACCATCATACAATACCATCAAACACCACTACATATATTGGGGTCTTGTCCAGGGATAATTAGCCCAACAGTAATATTAGGATCTCCTGGTGGGAGAAATAAAAGTAGGGAAATAAATTGTAAAATTCCCTTTAAAATTAAAAGTGTCCCTGCAGATAAAAGTTGGTGAATCTTCACAGCCAGTAATAATTAATTAGTTAACTGGTTAGTTAGAATTAGTTAGACTATAGTCATAAGAAGTACTTAGTGTATTTACTGGTTAGAGATTTAGCTTGTATATTATTATATTGTTTAAAAAGTATGGCGGAGCTGGCAAAATTTAGATCAGCTGCTGTGCTCACCGCGAAGGAGATGGGAATGGATGGTCAAATTTTAATTCAATACGTAACGGCTGAATGTGATAAATATATTGAACGGGAAGAAAGGAGATTAGAAAAAGAGGCTGAAAGAAAATTAGAGGCTGAAAGGTTAGCTGAAGAGAAGAGGTTACAAATTGAGGCTGATAGAGAAATTAAGAGGCTGCAGATTGAGGCAGAAGAAAAACGACAGCAAAGGGAGGCAGAAGAAAAACGACAGCAAAGGGAGGCAGAAGATAAAAAGGCCGAAAGGGAGGCAGAAGAAAAAAAGGCCGAAAGGGAGCAGAAGATAGAAGGTTGCAAAGGGAGCACGAATTACGACTAAGGGAGCTGGAATTACAAGGCCCGGCTCCTGAAAATGGTGCCAGCCCTTTTGCCTCAGATGCTACGCCCAGTCTGGGAGCCTCAAACTCAGCTATGGGGTTTCATTTAGACCATTTTGTTGAAAAAGACGATGACATAGAGGGGTACCTAGGACGTTTTGAGTTATTAGCTACTACATATGGGTTAGAGAGAGAGAGGTGGAGTTTAAAGCTATCACAGGGATTGAGAGGTACTTCTTATGAAGTATTTGCCAAAATGAACAGGGAAGACCAAGACAATTATGACATGTTAAAGCAGGCTTTGTTATTAAGGTACGAGAAGAATGGTGAATTTTATCGTAAGAAATTTAGAAATGCCAAACTGTTGTCTGGGGAGACATACCACCAATTCTCTGCTAGACTAGAAACCTATTTGGAGAAATGGACGGCTCTGGGGAAGACCCAAGATCTTAAAGAAATGATCATGATTGAGCAATTGAGAGAGTCCATGGCTCCAGACATGAGAAAATTTCTCATGGAACAAGGTGCAGAGAAGTTGGGGGAAATTTTAAATGTTGCTGAGAGGTATCAGGCAGCCCAGGCAGAGGTAAGTGGTGCTAAAAAGAAGCACATAGACAATTTTAAAGCTCCACAGCAATTTAATAAATTTGATAATAGAGAGCAGGGAAATAAAGGTAGGACAAACTTTGAGCGGCCAAGAAATGACTATCGCGACAGAAACTCACAGTTCAATGACCAAAAGTTCAATGAAAGAAAACCGTTGAACCAAGGAAAAAGATGGTGTAAATGGTGCAAGAAGGATAACCATAACACCGAATTTTGTAGAAGGAAACCTTCAAACATTGCTGCAATGAAGTCGGGGACGCAAAGATTAAAGGTTAATCCTAATGGACAACAGGAACCTTATCACCCCCCAGTTTGTGAGGATGTTATTTGTAATGGGGTCACCATAAGGTGCCTTTATGATACAGGTTTGGATTATGATTCAGTTGTGAAGTCTAGCCTAGTGGACCCAAGTCAGTATACCACAGAAACAGTGGAAATACAAGGGGCGACTAAGGACATACCACTCATGACACTTCCCATCGCAAGGATAACGGTGAAAACTCGCTATGTGGAAGGAGAAATCAGAGCAGCAGTGATAGATGAACCAATCTACCCTCTGATATTGGGGTGTAGATACGTCTTCTTGGGGAATCCCGAGAAACCTGTGATCATGGCGACAGTGCAGACCAGGTCACAGAAGAAGGAGGAAGAAGGTGAACCTATAAATGCTCATCCAGAGGAGATGAGGAAGGCGCAGGCTGAGGATAGGACACTCAAGCCCTGTTTTAAAAAATTGCCCAAATGCCACACACCTCCGAGCAAGGGGGAATATTTCATGAAGAACAAACTCTTATACAGGAAGGCCGGAACTGGAACAAATGGTCACAACCAGCTGGTTCTTCCCACTTCATATAGAGATAAAGTGATGGAACTCGGGCATGCGATTCCCTTCAGTGGTCACATGGGGATCAGCGCCACAGGACAGCGTATAGCTTGTCATTACTTCTGGCCAGGGATAACGGAGGATATAAAAAGATATGTCAAATCCTGCCCAGAATGTCAAAGGGTAGCTCCAAAGCACTGGACTGCTCCTGCAACTCTAGGGGAAATGCCCATAGTGGGAACACCTTTTGAGAGGGTTGCAGTGGATATTGTAGGACCTCTCACTCGGACCAAGAGGAGGAACAGTTACATCCTTACTCTGGTGGACACTTGTTCTATGTGGGGAGAGGCGGTAGCCCTGCCATCAATTGATTCAAAACATGTAGCAGAGGCACTACTTACAATATTTACCCGATTAGGATTCCCGCATCAAATCTTGACGGATAATGGTTCTCAGTTCAAGGGGAAACTAACGGAAGAAGTTTTTAAGCTATTTCAAGCCAGACACTTTCATTGTAGTCCGTACCATCCACAAGGGAACGGCCAGGTAGAGAGGTTCAACGGGACTCTCATTTCTATCCTGAGAAAGCTGGCACACGAAAAACCGGATCTGTGGGATCAATTCCTGCCCGCCGCATTGTTTGCGTACCGGGAGGTACCACATAGTTCAACCGGGATGGCTCCCGCAACTCTGCTATTTGGGAGGCCAATAAAAGGTCCATTAGAAGCTCTATTAAGGACCTGGACAGATGAGAAGGCGGAAGAGACTGTTACCTCATCGTATCAATATGTGAACGAACTGACCACTCGTTTGAAAGCTGGATGGAAACTGGCAAATGATAATTTGAAACAAGCCAGGAAGAAACATGCAGCATATTTTAATAGGAAGGCAAAGGACAGGGAACTGGCAGTCGGAGAGAAGGTGCTGCTTCTACTACCCGGAAGCCAGAATAAATTACAAATTGGTTGGCAAGGTCCATATACGGTTCTAGAGAAGGTGTCTAGAACAAACTATAAAATTGACAAAAAGGGGAAGGAGAAAGTTTATCATGTAAACCTGTTAAAGAAGTATCTGGACAGACCACTCCAGGAAAGCACCCCCTTATTGACCTTGGCTATTGCAACCCAGATGCAAAAAGAACCACTCACCTCACATGAATACCCATTACATCCTTGTGAAACAGCAGCACAGGTAAAAGTCAGTAAGCACCTGACTAAAAACCAGAGGGAGAGAGTTCAACAGGTTCTGGAGGAACATACAGATGTATTAACAGATAAACCAGGCCATACAAATTTGCTACAGTATGACATGAAACTGGTAGACTCAAACCCAATCTGTATGAGAGCCTATTCTATTCCGTTCGCGAAGGAGAAGGCATTGAAGGAAGAAATAGAGTATTTGTTGAAGGAGGGGATTATTTCGCACAGTGAATCATCTTTTAGTTCTAGTGTCGTTTTGTTGAGAAAACCGTCTGGGGAACACAGACTGTGCATAGATTACAGGAAACTGAATGCTGTCACAGAAGGACAAGTGGATCCATTACCAGACACAAAACAGTTATTTGCCAGACTGAACAAGGCAAAATACTTTTCAAAGGTGGATCTTAGTAAAGGCTATTACCAGATCCCAGTGAAGCCTGAAGTGAGACCTTATTTGGCTTTTAGCACTTCGGATGGACATTATGAATTCAATATGCTACCATTCGGACTGAAAAATGCTCCGAGTGTGTTTTCAAGGATGATGCGAAAATTGTTGGATCCCCTGAATAACCCATGTATCACGAATTTCATGGATGATATTCTCGTCGCCACAGAGACATTTGAAGAACACATTGAAGCTCTGGAGATGTTGTTTGATAGACTTCGGGAGGCGAACTTAACTGCTAGGCCAACAAAATGTTGTATTGGATGCAAAGAGTTGGAATTCTTGGGACACACTGTATATCAGGGTAATATGACCCCTGATCCTAAGAACTTGGAAAAACTGCAGAGAGCACCTAGGCCGCAAACAAAAAAGGACGTGCGATCATTCGTGTCGTTATGCGGATTTTATCAGAAATACATCAAAAATTTTAACGCTATTTGTGCTCCTCTGACTGATCTGACTCGCAAGGGACTTCCAGATAAAATTATTTGGACTGCACAATGTGAACTAGCGTTCCAAGAGTTAAAGGAAAAACTCACTAGCAAGCCTATTCTCAAACTGCCTGATTTGACACAGGACTTTGTCTTAAGAACCGATGCAAGTAATGTAGGACTCGGAGGGGCTTTGTTGCAAAGATCATCTTCACCTGATGGGGAACTGAAACCAGTCGCTTATGCAAGCCGCAAATTGAATAAGGCGGAACAAGGATACTCCACAAGCGAAAAAGAATGTTTAGCATTAATCTGGGCAATAAAGAAGTTTCAAATCTATCTGTATGGTAGGACTTTTGTGGTGGAGACGGACCATCAGCCTCTCGTGTTCTTATCTCAGGCTAAGCATGAAAACGCAAGATTGCTGAGGTGGTCTTTATTGCTTCAACCTTATCAGTTTAGTATCCAATATATCCCAGGCAAATTGAATGTCGGTGCAGATTTCCTCAGTCGGCACCCCTGTGATCAAAATTAGAGTAGTGGCAGACGTGAGGAGTAATTTTACCTATGTGTATCGCTGGTTTTGGAACTTGCCATAGGCATGTTTTCAAGTGGGGAGATGTGTAGTGAAATTGACAGAGATACAACGGTAAAATACCTCCAAAGATAACATTTAAGGATAAAAACATAATGCGTAGGCTGCTGTAGTACATGATCGCCTAGACCGCGGGTCATCATCCTCCATAAAAATTGACTTGCTAGACAGGAGGGGAACGGCGGATCAAAAAGGAAAAAAATATGACTGGAAAGATTGCGTGAGACTAGAAAGGCTAAGGGGACGCAATTGGGGGGGGGGGAAACGGAGAAAAGTCACGTTTCCCAAGTTGACATAAAAAGTAAGCAACTCGACAGAAGGGACCATAGATATGTTACGCCACAGTCATTTATTGGACGCTTTTGCGATACCAAGCCTTTGATTTGAATTCAGCGGCAGAACGCAGATGTTTGGAATATTACAAAAATTAAAAAGTAACTTTTTCTTAATATTAATGTTAGGAATATAAAAATTAGCTGGCCGGATGGCCCATTCTGAGCAGTGAACTAATATGTTCTTAATTTTACAGACGGATAGATAATATTGAAGATAATGACAAAAGACAGTGTTGTTCACATCATCGACAGACTGTATTGAATCTAAAAGTGTCGCTATTTGCACAAAAAAACACGACCTCGAGACGCAGGTGTTCAAATCTACTTAGTATGGAAGAGAAGGGATTTTGTGGTGGCTGTGTCTAAAAATAACTTTTAACGACAAAATTTTGGAGGGGAGAGAAAGGTTGGTTCAAAAATCAAGTACATTTTTGTAGAAACACAAGTAGAGACGGACAGACTAACAGATAACCATCCATACTTGACTGAAGCATGACTGAAATGACTTTAGGGTAGGAAATTTGAATTTAAAATAAACCTAGGCAGTGATTGGCCACAGACAATCATATTATTAGCGCTCAGACGCGAAAGTGGGGCCATTCTTCAATAGTTGTTCAGTGATAGACACAGATTTTAAAGTGTGGTGATTTCCATATGAAAGAAAGTGAAATAAGTTTAGGGACGCCATACTATAGCCAGCAGCTCAGCTGAGTTTTGCTAGCAATTCTGTGTTATTTATTCATAATCTGGTAAGATTGAAATTATTTCTTTATATATTTTGAATATTGTTTCATGTTCGAGTGATTTGATACTGCCATATCGAAATCTAGCCTTACAAACAAGTAGGGATTTGCTCTAGACCCCCCGCCCTAGTCAGGGTCTAGGGACCAACAATGTACATAAACTCCAGCAAGGGTTAGGCAAGACAGATCAAGTGTTGAGAATAATGAAACATATTACCTATCCTCTTTTAGGGCAGAAAACTAATAAATATTTTTCAGAATCTATAGTCTGGGAGGATCTATCTGATGTAAAACCACCATGGTAAATGTGCTGTTTGGTCAGAGAGATCTGACCTGTCTGTATGATGTGGTTGTTGTGTCAGTGTTGTGTCCAGACGTGGGTAGAGAATAGATTTTGACACATGGCCCATACTTTGATTGCAGAGCTGTGAGTTTCTGTTGTCAACAAAGCAGTGTCTATTCAGTTGGTGACTTTACTCGAGTGTATCTGTGCAGTACTTGTGACAGAGACCACCATTATTGCCCGCCAGCACGGAGAGGTGGGACCACCAGATTTCAGCACCAGAGCTACAACTACAAGATGAGTGAGCCTCTGGTCTGCTGGACATTCACCAACGCTTTGTAGTTACTAATACCCCATAAAAATTCCCACCATTTTCTGGACACTGTGTAGTCAATATAGACAGGTGTGATGAGGCCACCCCAACAGCACAAACATTAACTATCCTCCCAAGTAGATGACTACTAGAACATTTTAATAAAACTAACTAGTATAGTACATATATATGTACACTATTGCATTTATGATATAATATTCCATGCATTTCTTTCATAATCTCTAAATCCTTTTAAGTTCTGGTCAATCTAAAAAATTGATCCAGAACAAAATAAATGTAATATAATTCTATCAAAAATTTTACACACGTGAGTTAGTTCAGTGTATTTTAACATTTATTAATATTATTAGTCTTGTTAAATATCTGTGGGTATATCTATAACCTATTACACCACACTACATATCATAACCCTAGACACTTTACGTAGCTACATTCATTAAAAAAAAAAATAGTGTGAGGTCGTAGTGGTAGCAAGAAAGGCCTTCTGACAATTCACAACTACATCTTATCTCAGGAGCCTTCACAGCTGGCCTCATACAATTACATTTAGTAATATCACCATCATACAATACCATCAAACACCACTACACTATTGTTGTCAGTTATTCGCTGTTTAATTTTTTCTTTGACTGCCCTCTCTGACTCTTTACTCCGTGTCTTCCATTCCAGTCTATGTTTTCTTGCCGCAGCAAGCAATTTACGGGTTTTTACAAAACTCTGCTTCTTCAACCACAAAGCTGTTTTGTTGTGTTTCCACATATTTAATGTCGAACGGAGATGTGTAGATGCATTTCTTCGCTTGTGAATGTCAAAGTCGAAATCACCAAACATTCTCTCTCCAATGAGATTTGTAATCGGACAAGTATCAAGAATTTTTTTAACAGCTTCATCAATGTGTCCACTGAATGGCCCTCCTTCTAAAAAATCTGCCATCTGACGTTTAAAAATGTCATTGCAATGCTTGGAAATTTCCTTAAAAGAAAAGCAGACAACTTGCTTTTCATCATCATTAAGAGAATTTATGAAAAGCCAAACACTTTCAGAAGAAACAAGAAAACAATCTCTGAAGACAGAGCTGGTATCAGATAGTTCAAATTCTGGACTGCACCAAGCATCAATAGCTGTCTTCATTTCCTGGACATATTGTTTTTTTTTTTTTTTTTTTTTTTTTTTTTTTTTTTTTTTTTGCGTACGCCCGCTAATACTCGAGGCGAAATCTCAGGTTATTATTTTTATGTCTAACCTGACATTGATTTTACGTGAGTATCCCTTTATTTCTTGTACTGAGACAGGTGTCCCTCGCCATTCAGGCAAATACTCTCCGATTTCGGAGGTACCCATTGCAGCTGGGTCGGCTCAGGAGCCGCCAGTCCCTGGTCGACGACACTCCTTCAAATGTCCTCGCCAGGTCTCGAGTTAATCCAGTCCAAATCCCGGTCGACGAAAAATCCTCAAATGCCGTCGCCCGGGTTTGATCCTGTATCACCCGGTCGCCAGAGCGGTGTTGTAACCACTACGCTAGCGCGGCTCCCTACATATTGTGGAAACTGTCCATAAGACGTAGAGCTATTCATAAGCTGCCAGTATGGACCAGTAAAGTTGGCATGAAACAAAGCCATCGCAGCTACAACAGACAAAATACGAACATCTTGCAAGTCTGCGATGATGCTTTGAAGTTTGAGATTTTAGTGAGAGACATGATTGTTTAAAAAGTTTAAGATGTCATCACGATGACAAAGCACTGCAGATGCATTTTCAAACAAATTGTTGAAGCGGTTGCTCCTAAAGCTGGTGAAAATGGACCGTTTTCCAAAAGAAGAGCAATAAGCCAACCACTCTTCACGACACCCATTCTTTTCATCTCCACGGGGTCCAAGCACATCTGCTGCTGTACGAATGAGACGACATGCAGCATTCTCAGAAGAAGTTGAAAATCTTGAAAACGCACCACTAGCATCTCTGCCTAGCGCCTCTTCCCCATCTCCAACAAGGCCTTCTTCAATATCTTTTAAAGCTGCCTCTGTGGCTTTAGACAATCCCAGAAGAAAGTGGGCATTGCAAAATAAAAAATGAGTTGACATATCTTCTCCCTTAAGAAGGCTGTCTTTGAATTCAGCAAGTTCTCTGTCATAAAATTTCATGACAGCAGCCCTATCTGACATTAAACATTTCATTTTTTTAATAATTTCTTTGAGAAGTTGATCTATATCTTTGGACTCACTAGAGCAATATACATCGCAAAGTTCTTTGAACATGTCAACAGTGACTTCCAGAAGTGTTTCAGCATCCTCAGATGCAACCTCTGTGAAGCCAATAGCCATTGGCATACCATTAGCCAAAGTGATGTGGCGCTCAACAAAATGTCTTTTCTGACGGCTCGTCCCATCAGTCGCAAATGTGAAATGTTCACTTTCGGCTATAGCCTCTACAATATGATGTTTTGCGAGATGATGGGCCTCGTCAGCAAAGTTTAAAACAGTTGAAGCAGATGGCAAGTCCGTTAATGTAAAATGTTGATCAAACATATGTTTACTGACTATCTGCACAACTTTTGAGCAGTTGGATGCAGATACATTTGCTTCTCCCTGCAGAGCTATGTATGTCAAACGGACATTGTCAGAAAACTGATTGTGTTTTTCACCTTTAAATTTAATTTCTTTCTGGTCCTCATTGACAATTTCTAGTAAAGATGTATTGGTTGATTTTTCTTTCTCCAGTCTCTTTTTAAATCTATCTTTCATTGTTTTCTCTACTTTTACCTTTGATTTTAAATTATTTGTTATCTCTTTCAATGTCCCTTTCTCTGATTCAAAAAATAATATATCTTTTTCTAGAACTTTATTTCGATGATTAAGATACTTATTTTGTTTCCTTAAATAATAATTCCTTTTGTATATTTTTGAAGATTTAACATTTGAAAGTTGAATAATTAGTTCTTTATTTTTTGTTTTAATGTCTTTAATTTCCTTTTGAAACTTTTGTGTAGCACCAGCACTTTCAGTTTTCTTTAGCGACATTAGACTGTCTCTCTCTTCTTTTAGGAGACTGATCTGCACTGCTTGTTTCTCAATCACCTCTTGAGCTTTCTTGAGGTTTTGCTTTAATTTGGAAATGCCACTCTGGACAGTTTCACATTTGCCACTACAGGTACAGGATGTTTCTTTGTTTTCCTGTTCTCTTGGTAGTAATGGTAGCAGTCATAGCTTCAAAAGCTGGTTGACTCAAAAAGTCTTTGATATTGATGTTCTTCTTTTTCATATCCTTAATTTTTTTACAAGAACTTGACACTTTTCGTCTTAGTGCTCTTATCTGTGCATTGGTAAATGGTCTATTCAAGAGTCTTTGCACCCAGGAACATAGAAATGTATTTGTAAGGCCCTCCCTACTTCTGAAATTATCAAGTGCTGCCAATATGGAATTGGTCATCACAAAGTCAAGGGGTGGTTCGTAGTCAGCAGGACTGGACAAAAGGTTTTTCCTAGTCAAATTTATTGATGAGAGTAGCTCAGGAAGCTCGTCAAAATATACATCATTTGCTAAATACTGTTGCAGCTCATGATCATCGCCACCAGTTAGAAAATGCTGTGCAGTTTGCAGGACTTTCAGCACTCGGTGCTTCAGCCTTCCCTTAGTGACAGGTTGCGCTGGAAAAAGCTTGAGGAACCATGCAGTCACCTGATGGATGGATAGATGATGATTATGAACATTAGTCTATCTGGGTTCAAAGGTTTGAACATGTGAACATACAAAAAATAATTAATTCATTCATGTTTCCTAATCATCTTATAAACTTATTCACACTTATTTGGGTTCTTCGTCGTCACTCTTGCATTCTCTACTTTTATTCTATCTGCTCCTCCCTCTTCTCCATTTCACTTTTTATCTGTTTGTAGTGTGTTACTTTGTGGTCTGTAGCTTTATGAAAAAAAAAAAAAAAAAAAACAAGCAGACTACCTCAAGCCATGTTGCATTCCCATCCTTCTTCAGATAATAAAGTTGTGCAAGGACCTTGTTTGTCAGTGTGACAGCTGGCACCTTTGGACGGCGGCCCTTCCCAGTCATTAAAAAATGGTTTTTTATACCATCGTAGTATGAGTCATCTGCAACAGTAAAATTCTACAAGTGAAATTTTCTTTACATGTATAGAGCATTACATGTACTATTATTTTATATATAAAAAAAAGTGCACATCCAGCTTAAAGTAAGATGTATTTTAATTAACATGAATACGTGCGTCTGAACTATTTAAAGTGTACTTCATGAAATCTGTTTATATATAATTTATATATTTATGTTTGAGGTAAGACTATCAACTAGTGCCTGCTAGTCCGGACATTTCAGTACACCGTCAGCTACTTTAGTTATGGAATTTTCCGGCTTCCTAGCCTTGACTCAATTTGTCGTCCATTGACATTGGGCCTTGCGATATCATTCGCTTTAGATGTCATAATTCACCCTATTATGTTGCAAAAGAAACCTTCATTTAATTACCAATTATTCAAAACATGCATTTTTTATTCAAATTGGTAACTTTCTTAGCTTTTCAAGCTCTTTAAAAAATTAGATTGATGTGCGAATGTCTGAAGTGGTGATAACACATTCAATCCACGACATTACACAAACTGTGCGATCGTGTTAAATTGCTAAATAATATTAAAACTATTGTAAATTTTACATTTGAAGTTCAATACATTGTTAATAAGTGATATACTTACGTATAGTCAACCTCAAATCAGAAGATGTGATGATGTTTGAACAAGAGCCAATATAAGTGGCGTCGCGATCTTGACAGACATCGGGAGTTATCACGACCCATGGAACAGCCTCGCTCTGCATCCTTCGCTAAAATTTCTAGGCCTAACTTGAGCGATACAGAACTTACTCAAAGTCAATTAGCTCGACCGCCAAATATCAGAAGTCAATAAAATTTCACACGAATAAAGAAAAATGGCTCCCAAATATTCTCAAACCTGGCAAAGATTTATAACACCATTTTAAAGGTCAAATTTGGTAAATTTTAAATTTCACTTCGAGATATCAACGTTTTACACTTTTTTTGGTACAATTTGCCATACATGAAACTAAAGATGCACTTTTCCCCCTAAAAGTTGTGAAAACAGTGTGCAAATTAGTGCTTTGGCGGTCGAGCGACCCTCATTTGAATGAAGCGGGGTGAGACGAAAACGTTCGGAGTCCGTAGCAAACTACGCGTAATGCTGCTGTTTGTTTTTATTAGTAAAAAAATATTTCAATAGCTTTTATTTTTTTTTAATTAATACATTTCAAAAGAGAAGAAGATAAAGAGTATCGTGATCTAAATTTTATTACAATCTGCTTAATAGCAAAGGGACAGTGACGACTTAAACATTAAAACTTGACAAATTTCCCTCAGTTTTCTCCACTGGCAACAGATCGGAGCGGGCGGTTTGTGGTACCTAATGGTATGGAACACAATCCTTGGTGTTGGACAATGTCTATGGCATAGGAAAAGATCTATGGCATGGGACAAGATCTATGGTATGGGACAAGATCTTGCATGAAATGAGATCTATGGTATGGACAAGATCTATGCATGGGACAATATAATTGGAATAGAATGAGATCAATGTCATGGCAAGGGATCAATGGCATGGGACAAAATCCATAGCATGGGATGAGATCAATGGCATGGGATGAGATCTATGGCATGGGATAAGATCAATGGCATGGGTTGAGATCAATGGCATGGGATGAAATCAATAGCATGGGACAAGATCAATAGCATGGGATGAGATCTATAGCATAGGACAAAATCTATGGTATAGAACAAGATCTATGGTATAAGATGAGATCTATGGTATAGGACAGGATCTATGGTATGGGACAAGATCTATGGTATGGAACAAGATCTATGGTATGGGACAAGATAAATGGCATGGGACAATATCAATGGCATGGGATGAGATCTATGGTATAGGACAAGAACTATGACATGGGGCAAGATCAGTGGCATGGGATAAAATCAATGACATTGGATGAGATCTATGGCATAGGATGAGATCAGTGGCAAACGATGAGATCTATGGCATGGGACATGATCAATGGCTCGGGATGAGATCTATGGCTTAGGAAAAGATCAATGGCATGGGATGAGATCTATGGCATGGGATGAGATCTATGGCATGAGATGTGATCTATGGTATGGGACAAGATCAATGGCATGGGATAAGATATATAGCATGAGAAAAGATCAATGGCATGAGATGAGATCTATGGCATGAGACAAGATCAACGGCATTGGATGAGATCTATGGTATATGACAAGATGATTGGCATAAGATGAGATCTATGGCATGGGACAAGATCTATGGTATGGGATGAGATCTATGGCATGGTACTTCTTCTTCTTCTTCTTTGTACAATCTCAGACGTCCACTTGAATGTTCTCAAAGAAAGCAGTAGCCAGTTTGAGGCTATTTGAATCCCCATAAAGCTTTTCCATGAAAGGAGCTGGCGTCGGCCATATGCACTTTCTCTGTACCACATATAAGGGGCAACTTTGAAGCAGATGTTCAGCAGTCATTTTATCAGTGCCACAGTTACATTGATCGGTAGTTCCTATCTTTAGCTTGTTGAATAGATGGTATCTCAATCTGTTGTGGCCAGTTCAGAGTCTGAAGATTACCACTTGTTCTCTTCTGTGGAGCTGGTAGTAAGCATCATTCTGTGTGTGCCCTGGATGTTCTACATTCCATTTGTTTCTGTATCTGATTCTGATAAAACTCTTTGCCTCCTCAAAAGTTATGCTTGCATCAGGCTGAGGTAGATGTGAATCTTCTTTTGCCATTCTGTCAGCCTCTTCATTGCTGGTGATGTTACAATGAGATGGGATCCATTGGATCACAACACTTTTGAATCGTTGACAAAGTTTGTGGAGCACTACTCTGAGATCATCCAGGTCTGTATTATTTTGGCTTTTCAATGTTGCAATTACTGACTGTGCATCAGTAAAGAAAGCAACTTGTCTCTCTGCCCTTTCTTCTGTCAATATAACCTCTGCTGCAGTTTTCAAGGCCTCTGCCTCTGCTCTGAAGTTGCTGGAGAATCGTCCTGTCGCCACTGACAGCCTTTTTTCTGCACCAGTGCTTAAGTTCAGAAAGACATCATATCAGATGTACATTGTACACCAGAGCTGGCATGGTACAAGATCAATGGCATGGGATGAGATCCACAACAGAATTGATGGAGAGAATCAAACATTGTGATCTGCTGTGGGACAAAATCACCTATGCCTCAAGTCATGGATTCCAACTCAAAGGTAGGGTTATCAAAAACAAAAAATGGTACCTGGAATGCCACAGCAGGTCGAGTTAAATTCAATTTCATAAGAAAATGTTAACCTGCAACAATCTATACCTGTCACAAAAAGTAGGGGATATTTTAAGATGGTATGTATTATTTTACAAAAGAGTGGATTTCGTATTTTAATGGTTGTATGGACATATCGAGCACGCTCTTGTCCACTCTCACGTGCAATATCATGTTGACCTGGTGACTCGTGATGAGTAAGCCAATCCCATGAACAGAGGTGCGGCCCAACCGTAAAGTTCACACATTATTCTTTTTCACAAAAATGCGTGTATCTCGGGTTTGATGAACACTACTCACCATGGACAGGTATAAAAAGACTCTGCAACAGATAAAATTTCCTTTCTTCGTCATGTAACGTTTGACAGAACAGCAGAGATGGATGGGCATATGCATGTTGCAAACCGGAAGTCGGCAAGTGGATGTTGCTCGGAACCTCAGTGTTTCACAGTCAGTTGTCAGCAAACTGTGGAACAGGTATCAAAATTTCCGCACAGTGGCTGATCTGCCTGGGACTGGCCGCCCAAGAGTCACTACACGCCGCCAAGATCAACTTCTTGTTACTCAGGCCCTCAGAACTTGGGCTCTAAATGCTACTAAACTTCAGCAACACCTTCAACAGACCACTGGGATCCGGGTCCCAACTCAGACAGTACGAAACCGTTTGCACCAAGTGCAACTGGCCTCACGCAGACCGTTTGTAGCTTTGCCCATGTCACCACAACACAGGCGAGCAAGAATGGATTGGTGCCAACGTCATCATCGGTGGACCAATCAACAGTGGGCATCCGTGATGTTTTCTGATGAGTCCCGTTTCGTTTTGGATTTTCATGATCGTAGAATACGTGTCTGGCAACGGCGAGGTGAGCGTTACCAGCCTCCTGCAACTGTTGCACACAACCGTTATGGAGGTGGCAGTGTAATGGTGTGGGCAGGCATCTGTATGAATGACAGGACCGACCTTCACATATGCCAGGTCAATATCACAGGGCTCTACTACCATGACAACATCATCGAGCCTATCATTGTGCCATTTGCTCAACGGCACGGACCAGATTTCATCTTCCAGGATGACAATGCGCGTCCTCACCGTGCTCGCGTCATCCAAGATCACCTTCAGATGCAGCATATCTGAACGTTACCATGGCCGCCGATGTCCCCCGACCTGTCTCCTATTGAGCATTTGTGGGACCTCATGAATAGACGCGTCCAACAACGTCCAGCCGCTCCACAGACTCTTCAGCAGTTAGCCCAGGCCCTTCAGCAGGAGTGGCAGAGAATTCCTCAAGACAACATCAGAAGGCTTATTTGCAGTTTGAGACGTCGTTGCAATGCATGTTTAGCAGCAAACTGGGGCCCTACACGTTTTTAGAAATATTGGAATATTTTTGTGAAAATGAAGTACCTACCCCGCCTTGGTTGCCAGTGCGACTAAAATCATGTGAGTAAAGCCATAACACTTCTTATACTGCAAATGTCTTGTTATTGTCGTAAAATACCATCTGTATGTACAACACGCTCACATATATCTCGCCAAACTTTCCCCTAATTGTAAGATTTTACTCCTATGTTAACTAAATAAAACAGCCCGTGTGTTAGTGACTAACAGCTTCTACTAGGCCAATCGGGAATCAAATGTATGCTGTAGAAATGCTAGTTAATTATCTCGCTAGCAAAGCCACTAGATTTTATTACCGCGTGCTTGAAACTAACGTCACAGTTCAAGCCTAGCCTTCCAAGCAAGAGAGTACGAATAAAAAGGTGTAAAAGAATAAAGAAAGCATAAAAGTGAAAGAGAGAAAATGCTACACTGCGACAAGCATTTGGTTCTGCTTGGTGTCACGCGCTGAGCAGACGATAGTGCTTGGCGAGATAGTAGCTTAGTTTCAAAATACGATAGAAAAACCTTTTTTTTTGTAACGCAGATGCGAATGTATATTACCACAATGATCGGATGCGAGACAGCACTTTGACGCTTTTTGTGACGTATTACTACAAGCGTTGTCTCGTAGTGCATGCGAGCGATAGTTAAAAATAAAAGGAAAAAATTACGATTAACGTGAGTTTTTTTTTTTAATACACAGTGCTGAATGGGGCAGAAACGGAGTATAGCCTGGTGTCATTAGATCGTGTTTACAAATTTGAATAAGGCAGGATAGGAAATATTTTTTTGAAGCATTGTAGAAATAAAACGATACTAGGCATGAGAAATAAATACAAGAATAAAATATTGTAATGACGGTGTGACAGATATCAATAGGATCAATTAGTATTTAATAGAATATATAAAACTGTTAAATAATAAAGAATATAGGACATAAGACAGACGAACGGACTTGAAACCTTTCTCAGTTTGCCCGTAGTGGGGTTAAAGGGGAAGGAGTCCTAGATTTGATTATTTAACGTCAGTTTTGAAAAAGAACGCTAGAAGCCAAACAGTCCCTGATTGGCTGTGGTGTAATATACTAACGGTTGCATAAAACCAATTAGTAGTTAGTATTAGGTGCCACTTGTTATAAAGATTTTGATCACTAAAAGTGTGTTAAAGACAAGAAGGAGTACATTCTTGTTTGCTATTCTGCACTAGCGGCGATCTGGACTGTTACCATATATCGCAATATTCAACTATTTAGTGATTATATTTCTTTGATGCGGGTTTCTTCTATGATTCAAAGTGAGCCCAGGTGATCAAATACCTGACTATAAGTTCTGCCGTGAGGCCATATCGACTGAGTGCCTGCACATAACTATATTACACGAAGCAGAAACGTGACTTGGCAGTGGAGGCTGGCATTGTATACTTCAGTCAGCCTGTTACCAGAAATCCCAGATAAGCAATCATGTCTGGGGTATTTGATATCGCAAACAATCCTACTCTCAATTTCCCAAAATATATTGTGTCAGACAGTGATGAATCTAAACGTTCGAATAAACTGTACCCTTTTCTAGGAGCAAGGAATACTGGACACTTTTCTAGCTTGACTCATATAAATAATTGTGGGAAAACACAGACTCAATTATATTGGTGAATTATTGATGTAAATATTTATATTATCATTTTGAGTTGATTATTCCTGTGTCCAAAAGAATAACAACAATACAGGAAAATAAATTGTAAAAAAACATGATAACTTGCAAACTTAACCAGTGACTTGTTTAATCATTGTTTATTATTAATAGGTGTAGTTGTTGTCCTGTTTTTACACTTCAACACATTGCATATACCCTAGACACTTGCTAGACAACATACACATACCATTACACTTCAGTAGGGGAAGATATATAATCGGGTGAGGTCGAGGTGGAAGCAGACAGGTTCCCTGTAAACTTAACTGAAATTAATAAACCTCAGGGGCTTGCATAGCTGACCTCACACCTGATAGAATTAAAAGTATGAATAATTATAGAATAACACCAAATCCACTACAGTTATGATGCTCAAGTTTACTTGTACGAAGGAATAAATGAACTAATTTGAAATATATTGTCTTTGGATAACTTTTAAATTCAATATCCCCTACTTTTTGTGACAGGTATAGGATACAGAATCAGGTTCAAGAAAATATTCAAATAATTTACCTCCTCGAGATGCTGGAGCTGATGTTCCAGTTAAAGCTGTAGCCTTGAGACCTTCAATCCTCACATCCCCACAATGATTCAACCATGATGTCACAACACTGGCCAGGGTTCGTGTTCGCACAAAAATAATGCCACGTGATGCTTCTCCTTTTGCAATCAGGTACTTGAAAAGATATTTCTTCAGAAGTGTGAGATTTGTGTTTTCTGAATCCAGCTTATCTCTCATGGCTTCTTCAAGTTCTAAAGATCACAAAATATAAGGAAGTTTAAATTTTTTGCAAAATCCAGTGGTACAGACATGCGTTAAGATCAAATAAATCTAACTATAACCCATCAGGGGTTCAGCAGAATATTCATAACCCTCCACTCCCAAAGGAGCATAGGCCTTCAACAAACATGTGCCAAGTCCTCTTGCTACGTGCCATCATCTCAAGTTCTTTCCACGTTCTCCTTATCATTTTCATCTCTGTTTCCAGCTCTCCTCTCCATGTGCCTCCCGGTCTACCTCCGCCTCTCTTGCGCCGGGGATTCTAGAACAAGGACTGCCTTGTAATGCCATCAACAGGTTTCCCCAGCATGTGTCCCACCCATCGTCCTCCTCTCATCTCCCGCCCCACCGGCACCTGTCCAGCTCCCGTCATCAGCTCCACGTCAGCAACCTTGTCACACCATTCCAATCCCTCTACTCTACGCAAGCACCCATTTATGAAAGTCTGTAGCTTTTTGGCAGCCGTCCCTGTTGCTCTCCATGTCCCAGAGCAACACAACAGGACCGACTTCACACCTGGGCTGAAGACCCTTATTTTCATGTTGGATCCGATTTCTCTTGATCTCAATACATTTCCCAATGCAATGAAAGCTCCTCTTGCTCTTTGCACCCCTATTCTGATATCCCTGTCCGTCCCTCCAACTTTGTCTACACTACTGATAAGACATGTGTACGAACCCACATCCTGCACCGGTGCTTCTTCAAGTTCAACCCTGCTATCACTACCTGCATTCATTCTCACCATCCCTGTCCTCTCCCTGTGCACCCTCAGACCCAATTGCCGTGACCTCTCATCGAGTGTTTTCAATTTGTCCTGCATCTGACTACGGCCATGGGACAGAAGAGCCAAGTCATCAGCAAAATCCAGATCATCCAACTGCCCAGTCAGAGTCCACTGGATTCCACCTCTGTTGTGTGCCGTCAATGCTCCCGCAACCCAGTCCATTGCTAGCAAGAAAAGAAATGGAGACAAGAGGCATCCCCGTCGCACTCCCGCCCCTATCCCAAATGGTTCTGTAAGCCGTCTCTCATGAAGAACTCTGCATGTCATGTCCCCATATGTTCCCTTTATTAAATTAATGATCTTCAGGGGAACTCCTTAATGCCTCATCAATTTCCAAAGTGACTCTCTGTCCACACTGCCAAATGCCCCTTCGCAGTCCACAAATCCAATGTATAGCGGTGAACTCCATTCCAGACCCTGCTCAACCAGCATTCTCAAAGTGGCCATCTAGTCTGCACAGGACCTGTCCTGTCGAAAACCCGCCCGTCCATCTCTCAGCCTCCCGTCCATGGACTCTCTCAATCTTTCAAGGACAATCCTGTCCAACACCCCCTCTGGCACTGAAAGCAACACCATTCCTCCACAATTTGTGCACTCTTGTAAACCTCCCCTCCCAGGCAACCCAACCAGATATCCCTCCCTCCACCTCGCCGGCATCTCTTTCCCCTCCCAGACCCCACCAAGTAACCCATATAACATCTCTGCAGCCGTGTCGACATCTGCCCGGACGGCCCCCGCTGGAATGCCATCAGGTCCAGACGCCCCTCCATCCCCCAGAAGCTCCATGGCTTTCTTTACTTCTTCCCTCGCTGGTCTTTCACCGCCAATCTGCAGCCCCTCCTCTGCCGGCTGGATGCCCGGGGGGGGGGGGGGCCTGCAGAGCCGGCCCACTGAGAAGGTCCTCAAAATATTCTGTCCACCTCCTCATCCGCTCCCGTATATTGCTGAGCAGTTTTCCATTCTTGTCTTTTATGAAGCAACTTGTTTGCTTGTATTTCCCCGTTAGCCCCTTTGTGCTGCTACACAGTTCTCTCACATTCCCCCTGGCCGCAGCATCCCCCGCCAACTCCTCAATACACCTCCCCCTGTACCTCCTTTTACTTCTCCGTCCGCCTCCGTGCACACCTCCCGAGCCCCGGCCCCGGAACCTCCGGCTTTGCCTGTGTTCAAATCTGCCCTCCCGCCTGTCCCGTCTTTTATCCCACCAATGGCCTCTATTGCCATCCATGCCCCCTGTTGTCGCTCCCCCTTCCCCAGCAGCCCCTCACATGTCCCATTCCATACCGCCTCGATCCACCGCCAACAGTCCTCTGCACTCCCCGCATCCCCCAGCCGCTGGAGCACCCGGAACCCGTTGGACACCGTGACCACAAATTTGTCTCCCGTCTCCCGATCTCCCAGATGTCCCACATTAAATTGTTGTCTACAATTTTGCATTGCCGCACATCTCCCGAGTCTCATCTCCACTTTGGCCATCAGAAGGTGGCGATCCAATGCCACACCCGCTCCTCTACATTCACATCCTGCAATGATGATCCAAACTTCCCGTCCATGCACATATGATCAATCTGACCCTCTGTTCCATGGTCTGGTGACACCCATGTTGCCCCGTGTACTCTCCCACGTGGAAACATGCCCCCTCCCACAGCCAGTTGACCTGAAGCACAGAAGTTCGAGAACAGTTCCCCACCTTCATTCACCACTCCCAGCCCCTGTTCTCCCACGACCTCCCCAAAGCCGGCGTCGACTGCACCCACCCCTGCACCCATCAAAACCGTGATGTCTCCTCTTTCTACCCCTTCCATAACCTCCTGCAGTCTAGTACAAAATGCCTCCCCCACCGACTCCTCCCTGTCATCAGCTGGTGCACAACACTGGATGACATTTACATTTACTTTCTTTTTAGCTGTTTTAAAAGAGGCTGTTATTATTCTGGATCCAACAGCTTCCCATTCAACGAGTGCCCTCTGCACTTCCCTAGACAACACAAGAGCCACCCCCTCACTGCGGCACGAACCCTCGCCCCCATCCCCCAAGGACAGTACCAATTCACCCCTGACAAGTCTCCCCCCGTCCACCCCATCTCACACAGTCCCAGAACCTCGATTCCACACTCCCCCACCTCTGCCGCCACCCGTGCCACCCTCCCCTGTTCGCTCAATGTCCGAACACTCCAGGTGCCAAGCCCGGAAGCTCCCCTAGAAGAAAGAAGGTTAGTCAGCAACACAGACTCCTTTCGGCTTTCTCTGTGTTGCATCATACGCCTCCCCGCGAGAGGACCCCCCGCCCTGGATGGCTGTGTTTTATTTTCTCCAATTGACTTGTCCATGTCTGTTGAAGTTTTTTGTGGTTTAAATTTTTTACGGGATGGGGTAACCGGCCCCATGCCCAACCCTCCTTAGTCGCTTTCTATGACATGCTTGGCAGGGAACAGTGTTACTATTCTTTGCTCCCCTTTCGGGCCCCAGTAACACACGGGTGTCAGCAGAATATGTTTATCCATTAAATTACAAAAATGGGGTCACCCAGATTCATTCCAGGTTTATTCAAGGTTTAGAATCTATGTAAATACAGCTATTAGGTACAAACACCAGAAATCTTTGATGATAATCAAAAACACGAATATACATCAGTGCTTCCTTAAAAAAAAGGGCTGTTAACTCAGCGTATTCTGAAGTTCATACTCAGAGCATGGGAAAAGATAATCTGTATGAGCACACACACATCTGAATCATCAAGTTTAAGACTTGCTTACAACATTTCCACATATTAATTTACACAGCATCAAACTCTTGTCTCCTTTTCACACCGGACAACATCCTACCCTTGTTAACTTCCCACACCTTACACACCTTTGATGCATAAAACCAAAACTCCACACCTCTGTAGTGCATATAAAAAGCTGCAGAAAATTAACCACTCACACACTCTTTGTACAGCTTACTTCCATTCTAATGGCTTGTATAAAAAATTAAACGCTGTCGACATTTCTCATCTTTCCACACACAGCATATATATTTGTATTTTATTTTATACATACACTCGCAGGTGATATTGGACAAAATCTGTACTTAAAAAAACCCCCAACCTGAGAAAGATTCAAAGTAGAAATATTCATCATCTGTGCAGTTTTTGTTCTCTCTGTACTGGTCAAAACATTTTTTCAAATATGTCATGACATGTCTCAACAGTACCAAGTCATGAAGCTCCAATGCAACGTTGTATGTCTGCAAAAAAAAAAAAACCTCTGAAAAATATAATTACAAGTTTGGGAGGAAAAAAATTACAATGTACATCTGCTATGATGATGTACACAGCAGCCGAATACCATCACCAACCAAGACCTGCTTACTCGGAGCAAGCAAGAGGACATGCACACCATCATAGCTGGCAGATGCTGGAGCTGGGTTGGCCATGTCCTCAGAAGAGACCCAGATGCCATCACAAGAACAGCTATGCTATGGACCCATGAAGGAAAACGAAAGAGAGGCCGACCAAAAACAACCTGGCGGAGGACTGTGGAGGCTGAGATGCAAAGAATGAACCAGAGTTGGGGCACTGTATGAAGGATGGCCACCGACCGAGCAAAGTGGAATCAATTTGTTGTTGCCCTACAAGACGCCACCAGGCATGATGGCCACTGACTGCTTTGACGATCGGCGGCTAAGGATCAAAGAAGAAGAAGAAGAAGTACTGGTCAAAACATTTTTTCAAATGTGTCATGACATATCTCAACAGAATCAAGTCATGCAGCTCCAGTGCAACGTTGTATGTCTGCAAAAAAAAAAAAAACCTCTGAAAAATATAATTACAAGTTTGGGAGGAAAAAATTACACTGTACATCTGCTATGATGATGTACACAGCAGTTCTTAATGACAACTGCAGAACGGTTGATAGTAAGATGTACTCCAAATTTAGTTTCTGTTATATTGTGACCAATGTCGAGGTGCTGTCAAGCACTGGTCTTCAAAACATGGATACCCTGCTTAGACAGTGCAGATTACATTGGCTTGGCTATGTTTGCCACACAGAAGATGGTTAAATCCTCAAGGATATTTTCTACGTACAACTGGCAGATGGCAACAGAACAACAGGTTACTGCAGCTGAAGTTCAAAGATGTGTCCAAGAGATATATGACAGCACTGGATGTAAATCCAGCATCCTGAGAGGATTAAGCTGCCAATCACAACCATGTGAAAATGCTTCCTTAGGCACCATCTCAGATTTGACAAAAAGAAGTTCTTACAACAAGCACAATAGAAAAGAATATGTCATGAACCATTTATAGAATGAATGTCAGTACTCATGCTCCGGCAGGAGCTAGATGTATTTATGTAAGTTGTGAGTTGAAGTGAGTGAATGTTAAGTTTGACTGTGGGCATGAATGCATTAAGCACTGATGTTAAGTTCATGGGCATGACTGGGTTGTTGTGAACGAAGTGGTGGTCAAGACTGGTCTGGTGTGAAAAGGGGAATATGTCGTAAGGCATTCGAGAGAGAGATTGGAGCGAGTAGAGATTACGTGGGAAGGGAAGGCGAATTGGATGAAGGAAAGTAGACAGTAGAAAGTATATTGAGATTTATTGAAATTCTTTCCATTGGATGATGTTTGGGGCCTAAGACGCGTCAACAATGAGGAATGCAGTTAGCGACCCACAACTAGACTGCCTGCGTCAGGGTCAGAGAACCAGAGCTGACCAAGACCCTACTCCACCTCTAAGTGGTGGTTCTGGAAACAGGCTGCACCACTGCAGTCTGGCTCAGTGAGTAGGGATCGAAGAGGGAAGGCTAACCCGGTCCCAAAAATGATGTGCTGAAGTAGGATGTGTCGGCCAAAAGGCGCAAATATCGCATCGTCACTGTAAACGAACACAACGCAACCAACGTCATTTTCAGGATGAACAAAGAAGAAGAAAAAGGATGATGTTTCAATTATGCACATGATATATTGTGCTTTTCTTATGATTCATGGCCAAAGTGGCAGTCTGCCTATGTTGTTGTATTATGCTAAAGTTTGTGACATAAAGTCATCGGATATCGTGCCTACATGTTGGAGTTCATTGAGTTAACATTAGCTGTGAATAACGAGCAACGTTTGTCGCTCCATGTATAATGCAATATATATTTGTCAATGTGCACACATAGCTAAGCACTTGACAATTTTGGGAGCTCGTAAGTGGAAGAGGAGACCGGTGTTGACTCGTTATATTTGAGTTATGCAGTATGGGGGGTTAGCTTGATCTGGGTCTAGCAATACTTGTATAGATGCCGACAAACCCAATAACGCGAATGTTAATAAAGTGTGGGCCGAAAGGATGGGCCAATGTCAATGAAATAAGTTGACCAATGTATAATAATCTGCACTGGAGTCATGGTTGGACATCACGAAGAATACGTTTATTTTACGACGAAGTATACCCGATCATATCATTGCATAGTAGGAAATTCACATCAGTTTTACAATCAATAGCATCATTGCATCAAGGTACTTAGCATTAGCATAACATCAATCATGAACTTGACCGACTCTCTAACCGCCGACATCTCAAGGATGGCGAGAGCTCTGTGGTGAGCAGTTCTAATATTCTAGTTTCCATAACGGAGCTTTTGAATTATACGAAGGGATTTTGTGAAGGAACCCTGAAAATATATTGCAGAAATATCCCGATAACGGTCGGTAAGAATCTGGACCCACTAGCACCACGCCATGACAAAGACGTGTCAAAGTTCAGCCAAATCTTGTCACGAACAAAATAGTATCAGATACGATACACAATTCAGCCATGTATTGGCTAGAGCAAACGCTCCATACAAGAATGTGTACTAATATCTCTTCATGAAGTCTTCCCACGACTTGGGGGTAAGACTCACAATAATTTCCGTCAAAAAGAAGTCTGTCTCAAACTACAGACTTTATGGATCTCTCTTCTAACAGCATAATCGCTGTTTGGCAACAAAAACCAATCGCACCTAGTTGCACTATTTTGTTCAAATATTGTGCCTGATGGCGCATAAATAACTAATCATATACAACTTACTTAGATGCGCTCACATGTGCGTCTATCAAAACTAGACGGGCATGTGAGATCTTACACACTTAAATCCCATGCGCAAAAAGGACTTACAAACATCGTTTGCTTGGTCTTGTGATGGAATAACAAGGCCATTGTTTTGTGGTGATTGTCGTGAATTATTCTAATCCCCATATATAAATTAAAACGTAAATGCAAAGCCTAACAAATAAATTTAATAAAAGGAAAGAAGAATGGTAAAGAACAGTGCTGTCACAATGACTGTACTCGAAATCCCCCTTGTTTTCTACTTCGTCTGCGAATTGTAACGCTTTCACGTTGATAGTAAAAGCCTACTGTATTATTACCCGCTTTCTTCAATGAAACGTGTACTGTATTTCTTGGAAAAACCTTGAGATACGCAAGCTGATCAATGACCTAAATTTAATATTTCATTCATTCCATTTTATACACGGCGTAACTAAAAGACAGATGGACTAAAGGATAGAGAGAAGGGAGAGGCAGAAGGCAAGGACACATGCAACACTAAACACGCGTCGCGCGATACACAATTGCTGCCATCACGCGTGTAAGGCCACATGCACTAACTTTATTTCAAATCGACAGTGATAAAATTCACTACCCATACCAGAGTTAGGTTTTTAAATCCTGAAAAACGCTTATTGGGAATTATGACATTATACCGGTTTACGTTTGAAAACATGACAGTACCCAGACACCCTCAAGTTTGGAAGTGAGAAGGTAGTAACAGCACGACTATCCTAGAAGAAAATGCATATTGGCTCCATTAAATTCGTATATTTGGGTTCCTTAGGGTTTGCTGACAAAGAATATGTAAAACGTTACGCAAATAGTCTAGGAATTACCAAGTTATGGCCAAAATAAAATAGTGGGGGTGCCTGACAGCATGAAATCATTTCTGCTCATAAAATTTTTTTATAACGTGTTTGAAAAAACATTACGTTACGGAAATAGCCTACCATGTTAACTCCTATTTGATTGGAGCGCAACAAATGTAAGACTAAACACGATTGGTCGGGCTATAAATACTATCTTGTGTTGTCAGGGGAAATCGTGAAAAGGGGTACTTTTTTGAAAAGATGTGTAGACATGGTTTGATTGGGTAGAGCTGCGAATATACTCAATTCAGAGCGTCTGTTCCTTGCCACATCTTGTAATAAACCTACTAAGAAGCAGTGCGTTGAGCACCAGTGTATATTTTTTATAAAATAAAGCCTGGGACATCGGCAGATCGGAGTTGTGCTATATTCATTGCCAGTCAACGAAACTGTTTATTATTTCCATGAATTGTGGGACCGTGGTCTTAAAGTTATTGAGCAGCACCTGGTCAGAGCTTTGCTGAAGCCAGAGGTGGACAGCATACTCCTTGGTCCATATAGCAACCAGTGGGGTGGCTCCAGAACTCATTAAAGTAATCGAGCAGAGGAGTCTTTTACTGCAGTCATCACGCAAGATAAGAGAGTGTGGCCATGGAGCTCAACATTATGTACCCCCATCTTAAAATGACATTGTAAACTAAAATTAAGAGGGGAATTTAATTGTTTTAATACCAGGAACTGAAAACATCTCCAATACTAGTTCCAATAGAAACAAACTATTGAAGTCATGATGACAAATACCAACAGAGCTTGAACAAAACAAAACCAGTATTACCTCATATTACCACTACACAACTGACACACATAGGATACCATTAATAATATATGTCACTACAAGAATCATATTAATAAATTCTGTACATATAACTTGTAATTAAAATTGATTGTGATTCCTGGTTCCCTTTGTATTTGAATCAGGACACATATACATTCATGACAGCACTGAATACATATTGTTATTTGAAAAGTTATCAGTGACTCCTTTAAGATATCCTCTTAGAGTGTTTTATGTATGTGAGTGTCACAGTGTTGTCAAGTGTGGTGGAATAAATTAAATTGTTTATCTGTCTGTTGTTGTTATGACTTACACTTCATCATACACATACCCTAGACATATAACGTAGTCATCACACTATTCCAGAATAATTCTGACTGAGGTATACATATGTGGCAGCAAGTAAGGTTATCTATAATACACTACTCTTATTAGATATAGATACCTTCACAGCTGATCTCAGTCAGTACACTAATTCCCCTATAACTATTTATAACATCCCACTTTACCACATATATTTCTGCTCATTTTCGCAAAAACTTCATAAGCTGCCCCACGAAGTCCTTGAGATAACTTTAAGCTCCACCTTTCTCTCTCTAACCCATACGTGGTAGCTAATAGTTCATACCTATTTAGATAGCTCTCTAATATCATCGTCTTTCTCAACAAAATGATCTAAATGAAAATTCATAGCTGAGGTTGAGGCTCCCTGGCTAGCAGTAGCATCAGAGGCAAAGGGACTGGCACCATTTTCAGGAGCATGGCCTTGAAACTCAAACTCCCTTAGTCGTAACTCATGTTCCCTTTGTAATCTCTTCTCCTCCTTTTCTGCTTCCCTCTCTGCAGCTAATCTCTTGTCTTCTCTTTCTGCAGCTAATCTTTTGTCTTCTCTTTCTGCAGCCAATGCTTTAGCCTCTTTGTCAGCCTCAATCTGCAACCTCTTAGCCTCAGCCTCAATCTGCAACCTCTTAGCCTCAGCCTCAATCTGCAACCTCTTAATCTCTTTTTCAGCTTCTATTCTCTTATCTTCGGCCAATCTTTCAGATTCTAATTTTCTTTCGGCCTCTTTTTCTAATCTTCTTTCTTCCCGTTCAATATATTTGTCACATTCAGCAGTGACATAAGAAATCATAATTTGCCCGTCCATTCCTAACTCTTTCGCAGTCTGTACAGCAGCAGATCGAAATTTTGCCAGGTCGGCCATTGTCTAACAGATAAATGTCTAAAATATTTAACTAAACAATTTTATCTATGACTAATTAACTCAGGACAACACAGGCACTGTGAGCTCAACCTTATTTATTTTCACCCAAGGATACCTTTTAATTCTTATTATTCCCTGAAGTGAATTACCCCCAATATTTTTAATAGGGAAAGATTCAAAATCCCGAGAGCGAGACCCCAATATATGTGGTAAAGTGGGATGTTATAAATAGTTATAGGGGAATTAGTGTACTGACTGAGATCAGCTGTGAAGGTATCTATATCTAATAAGAGTAGTGTATTATAGATAACCTTACTTGCTGCCACATATGTATACCTCAGTCAGAATTATTCTGGAATAGTGTGATGACTACGTTATATGTCTAGGGTATGTGTATGATGAAGTGTAAGTCATAACAACAACAGACAGATAAACAATTTAATTTATTCCACCACACTTGACAACACTGTGACACTCACATACATAAAACACTCTAAGAGGATATCTTAAAGGAGTCACTGATAACTTTTCAAATAACAATATGTATTCAGTGCTGTCATGAATGTATATGTGTCCTGATTCAAATACAAAGGGAACCAGGAATCACAATCAATTTTAATTACAAGTTATATGTACAGAATTTATTAATATGATTCTTGTAGTGACATATATTATTAATGGTATCCTATGTGTGTCAGTTGTGTAGTGGTAATATGAGGTAATACTGGTTTTGTTTTGTTCAAGCTCTGTTGGTATTTGTCATCATGACTTCAATAGTTTGTTTCTATTGGAACTAGTATTGGAGATGTTTTCAGTTCCTGGTATTAAAACAATTAAATTCCCCTCTTAATTTTAGTTTACAATGTCATTTTAAGATGGGGGTACATAATGTTGAGCTCCATGGCCACACTCTCTTATCTTGCGTGATGACTGCAGTAAAAGACTCCTCTGCTCGATTACTTTAATGAGTTCTGGAGCCACCCCACTGGTTGCTATATGGACCAAGGAGTATGCTGTCCACCTCTGGCTTCAGCAAAGCTCTGACCAGGTGCTGCTCAATAACTTTAAGACCACGGTCCCACAATTCATGGAAATAATAAACAGTTTCGTTGACTGGCAATGAATATAGCACAACTCCGATCTGCCGATGTCCCAGGCTTTATTTTATAAAAAATATACACTGGTGCTCAACGCACTGCTTCTTAGTAGGTTTATTACAAGATGTGGCAAGGAACAGACGCTCTGAATTGAGTATATTCGCAGCTCTACCCAATCAAACCATGTCTACACATCTTTTCAAAAAAGTACCCCTTTTCACGATTTCCCCTGACAACACAAGATAGTATTTATAGCCCGACCAATCGTGTTTAGTCTTACATTTGTTGCGCTCCAATCAAATAGGAGTTAACATGGTAGGCTATTTCCGTAACGTAATGTTTTTTCAAACACGTTATAAAAAAATTTTATGAGCAGAAATGATTTCATGCTGTCAGGCACCCCCACTATTTTATTTTGGCCATAACTTGGTAATTCCTAGACTATTTGCGTAACGTTTTACATATTCTTTGTCAGCAAACCCTAAGGAACCCAAATATACGAATTTAATGGAGCCAATATGCATTTTCTTCTAGGATAGTCGTGCTGTTACTACCTTCTCACTTCCAAACTTGAGGGTGTCTGGGTACTGTCATGTTTTCAAACGTAAACCGGTATAATGTCATAATTCCCAATAAGCGTTTTTCAGGATTTTAAAACCTAACTCTGGTATGGGTAGTGAATTTTATCACTGTCGATTTGAAATAAAGTTAGTGCATGTGGCCTTACACGCGTGATGGCAGCAATTGTGTATCGCGCGACGCGTGTTTAGTGTTGCATGTGTCCTTGCCTTCTGCCTCTCCCTTCTCTCTATCCTTTAGTCCATCTGTCTTTTAGTTACGCAGTGTATAAAATGGAATGAATGAAATATTAAATTTAGGTCATTGATCAGCTTGCGTATCTCAAGGTTTTTCCAAGAAATACAGTACACGTTTCATTGAAGAAAGCGGGTAATAATACAGTAGGCTTTTACTATCAACGTGAAAGCGTTACAATTCGCAGACGAAGTAGAAAACAAGGGGGATTTCGAGTAGTCATTGTGACAGCACTGTTCTTTACCATTCTTCTTTCCTTTTATTAAATTTATTTGTTAGGCTTTGCATTTACGTTTTAATTTATATATGGGGATTAGAATAATTCACGACAGTGATCAGTGGGAATCGTAACATCTTGCCTGGTGATGGTGTAAGCAGTGAGAGAGGTATTTTCTACCCCTTGTACCAGTAGAGAAGAAGATCCGGTTCACTTGCAGCGGACACAGGACATTGTTAAGTTAAGTTTGTTATTAATTTTGTTAATTTTCAGTCTTCTATTTACTTGACTTGTGCCACTGTATCTCCTTATATATATATATATAATGAGAAATGTTCGGAGTGACCAAGAATGGGAACATTGCGATCCATTCACAACTAGTGGAAATGTGATCCCAGAACTCAGGTACGCAGATGACACAGTTATTCTTTCAAACAGTGCCAAGGGACTAGAACAGTTAATCCTGTCTGTCAAAAGGCACAGTGAGGATCAGAACCTTTTTCTGAGCACAAAAAAAAAAAAAAAAACAAAGATAATGTCCACAGATAAAACAAGATGCCAACCAAAAATTACCATCAATGATGAGGAAATTAACCCATAAAAGCCAGATCCAAACCTCAGAAATGAGGTATCTGAGGAAGGTGGTTGAAGTAACAAGAAGAGACATGGTCCGCAACCAGACGATACGTCAAGGCCTTAAATCCTACTCCCTGCAAACCCAAGTAGAACAGTCCCAATTAAGATGGTTTGGCCATGTCTGCAGAATGGGAGAAGATCGGATACCACGACAAGCATGGGAAACAAAGAGCCAAGGATCCAGACCCCGAGGACGACCCAGAGTCCGCTGGGAGGACAACATTAGACAATCTTTGAAGGACAGAGGACTAGAATGGAACCAGGCCAGGAGGAAGACAGCCGATAGGATAGTAAGGCGCTCTCTCTTCCAAACCTCTACACCTCACGGTAGAAGGGGAACGACTAAGTAAGTAAGTAAGATGAGGAAATTGAAAATGTCACAAATTTTGAATATCTTGGCTCCATAATTAACAACAATGGAGACTGCTCAAAAGAGGTCAGAAGGAGACTGGCCATAGCAGTGCAGAGGTTAAATAAAATGAAGAACCTATGGCATAACACCAGCAAATTAATAAAAGTAATACTTCTGAGAACGTGCATCTTTCCGGTAGCAACGTATGGATGTTTTTTTTTGCGTTCGCCCGCTAATACTCGAGGCGAAATATCAGGTTATTATTATTTTTTTTTTTTTTTTTTTTTTTATGTCTAACCTGACATTGATTTTACGTGAGTATCCCTTTATTTCTTGTACAGAGACAGGTGTCCCTCGCCATTCAGGCAAATACTCGCCGATTTCGGAGGTACCCATTGCAGCTGGGTCGGCTCAGGAGCCGCCAGTCCCTGGTCGACGATACTCCTTCAAATGTCCTCGCCAGGTCTCGAGTTAATCCAGTCCAAATCCCGGTCGACGAAAAATCCTCAAATGCCGTCGCCCGGGTTTGATCCTGTATCACCCGGTCGCCAGAGCGGTGTTGTAACCACTACGCTAGCGCGGCTCCCCTGTATGGATGTGAATCATGGACCATTACTCAAACATTAAAGAAAAAAATTGAAATCGAATCTTTCGAAGCAAAGTGTTACAGAAAAATTCTCAGAATATCTTGGACCAAGAAGAAGAAAAATATAGACATCCTACACGACCTGAACATCGACGAAAACTGGCTCATAAACAATATCATGTCCCGGAAACTGAAATATTTTGGCCACATTAAACGTCATAGTGGCTTAGAGAGAGCAGTGATGGAGGGTATGGTACCTGGAAGGCGAGGCAGGGGCCGACCAAGACGACGGTGGACACAGGACATTGAAGACACCTTGAACATGACAATGGAGGAGGCAGGAAAGCTGGCTAGAGATCGTGAGTCTTTCTTGTGGGCTGTGATGAAAGCGATGTACTGCAAAGGACATGCTACATGATGATATATATATATATATATATATATATATATATATATATATATATATATATATATATATATATATATATATATATATATATATATATATATATATATATATATATATATATATATATATATATACATTTTTTCTTTTATTTGCTCGTTTATTTATTTTCTTTGATAAGTTTATTGTCTGAAATTAATTGTATTTTTTTCTTTTCTTTCAATAGTACTTTTGAATATTAATTAATGTTGTGTTACGTGTCTTTTTGATGTTAATGTTAATATGCAATAACAGGATGGTTCCTGTGGCCAAGATAACATCTAGGGTAGCACATCTCTCAGCCACCGCAACGAGCCAACACCACTCAGAATTATTTGATTCACAACTGACGAAGTGGACAATATACAATTTATTTAGGACTGCAGGCAGCTCCACATACAATACAGTTCATGCCAACATATAATGGCAGATAAGATGCATTAGACGAAATACTGTAGGCAGTCAGTTCATGTCAGGAACGCTGTCCTTTAGTTCTCAATATGATTTTATGTCTCTGCACACTCGACACTGAGCAATTATACTTCTTGTCAATACAGATAACTAGATACATCTCACCAAAGATCTTAATGTATTAATGATAACAGAACTCCATTATAAACACTTTAACAATAAGGAGCTCAAACACATACGTCCACTCGCCATGACACACAATCGTATAAGGCCCCACACTTCTGCTCTTCTAGTTTCACATGAGCCAGCCAAGCATATCGGCTTAACGTCACTCACCTGTCTTTATCAGTGACCCATATAAAATAAACAAACAAAGAGCCCTGTTGAGCTAACCATATAATAGGCACAATGGTTATGAATTTTAATCATAACAGTTGTTATATTTGAATTCTATCTTGTCTGTCATTGCTACTTTGTGTACGAAACTTAGATTATTTTGATACTAGTTCCTCTTAGCACTTGCTTCATCATATCTGGACTTACTCTTGTCTATCACTTCTACAGTGTACTCAAAACTTATTTTATCTTTATATTAGCTATTGCTATTAGTCAAATGTGTCATATATTGATTCATTCCGGTCTGCCCTTGCTGCAGGGTGCACGAGTATAGCTCTTGGGTTACTTCATTGTCCAGTGTTTTGTTTTTGTTTCGTTCATATTTTGTGGTAGTATTTAATTTCGATTTCTGTATAAGGGTGGCTTTGGGTGGTGAGCACAACCCATCTTTCTTCATTGAACAAATTTGCCTTGTTTTGTCTTTAATAGGTTTTTGTGAGACAAATTGCGCTGTAGGGAACCCAGTCTGTCTAAGACTTGGGGAGTTGTGAAGCCTCGTGTAATTTGTTGAACAATTGTTGGTGTTAGGTGTTTGAGTTTAGTTTGTTTACTTATTGTCTTGTATATTTGTCTTTCTTTTGTCCTGTTTTTCTGCCATGATTCTCAGTCCTTTGCTCTGCTGTCCGTTATATGTTATTTTATGATATCCTGTTTTTGTTCATTTGATAGGTTTGGGTGTAAATATAAGTCCCATTCTTACTTTTCTGTGCCTATACCTTTATCTCCATGGGCCTATCAGTTGTTGTAGTGCCATGTGTTCTGTGATTATCATTTCAATCATCATAATCATACCATTTATGTTAACATAAGCAGACACATTTTATTTTGGTCTATTGCAGTTTGTTAATGCCTGCAGACTGATGTGAGAGATTCACCCAGTGTGTAGATTTTTTCTCAAAGCTGGTGTGTATGATAGACGTTCTTCATAGGTGGAGAGGCATCCACTATAGTTTTCCAGATACCATTTGAGTTATCAGGTGGTGTACTTTTTTTTTCTTCACCTAACTTTTGCATCATTTTTTTATAGCTATCTTAGAGATAAATATTACACGATGACTAGTCTCCTGGATTTCATCACCATGGGACAAACACTTGGTAAATCAGGGGCTGAACTTGAATTATGGGCCGAGATAAAATTTGTGGATGCTGAGAAACGGGAGGGATTGCAATGAGGAAAGAGATCTAAAAAAGTTACAAATTGAGGCAGAAGCAAGGAAAGCAGAAATTGAAGCTGACAGGGAAGCAAAAAAGGAAGAGACAAGGAAAGCTGAAATTTTAGCAGATAAAGAAATTACTTTGAAGAAACTGGAACTTGAGTTCTAGACCAGCTGCTAAGGAATCTAATCGTCCTGTCAAGCTGCGATTCCTGTCCTTCATTTAGGGTGTCAATATGATGGACGCTTATCTAGAAAGGTTTCAACAAGAAGCAGTATCTTGGAAGGTTAAGAAAGAGGACTGGCCATCTCTGCTCAATAGTTTACTCACTGGAAAGGCTTTACAAAGTGGCTTTGCTTTGCCAGTAGAGGATCTCATGAATTATGGTACTGCAAAGGAGACACTGCTTTGAAGATTTATACTGATGGCTCAAGGTTACCATGATAGATTTAAGGAGGCTATTCCCACAACCAGCTATGACTTTAGTGAGTTTATTGCTGAAATCAAGTTGTTGTTCAATAGGTGGATTGAACTATCAGGTATTGTCAAGGATTTTGACAAGCTATCTGACCACATGCTACAGGACAAGGTTATATCATCCTGCAGTCCAGAGTTAGTGGCTTTTCTACAAGAGCAAAAGCCAAAAGATATAAATCTTATGTCTGAGCTAGGGCAGCAGTATGTTACAGCTCACCCTATGAAGCCTATTCACAGGCAGTAAGTTGCTGAGACCTTTCCAGCTTGTGTTGCTCAAGAAAAAGTTGAGAAGAAGCCATACATAAATCCTCGAGCTCGTAGTGTGGAAAGGCCCTACGATGCAAATGGTGGCAGTAGTAGATAGAATGGAGATTATTATCTGAAAAGACAGTATGATTCTTTTTGCTCTAGCTATGGTAGCAGGATTGCCTTTAATTGTGGCTCAATGTGTCATCTCGCTTTTCAATGTGGTAGGGACACAGAGAGGTGTCCTTTCAGCCCACAGAGAAGCCCTTATACTAGTCCAAGGAATAGTCCTCATGGCAGTCCAAAAAGAAACTCTTCCAAATGCTGGGAACAAGATTTGTGGGGTTTCAATTGTAAAGAGAAAAGAGAACGTCAAAAGGAAAGTCCAAAGGAAAACACTGAACATACAAATTTAGCTGTTGTCCTTGATACATTCAGTAGCAAAGATTGCAAGGGTTGCAGACCATTGTTCGAGCTTGATGGCAAGCCTATTTTGATATGTGGCCACACAGTGCCTTGCCTTTCATCAGTTGATGAAAATGATAGCCTAACATTGCATAAGGGTTGTGTTGAGAATACACCTGTTTCTATTTTGAGGGGCAAACGCTGTACAACCATTGGTGTAAGGAAGCCATTGATTAAGGATACTTGTTATATTGGGAAAAGGCAAAATGTATTACATTTGGTGGTAATGTCGAATACTATCCATTGGCTGTAGTGCAGATCAACACCCCTTTCTTGTTGGGTAGAGTTTGAGTATGCGCCCTTGACTCTTCTGTTGCCGATCTTATTATTGGAAATGTTAGAGGTGTCCAGGATGGCACCAATCGGAACATTGAGGAGTGGCAAAGTAGACCTGCACTGTCTGCTAATGCAGCGATGATGAGGACTCAAAGGAAGGTCAAAGATGCTGAAATATTTACATCTCAACCAAATAATAACTCTTCTGTGTCACAGATTACATTGGTAAGTGCAGTGAAGAGAAAGGATAAGAGGTTCATCTCCAGTTCCCATGCTTACCATTGGTTACCTCAGAAACATGGAGAAATGTAGAGGACCCTGCAACTTTCTCATGGCATCATTATCCTCCTCATAATTATAACATTTTGTGTCTGTTTGTTCATTATCCTCCTCACAGTCATAACATTTTATGTCTTTTTGTTTATTGTCCTCCTCATAATCATAACATTTTGTGTCTGTTTGTCTATTATCCTCCTCATCATCATAATCATTACCTTTTCCAAATTTATTATCTCATTGTTTATTGTTGAAGAAGACTTGGAAAGACCTTGAGCTGATGGCACAGGACAGGAAGACTTGGCATAAGTTTGTTGAAGGTGTATGCTCCTTGGGGAGCCAAAGAGTGATGATGATGAATGTTTATTGTCCTGTACATCTGTTAATTTGCACTTTAAAACTGTATTACTCTTTGAACATCTTATTTCTATTTCTCTGTCTATTCTACCATCTTCTGTGATCATGATTCCAGGTATTGGAACTCTCTCATTTGTCTCTTCAAGGTATTGCTGGCATGGATGTTGAGTAGCTTGGATTTCTACTGACCTTCATTGCTTCTGTTTTTAGCACACTGATCTTCATACTGTATCTTACACGTGTTGAATTCCATGTGTTTGTATGTTACTTGAATCTTTTTACATATATATTTACATATTAGCTTTGGTTTTCTGCAAACTAATTCATTCATGGTGTCAGATTCAAGATGTTCCTCAGAAGTTATACTTAAAAATGAGGTAAGTTAAAATGAGGAAATGGAGAAAGTCTGACTTAAGTAATGGAGACTGTCTTACAAAGGTAGTGCAGAAAGTCTGATGAAGGCAATGGAGAAAGTCTGATATCTGACTAAGCTAAATAAGTAATGGAGAAAGTCTTACTAAAGTAATACAGACAATCTTACTGAGGTAATAGAGAAAGTCTTGCTAAAGTAATACAGAAAGTCTGGCCAACATATGCTTCAATCTATATATACTAAAGAAATCCCGCTGCAAAAAATTCCTTCATTACATTTGACGGCCATCCTCTGGAAGGACCTGTCACATGGAAAACTATTTTACAGTGCTGTCAGGTTCCCTGGTATTATCACCTACACATTAAAAGTCCTTGCTAGAAAACAGATATTCATTCATTACTTTTCTATTTCCTGTGGAGCATAGGCCTACAGCAAGTTCACACTCAGCCTTGCTGTCTAGTGCCATCTGTTCAAGGTCTTTTCATGTTTTTCTTATATCATTTAAGTCTCTAATTCCCTTTTCTGCATATTTTGGGTCTCATAGTACCTCTCCTACCCAAGAGATTCCAAAACAGAACTGTACTGTATTGCTTTGAGCTGATTTTCTCAATGTGTGTCCTCTAATGTGTGTCCTCCAATGTGTGTCTGTGAATATCTTTTCCCTACCATTTGGCTCCACTGTCTGGTTCTTTTTATCAGTTCCAAACTGAAGTTACAGAATGTCCAAACTGAAGTTACAGAATGTCCAAACTGAAGTTACACCCGTGTGTTACCGGGGCCCGAAAGGGGAGCAAAGAATAGTAACACTGTCCCCTGCCAAGCATGTCGTAGAAAGCGACTAAGGAGGGTTGGGCATGGGGCCGGTTACCCCATCCTGTAAAAAATTTAAACCATAAAAAACTTCAACAAATATGGACAAGTCAAATAAAGAAAATAAAAAACAGCCATCCAAGACAGGGGAAGGTCCTCTCGTGGGGAGGCGTATGATGCAACACAGAGAATACAAAATCGAGGTTCTAAAATGATGAGGAGAACATGGAAAGAACTTGAGATGATGGCACGTGACAGGAGGACTTGGCATGTGTTTGTTGAAGGCCTATGCTCCTTTGGGAGTGGAGGGTTATGAATGAAACTGAAGTTACAGAATGTCCAAACTAAAGTTTCAGAATGTCCAAACTGAAGTTACAGAATGTCCAAACTGAAGTTACAGAATGTCCAAACTGAAGTTACAGAATGTCCAAACTAAAGTTACAGAATGTCCAAACTGAATTTACAGAATGTCCAAACTGAAGTTACAGAATGTCCAAACTGAAGTTACAGAATGTCCAAACCAAAGTTACAGCATGCTCAAACTGAAGTTACATAATGTCCAAACTGAAGTAACAGAATGTCCAAACTGAATTTACAGAATGTCCAAACTGAAGTTACAGAATGTACAAACTGAAGTTAAAGAATGTCCAAACTGAAGTTACAGAATGTCTGAACTGAAGTTACAGAATGTCTGAACTGAAGTTACAGAATGTCCAAACTGAAGTTACAGAATGTCCAAACTGAAGTTACAGGATACCCAAACTGAAGTTACAGAATGTCATAAATGAGTGTTGCACAGACCAGATGGACTAAAATGGTAATGTGTATATGCTGGCCAGAAATAGACAAAGATATAAAGCAGGCAGAGCATCAAAGCTGCGGAAGTCGATGTGCACAAATCAGTATACAGCTCTAGCATATAATGCACCACAACAAGACATCACACTGGTGAGGTAACACCTACATATAATGGCATATCATAAATAAGAAATGGCTTAAAATCTACAAGAAGGAAACAGACATGATGTAGTTAATAAAAGAGGATAAAAGAAACCAAATTTGATCTCACTGATAGGTAGTCTGCAAGGATGATCAACGAACGCTTCCATCCATTAGTCTCAGTGCTTTTTGTCCTTGGCAAAGACATGGCAATATTCTTCACCTTGACTGCCCAGTGGCCATATTGAATGCTTTTATGGTTTGCTGGAATGTGAGTCATAAGCTCTGTCAATTCTTCTGTTTTCAGTTCTGAAAATTATAATAAAAACTTTGGTTAGAAACTCTTCAGCTTGTGTGATCAATAAAGACTGTGTTCTTTCATTTGTTCCTAATTATTTTCATTTGTTTCCACTTCTATCCTCTGTGTTTTTTTTTATGGCATGCATGGAAGATTTCAGTGTTACTATTTTTGGCTCCCCTTGTGATCCTGGTGAGAGAGAGAGAGAGGGAGAGAGAGAGAGAGAGAGAGAGAGAGAGAGAGAGAGAGACGCACGTACGCATGCACACACACGCGAGAGAGAGAGAGAGAGAGAGAGAGAGAGAGAGAGAGAAAAAGAGAGAGAGAGAGAGAGATATATATATATATATATACACACACACATGGGATAAACACAATTTCACATGGCACTAAATTAGTGTAAATAACAGCACATACATAATGAAAATTAAAAGTATGTAATAAAAATGACTGTACATAATTTTCAAAAACATTGTGTACTAAATTATGTACAAGAATATTACAACTCAGTTTTTGTACATCATCATCATTTACTTTTCTACTCCTGGTAGAGCATGGAACTACCACTGCATCTTGTCTACTTGCAGGAAACCTGCACTAAATGGCCCATAGGCTCTTGTATTGGTAGATTCTGTAGCAATTTGTTTTATATGATAAAGCTGCCAGCCTCAAGTACAACTTTATATTAGCTGCCTCCTATGACATTCCTGAGGGAGCATTAGTTCAATTTTCTGTGTCTCTTCAGAGACAGGGAACTATACGAGACAGTCTAGTACTGCTTTAAATTAAGATTCATCAATGTTTCCATCTATTTTTTTCACTTCTGACGTTAAATTCACAAAATATTCACAACATTTAGTTTTTCCTATATAAAATTTTGTTGTCAAGACATCAAAATTAAAAGCAGAATCAAGCACTTCTTCTTCATACACTCTCAGACGTCTGAATGTTTTCAAAGAAAGCAGTGGTCAGCTTGAGACTATTTGCACAATGAATCCTGCACAAATGCTATAACCATTTTTACTGCTACAACTAGGTTAGGCTTAAGAGTGCTGTTCCAGACAATCTGGACATCTGGAGTTGATAGTGGGTGATTATGCTGTAATAAAGCACTCAGCAGCACCAAAACTTATATTATTTTAAATATATCATAATCACTCTCTCTCTGTACGTATTATTGACCTTGAAAACAATTAAATCATAATTCAAAATTTGTACAAACATTTTAGTCAAAGTAATCTGCTGTTACTTGTGCTACTCCATTGTCAAGTGAAAAATAGAAATGAGTTGCAGCCAAGTGTGTTTTTAATGGTTTTAATCCACTAGAGATCTGCAGATCATGGAGTGCTTATTTATGCTAAGGAAAGGTTGAAAAAGGTTTAATGAAGCGCCGAATAACTACCTTAAAAGATATTTTTTAAAGAAAAAAGAAACACACATAAGCACAAATATCCCAATTCAGTCAAAGGGCTACACTGCTACACTTATATTAAGAATAGGAAATGCAAAATAAAGACTCAAACAAAAACGAACTAAGATCAAATTAATTGTGCATATTCATAGAAGATTCGAATCTGCAAGAGCTGGTGTGGATCTACTGCCCTGGTCATGCAGGGGTACGCGGTAATGAGAGAGCTGATAGACTAGCATCAAGAGCACCCACAGTAGGGACACTGGATATGGACAAGGGAGAGATACTAAGAACAATTAATGATCACCTGTTAGAGACAGACAGTGATATCAAAATAAGAATACAAAAAGCAAGAGGAGCTTTCATTTCATTGGGAAACATATGGAGAAGAAGAGAAATCAAGTCCAACACGAAAATAAGAATCTTCAACTCAAATGTGAAGTCAGTCCTATTGTATTGCTCTGAGACATGGAGAACAACAAAGACAACAACCAAAAAGCTACAGACTTTCATAAATGGGTGCTTGCATAGAATAGAGGGATTAAAATGGTATGACAAGGTTACCAATGTGGAACTGAGGACAAGAACTAGACAAGTGCCAGTGGAACAAGAGATGAGAAGAAGACGATACCGATGAACAGGATACACACTGAGGAAACATGTTGATAGCATTACAAGGCAGTCCTTGTTCTGGAACCCCAAGGGCAAGAGAGGTAGAGGTACACCAAGAAGCACATGGAGAAGAGAGCTGGAAACAGAGGTGAAAATGATGAGGAAAACGTGGAAAGAACTTGAGATGATGGCACGTGACAGGAGGACTTGGCATGTGTTTGTTGAAGGCCTATGCTCTTTGGGGAGTGGAGGGTTATGAATGAAATGAATGTTAGAGAATGACATGGCAATAGATGAATCATCAAGGTTAAGACTGTTGGAATTTGGCATCAAATGGAAGGCTAGCAGAGATGGACATATGAAAGGATGCATTCGTCGTGTATACAACCGTGAGCTACAGGAACAGTTAGCATTCACACTCTTCGACATATACTGGGGGAGACTGAGCACCTATGGGTTTGCCCAAAGTGCAATGATGTCAATTCTGTTCTACAATAACAATTGTGTAGATACTTTCTAAACCTTACTTTTAGCAAGACCAGCCATGTGTGTTTCCAGTGTTTTCATCTTGTTAAGAATTCTGAGAACTGCATCATCCTCAGGTTGTTCACTCAATGTAATCAGTTCTTGAAAGAACAAATATAATAATGTTTACTTAGATAAAATTGTCTATTAAAATGAAAACTCCAGGGATTAAGATGGTTCTGACACTATTACATAGACATATATTATATTTGAACAGAAAACACTTGAAATGTGAAATCAAGTCATATAGTTTTCTTTCAGAATGCTTCTTCCCAGACATGTTGCTACCATATCAAAATGTGTAATGGTATGGCATATGTGTTACATCAGCATTCCTTTTACAACTAAACTTTTTATTTTTGTTCACTTCAAACTATCTAGCCTTAAAAATCAGGAGTCTCCAAGGAAACACTGCTAGCCATAAATAATTAAAAGAACTTTCTAACTTTTTCAACATCATAATAATAAAAGCCCCTTCAGTCATAATTGACTATTGGAATGTGCCCCTGAGGTGACAGCCCTCAGTTGCTTTTTTTTCCTTTTGCGAATGAAACAGCGATTGTTGGCCTCTACCTATGATGATTCTAATGGATGTTCACAATAACTTCCACCCAAACCACAATGAAATTAAGATCGTTTCCATAGTTTCCATCAAGTGATATAATTGTTACTTCTGTTTCAGATGTTACTTTCGTACCAAACAAATTATTATTGTTAACATGTTTTTCAGCACAACACAAAAAAGTCATCGTGCATACTACCAGCATTACACCACCCCAGTTGACATGATAATTCTTTAAAAAAAAACTTGACAAATTTTTATTAGTGAAAAATACTTGCGTTAAAGATTCTCAATGTTTCTTCTAAAGAAAAGTCTAACCTTCTTCAGATAAATGGACTTCCTTTTTCAGTTCCTCAACATGACTCTCAACACACGAAACATGCTCAACATCTAAGTTTCCACAGATCTGAAGGATGTTCTCTTTAGCTTGATCAACACTGACTGCATTATCTACACCAATGGATGCCGTGAGACCTACTACCTGAAAACATTTCAGAAACTAATATAAACAACTAAAACTGCATGTTATATGTGAAAGAAAATATTAACACACACTTTTCTTTCACGTACAACATGCAGTTTTGGTACAACATGCAGATTATTATCTATTTCATTTTTCCTGACTAACTTCTGAGTCCATGTGCTCCAAGTCTTCCTTTTGATAAGCAATGCATTCAATGTTTTGTATCTTCCATATTTCTCTTAAAGTGTTTTTCACTCATTCATTTCATTCGTTCATAAGCTGCTAGCTCCCTAAGGAGCAAAGACCATCAACTACTTCATGTTAAGCCTGCCTGTCCTGTGACATCCTTTCAAGATCTTTCCTTGCCTTCTTTAAAATAACAATCTTCAACTCAAATGTCAAGTCAAGTCATGTCAAGCCAAGTCAAGTCAAGTCAGTCCTCCCACATGGTTATGAAACATGGACAGCAACAAATGCAACAATCAAGAAGATAGATTTTCATAAATGGATGCTTGTGTAAAAATGGAGGATTCTTCTTCTTCCTCGTTCGCTTTCAAACTTCCACATTTATGACTCTAATAAAGGCAGTAGTCAACTCAAGGTTCCCAACATCTCCAAACAGTTTTTCATTGACAGAAGTGGGTTGTTGCCATATGCTACTCCGTTCATTACTGTAGGTTGGGCAGTTCTGCAGCAGATGTTCAACTGTCATCAGGCTGGTACTGCAGATGCAGAGATCTGTTGCACCAATTTTGTATTTGTGGTATAGTTGGTATCTCAATCTGTTGTGTCCAGTCCATAGCCAAAAAATGATGACCTGTTCTTTCCTGGATAGTTGATGATATGCATCCTTTTTCAAATGGCCCGGGTGCTCTCTTTCCCATTTGGACTTGAATGTAGCCTTTATAGTATGATAAGATCAGCAATGTTGATCATCTATACAAATATATAAACTGCAACTATAACTAAATATATAAGCCAACTGTTGTTTCTACAAACTTGAAAGGAGATTTGATAAACAAACAAAAACAAATAATGGTAGCTGCTTACAGGCATTTGAAGGAAATGCTTAATAAGAACCGTTTTGAATGAAAGTGAACAAAACATATGTTAAGAGTAAATCTTATGGAAGGGAAGTGATCCTGAAAATGCTTGGTCGACAGATTTGATTTTGAGTTACGTTGCTTGAGTGCTTGATTGGATTTGACGTTAGGTTAAATTATGATAGGGGAATTCTCTCGTATGTTTGAGAAGTTTTGAAAGTCAGCGTATGAACGCTGGTCAGTTCAATTGTGGAGAGGTATTCACTATGAACTGTTTTGAGCTATGTGTGTTTAGCTCATTGCGGCTCGCCCCGTGCATGTATTTAGACTGAGCTGTGTTATTGAACAGCCAAGTCTCGTGACTGTTTGGGCGGGAGATGTGTGATCCCGTGGGCAGTGATTTCGGGATATAGACCGAAGTGGTCACCCCTTGTGTGTTTTCGATGGTATGCCTGTGGAGGGCTGAAGATAAGAGGCCATGATTTGTGTAGACCATTATTTCCTGAGAGAGGATAATTTTGAGATGTGAAGACATGTTGATAGGTGAGATTAATACAAACTGCCGGGTGTGCAGTATTGTGAGTATTTTTGAGATGTAAGGATCCATTAACTTATATTGTCATATAATAGCGCCGAGATGATTGAAGAGGAGATTATTGCAAACTGCCGGGTGTGCAGTATTGTGAGTATTTTTGAGATGTAAGGATCCATTAACTTATATTGTCATATAATCGCGCTGAGATGATTGAAGGCGAGATTATTGCAAACTGCCGGGTGTGCAGTCTTGTGAGAAATTGCTAGTAGGATTCATTATATTATTATAGCGCTGATGTGAGGAGTATCTTTGAGGAGGCCATATATATTGTTAGCACGGCGATGATGACCGTTTGCTAGTAGGATCCATTATTATATTATAGCGCTGATGTGAGGAGTATCTTTGAGGAGGCCATATATATTGTTAGCACAGCGATGATGACCGTTTGCTAGTAGGATCCATTATTATATTATAGCGCTGATGTGAGGAGTATCTTTGAGGAGGCCATATATATTGTTAGCACGGCGATGATGACCGTTTGCTAGTAGGATCCATTATTATATTATAGCGCTGATGTGAGGAGTATCTTTGAGGAGAGGCCATTTATATTGTTAGCACGGCGATGATGTCCGTTTGCTAAAGGATTCATTATTATATTATAGCACTGATGTGAGGAGTATCTTTGAGGAGGCCATATATATTGTTAGCATGGCGATGATGACCGTTTCCTAGTAGGATCCATTATTATATTATAGCGCTGATGTGAGGAGTATCTTTGAGGAGAGGCCATTTATATTGTTAGCACGGCGATGATGTCCGTTTGCTAAAGGATCTATTATTATATTATAGTGCTGATGTGAGGAGTATCTTTAAGGAGGTCATTGATATTGTAGTATCTTGATGATTCTGAGAAGTAGAGTACTTTATTACTGTGAACTGTAATTTGACTATGTGTATTCAATGTTAACGTGTTGTGGTGTAATAAACTGTCATTAACTGTCACCTGTAGTTTCAACGCTCCATGTCTCTGATGGGTGTACCTGTGGTGTGTGATTGTACCCACACACACTCACTACAACATTCCGAACTTGGTAAGAGAACAGCAGGTGTGACGGTAGTAACCCATATCCATAAATAGCCCTGTGTGGGCGTGGCTTGAGTCTTCTCGCATTATTTCAGAACCTGCGACCTACTTCTATCACTAGCCCGTGCGGCCAGTGTGTACTGCAAGAACAAGTCCACCATTAGCCAATGCTTCTTAACATTTGGTGGACTAGTTTTATAGGATCTGACATCTACGATATTCGTGTTTATAGCCTATGGCCGAATTAAGAAAATGACGCACGCCTTATCCGTGCCAGTAGTCAACTGTATCTTGGCTTGTGTATCAACAAACTAACGTTATCAGTTGGCATGTGAAAGGAGGACTACAGGAGTCCATTATATTATTCAAGATTTGATCGATACCAACGATATTCATGCCATAAAAGTTACAGTGCCTGTTCCAGTCTTTCCATATACAGGTTCAGCTATATGTGCAGTATTTTGGAGAGTCTGTTTGCACGTATACCTCAAGTCAAGAGTTACGGAGTTGCTGTGCTCCGGTTCCTGTCATCTTATGCATTGTGAGCACATGCTATGCTGTGGCAAGGACCTGAAGAGAAGAGAGTATAGTTCTAGTACCTTTCTGCGATGGAGTGGCTTTTATCTGCAGAACTTTGTGATATCCAGTGTGTTGGCGGAAAGGGCGGAATTATTTTCAGATAAGTGGTTTTTGTTGTGTGTAAATTGTGCAACTTTGTGCATGTCGGCAAGCCTGCCTATACTATACATTCCTTATTCTGTTGATAACTGTCGTTTTGTTGTCGATGATTATATCGACTGATTGTAGGATATGTTGATACATGAGTAATGTGTGGCTATATAAAGGTGCTATGTACAGGAATTGATGATACAGTAATTAAGGAATAATTGCAATTTCTTAAAAAGATAATTGGTTTTGGTGAGGTGAAAGTTTAATTAATACATATATAGTTGACTGTGTAAGCAAGTCACTATGGATTGTGATACAGATCCTGAGGATTTGAGGCCTATGTTGGAATATTTATGTGAAGAAGGTAGAGATTTTCAGGGATTAAAAGGCCCAGAACTAGAATACCATGTGATGGATAGACTTTTGGCTAATGCATCATGGTCCACTAGGCGTGATGGGAAACAACGGCAGAGAAAACCTGTCTGCTGTTGCCCTAAGACGCCACTAGGCGTAATGGCCTCTGACTGCTTTGACGGTTGGTGGCTAAGGATGGAAGAAGAAGAATCATGGTCCATAAGGCATTTTGCTGAGGATAACTTTCAGTCTGATCCTCACTTAATGATGGCTAAGGATTTGGCAGAGTTGCTGAATTACCTCCGTGGATTTGTGTACAACTATACTGATGTTATACATGATCATATAGTGAGGAATATACACAAGATAATTTTCTACGGTATTTCTGTTGATCAGAAAAAGAAATTAGAAGATGAGAAGCGAATTACAAGTGAATTACATAAATCAAACTCGGAACTTGCTAGTGTGCAAGCAAGTTTGGATTTAGCATTGTTGAAGATAAAGCAATTGGAAGTTCAGATGAAAGATAAGCAAGTTGAGGTGGAAAATATTACACAAGAGGCGCAACAAAATAAACAGATGTATGAGAAATTGAAAGTTGAGACCGATAAATGTGATAGGGCTTATACAGAGACACTTCCTGATTTAATGGATGATATTGTGAATCTTGGTCTCCAACAGGAAGAAAAGAATGATTTGATTCCAGAAAAGATTAATGAGCTTAATAATAGCAATGATGATATTAAGACTCAGTCTCTACAACTAGAGTTGACTCAGTTGAGATCAAATAAAGAACAGTACGAGAAAGAGACATTCGTAGAGTTGACGGCTGAGAAAAAGAAGATCGCTAAGATTGAAAATTTACTAGAAGAGGAAAGCTGCAAAGTTTTAAGAGCTGAGAGTTTAAACAAGAAATTAAGTGAACAGATTGCACTTAAAGACATTGAGATTGCAGAAGCAAGAAGAAGAGTAGATGGCCTGCTTGACATTGTCTTGAATAGCAATATGTGGTCTTCTGTCAATGTTGACAGTGATAGACAAAAAGCTGCTTATCATCAGAGCACTAAAGCAAAAAGTCAGCCTCATACACTTTTTGCGGATTGTAAGGTCAAGAATAGTGGACATAGATCTTTTCGTGGAAAATATAACTTTCCACACAATACCGATGCTTCCAATAATATTGATTCCTGACGGCAGACAAACAAAGGAAAGTCTACAGTAACAGCCAGTCCGGTAGATAACAAAAGAAACAGTAATAAATTTCAAGTCAGGGTGTTAAAAACCAACTGTGTATTTATTGGAAACTCTGATAAATTGATAACAGGGAATAAAGATAGCACTCCTTGTTCCAAGAATGAAACAAATGTTGCAAAAAACAATAAAGAGACTATCAAACCTTCTACTAGTCATACCCAGTCCATGCAGTATGACCCATTTGTTAAACACATTGCTACAAGCAAAGAAAAAAACAGTTTTGATAGGAGACATAACCCTGAGGTTAGAAAGTACCAAGGGAGTTCATCATACAATAACGTTTCTTCTTCTAAAAACAAGAAACAATTTGACAGATCTCAACATTTTGATCCTAAGAGTTTTGGAAATTATAGTAGAAATAATTATGTGAAAGTCTATCAATCTGGTAATAATTTTTCTGCTAAAAAGCAAGTTCTATCCAGTGGGCATTTTTATCTAAGAAGAGATGTTAATCGCAACTATGCTAATTGGGATTTAAATCAGTACAACTGTTTCAATAGAGCAAATAACAATGCTCTCAACAGCAATAATAGAAATCGCAACCAGGTTAACTGTGCTCCACATGAGAGCAAAATTATTAACAATCAAAGTAATAAGAAGGGTAATAAGGTCTTAAATACTATTGCTTGTCATGCTTGTAATTTCAAGAGAGCATCTCATTCTTGTGAATGTAGTACTTTTTTCAGCCTACCGCAGTGACGACCTTCAGTTGCGGTCAAGTTGTCTCTAAGCCTTCTGTGGTGTCTACACGTTACAGGAAGGCTTGCTGAGGTGTAAAAAGGGGCCAGGACTTTACACAACCACAAGGGTTAGGTAATTGTGAGATTGACTTTTCGTTTTTCCTCATTAAATCTCACAGATGATTATAATAGAAATTTTCATTTGTATTGTCTCGCAGCATTCGACTTTGCGATGAATCAGCGCTCCTGTTAACATTATCGGTGAGGAATGTAGGTCACCTTTGCGCTCGTATGTATGCATTCAAGCGGAACCTGACAGCGTCTGACTGAGCATTTGATGTGTTACTTTTTGAGGGTCAAGACATGTTCGCAAAACGTCGGGAGATTTTTGCGTCTGATTTTTTTTTAGGATAGTACATGTTATTATATTCTATATAGTATATTATATGCTGTTGTATTGAGATATTAGTAATTTCTTGAAAACATTATGATGTTCATCTTTATGCATCATTTGATTGCTATATATGTATTTATTTTTGTGTGTGACATATATGACTGTTTCGATAATGTACCAGTCCATTTTTATGCCATTTGTATACTATTATGTTTTGATTATGTGTAACATGTCTGTTGGTAATGATTTGTAGGTAGTTTTTGATGAAGGCAGTGAGCGGTTTATATTTATACACACTAGTTACAAACCTTTGCTCATTTGGATCATAATCATTTATCTTTATATTTTTTTTTGCAGCTGTATTGTTGGGATAGTTTTGTACATGATGAGATTGCCAGCCCTATGCACAAACTCATTTACTGGGACGATGTTATAGTCACTTTCATAGATAGTCCTGAGTGTAACTTTTTTTTCTAAATTGAATTTTTTCCCATATTTTGATACCATAATTGTTTTACATATTAACATACAGATATTATATGAATTTATTGTTATGTTGTGGAACGTGATTTTTAAAAATTATTTTGCATGTTTCAGAAATGATCTTGTATTTGAATTGTTAACATATGGTGAAACACTGATCTTGTCAGAGCATAGTACCTAAGAATTTAAATAATTCGATTTTCAACATTTTTGCAGCAGATTAATTTGATAAATATTTAAAAAAAGGAAACCTTTGCAGATATTTTTATAGGACCTTTTCCATATCTTATTGTACCAATAGATTTTAGATTTATTTATAGTATATATCATGTCAGGCTGAGTAAGATATAAATTTACAGCTAAATAACTCTGTAGCTGAAGCTCAACGCGATTGTCAGCCAGAATTAACTTATTCATTCATTCGTAACCCTCCACTCCCAAAGGAGCATAGGCCTTCAACAAACACATGCCAAGTCCTCCTGTCCCGTGCCATCATCTCAAGTTCTTTCCATGTTCTCCTCATCATTTTCACCTCTGTTTCCAACTCTCTTCTCCATGTACTTCTTGGTCTTCCTCTGCCTCTCTTGCCCTGGGGGTTCCAGAACAAGGACTGTCTTGTAATGCTATCAACAGGTTTCCTCAGTGTGTGTCCTATCCATCGCCATCGTCTTCTTCTCATCTCTTGTTCCACTGGCACTTGTCTAGTTCTTGTCATCAGTTCCACGTTGGTAACCTTGTCATACCATTTTAATCCCTCTATTCTACGCAAGCACCCATTTATGAAAGTCTGTAGCTTTTTGGTTGTTGTCTTTGTTGTTCTCCATGTCTCCGAGCCATACAATAGGACTGACTTCACATTTGAGTTGAAGATTCTTATTTTCGTGTTGGATCCGATTTCTCTTGATCTCCATATATTTCCCAATGCAATGAAAGCTCCTCTTGCCTTTTGTATTCTTATTTTGATATCGCTGTCTGTCCCTCCAACTTTGTCTATATTGCTGCCAAGATATGTGTATGATTCTACATCTTGAATTGGTGTTTCTTCAAGTTCAACCCTGTTATCATTACCTGCATTTATTCTCATTATTTTTGTCTTTTCCCTGTGTATTTTCAGACCCAATTGCTGTGACCTCTCCTCGAGTGTTTTCAATTTGTCCTGCATCTGATTACGGTTATGGGACAGAAGAGCCAAGTCATCAGCAAAATCCAGATCATCCAACTGCTTAGTCAGAGTCCACTGGATTCCATTTCTGTTGTGTGTTGTCGATGATCTCATAACCCAATCTATTGCCAGCAAGAAAAGAAATGGAGACAAGAGGCATCCCTGTCGCACTCCTGTTCTTATCCCAAACGGTTCTGTTAGCTGTCCTTCGTGAAGAACTCTGCATGTCATGTCTTCATATGTTTTCTTTATTAAATTAATGATCTTCAGGGGAACTCCATAATGCCTCATCAATTTCCAAAGTGATTCTCTGTCTACACTGTCAAATGCCTTTTCGTAGTCCACAAATCCGATGTATAGTGGTGAATTCCATTCCAGACTTTGTTCAACTATTATTCTCAAAGTGGCTATCTGGTCTGTACATGATCTGTTTTGTCGAAAACCTGCTTGTTCATCTCTCAGTTTCTTGTCTATGGACTCTTTTAATCTCTCAAGGATAATCCTGTTTAATACTTTTCCTGGCACTGATAGTAACATTATTCCTCTATAATTTGTGCACTCTTGTAAATTTCCCTTCTTAGGCAACTTAACCAGATATCCTTCCTTCCATTCTGCTGGTATCTCTTCCTTTTCCCAGACTTTACCAAGTAATTTATATAACATCTCTGTAGCCGTGTCGATATCTGCTTTGATGGCCTCTGCTGGAATGCCATCAGGTCTAGACGCTTTTCCCTCTCTTAGAAGCTTTATGGCTTTCTTTATTTCTTCCTTCGTTGGTCTTTCACCGTTAATTTGTAGCTCTTCTTCTGCTGGCTGGATGTCCGGCGGGTTTTGTGGAGCTGGTCTATTGAGAAGGTCCCCAAAATATTCTGTCCACCTCTTCATTTGCTCTTGTATATTGCTGAGCAGTTTCCCATTCTTGTCTTTTATGAGGCAACTTGTTTGCTTGTATTTCCCTGTTAGCTTCTTTGTACTGCTATACAGTTCTCTCATATTTCCTTTGGCTGCAGCATCTTCTGCCTCTCTTGCCAACTCCTCAATATACTTCCTCTTGTCTCTTTTGATACTTCTTTTTACTTCTTTGTTTGCTTCTGTGTACACTTCTTGAGCCTTGGCTTTGGAGCTTCTAGTTTTGCTTGTGTTTAACTCTGCTTTCTTGTTTTTTCTGTCTTTTATCTTATTGATGGTTTCTGTTGTTATCCATGCTTTTTGTTGTCTTTCCCTTTTCCCCAGTATTTCTTCACATGTCTCCTTCCATACTGTTTTGACCTGCTGCCAATAGTCTTCTGTATTCTCTACATCTTCCAGCTGTTGGAGCACTTGGAATTTGTTGGATACTGTGACCGCAAATTTGTCTCTTGTTTCTTGATTTCTTAGCTGTCCTACATTAAACTGTTGTCTATAATTTTGCATAGTTGCATATCTCTTGAGTTTCATTTTTACTTTGGCTATCAGAAGATGGTGATCTGATGCCACATCTGCTCCTCTATATACCTTTACATCCTGCAATGATGATCTAAACTTCTTGTTTATGCATATATGATCAATCTGATTTTCTGTTCTATGGTCTGGTGATATCCATGTTGCCTTGTGTATTCTCTTATGTGGAAACATGCTTCCTCCTATAGCCAGTTGATATGAAGCACAGAAGTTTGTGAATAGCTCTCCATTTTCATTCATTACTCCTAGCCCATGTTTTCCCATGACTTCTTCAAATCCAGTGTTGACTGTACCTATCTTTGCATTCATGTCACCCATCAAAATTGTGATGTCTCTTCTTTTTACTTTATCCATAATTTCTTGTAGTTTAGTATAAAATGCTTCTTTCACAGACTCTTCTTTGTCATTAGTTGGTGCATAACATTGGATGACATTTACATGAATTTTCTTTTTAGCTGTTTTGAAAGAAGCTGTTATTATTCTGGGTCCAACAGCTTCCCATTCAATTAGTGCTTTCTGTGCTTCTTTAGATAACATAAGAGCTACCCCTTCACTGTGGTGTGAACTTTCGTCTTCATGTCCTGAGGACAGCACCAATTCACCTGTGATGAGTTTCTTCCTGTCTACCCCCTTCCACTTTGTTTCACACATTCCCAGAACCTCGATTTTGTATTCCCTCATTTCTGCTGCTACTTGCGCCACTTTCCCTTGTTCGTTTAATGTCCGAACATTCCAGGTGCCAAATCTGGAAGTTCTCCTAGAAGAAAGAAGGTTAGTCAGCAACACAGACTCCTTTCGGCTTTCTCTGTGTTGCATCATACGCCTCCCCGCGAGAGGACCTTCCCCTGTCTTGGATGGCTGTGTTTTATTTTCTTTATTTGACTTGTCCATATTTGTTGAAGTTTTTTGTGGTTTAAATTTTTTTTACAGGATGGTGTAACCGGCCCCATGCCCAACCCTCCTTAGTCGCTTTTTACGACATGCTTGGTAGGGGACAGTGTTACTATTCTTTGCTCCCCTTTCGGGCCCCGGTAACACACGGGTGAGAATTAACTTATAAGTTAAATTAAACTTTTATGTAAAATTGATAGACACATCTGATACTATTGTTTGTTTGTAGAATATGGACAGATTGTTATAATACATACTCTATATACATTGTGTTATGTTTATATATTTGAAAGTTGGTATACAGACGACAGTGTGTTTTTCCCAGGTGCCTTTTTTGTGACGTATTTTTTTTGAAAAAAAAAAAAAACTTACATGTTTTGATTAAGTGTTTGTTTACAGATAGGATATTTTATGTTTCTCTCATTTTGTTGAAAGCTAATTTCATTGTTGGTTTATTAATTATAACTTCGAATTACTTAAAAAAATAATAATTTTATTTTTTGATAACTTATCGTTCTGAAATATTTTGTATGGTAATTGTGAGAAAAATTTTTTTTTTTTTTGGGCATTGTAATTTATTTTTTTGTGTGTGCCCAGTGCTTGACTATGCGCTATGATTACTTCGTTGAAAAGTTGTTCTGTTTGATATTATGATGTATTTTTATTTAGCGCTTGACTGTGCGTTAGGTCAGACTTAGTTATCGCAATGTTATTATTTGTTTGTGTGATGTCTATAATTTATTTTTAGTTATATGTATAACTTTTGTAAGTTAGTTAAATTACTTATTAGGCTTTGTTTAGTTATAAACTATTTTTGTGTGTGATGTTAGTATAGATATATTTTGACATTCTGTTTTGTGCCTTGTGATCATGTTTGTATTTAATTTTGAAATACGTTGTCTAATTTAAATATTTATTAGTATGTGTTGTGATTGACTTTCTCTGCGTTCATGCCCTTGCTTTCCATCCGTCTTTGGTGACTATTCTTCCTTTTATTCTATTTTTCTGTTGTCTTTTCGATATGTGTTCATATCTTGTTTATACTTCCGTATTACATCTTCGTTTCTCTTCATTCTACTTGTATACTTCTTTTTCTTTTGATACTTATACTTTCATTCGTTGTATTGTTAAGTTAATTATATAACTTAATATAATGTAATTAGTAGGGAAATTTGTATTTATTTTACATGAAATTGTTTTACTTATTGATTATTATGTGCTATTGTTGATTGTTTCTCATTTTTCCGATTTCTTACTTTCCTTTACTACAGATCATTCTTCTTTTGCTTGATCTTGTTCTTTCTCTTACTGTTGGTTGTTTCTTGTACTAAATGTACTTAGCTTGGTTTTGTATTAGATTAATTTTAGTATGCTTGCATGATTATGTTGGATGCTTTAGTTGTTATTTTACATTTATTGCTGATATTTTTTGTAGATGCACTATTTTGATTGTCATAGGTACATTTTTGGTAGCCATATGATATAATTTCATTAACCTTTAAATTTTTGGGACTTAAATTGTCAAAAAAATGATAGAATCATTTTTTTCCCAGGCGGTGTGGCAAACTGTTAAGAGTAAATCTTATGGAAGAGAAGTGATCCTGAAAATGCTTGGTTGACAGATTCGATTTTGAGTTACGTTGCTTGAGTGCTTGATTGGATTTGATGTTAGGTTAAATTATGATAGGGGAATTCTCTCGTATGTTCGAGAAGTTTCGAAAGTCAGCGTGTGAACGCTGGTCAGTTCAATTGTGGAGAGGTATTCACTATGAACTGTTTTGAGCTATGTGTGTTTAACTCGTTGCAGCTCGCCCCATGCATGTATTTAGACTGAGCTGTGTTATTGAACAGCCAAGTCTCGTGACTGTTTGGGCAGGAGATGTGTGATCCCGTGGGCAGCGAGTTTCGGGATATAGACCGAAGTGATCACCCCTTGTGTGCTTTCGATGGTATGCCTGTGGAGGGCTGAAGATAAGAGGCCATGATTTGTGTAGACCATTATTTCCTGAGAGAGGATAATTTTGAGATGTGAAGACATGTTGATAGGTGAGATTAATGCAAACTGCCGGGTGTGCAGTATTGTGAGTATTTTTGAGATGTAAGGATCCATTAACTTATATTGTCATATAATAGCGCTGAGATGATTGAAGAGGAGATTATTGCAAACTGCCGGGTGTGCGGTATTGTGAGTATTTTGAGATGTAAGGATCCATTAACTTATATTGTCATATAATCGCGCTGAGATGAGTGAAGGCGAGATTATTGCAAAATGCCGGGTGTGCAGTCTTGTGAGAAATTGCTAGTAGGATTCATTATTATATTATAGCGTTGATGTGAGGAGTATCTTTGAGGAGGCCATATTTACATTGTTAGCACAGTGATGATGACCGTTTGCTAGTAGGATTCATTATTATATTATAGCGCTGATGTGAGGAGTATCTTTGAGGAGGCCATATATATTGTTAGCACGGCGATGATGACCGTTTGCTAGTAGGATCCATTATTATATTATAGCGCTGATGTGAGGAGTATCTTTGAGGAGGCCATATATATATTGTTAGCACGGCGATGATGACCGTTTGCTAGTAGGATCCATTATATTATAGCGCTGATGTGAGGAGTATCTTTGAGGAGGCCATATATATTGTTAGCACGGCGATGATGACCATTTGCTAGTAGGATCCATTATTATATTATAGCGCTGATGTGAGGAGTATCTTTGAGGAGGCCATATATATTGTTAGCACGGCGATGATGTCCGTTTGCTAAAGGATCCATTATTATATTATAGCGCTGATGTGAGGAGTATCTTTAAGGAGGTCATTGATATTGTAGTATCTTGATGATTCTGAGAAGTAGAGTACTTTATTATTGTGAACTGTAATTTGACTATGTGTATTCGATGTTAACGTGTTGTGGTGTAATAAACTGTCATTAACTGTCACCTGTAGTTTCAACGCTCCATGTCTCTGATGTGTGTACCTGTGGTGTGTGATTGTACCCACACACACTCACTACAACATTCCAAACTCGGTAAGAGAACAGCAGGTGTGACGGTAGTAACCCATATCCATAAGTAGCCCTGTGTGGGCATGGCTTGAGTCTTCTCGCATTTGCTTCAGAATCCTTGACCTATTTAATGATATAGCCTGTGTGGCGATGATAGACCGAACCACTACACTTGCAACAGTGAGTGGTGGTATTATTCGGTCTTTAACATATTGAAGCTTTAACATTTGGTCCTGTAAAGAAACATTGTAACAACATATCTAATGGCATTGTATGTGTGGATGTGCATGCATGTGTGTGTGCAGGGGTGTGTGTATTTCCGCGCCTATTTTTTTCCTATTAAAAAAATGTTGAGGTGCACACCATTCAACCAACCCACAAGGTCTGTCAGTTATGTTAGAATGCATGTCCAAATATAAAAGACCTTGTGGTTCATATCTCGTATAAATAAACACTTACATGCACAAACACTTACATGCACAAACACTTACATGCACAAACACTTACATGCACAAACATTTAAATTATGAGTGATGAAATCAAACAGACAGGACATCAATATTATTCTAAAACTTTCTCTCACATTCTACCATCTTTCAGTCAAACAATGCACATCAATCATATTAATACTGCTATTCTCAGAACTAGAATTCAACAGGCATCTAATGAAGATGTGCAAAAAGAAGCAGTGTGCAAAGGACAGACATGGTTATAGTTACAAAGTTCAGAATTGTGCTGTCTAATTTCATTGTGTTTGAAGGACAGAAACAATTAATATCACAATAAACCAGTAGCGCAAGGTTCACAAAATAGTGCAATGGAAACCGCCTTGGGAGGACAGATACAAATATGACTCAATGATGTAGTGCTCGACCCAAGGAGACTCGCCAGGTGGGAGGAGTGCCAGTCCCCTTACCTCGATGAGGTCCACCTAAAGCTACTAGTGGTAACCTACCTCAGCATCGCGCAGCCAGGCACGGAATACTAGGAAAAATTTAATTGGCCAAAATGCCTATCATCAGCTATCAGCGAGATCAGGTCATCATTTTCCCGCTACATACTTGACACAACAGACTGAGGTACCATCTATACCACAAGTACAGGATTGGTGTTACATATCTCTGCACCTGGGGCATCAAGCCCCATGATGGCCAAACATCTGTTGCAATCCTGCCCAACATAAAGCTGTGAACGAAGTAGTATATAGCAACAACCCACTTTTCTCCACGAAAAACTGTTTGGAGATGTCAGGAACCTTGAACTGATTACTACCTTTATTAGAGTCATTGTTATTGTTATACAGAATTGACATCATTGCACTCTTGGCAAACCCATAGGTGTTCAGTCTCCATCAGTATATGTCAAAGAGTGTGAACGCTAACTGTTCCTGTAGCTCGCTGGTTGTAAACACGACGGATGCATTCTCTCATACGTCCATCTCTGCTAGCCTTACGTTTGATGCCAAATTCCAACAGTCTTAACCTTGATGTTTCATCCATTGCAGTGTCATTCTCTAACAGGTGATCATTAACTGCTCTCAGTATATTTCCCTTATCCATATCTAGTGTCCCCACTATGGGTGCTCTTGATGCTAATCTGTCAGCTCTTTCATTACCACATACCCCAGCATGACCAGGACAGTATATCCACACCAGCTCTTGTAGACTGGAAGCTTCTATGAATGTTTTCCATTCATGCCACAACCAACCACTTTGAACCTTCCGAAGCATGGACTGAGAGTCTGACACAATGATAGTCTTTGTTAATGAAGTTTCAGTTATCCACCTTAAGGCTGCAGTAACAGCCTCGACCTCCATTCTCATGCTGGAAGTTATCTTGTAAGCCCAGCTATGTTCGGCGACGATTCTGCCCTGCACCTGAGCTGAGAAGCCCCAACCGGATTTCTCACCACGGATCACAGACCCTTCAGTATACACAATGGCATCATCATCCCAGGAATGATCATGTATCAGTTGATTAATTTCCGATTCTGCTTTTCCATTCCCCCAATTTCTACACTCTTTGCCAAGGCTGATGATTACATGCTGGTAGTTAATCCAGTTCTCATCTGACATACTCTACTCTTTCCCCTTGAATATATTGTCGACTGTGGCCACCTGCTTGATTGTTGTCTCTGCCTGTGCCATCCATGACATTCCTCTCTTTATTCTTGCTCCCTTAATGTCAGCTATGTTACCATGCAGAGGGTGCCGTTTATCTGTGGATACTCGCATATAGGCTTTTGCTTGGGCCATCGCATATCTGGATTTCATCGACAGCACTCCAAGCATATACCTCATTGTCATGATGGGGATATCTTGCGTACAGCCCAGGATTATGCGCATCTCTTCATTCTGAATGCGTTCTAGTCATTCACATTGTGTTACTGACAACATGAGTATTCCCAGCCCATACTCAATGACCGATATGACTAGCTGTTGATAAAGAAGAAATAGTAATCTCTGCTCCAGATGCGGGGCCGCTAGACCTCTCCTGCATTTCTGTGTGATTTGCTCAACATGGTACTTATACGAGAGCTTGCGATCAAATGTAACTCCGAGGTATTTCAGCTTTTCTTGCCTTTCAATCCTCAGTCCATTGAGAGTAATATCTGGGAGGTCTGCTTTCACAATGGAGTTGTTCAAGGAGCACCACATCACGCAGGCCTTGTTGGGATTGACTTTGGAGCCTGTTTCCTTGCACCACTTAGACACCTCATGTAGTGTCTAATGTATGCTATTAACCATTTCATGTTGGTCAGAGCCAATTCTGTAAATGAGTATATCATCAGCAAATGTCAGTGTTCATCCCAACCCAGTTGGTTGAATGGAGGCTACTTTATTTAGGTTCTTATGTGTCCTATCTAGCCTTCGCTTTCTTTCCTTTCCTGATGAAGGCCTTGTGGCCATAACGTTGGTTATTTTCTTTGTCTTTTGTCCTCGTAAGACGAATCACCTTTTTTCGAATTTTTTTTCACACCCATCCTAGTTAGTTGCTTATCCTTTACAGGATGTGGCAATCAACCCCAGCTTTTATTGGCTGTTTGTGATTTTTCTAGGCAATTTTTTTCATTCAGTAGTTTGCCATTGCTTTCTGAATGGCACGGCGCTTAAACCATTGTTAAAAATCCACACAAAGTGATCTGCTACCAAACCGCCTGCAGCAGGTTTCGAACCTGGTATATCTGGATTATGAAACTGCATTCATATCCATTAGGCCACAGACGCTGGCTATTTTCTTTGTCTTTTGTCCTCGTAAGACGAATCACCTTTTTTCGATTTTTTTTCACAATACAGATATTAAATAGCACCGGTGATAGTGGAGAACCCTGGGGTAGTCCTGGGCAAATGAGCATTGGATCTGATGTCCATGTTCCCAAGCAAAATGCCACTGACCTCTCAGTTAAGGCAGCTGCTATCCATCTTGTGTGCCAAGGGTTAACACCGCAAGCCGTTACGGTTTATTAACGTTGCAAAGTTCATACTGTTATAAGCATCCTCTAGGTCCATTGCTACCGCAACCGTTTCTCATTTATCCTAGAACCCCTCATATACACCATAAGCAAAAGTTCCGGCATTACCCCATGTTACTTTCATGGGCCTATAGCTGCCGAGAGTATCAGGTAGGATCTGTGCATGTTCGAGGTGATTCATTATTTTTTGTGCTGCTATTTTTTCTAGTAGTTTATCATAGACATTCTGCATAGTAATAATTCTGTAGCTGCTGAGAAGCGTGGGGTCTTTACCGGGTTTACGAAGTGGTCATAGGTAACTATGCAACCATTCTTCTGGCACCAGAGAATTCTGTAAGCTGTTGTTGAAATCACGCACCACACTCTTAATGCCTGAGTCATTGAGCTGTTTTATATGGTGATACTGTACACCATCAGGGCCCGGGGCAGTGTTCCTACTGGATTATAAAGTGCACATAACATCTTCTTCGATTATGAGGTCGAAATATATGTCACCTATTCTGTCGCTTCCCAGAATATGGTCTTTGATTTTTTGGTGGGCAGCTTCATCATCTTTATCTGACGGAGTCATATAACGCTCACGTAATGCATGTCCTTTTTCAGCATCGGTCTTCAGGCTTATTCCTGTCGAGCTGAGAATATTAGAAATTGGTTGGCCTGTACTTTTCCTACTCATTCTGCGATGTAAGGACCAGAATTTCTGTAGTGTTTTGTCAGTACCCACCTATGTCACAAAGGCCTCCCGCACTGTGTCTTTGGCTTCTCTTGCCAAGCTCTTGAAGTGATTGATTGCTCTTTGTTTTTTTCTCCTTAAAATCTTCCACCTCATCATATTTCATCATCCTTCTCTTTCATGCTATTCACCATGACTTTGTCGCTCTTTCCTTATCCAGCCATGCTGTCTCCACTGTCTCATTCCATCAGGCCAGTTGTGTAAAAGGTGTCATTAATTAATGTAGAAGTATGAGGGCGAACAAGGAAGTCTGAGGATGAACAAAATGTCAGGAACCTTGAGCTCACTACTACCTTTATTATAGTCATTAATGTGGAAGTCTGAGGACGAATGAGGAAGTCTGAGGTTGAATGAGGAAGTCTGAGGGCAAATGAGGAAGTCTGAGGGCAAATGAGGAAATCCTGAGGACAAACGAGATGTCAGGAACCTGGAGCTGACTACTACCTTTATTTGAGTCATTAATGTGGAAGTCTCAAGGCGAACATGGACGTCTGAGGGTGAACAAGGACGTCTGAGGGCAAATGAGGAAGTCTGAGGGCCAATTAGGAAGTCTGAGGGTGAACGAGGAAGTCTTGGGAATGCATATATCATGTACTCAAAGAACTACCTGTCCTTAAAAAAGAATTTTGTTAATGAAAATATTTTGTGTGTACGTGGATTTTTATTTGATTTCATATTTAAATCTAGGATGATAGTGAATATGTTAATGAAACGAAAGTGATGAATAAATTGTAATTAATGTCTTTTTTTTATTTTAAATGTCTCAACTGTCAGTAAAGCAACTAAAGTGTTTCTCACCTGTGGTAATTTGACACTTGTTTGTTGACCTCTTCCTTTCGCATCAATAATCTGCTGTTTTCTCTTGAGGTACATATGCATGAGCATGTTATAAGGCTCATCCCCTCGTGTATGGTGACACTCGTCAAACACCATCATAGAGAATTTGTCCAGATGGTCCGGACCATTCCTGATTAGGTGGTTCTCCAGGATGCGAGGGGTCATAACAATGACATCAAACTCAGGGATGATCAATTCCAGGTGTAGACTATGTTTGCTATCCCCAGTTAAGCTGGTGACCTGGAAATAACAGGGCACCTCACTTTTTATGTGTTGAAACTTCCTCCTCTCAAAACTTAGCATGTTTATTTCCCATCCTTCATATTTAAATTTTTTTTTTTTTAATAAAGTATCCCGTTCAGCCCTTGATGGGTTATAATTAGGACATATAGTGTACTAATTCAAGAAAATAAAGTCAGATTTCCAATACCCAAATATAGTACCTTCTTCCCACCTCCACTCAGTCCAAATAGAGTAAATCAAAACCAAATTTGAGTGAATGTTTTTGTGTGTGACCTCCCCATTCCAAGAAACAAACAAACAATAAACAAACAAACAAACAAAACTAAAATAAAGTCTCTCATAACTGCCCTGTTGTTAACAAGGTGAAAAGGGGTGAGAAAGCCCAGCGGTGTCTGAGATTACATCAAATCCACCAATTACACTAGTCAACAACCAAAATGTACCAGAAATGAAAATAGCTGATCTTAACTAATTTTGGTGTGCTGAAAACGAAAATGACATTTAAAAATGTTGATTGGCTCTAGTTTTCAAGATATATGCTACTAGTTTATTTAATTACGGTCAATTTATATATATGACACAACTGTTGTGGGCGATTGCATAATTTTTTTCTAATGACCAATAAAAATGTAACTAGAAGTTGATGATGCAATCCTACCTATGATTACATCACCTTTGTGTATAAATATCTTATCTCTGATAAAATTTTGCCATTAGTTAGTGCATTTGACATTTGTATCACAAAAACGAAATATAACTAAAGTGATTAAGAAGGCGTACAGTTTGTATTTTGGCTGCAGAATAGGAGATCAAGAAAAGAGTTGGGCGCCACACACATACTGCAATACATGTGCAGCACATCTTAAACTGTGGTTGACTGGCAAAAGGCAAGCTATGCCTTTTGCAGTCCCAATGATTTGGAGAGAGCCCACTGATCATCTCAACAACTGTTACTTTTGCATGGTACCTCCAATTGGGAAAGGCATATCATAGAAGAAAAAATGGACTCTGGAATATCCAAACATCCCCTCTGCAATACGTCCGGTACCACATGGCGATGACCTACCAGTTCCCAAAGTGCCAGAATCATTTTCAGCTGCTTCCATTGATGAAGAAGAGGACATTGGTGGTCCTGAACCATCAACCTCAAGCGACCCAGATTTTGAGCAAACTACATCAACTAAACCACACTTAATAACCCAAGGTGAACTGAATGATCTTGTAAGAGATCTGAATTTACCGAAGAACAAGGCGGAGGTTTTGGGTTCCAGATTGCAACAGTGGAATCTCCTGGCAGAAGATGTTACAATTTCTGTGTATAGGAACCGCCAGAAGCCGCTTATTACATTCTTTTTCAAAGAGGGTGACCTTTCTGCGTGCCACAACATTTCTGGTTTAATGGCAGCCCTCAAAATCAATTACATACCGGAAGAGTGGAGGCTTTTCATTGATTCATCCAAGACGAGTCTTAAAGCTGTTTTGTTGAATAATGGTAATGTGTTACCGTCCATTCCAGTTGGTCACGCAGTTCATATGAAAGAAACTTATGAAAACATTAAGCAGCTTTTGAAGTGTATAAACTACGATCATCATCATTGGTCACTTTGCGGTGACTAAAAAGTGGTTGCTCTTTTGCTTAGACTACAGGGTGGATACACCAAGTACTGTTGCTTTCTCTGTGAGTGGGATAGCCGTGCACGAAGTGACCATTACATCAGAAGACATTGGCCAATCAGGCAGTCATTGCAGCCTGGCAGTAAGAACGTTGAGAACCCAGCACTTGTCGACACCAGCAAGATTTTGTTGCCACCCTTGCACATTAAGCTGGGTTTCATAAAAAACGTTGTCAAGGCAATGGAGAAAACAGATGAGGCTTTCAAATACCTCATCAGAAAATTTCCAAGACTGAGTGAAGCTAAAATAAGAGAGGGAGTATTTGTTGGTCTGCAAATTCGAAAACTTCTTCATGATGACGAGTTTCTTTGCGTGTTGCATGGCAAGGAAAAAGCAGCATGGCTAGCATTTAAGTCAGTGGTGGACAATGTTCTCGAAAACAACAGATCTGATAATTACAATGAAATTGTAGAAAATCTCCTTCTGAAGTATAAGAGTCTTGGCTGCAACATGTCTTTGAAAATTCATTTTCTGGATTCTCATCTGGATTTCTTTACGTCAAACTGTGGAGCGGTCATTGATGAGCATAGTGAACGATTTCACCAGGACATTGCTGCTATGGAGACAAGGTATTAAGGCAATTGGAGCCCTTCAATGCTTGCTGATTACTGTTAGACTGTGACAAGACACACCTCATCGATTGACTACAAGAAGCAAGGAAAGAGAGCTCGAACAGCGACTGAATAATGATGGAATGGGTTCAAATGTGCCTTTTTAAAACATGATATGTGAACTTTAAATAATGTTTTTATTTTTTCTATCATTTTATGTTGAAATATCAATTAATTGAGTATGTAACCACAATTTTTATAATGCTAAAGTAGAAAGACTAGCTGTTCACCCCAGAGAATTAAACAAGCATACATTATTTGTATTACTGTAATGTAAATTCATCATTAAAAAAAAAACCAGAGCCAATTGGTGAATTTCATTATGATATTTGAAATCAGCATGTCAAAATCAATAAGAAATGGTATATTTAATTTCTGGTACAAATAACTTTTGAAAATTTGTTGACTAGTGTTATCTGTCATCAGCCATACAAGCACCCCATCAGACTTCCTGTTTTCCTCACACCATCATTGATCCTTATATATATTTAAAATAAATATGTAAAATGGAACTTAACTATGTAAGATATTGATTCTGCTACAGACCAGTATGAAATAAATTTATCATCCAAATTCATCAACAAATCTATCTTTTACAAGAAAACTTCTCAAAACCAAAAATGTACTTCATGATAAAGTTTTAAGCGTGTACAGATGTTAACAAAGAATTATCTAATTACTTTTATTCTACTTTACAATCTGGCCTATTTCTTGGCAACATAAACCTATCTTATCTAAGTGATGATGTTTCAGTTCTTCTGTGGCTATTTCAGATTACCATTTCTTTTTTTCCAACCAAATTTTTTTCTCATTTTGATAGCATAATCTCTCAGCTGCAGTTCATACAAGAGCAACATATAAAAACAAAAAATAATGTTACCTACATACATATGGTAAAAGATGAATATGGAAACCTTTGCATGAGTCTAGCAACATCAACAAACTGTTAGACAGAAATCACCACTGGTGGAACACATTTTGGCACTGGTTGTCTGCAAGAGGACCAACTGCATGTGGCGACTCCCAGATTTATTTATTCACCATTTTCCTTGTATGCTCCTTAGGAAAAACGAGCCACTATTGATGCTGCCCCCTTCCCCACCACCATTTTAGGAATTCTGTACAAAACGCTAATTAACCAGACCTATACAAACGCTAATTTACCAGACCTATACAACTGCTAATTTCCCAGATCTATACAAATGATAATTTAAAAGACCTATACAAATGTTAATTTACCAACACTAATTTACCAGACCTATACAAATGCTAATTTACCATACCTATGCAAACGCTAATTTACCAGTCCTATAAAAATGCTAATTTACCAGACCTATACAAACGCTAATTTACCAGACCTATGCAAACACTAATTTACCAGACCTATGCAAACGTTAATTTACCAGACCCATACAAATGCTAATTTACCAGACCCATACAAACGCTAATTTACCAGACCTATGCAAATGCTAATTTACCAGACCTATACAAACACTAATTTACCAGACCTATACAAATGCTAATTTACCAGACCTATACAAATGCTAATTTACCAGACCTATACAAATGCTAATTTACAAGACCTATACAAACGTTAATTTACAAGACCTATACAAATGCTAATTTACTAGACCTATACAAATGCTAATTTACCAGACCTATACAAATGCTAATTTACAAGACCTATACAAACATTAATTTACCAGACCTATGCAAACACTAATTTACCAGACCTATACAAATGCTGATTTACCATACCTATGCAAACGCTAATTTACCAGACCTATAAAAATGCTAATTTACCAAACCTATACAAACGCTAATTTACCAGACCTATGCAAATGTTAATTTACCAGACCTATGCAAACGTTAATTTACCAGACCTATGCAAATGTTAATTTACCAGACCTATGCAAACGCTAATTTACCAGACCTATGCAAACGTTTATTTACCAGACCTATGCAAACGCTAATTTACCAGACCTATGCAAACGCTAATTTACCAGACCTATGCAAACGCTAATTTACCAGACCTATGCAAACTCTAATTTACCAGACCTATGCAAATGCTAATTTACCAGACCTATGCAAACACTAATTTACCAGACCTATGCAAACATTAATTTACCAGACCTATGCAAATGTTAATTTACCAGACCTATGCAAACATTAATTTACCAGACCTATGCAAACGTTAATTTACCACACCTATGCAAATGTTAATTTACCCCACCTATACAAATGCTAATTTACCAGACCCATACAAACATTAATTTACCAGACCCATACAAATGTTAATTTACCAGACCCATTCAAACATTAATTTACCAGACCCATACAAATGTTAATTTACCAGACCCATACAAACATTAATTTACCAGACCCATACAAATGCTAATTTACCAGACCCATGCAAATGCTAATTTACCAGACCTATACAAATGCTAATTTACCAGACCTATACAAACGCTAATTTACCAGACCTATACATATGCTAATTTACCAGACCTATACAAATGCTAATTTACCAGACCTATACAAACGCTAATTTACCAGACCTATACAAATGCTAATTTACCAGACCTATGCAAATGCTAATTTATCAGACCTATGCAAATGTGGCGTAGCGTTGAAGGATAAGAATTTATTAGAAGAAATAATAGATATGAATGTGGAAAATTTGGCTCAAGAATTCCTGTTGGGTTTTCCCACTTCTGAAGGGTGACGAAGAGGGTAAATTCTCCTAACTAGACAAGGTCTGGAAAAGGTTGTAAGGAGATATTTGGTCTCTCGCTACCATAGTCCCCTTCTCAGTTATCTATTATTGTTATCCTTTAAATTATATTATATTTTACGAGCCCCCCCTCCCTTATAAAGGAAGATAAACATCAGACAATATTCAACATCTAAATGAAGGAACAAGTCATGGGGTACATTATATACACCCAATTGGTTTATTGCAATTAAAAGGAATAAATGGTGAATGATAGTTTTGTCGATGGAATTAGTGTCTGCTGTATGTACTATGTGTCTCACATCAAGTGTTTTTCATCAGGGATGACAAAAATATGGCATTGATATAGGTGAGTTCCCTTTCAATAGGAAACTTAGCTTTTCAGCCCCCGGCTGATAGTGAAGCGTGGTTAGTTCTCCGGTCTCCTGACGTTGCCCCAGGCAGGTCTTGAATGGTTCGGATTTGCCTTCTCTGTGCTCGACTCCGTATTCTGCTCTGAGATTGGACTGTCGTGCAAGGCTCCACCATAGACTGAAGACAAATACGACGGCTTCATTAATTTTCTAGCTTTAGAAAGCAGTCTTTCCCTAAGCCGTCCGTCTGCCAGTCATCTCAGATTTTAGTCTCTAACATCATATGTCTAGAGCCTAATCTTGAATTCAAGTTTCTCCTTTCTGTCCTTTATTATATTTCTCTGCCCCAGTGGCAGTATTATAATTCTTTAGACTGATTTATCGTCAACTTAACCCGATGAATTATTATAAATGACAGTTAAACCCACCAAATTTATCATAGAAATGTCGGCAACAGTATTCTAGTTCTGTGCCTCTAGCCTAATCGTCATGTCAATTATGATGAATTTAACAAATAATTGGACACCAGTGTTTTAGAATTGTCTGACAACGTCATATACTTTATAATGAATATATGTCATGGTCTGTCACATTATCGTTAATATTAATTTCCGCTAGTCTAAACGTCGGTCGAATATCATCATCATCATGTGACGTATTCTTTCCAGAACGTTGTCTCCATTACAGCTGCTCTGAACGCATCACGATTCTGGGCAAGTCGACCTGCATCAGCCAAAGACAAGTTCAGACTCTCTGTGATGTCCTGGGTCCACCGTCGTCTAGGTCGACCCCTTCCCCTTTTTCCAGGGACCATGCCTTCCATCACTGTTTTTTCCAGACTATTATGTCTTTTTATATGACCGAAAAATTTCAGCTTCCTTATTGCGATGGTATTTAGGAGCCAATGTTCCTGTACGTTTAGTGAGTGCAGTACTTCTCTGTTGGTCTTTTTTTCTGTCCAGGGTATTCTCAACATCCTTCTGTAGCATTTCATTTCGAATGATGTAATCTTTTTTGCAACTGTTTTATTGAGTGTCCAAGTCTCGCAGCCGTATGTTGCTACTGGGAATATACATGCTCTGATCAGTTGTAACTTTGTTTCTTTGCTTGTGCCTTGCCATAGGTTTTTCATCTGTATTAGCTTATGTGAAGCAATTGCAAGTCTTCTTTTAATTTCTACTGCACAGTCGCCAGAGCTGTTAATGATTGATCCTAAGTATTCGAATTCATTGACACTTTCCAGTTCTTCGTTATCAATTTCAATTTCTGCGGTCGAATATAAAGAATTAATATAGAAATCAATATATATGTTCCCGTTAACATTATTATGAACATTTGTACATATCCCGTGGGATCATAAAATATACCCGATCACATGTGGCTGGATGTGATCGTGAAACAAAAATATGAATAACGTAAATGCAGTTCATACCAATCTTGCGTCGATTTTACAAGGTACATTAATATTTCATCACAATACTATTTTCTAACGAGATTTTCACTTACCTACTCAGATGGACGCTAACCCGCAATTTAGACACGTGGCTTCAGTGCATTTTAATGCGTGAATTCGCCGATATCGGGATTTGGTCTAGCTGTCTCGAGGTTTTCTGGGCAAGTGAAAAATGGCCGTGTTTGGCGCACTTTTAGCGGGCGATTTCCGCTTGGACACGTGACCCGAAGCGTGCATCACATGACTTTGGCATCATCTAGATGCTCCAATCAATACCGTTAAAAGTCCCGTGGGGGTTTCCCAAAGTGGCTTAAACTGGTTCTACCTAAGTTTAAGCAGTCTGTCCTAACTTAAAGCAGGGTTCTAACTATGACGTCGTATCTAAAAATAGTATTAGACGTGAGGAGAAAATCACCGAACGCTAGGAGAATATCCGCAAGTGAGATTTCCCGCGATTTTACGGGCTTCTCGATCATGCACTGAACATGATTTAAAAATTGCGTCTCGTAAATAAAAAAAAAGAAGATAAGATTGGGCAAGTCGTCACAGCAAACATTAATTTACCAGACCTATGCAAACGTTAATTTACCAGACCTATGCAAATGCTAATTTACCAGACCTATACAAATGCTAATTTACCAGACCTATACAAATGCTAATTTACCAGACCTATACAAACACTAAGTTACCAGACCTATACAAACACTAATTTACCAGACCTATACAAACGCAGCAGGATACCTAACACATAAAAAGAAAAAATGGATGAGAGAAGATACTTGGGATAAAATACAAGAAAGGAAAACAGCAAAACTTAAACTACTAGCGGCAAGTACACATAATACAGTTGAATCTTGCAAACTAACTTATAACTTGTTAAATAAAGAAGTGAAGACAAAAGCTCGAAGAGATAACAGACGTTTCATCAATGAACTGGCCATACAAGCTGAAAATGCTGCAAGAACTGGTAATAGTAGGTGCCTTTATCAAATTACAAAACAATTATGCCACCAGCCTACTGATATGGAAACACCTGTTAAAGATAAATTAGGGAATTCAATACCAACAGGAAAAGAACAAATGAAGAGATGGGCTGAGCACTTCATTGAGGTGCTTAACAGACCACCACCAACAGTAACACCTGATTTTAATAATGAAACACTCACAACCACCTTGCCAATAACTTGCGATGAATTCACGCTAAACGAGATTAAACAAGCCGTTAAAAGATTTTAAAATTTTAAAGCTGCTGGAGTTTACGAAATTTCAGGCGAAATGATTAAAGCAGTTAATGACAACAACCTCTTGAGAATTTTAGATATTATAAATGAAGTATGGAGAGAAGAACAACCACCACAACAATGGAAAGACAGTATTATTGTAAAGTTACCGAAGAAAGGTGATCTATCAGACTGTAATAACTGGCGTGGTATATCTCTATTATCAGTACCTGGAAAATTATTATGTTGCATGATGTTAGAAAGACTGAAATTGCATGTAGACGAAAAGATCAGAGAAGAACAAGCGGGTTTCAGGCCGAAACGATCATGTATTGATCAAATATTCACACTAAGAACAATTATAGAAGAATCAGTTGAAATGCAATCACCACTTATTATCACCTTCGTCAATTTTCAAAAAGCCTTTGATAGTCTACACCGCCCATCATTGTGGAAGTTACTTACAATCTATGGTTTTCCAACAAAATATGTGAATATAATCAAAGCGCTATATGACAATGCAAGATGTTGTGTTAGAACAAATAAAGGAAATACAGAATGGTTTACAGTAGAAACAGGGGTGAAACAAGGCTGTATTATGTCACCACTACTTTTTGGAATAGCTATTGATTGGGTTATGAAAAACTATACCCACAACAAACAATTAGGTATAAAATGGACATATGGAAAGTTCCTGGAAGACCTTGATTTTGCAGATGATTTAGCATTCTTAAGTCCAACACCCAGACAGGCCCAAGAAGCAGTAAATAATCTGTGTCATCTCTCGGTTAAAATAGGTCTCCAAATAAATGCCTCTAAAACTAAAGTTATGAACTTTTCTAACGAGACCTTTGATATCATCCTGAACGGAGAAAAACTACAGAAAGTTGAAAGTTTCAATTATTTAGGCAGTAAAATGACTCAGGATGGTGACACAACAAGAGAAATTCATACTAGAATTGCTTTGGCAGCTAGCGCCTTCAATAAATTATCTAACATTTGGAAATTACGATCACTGAATATACATACCAAGCTTCGTCTGTTTAATTCGAATGTTATCTCAGTGTTAACATACGGCTGTGAAAGTTGGAAAATAACAAAATCATTGGAGAACAAGCTGAATACATTCAAGAACAAATGTCTTAGAGAAAAATCATGAACATCAGTTGGAAAGAATTCAAGACTAATCGACAAATAAGAGAAGACTCTAAGCAGAAATATGTCTCCGACTATATAAGGAAAAGACGATGGTCATATATCAGTCATGTCCTACGAATGCAAAACAACAGAATACCACTACAGGCGCTCACTTGGGTTCCTGAGGGTAAGAGGAAAAAACGAAGACCAAAAGAAACACTTAGAAGAACAATAATAAGAGAAGGAAGAACGTGCGGCCTAAATAATGTGCAAGAGTTAAGAGGAGTGGCGTCACAACGAACAACCTGGAGAGCACTGGTTTCTGCCTTATGCGCCGTGTTTGGCACTTAAAGAAATTATTATTATTATTATTATACAAACGCTAATTTACCAGACCTATACAAATGGTAATTTACCAGACCTATACAAACGCTAATTTACCAGACCTATACAAATGCTAATTTACCAGACCTATACAAACACTAATTTACCAGACCTATACAAACGCTAATTTACCAGACCTATACAAATGCTAATTTATCAGACCTATACAAAAGCTAATTTACCAGACCTATACAAATGCTAATTTACCAGACCTATACAAATGCTAATTTACCAGAGCTATACAAACGCTAATTTACCAGACCTATGCAAACGTTAATTTACCAGACCTATGCAAACATTAATTTACCAGACCTATGCAAACATTAATTTACCACACCTATGCAAATGTTAATTTACCCCACCTATACAAATGCTAATTTACCAGACCCATACAAACATTAATTTACCAGACCCATACAAATGTTAATTTACCAGACCCATTCAAATGTTAATTTACCAGACCCATACAAATGTTAATTTACCAGACCCATACAAATGTTAATTTACCAGACCCATACAAATGCTAATTTACCAGACCCATACAAACGCTAATTTATCTTTACCAGACCTATACAAACACTAATTTACCAGACCTATACAAATGCTAATTTACCAGACCTATACAAATGCTAATTTACCAGACCTATACAAACGCTAATTTACCAGACCTATACAAACACTAATTTACCAGACCTATACAAATGCTAATTTAACAGACCTATACAAATGCTAATTTACCAGACCTATACAAACACTAATTTACCAGACCTATGCAAATGCTAATTTACCAGACCTATGCAAATGGTAATTTACCAGACCTATGCAAACGTTAATTTACCAGACCTATACAAATGTTAATTTACCAGACCTATACAAACACTAATTTACCAGACCTATACAAACGCTAATTTACCAGACCTATACAAATGCTATTTTACCAGACCTATACAAAAGCTAATTTACCAGACCTATACGAACGCTAATTTACCAGACCTATACACAACCTAAAATTAGTTGTCTCTTGCAGTATTCCTAAGGGTTGATCTATTCTTCCTTCATCTTTTCAGAGACTCAGGAAACCTAACCGTGCTCATGAAGAAGTGTCACAAAATGGACAAGAAGAAAAGACATTTGCTGTATGATGTTGCTGAGAGGCACAAATATTTTAATACAATCAGATTTTTTTTTAGACAGGAACTTACCTTAAAATGTTTTGGCAGACATCTTTGAAGAACATGATACTGTTGCATGACTAGTGGGACAGTTCTTGCAAAAAATACCACTTTTCTTGTCTGTCTCAGATCAGCTGCGAAAAATAATTGGTGTTAGATATTGCTGCTAGTTCAAATGTTACAGCAGTTTTTAGTTCTCAAGAGGCATTCGTCATTTTCTTTGAAGTGTGGTAGTGAACATGCCTGCTTTTTTATGTGGTAGACCATGGTCCATGTTTTGCAAAGAATCCAGCAATTTGATATGAAAATGCACGGGGAAAAGACAAAGATTATGAGAATAAATGCAGTAACTAACAGCCAGTTCCCACATGGATAAACATCTCTACAAGATGTGGACTCACACAAACATCTTCTCATCTCTTGTTCCACTGGCACCTGTCCGGTTCAATCTTGTATTCTGTGCAAGCACCCAGTTATGAAAGTCTGTAATGTTGTTTTTGTTGTTGAAGAAATGCAGGAAGGGAAATAATATGAAGCCACCCTTCACTCTTAAACAAAGCCCAATATTAACAAGGAGGACAGTAACAAATGGTGGCCAGTGTGGCCATGTTTTCCATGTTTCTGAGCCATACAACAGTACTGATTTGACATTTGAGTTGAAGATTCTGATTTTTATGTTGGACTATTTCTTACAATTTCCACATTTCCCCCCTCAGCAATGAAGATCCCTTTGCCTTCTGTATTCTTATTTTGATGTCATTGTCTGTTCCTCCAACTTATCTATACTGCTGCCGAGATTTACATATGACTGTACATCTTGGGAAGCAAATTTTCTTATTGCTGCTGTGGACTTGATGTTAGTCACAGTTACAAGCAGGTGAAAAAGAGAAGGTATTTTAATTTATTGACTTGTTTCAAAACTATCCCATTTACTTTTTATATTTGATAATAACTTAACGAGAACTCCTTTTCTTTGAGATGACAATCACTTCTGTCAGTAATTGCAACGTTGAAAAGCCAAAATAATACAGACCTGGATGACCTCAGAATAGTGCTCTACAAAATTTGTCAACGATTCAAAAGTGTTGTGATCCAATGGATCCCATCTCATTGTAACATCACCGGCAATGAAAAGGCTGACAGAATGGCAAAAGAAGGTTCACATCTACCTCAGCCTGATGCAAGCATAACTTTCGAGGAGGCAAAGAGTTTTATCAAAATCAGATACAGAAACAAATGGGATGTAGAACATCCAGGTCACACACAGAATGATGCTTACTACCAGCTCAACAGAAGAGAACAAGTGGTAATCTCCAGACTCTGCACTGGCCACAACAGATTGAGATACCATCTATTCAACAAGCTAAAGATAGGAACTACCGATCAGTGTAACTGTGGCACTGATAAAATGACTGCTGAACATCTGCTTCAAAGTTGCCCCTTATATGCGGTACAGAGAAAGCGCACATGGCCGACGCCAGTTCCTTTCGTGGAAAAGCTTTACGGGGTTTCAAATAGCCTCAAACTGACTACTGCTTTCTTTGAGAACCTTCAAGTGGACGTCTGAGAGTGTACGAAGAAGAAGAAAAAAGGACTTTTTTTTTTGCTATTTCAGCTCAGATTTTTTCATTTTACTTTCTGCCACTACTGTATCAAGCACTTCCTTTCACTATTGTTCACTTTTTGCTATTAAGACTGAGACATCAGCGTATCTTAAGTTGTTTACATTAAGTCCACCAACTGATATTCCTGGCACATCATCTAAGAATCGCATTGTTTTCACTGTACAGATTGAAAAGACCAAATGACAGCACACATCCCTGCATAACATTTTTTGCTGCTAAACATTCCTATCTGGCTGCAAATTCCTGCAGGTCCTGTTTGTTGCCAGTACATGTTCTTTATTATTCTCAGGTCTTGTCACTGATGTTTATACTTTCTAACATTTTGTTAATTTCTTTATGTTTTTTGGATGGGGTCAGAGTGGCTTAGAGGTATGGTGTCCACCTAGATTTCTAAAGGTACCGGGTTTGATTCCCAGTAGATGAAATATAATTTATGGACATTTTTTGCAGAACAAGTGGTCCTAATGATGTCATACTCCGCCCTGGTCTCCTGGTGGTGAGATCAGATACCTAACTTTCTCGAATAATGGCAAAAAAATAAGAGGTCCCATGTGCAAGTTGCACACGTTAAAAATCTGACGGCAGTTGAAAATCGTAAAGAGTAGGCCGTAAGGCCGCTGTGCTGGCAAAATTTAAAAATTAGAAACCTACCCACCACAAAATAATTTATAGAATGTATGATTCCTATATACACAAATTGGGATTCTGGCCGGTGCTACAGAGTTTGTGCACTATTCTGAGATCCTCCTTGTGTGATCTAAGGGAGGAGATCCGAGCACGGATAGAGCTGGCCGTATGCAATGAAGATAGTCCTTAGTACCAAAACCAAACCTTATGTTTCACTTTGTGAAATGCCATAGTATAGTCTAGCTGATAAGGGTGGATTTAGGCTGACATCAAAATTACCACCCCTATCGACACCAGGTATTAAAGTGCAAGATATAGGTGTCTTCTCTGGTTTATGATGTTGCTGTGTAGGTTGTAGTAGAATAGTTCCCAGAGTACAACACAGGCAACATGATGTGTAGAGTCATAAAAATGGTAACTTCAATTTACGTTTTATACCATTTATTGTACGCCACAAAACAGTCATGATATATATGTCATCACCAACATAGTCCAAGAAATTCAGCATTCAAAATAATATTAGTGCCAGCTGATAGTCATGTAGAATCCAATATTAAATATTCATAGTGTAAACAAATAGCTTCCGTATATTCGATATCATAAAGTTCTGGTTCGTGAAGCTGTATAAATAATATATAGCACCGATCTGAATGTCTAAAGTACATACATATTAATTCTGCAACAGTGTCAGCTGCGGATCATCAATGTTCATAGATAATAATAAATACTCCCTTCCTGATGCTAGCAGATCAGATGTATACAATAAGTCCATTTATCGTCTGCACGTGAATAGCATACATGGAGTACAGGTCAACCCGACCTTTATAACATTCCTAAGTCTAACCATCTGACTTGGACGTGATCTCTGATATAACGAATCCTGGAACACAGACAATAGTCTTGTTGGTCTAGAGTGACCCATATATGTAACCAGTTCAGGTATAAAGATACCGGTGGCGAAATCCTAATCAAAGTACCTCTCCATTTGAATCACACAAGCGAGCAAAGAGCGACCAAAAATGACGAACTTCTAGATGATAGCGTAAAGTTCAATACAAGAGGAATTATTTTTTTTCGAAATCAACCACTGAACATATGCCTCCAGGCAGGCTTGAATAACACTGGGAAATAGTCTAGTTAGCTAACTAACTCACAAAGACAATGTATTTCCCTCAGAAAATCACAAGACGCAGATTGCGTCTGCTCGCTGCTCAGACCATTTTTAACTCCCCGAGCTGGGCGGAAAAACCACAATCGAACTCTCAAAGTCTAGACATGCGCAGAACGCCTCTACATGAGTATCAATTCACACAAGACGATTCTAAGAACATATGAGATGAAAGACATACACTATCGCTCCCTTTATGGTCATGAACCGCAAACCTTAAGACAGGTTTCAGACATCTACAACAGTAGACTGATACTACCAAATAAGGAGATATGGTCATGCTTCGTTCAAGAAATTATAGACCGAACGTGTCTCAACACAAGAGTAGGTAAACTCATAAAAAATAGTAGTCTCAAAATCTCGAGTTATGTCCCGTTGACTGTAAAAAATATAATACACATTTCAGTCAAGAAAATGATCATACAAAGACTTTTTTACGAAAAAATGATTCGTGCGTAACATTACCGCAGCCTCCCGGGAAAAAAAAATGAATTATTTTTTTTTTTAAATCCCAGAGCCGGAAAAATCTAGGCTCCTAACGCACGTATGATGCGCGGATATATACCTAACAAACAAGCTCAACGCATGGAGCGAAACTGAGATCATATCTCAGATCTTTAGAGAAAAAATTTATCTAAGTACACGCGTATATATTCCAGGAAGGTGCCACCAACACACGCCACAATGATGGCAACATCATAATGAAAGTCAAATTACACTCATGCCAATATATGAAATTAAATCTATTATTATAATATCATGCAATGTGTTGCAAATAGCGGTGTAATATACTAATATACCGCACTATACTATTACATTATATAATGCATCAGTAATTATTAACTAATACATGTGTTGTTCTTCGTAGATAAGAATACAATCAAATAGAAGAAGATGTGAACATCATCTGCTCCCAATCTAGAACAGGACTTGATATCATCAAAGTTCCACAATGGACCTAATCTCGCAGACTTCAATGATGTGCTGCGAAAATATCAATAACACAAATCTTAAAGATAACTGTTAAATCTCTTAATACAATCATGAAAATATATTATCTAAATGTGGCCGAGTGATCTTTTGGCCCGTATATCACTAACTAAGCCTTCTTAGATAATTACATGGTACAATGTTATAAATTCCACAAAAAAGTGAGAAAATATTTGCTAACATGTCATTATAGTATTGGACTGTATATCAGGAAATATATATGACAGAAGAATCATGTGGAATCGTGTGGGCATCTGGACAGAATGTCTGCCATCACATTATCCGAACCACGGATAGCTCGCACCGAGAAATGAAATGGTTGAAGAGCTATGGCATAACGGGTGGACCTCGAGCTCTTCAAGTTTTTGCTCTGAATAGCAGTAAGCGCTTTTTGGTCGGTTTCCACAATGAAGTGTGCGCCTAGAAGAAATCTTTGTAACTTCAGAATAGACCATACCATAGCTAATAACTCACGGTCTAAAACCGAGTAATTCTTTTCTGCAGCATTTAATTTCCTAGAGATATACATCACCGGATGCAGAGTATCAGAATACTCCTGCATTAGTGCTGCCCCAATCCCAGTTGACGAGGCGTCACTTCGAAGAACAAAAGTTTTCTCAATAGTAGGTAACCTAAGAATAGGTGGAGATGAAAACAGGGCTTTAACCTGGTCCAATGAGGATTGACATTCTTTAGACCAGCGGATCAGATTAGGCAACCCTTTCTTCAATAAAGTAGAAAGTGGTGCCATAATGGAGGACAGATTCGGAATGAATCGTCCGTAGAATTGGATCAAACCTAATAGACTCCGTACTTGTTTCTTCGTCTTAGGGACCGAAATATTAAGTATTTTTGAAACATTGTGGTCCTCTGTCTTTAAAAGACCATGACCAACCCGATGACCCAGGAAAGAAATCTCACTAAATCCTATAAAGGCTTTAGAGGGTTTTGCAGTCAAGTTATACTCGCGAAGAGTAGACAGCAATTCGTATAAACCCAAATAGTGATCTTCCCAGGAATCACTGAACAGACAGATATCGTCTAAGTATGCTATGACATCTGTACGATATGCGAGAATTCGCCGCATCATGCGTACGAATGTAGCAGGGGCGTTCATAAGACCAAAAGGCATGAAATTCCATTGGAATAAACCCCTAGGTGTAGAAAAAGCTGTAAAAGGTTTGGCACGTTCAGTTAGAGGAACTTGCCAATAACCTTTAGACAAATCTAGTTTGGTAAAGAATCTAGAATTAGAAAGTTTATTGAGTAGCTCTTCCAATGAAGGCATAGGTTCAGCATCGAACTTCGTAACCTGGTTCAATTTGCGATAATCTACGCAAATGCGAATGTTATTATCCTTCTTTCGAACAATAACCATAGACGAAGAGTATGCTGAAGTGGATGGTTCAATGATTTCCAAACGTATCATTTCATCCAATACTTTTTCGACTAATGACTGGAAATGGATAGGTATTGGATAGGGTCTGACTCTGATAGGATTATGATCAGTTAGCACAATGTTATGTCCAATGACATGTGTGTGTCCCGGGATGTCTGTAAGAACATCCTGAAATGTTTGCAACATCGAAGAAACTTGTCGATGTTCCTCAGCGGAAAGATTTGGAGAAACGGTCACGTTTTTCCAAGATTCCGTAGAATAAAGTGGGACCATAGGAAGAGGAAGATTGACATCAGAAAAAGTAGATTCCTCATCCTGTATAACTGACAGAGATGAGTACTGACCATGAGGTGCTTGAGACTTGTCCGTTGCCTGGAAAATAGGCTGCAAATAGTCAGGTCTTTCATGAAATTCCGTGAGCATATTTATGTGGAAAGTTTTATGCTTTCCATCAATATCGACAACATAGTCGACATCAGAAATTTTGGAGACTATTGCATATGGACCTTTCCATGCAATTAGAAGTCTGTTCTCCCTTGAAGGAAGTAGAACGAGAGCTTTGTCACCTGGACAAAGTTGTCGTAGACATCTATTTTTATTTGCAAACTGCCTTGCCTTTTCTTTAGCAAATTCAGAAGACGAAGTTGCTAGTTTGCATGCCTCGATGATCTTTTGCCTAAGAGCAATGACGTACTCATAAGAAGATTGAGTTTCATCGCTAATATTATCGGCAGTGATTAGATCGTGAAGTAAAGACATAGGGCCGCGCGGTTGCGCGCCAAAGACAAGTTCAAAAGGGGAAAACCTCGTATGTTCATTGGGGACCTCTCTATACGCAAAGAGAGCCGCGGGTAAGACCCTGTCCCAATCCTGAGGATGATCCTCAGTTATTTTACCAAGTAAAGTTTTCAGAGTCCTATTCAACCGTTCGACTAACCCATTAGACATTGGGTGATAGATACTGCTGAGAGACCTTTTAATATGTAGCATAGACATTACCTGTGACATAGTATCCGATATAAGTTGAGTGCCATGGTCTGACAATATTTCTCCGGGAAAACCCAAGCGAGAAAATATCAGCCAAAGAGCGTCTGCGATATCAGCAGTTGAGATGCTCTTGAGAGGTATTGCCTCTGGCCAACGTGTGCACATATCGACACATGTAAGAATAAATTGATGTCCTCTAGCTGACTTAATTCTAAAAGGACCGATAATATCTATTGCCATTTTTTGAAAAGGGTGAATACGAATGTCAGCAGCCTGGATAGGCGCAGCATGTCGTGGTCCTTTAGATTTGACCTCCTGACATACTTTGCAAGAGCGACAGTAAATTCGTATGTCCTTGCTCACAAATGGCCAAAAGAAAGCCGCAAGAACCCTCGACTTTGTACGGGAAAAACCCATATGTCCAGCACATTGGGAGTCATGAGCATGTTGCAATATTTGCAATCTCATGCTCTTGGGCACAAGAATTTGTGAATGAGTGGACGTAGTCGAGTCTTGTACCATACGTACAAGTACGCCGTTCTTCATAGAAATCCAAGATTTTCTATTAGTATTCTGATTAGGATCACCTTTTTTTGCTAGAATGAAGAATTTTTGTAAAGAAGGATCTTCTTCTTGCAATTTGATAAATGAGTCACGTGTAATAGTCAAGTGCCTATCTTGGTCATTTACTTCATCATTATTAGTTAATGAAGTTTGAGGAGGATCCAGAGCATGTGCTCTTGTGACCACCGCATTGGTAGCTTCAATGTTTTGCTCCTCCCAAACAGCAATCTGCTGTGGGGTACATTCCCTAACTCCGTGAATACGACCAATAATAAGGTCCGCAATAGGGTTTGGAAGTAGACACGCGTGGACATCTCCCGTGAAGAAAGGAGTAGCTATATGTATTATGGCAGTAGGATACTTTTCCAACGTGCCACCAAATGTGACACATTTGATGACCTTTCCTGTAGCACAGGATGGATTTACAAGAGATTGTCTAACACCAACAGTAGTACATCCAGAATCAAACAACACTGAGACTGGATTACTATTTACAAGCCCCTTATGCAATATAAGAGAACCTCTCCCGTCATGAGCTACATTAGCAGGAAGAGCGGGCAAAGGATGACCACAGCTTAAAGTAGTAACGGTCTTCGGGTCAAATAAAGTACTACATTGGATACATTTATTTGCTCTACCAAAATCAAAAGATGAGCATCCGATAGCATTATGGTCTTTATCATTATTAACCTGTTTATCTGCTCCCTGAGATTCTTGTTGAACAGAATTTGTCTGTTGATATCTTTTTCTCTTATGTTGCGATCTACCGCGACCATTATTGCCTCTGCAATTATCATTAAAGTCCCTACTGTAATTTTTATCCTGGTTTGAGTTCCAGTTTCCATAACTGTCATTACCATCTCTATACTGCTGAGAACCTTGGTATTGAGGTCTCTGCGAAAAATATTTTCCTCTATACCGATTACCTTTGTGAAAATTTCTAAAGTTAACGGGAGTAGAATACCGTGTAGTATTAGGTTGTCTCCAGTTCTGGGAAGAAGAATCTCCCTGGAATTGATTGCTATGATTCTGGGCATAATTACGGTTACTCTTTTTATTGAAATTTTGCTGGCTACCCTGAAATTTACGCATAAAATTTGGGCCATAAGGTGCTGCCGAAGCAACTGGCAGACCTTCTTTTACTTTAGAGTTGCTAATGGTTATGTGAGGATGCGCAGTAACGTACTGGCTACAGTATTCTTCCATTTCTTTTATGTTTTTAGGCTTACGCTCATGAAGAAAAGAAAGAAAAGATTCATTAACAGAAGACATAACCTTGTCTCTAAGTAGTAAGTCCATAAGAGCTTCAAATGTACTTTCTGTCTTAGACAGCTCAACCCATCGTAAAAAAGTAAGACGTATCCTTGAGATGAATTCAGAGAATTCAACTCCAGTTTCTGGTAACATGTTTTTAAATTGAAGACGATATCCGTCCTCGTTAAGTTGGTACTTCTTTAACAATGCTGCTCTGACAACCTCATAGTTGTTCTTGTCAGGCACATCTACCATCTGCCATCAATGGTACCTATACCTTGTAGCGGTATGGCAGCTTGCGTACCCTGACAATCCCCAGAGCTATGCCAGTGGGAGTTCTACTCCTGGTAGGTTCAACCAAGCTGGACTGGTCTGTGTGGGTAGGGGTCAGACAAAAGCTGGTACCCTGGTCCTCCAGGTTGGGGGTTTTAGCATAGGGCTGACACCCCTGTCTATGTTAAAAAAAATAATGAAGTTACGGAAACAACCATCATAGCTGGCAGACGCTGGAGCTGGGTTGGTCATGTCCTCAGAAGAGACCCCGATGCCATCACAAGAACAGCTATGCTTTGGACCCCTGAAGGAAAGCGAAAGAGAGGCCGACCAAAAACAACTTGGCGGAGGACTGTGGAGGCTGAGATGCAAAGAATGAACCAGAGTTGGGGCACTGTAAGAAGGATGGCCACCGACCGTGCAAAGTGGAATCAATTTGTTGTTGCCCTACAAGACGCCACTAGGCGTGATGGCCACTGACTGCTTTGACGGTCGGTGGTTAAGGATCGAAGAAGAAGACATCTACCATACCCAACAAAGTCAAAGCATCACCTCTAAGTATCTTGGACAGATGATAAACATATAATGCTTTATCTATGTTATGCACCTTACATGCACTTTCAAATCTATCTAGATAAAATGTTATATCATCAATTGAAGCATTGAATGCTGGTAAATTAAGCTTGAAATCAACAGCATTAGACTTATTAGCAGATGATACCTTATTAGCATCATTAGCATTACTAGACAACTTCAACTTTTCTAACTCCAAAGCTAAGAGTTTTTCTTCATGCTCCATTTTTGCTTTCCTCTCTTCCATTTCAAGTCTTTTATTTTCAGCCTCTCTTTGTAATCTTCTTTCTTCAGCCTCAGCCTGTAACTTTCTTTCTTCAGCCATAGCCTGTAACTTTCGTTCTTCAGCCATAGCCTGTAACTTTCTTTCTTCAGCCATAGCCTGTAACTTTCTTTCTTCAGCCATAGCCTGTAACTTTCTTTCTTCAGCCATAGCCTCTTTTTCAAGTCTTTTCTCTTCAGCTTTTGCTTCTGCTTCTTTTTTTTGTTTTTCCATTTCCATTTGGAATCTCTTTTCCTCCACCTGCATCTGCAATTTCTTTTGTTCAACTTCTATTTCCATTTTTTTCTCTTCCATCTTTAATACCTTATCATATTGAGTAGTTGCATATTCTTCCAACTTATCACCTGTCTTGCCAAGGGATTTCCCTTGTTCAATAAAATAATCAAGTGTAGACATGATGTCTAATATTATGAGTCACAACCTGAAATAATTAATTAACTTATTTCAACCTTAATAGTAACAAGACTTAATAAAGTACTTGTATAATCCCAATGTTTAACCCAACCTCTGTGGGAAACAAGTCTTTGACACCAAACTTGTATTATCCAATGTATAATAATATCACAAGTCCCTTCTTAATTATCAAGGCACTACACAAATCAGTGCATAACACTCAGTTATTTATCATAACTGCACTACAATAGTGCATAAGCAAAAAACCACCAGTTAGTTATGATAAGTGCACTATAAACCAATAGTGCATGAGCATATATGTAACAATAGTGAAAGCTAACTATGCAAGAACTATGTAAACAATAACAAAACAATGTAAACAATAACAAAACAATGTAAACAATAACAAAGATCAAAGTCAATGTAAACAATAACAAGGATCAAAGTCAATGTAAACAATAACAAGGATCAAAACAATACGAAACTATTCGCATAAGTCAAATAAATAAACAGCGAAAACTAAAAAGAAATATCACAAAGAATGTGATGACAAAATGCGAAAATGACAAACAAATGACGCTACAGTGTATAAACAAATATTTTGAAAAGAACTAAATAATAGGAAAGAGTAGACCTACAAATACAAACAAATCAAAACAAAACTAAAGAATGTGAAAAAAATAACGAAAACAACACTGACCATATCGTCACAACTAACAAAAATAGCAATAAATATTGCTAACAATTTCCAATTAAGGAAATTGCTCCTAACAGAACGCTATCATAAGACCTCTATGACATGGTATTTCTTATGACAGTCACCACCCATCCAGACCCGCAGAAATATAACATATAAATATACAAATACAACTAACATATAACATGTAACAAATAGCAAAAGTAGCAAAAAGTGTGTGAAAGAATACAGAAGGCTCAGCTAGAACATAAGGGCACAGTTCACAAACAAAACAGGCCACTTAACTTCTATATGTCCCAAACGTCAGCACGGTGCAGAACAGGATGTCGTCAGCATTCTCAGGATAGACGATCCAACGTTGATCAACATCTGCTCCTATAGACAGCCATGACGTAGGAAAATGAGCCTCTGAAACCGGAACAGTTGTTACGGCACTTGTCCTTCTTCCTAACAGATCAGGAAAACAATTTGCTCGGAACTTGGCCTTCTAACGTCGGAAAACTGGATACCCACAAGCAGCGCCGGGTAGTTTCAAAAAATCAGCAACTGTCAGGAAATCCGGATACTTTCAACAAAATTTCTTGTAAGGTGGTAGTTGAAGCTGTAGTTGTATCTAGTATGATGGTGATGTCTGGGTTTGTTGACCCCCTTGATAGCTGGTACCAGAGTAAACCAACATCTGGCCACCAAAAATGATAATGGTGCGCCAAAATGCCAAGTACGTTAGCTCTGTTATAACACACTACAGTTCAATGAATGTCTGCATTCATAAATATCAATTCTGATATAGTGTAGAAATCCAAATACTCAACTATTCAGATTGTAAACAAATAGCTTCCGTATATTCGATATCATAAAGTTCTGGTTCGTGAAGCTGTATAAATAATATATAGCACCGATCTGAATGTCTAAAGTACATACATATTAATTCTGCAACAGTGTCAGCTGCGGATCATCAATGTTCATAGATAATAATAAATGCTCCCTTCCTGATGCTAGCAGATCAGATGTATACAATAAGTCCATTTATCGTCTGCACGTGAATAGCATACATGGAGTACAGGTCAACCCGACCTTTATAACATTCCTAAGTCTAACCATCTGACTTGGACGTGATCTCTGATATAACGAATCCTGGAACACAGACAATAGTCTTGTTGGTCTAGAGCGACCCATATATGTAACCAGTTCAGGTATAAAGATACCGGTGGCGAAATCCTAATCAAAGTACCTCTCCATTTGAATCACACAAGCGAGCAAAGAGCGACCAAAAATGACGAACTTCTAGATGATAGCGTAAAGTTCAATACAAGAGGAATTACCTTTTTTCAAAATCAACCACTGAACATATGCCTCCAGGCAGGCTTGAATAACACTGGGAAATAGTCTAGTTAGCTAACTAACTCACAAAGACAATGTATTTCCCTCAGAAAATCACAAGACGCAGATTGCGTCTGCTCGCTGCTCAGACCATTTTTAACTCCCCGAGCTGGGCGGAAAAACCACAATCGAACTCTCAAAGTCTAGACATGCGCAGAACGCCTCTACATGAGTATCAATTCACACAAGACGATTCTAAGAACATATGAGATAAAAGACATACACTATCGCTCCCTTTATGGTCATGAACCGCAAACCTTAAGACAGGTTTCAGACATCTACAACAGTAGACTGATACTACCAAATAAGGAGATATGGTCACGCTTCGTTCAAGAAATTATAGACCGAACGTGTCTCAACACAAGAGTAGGTAAACTCATAAAAAATAGTAGTCTCAAAATCTCGAGTTATGTCCCATTGACTGTAAAAAATATAATACACATTTCAGTCAAGAAAATGATCATACAAAGACTTTTTTAAGAAAAAATGATTCGTGCGTAACACTAGCACAATAAGGAATCTACTATTACTTACATAGTTCTTGCTACTGATGCTCTTTTAATATATATGACGGGAGCCGCGCTGGTGTAATGGCTACAACGTTGTACTGGCGACCAGGTGTTCATGGTTCAAACCCGGCCGTCGGCGTTTGAAGAAATGTTTACGACCGGAAATTTGACTGAATAATCTGAACGGCTCCTGCACATAAATCCCGTGTGGATGGGAAGGAGCGAAGCTCCTGACTGGGTTGGAAGGAAAGTCCACTGACCCCCCCAGCCTCGCAATGAGCTGGAAAAAGCTCGAGTGCCGCTGGTTATAGAAAAAAAAAAAAATATATATATATATATATATATATGGCACTGACTGTGCCTTTACTTTCTACAAACCCGCATTGTTCATCCCTGTAGAAGGTTGTTTTACCAGATGTAATGAGCTATACTGGGACTGTTACAGTTGTAATGCTGGAAAGCACATTCTGGTCCTCCTTAGACACCATGGATGTTGCAGGTTGTGTAGTAGGGTGTCTTGTCTGGTATGTATGCTTGATGTAGGTAAGATGTAGGTACAAATGAAGATACAGTCCACATAGGACGTCACTGACTCACAGGAAGGAAGTCATATAAGCTTTTAACTGCTGATGACGTTTCATTATCATTTATTAAGACGCCACAACGACGGTTACGTTTACATGGATGAACATAGGTCACAGTCAATGTAGGATACAGCAACAAGGCATAATAATAATTTCATCAGTAGATCATACAGGAATCCGTAAGTCGATCTTCCTGACTATCGCTTACAATAATATCAGCTCCATAGCAATACTCCAAGAGTGTAATCAAATCCACCCTGATATTAGTAAATCAAGGGCGTACATAGTTCTACCACGGACCATACGAACATGGCGGGTTATGAGTACCGTTCAGGTTGACCTTTTGTAGGCGTACCTAAGCCTAGCCTCCAGAAAAGGTATATACGCTAACATAGCGAAGTTTATAGGAGTAAAGGAACCGTTCTCTGGGTCTAGGGTGACCCGAATCATATAACTTTAAGGTATGAAGATACCTGGTGAATTTCCTAGTAGAAAGGGGGCTCTTACTGCGTGAAGATGGTGCGACAATGTCAGAATCTTAGCAGACTGTACATATTGATAATAAGAGCTCAGTTACCTTCGATCAGAAATATCACCACACACATATATGCCTCCAGACAAGTGGAATCATCAAAGGGAATCCTCGTTAGCCAAGCTAACACACATGAGGATAGCCAATATCCCAACCACAGATCACAGACGTATCAAAACGGTCTGCTCTGCATGAAAATCTACGGTACACTCTAGGACGGAAATCATTTCCAAAAAACATCCACAGTTCTGGACATGCGCAGAAGCGCTCGGCAACCTCAGTTCGAATCAGGCGACCCGCAAACGGGCACATACCCAGAAAGATGCGAATAAACGCGCCTTATAAGGATAGGGAATAAAACTCAATACAGGTTGGAAAGCATTCCAAGAAATCTTTAAGATTTCTGACCATACAAGGAGAACTGCCTGCCGTCGGTCTAAGAATAGAACGGCAGTTTAAGTCACAAGAACAGGTAACAACCAAGGTTAAAAAGTAGACCCAGTTATTAACGAGTTACATCCCCTTGACTACCAGACAAGGTTTGTGCAAGCGGATTCTGTTCGCAACAATCCCCAATATCTAGTTTTATCTTATTTCTCATTCTTCTCATGACAATTCTTACCAATACTTTGGTCACATGACTCATTAGGTTGGCAGAATGAATAAAATCAGGTGTAAAGAATCGGTGTACTAAATACAAACAAGATGGAGTGGGTTCCAATCACAGTGCAGGCAGTATAAAAACAACAGGAGAATAACACTCAGGATTTATGACCCAAGTGGGCTGCCCCGCCTCCCCCCCCATTAATCAAAAAGATAAAAAGGGCCAAAATGCTTTTCTGATGAGGGAATGCTGCTGATGATCAGAGACTCCAGATGTAATACTATGTATAGAGTTTTCTATTACTACCGCCACAGGAAATAATTTGATGTAATGAAAATATAGCAGATAATTATTCTGAATTCAGTTTACCCTGTTGTTCTTCCAGGTGACTCATAATGATGTAAACTGCTACTATAGTTTTTCCGCAGCCTGTTGGAGCACAGATGATCGTATTTTTTCCTCTGAGTGCTGTTTCTGCCAGCTCTTTCTGATACTCTCTCAGTTCAAGTTTTTGAGTTTCTAAGCAACAGAAATTATTGTTAATGCAAATCTAGGAAACAAATATCACATGTTTAACATGCTACTTAATTTCTGAAAGTTGGTTCTAACAAAATTAAATGTGTTTTTAATGTAATATTAACTGCATGCATCTTGCTAAAACAACTACTGTCATATGATTTATGTTCTGAACTAACAGGATCTTCTCAACTAATACAATCACATAATCCATCTTTTGAACTACTAGAATCACGGAATTCACCTTCTCAACAAATAGAATCACATAAATTCATCTTCTGAATTATTAGAATCACAATGTTCATGAACTCAACAACTAGAATCACAGAATTAATCTTCTGAATTATTAGAATCACAATTTTCATCTACTCAACAACTAGATTCACAGAATTCATCTCAACAAGTAAAATCACAGAATTTATCTTCTCAACTAGAATCACAGAATTCATCTTCTGAACTATTAGAATCACAATGTTCATTTACACAAGAAGCATGCCCAAAAACAGTTCAAGAACACAGTGGACACAGAAAAGAAAGGATTACGACAAGGATTGGGAGCACCTGCAAGGCCAACATAATGCTCTTTGTAGAGCAGAAAGGTTGTGCAAGAAATGAAGGAAAACATGGAGGAATAGGGAAATATCCTTCAGGGAGCCCTTTAAGTTTGCCAAGAACTGTTTGAACAGCCATGGTTGGGAGTGCTAAACATCAGGAAAGAAGATCTGGAAGAACAACTAGTCATTCTGACCTACTCAGATGGTCACAAAGATGAGTCGCTCAGCAGCATGGAAGGCCTTATATGGCCCAGTAAGTTAGGAGCTGAATTCAATACCAAGCCCCCAACAATGCAATAAAGAGAAAGCATTGTCCAGAACCACGGTGCAAGTCAGCTCCAGGTCCTAATGATGTCCCATATGTTATATATAAGAGATGTCCTCAAGTTCTGAAACGGCTTCTCTGTTTGCTGAAAAATGCTTGGAAAAACCAGCTTGTAAGCAAAGAATGGAGAAAGGCAAATGGTGTCTACATCCTGAAGGAACAAAATTCCACAGACATCAGTCAGTTCAGGCCAATTTCATTACTTAATGTGGAAAGGAAGATATTCTTCTCAGTGATGGCTATAAGGCTCACCACATACCTCCTGGAGAATGGATACAATGACACTACCATCCAGAAAGGAGGTATCCCAGGTACACCTGGGTGTCTAGAGCATGCCATGATGATCTGGGAAGCATTTAAAAAGGCAAAGTGTGACAGAACAAATCTCCATGTAATCTGGTTGAATCTAGCTAATGTGTATGGATCCATTTCACACCAGATGTTGTGGCAGGCCCTGGAAATGTACCATGTTCCACAAGAAATTGCAGCAATGCTGAAGCTGTTTTTCTCATGGTTCTCTGTCAGATTTTCAACCACAGAGCACACAACAAAGTGGATTGACCTACAAGTTGGAATTGCGATGGGATGTACCATCTCTCCAATACATGTTGTGTTGGCTATGATGGTAATCCTCAAAGTGGCTGAAGAATTTGCAATAAGTCCTAAGCTCAATCGAAGGTGTCACATGCCACCGCTTAAAGCATTCATGGATGACACAACAATTCTGACATCAGATGAACACCAGGCCCGGAGAATGTTAGCACGCCTGGATGAACTAGTCAGCTGGTGCAGAATGAGCTTCAAACCTAGGAAGTCTAGAAACCTGTCAGGAAAGGGAAGACATCTGAGGTCACATTCATGGTTTCAAACCAAAGAATCCCTTCTGTCATTGAGGAACCTGTTAAGTCTTGGCAGGGTGTATCATGCCTCAATTAAAGGCAGTCCAACAGACAACAGAAATGGCAGACAGATGACTACAGATCATAAACTAAATTTCAAATGTGGTGCCTTCAGTTCATCATCATCATCATCATAACCAACCACTCCCAAAGGAGCATAGGCCTTCAACAAACACATGCCAAGACCTCCCGTCACATTTCATCATCTCAAGTTCTTTCCACGTTTTCCTCATCATTTTCACCTCTGTTTCCAGCTCTCTTCTCCATGTGCTTCTTGGTCTACCTCTGCTTCTCTTGCCCTGGGGGTTCCAGAACAAGGACTGCCTTGTAATGCTATCAACAGGTTTCCTCAGTGTGTGTCCTATCCATCACCAGCGTCTTCTTCTCATCTCTTGTTCCACTGGCACTTGTCTGGTTCTTGTCATCAGTTCCATTGATGCTATGGCCACTGCTTATATGTGAAATAAGCACCAGTACCATGGAAGCTATAGAGCAAAAGGTCAACAAGTTCATGAGGAAATGGCTAGGAGTACCACCAGGTCTGTCAGACGTAGCACTGTACTGCAAGAAGGCAAAGCTTGTGCTTCCCTTCAAGTCAGTTGTTGAAGAATACAAAGCAGGAAAGGCAAGGCTCACAATGATGATGTGCGAGTCAGTAGATGATGCAGCTAAGTCCATTCAGCCCACACTGAAAACTGGAAGGAAGTGGAAAGTGGTGAAGCTGTTGGTGCTGCCCAAGAGTCGCTCAAGCTGAGGGAGGTAACTGCATATACACAGGTGAATAGACAGGGATTTGGCCATGGTGACATCCACTAATGGTCCAAGGCATCAAACAGGGAATGCAGAGACATGGTAATTCAGGTGATACAAGGAAAAGTGGTGCAGCAGGCCCAGCAAGGCCAATTGACTACATGGGAAGGACTGCAAAGGTCCTTGACATGGAATGATATATGGCATATGGCACCTCTTAGACTCAGCTTCATTATCAGATCAATGTATGACCTCCTGCCATCGTCCGCAAACCTTGTGAGATGGGGAAAGTCTGATGATGCTAAGTGCCCCCTGTGCCATGAGAGGCAGACACTTGAACATGTGCTCTCAGCTTGCAAGCTGTCATTAAGACAAGGGCGATACACATGGCACCACAACAAAGTACTAAATGAGCTGGCTGCTACAACAGACCTGGCAAGTGTGAAGGCAAACAGCAAAGTTGGACCGAGCAGTGCAAATACATATTTTCTGAAAGCAGGAAAGTCAGTACATCCCAAACCAAGTAAATCAAGTAGCAGTTTACCATCTCTTCTTGACTGTGCGAATGACTGGGAAATGGCACCAGACCTACCTGGGCTAGGGGCATATCCAGAGAATATCAGAACATCTCGAAGACAGCCAGATATTGTGCTGCATTCCTTATATCGCACCATGATTGAGCTGACCATGCAATTTGAATCCAGATTGGATGAGCAACACTTGTTCAAAGTGGCCAAGTATAATGATCTAGCCACGGACTTGAGACACGATGGGTTCACTGCAAGGGTCATGGCTGTTGAGGTGGATGCAAGAGGTCCCGTGGCTGCCTCACTGTATGATCTACTGAAACTGTTGGGGTTGGATGATCAGATTGCCTCCTATTGTATCACTCTGTATAGAGTTTCCTATCAAGAATCAAATGGTTGTCTCAATGTATGTCCTATCCAATTCCAGCACCCTCTTCTCACTCTTGTTCTATTGGTATTTGTCTCGTTCTTGCCATGAGTACAACATTAGTGATTTTGCCTCATTATTTCAATCTATCTATTCTATACTAGCTCCCATTAGTGACTGTAGCTTCTTGGTTGTCATGGGTGTGTTGTTCTCCATGTTTCAAAGTCATACAATAGGGCAGCTTTGACATTTGAGTCTTACTTCTGTGTTTGACTTGATTTCTTTTGATTCTCCATATATATCTCAATACAACGGAAGCTCCTTTTGTCTTTTGTATTTTCTGTTTTTTTTTTTTTTGTAAGAAACAGACAGTGCTCATTTATAGTGAACTATAATTATAAATTTCCCAGCAGAGCTTTTGAAATATGACAACAATTTGCCAGAAGATATGGAGTACTAAAAAATGGCCAAAAGAATGGACGCAGTCATTAGTAATACCGCTTCCAAAGAAAGGAAATCTAAAAATGTGCAAGAACTACAGAACCATTAGCCTTATTAGTCATCCAAGTAAAGTGATGTTAAGGATACCTTTGAATAGAATAAAACAAAAATCAGAAGAAATCTTGTCCAATGAACAGGCTGGCTTTAGACCAAAAAGAAGTACCTCAGAACAAATCTTCAATATTAGATTACTGATAGAAAAACATCTCCAACATCAACACGATTTATACCATAACTTCATCGATTTCACAAAAGCCTTCGATCGAGTCTGGCATGAAGGCTTATGGCAAATAATGAGAAAATTCAATTTTGATACCAACATCATAGATATCATTGAAGCACTATACAAGGACGCAAGCAGTGCTGTTTTTGCAAGCAATGACATTGGAGAATTTTTCAAAACAACTGTAGGAGTTCGCCAGGGATGTATCCTGTCCCCAGTGCTCTTTAATATATATCTAGAACATATTATGCAGGAGGCTCTCTATGATTATAAAACAACCATATCGATTAGAGGCCGACCTCTTTGCAATCTACGTTTTGCTGATGATATCGATCTTATAGCTGGAACAGAATCAGAACTTCAAGACTTTACCTCTAGACTGGAGAAAGTAAGAAGAACGTATGGGACGGAAATTAATATAGAAAAAAGCAAGATATTGGTGAATAGCCATAAGAAACATGTTCCGACAAACATTACATTAAATGGGCAAACGTTAGAAGAAGTTAACACTTTTAAACATCTGGGGTACACTATATGTAGTGATGAAAGATCAAGTAAAGAAATCAAGACAAGACTTGAGATGGCCTCAGCTGCCATGACAAGGCTGAATGTGATCTGGAAAAGTAACATCACTTGTAATATCTATTCTCTTGTATGGGTGTGAGGGCTGGACACTCATTGCAGATACGGAGCGAAGGATTCAGGCTTTCGAGTATAAATGTTATAGAAGAATTTTGCGCATTTGCTATAAAGAGCACAAAACAAATGTCTATGTTAGAGAGAAAATAAACACCTATGCAGGCCACCAAGAACCACTTTTGTCAGTAGTGAAACATTGAAAGCTTGCCTGGTTTGGGCATGTAACTCGTCATGACTCCCTTTTGAAAATGATCCTCCAGGGAACAGTTGAAGGTAAACGGAGAAGAGGAAGGCAAAGAAAATCCTGGGCTGATAACATCAAAGAATGGGCAGGACACGGTTTTTCCACACTTGTACGCATTGCTATGGATAGAGAGCAGTGGAGGACCCTGTCTGCTGAAATTTAAAACAATTACAACTAAGACCTGACTTTAAAGCCAAGAAAGTAAACAATCTCATAGTTCAACCTACCTTCAGGCAATTCATAATCTTCTTTATCAATTTCTTCCCCATGTGAAAAACCATTATAATTGGTCCCAGGATATAGTGGGCTTTGTTTTTCAAAATCCCAGTATCCTATTCTGGATATATCAATATTTCCAGTGTCAATCCACATCTGTATAAATGGTGATTTACGCTCCTCTACGGAGAAGATAATGTCTGGCTCCAGATCCAAATCTGTGAATGGCAGCAACAAAATATATGTGGTGTTACACACAATTTATAAATTACGAGCCTACAAATTAATTACTCAACTGGCAAGATAGCAACTTCCCAAGAAACTATAGAGAAGAGTCACACATTTTGCCGATGAATTAACTTTTCCGGTAATGATAAGAATAACCGAGGATCAGACTGTGCGTGGCCATGGTGGTGTGAGCTTACTGAATGAGGTCTGATACGCCGCATGAACCCAAGGTGGTACTGAAATCCTTGATTGAATTGTATACACTATGTACAATTTATAGTGAAACATGGCTGGTGTATATATATATTATAATAATAATAGCCCTTTCAGTCATAACTGACTATGGGAATGTGCCCCTGAGGTGACATCCCTCAGCTGCTTATTTTCCTGGAGCTCCTTTCAACATTTTCTCCTCTCTTCTGCTTGCTGTGAGAGCTGCTTTTAACCCAATCTGAGGTGGCGCCATAGATAGCATCGCTACTTGGTGCGATAGGCAGCTTCATCCTCCCAGGATGCTGGAATTATGTCCAGTCCTCATGTCGCTCTTGCACACATTTTTGAATCTCAGCTGCAGTCGCCCAACTGTTCTTTTGAAATGTATACACAACACTGTTGACTACTTACCAACATTTTTATGTTACATTACAGCAAAAATAACGAGCAAATTAAAATATGATAAATCAAGTGTTATACACCCTTCATTATTGTATGGAGAAAAACATGGACAATGAAAAAGCAGCCAGAAGAAAGAAATGAAGCCCTTGAAATTATAATATATACAAGACTGGGAAGTATTTATTGGAAACAGAGGAAAAAAAAATAAATGTCCTAAAATGTTTAGGGAATTAATGAAAGAGATTCAGATTAGACAGAAGCATATTTTGGACATATAAAGAGGCACAACAGTTTGTTCAAAATCATAATAAAAAGAAAGGATGATGGCTAATGATCATGAGGATGACAACATTATAAATGGGAAGATAAGATCAAGAGATGCACAAGAAGGAGCCTAGTATAGCATTCCATCAAGGCAAGAGACAGAACATAACAGAGATCCATTGCAGCCGACTCTGATGCAGATGATCTGATCTGTATTACTGCTGCTTTCATAACATGTCCATCATAGACAGCAACACAAATAAGTGTTTCAAAGAGACAATAATACCATTACATATCAAATATTTAATACAAGTGTTAAGACTGCACAACAATTTTTCTATAACAAATGGGTGTTAACTTTACATATCAACTTTTTAAACAGCAAACGAGCATCTGAGATGAAACAACAATGGCATGATAATCAATTTAAAAAAAACAAAACAAATATTGGGGAAAGGGTTTTTGAACCCTGCACTTAAAAACTAGTGTTTGTTGTGTGTAAGGGATACCCAGTTCAATCCCATATGGATTATAATTATGGTATATAGCGTTCATCATTCTGTATAGCATATTACATTGTTGTTTTTCTTGTGTGTTGGCTCTTCCAGGCAGTAATTTATCTGCTGTTTGTTGTGGCATTGTTTAATGTCAATGACGTTTGTAATATATCTTCTTCCATGAAGATACTATGTTGCTCTCTCTCTCTCTCTCTCTCTCTCGCTATTAACATCTTTTTTAAATGTATCTGGGTGTTTATTGGTTTTTGAATTGGTAATATTTTATCTGTTTGTTTTTATTCTTGTACTGATATTGTATAATCATCATCATTCCTTTCCCAGTGGAACATAGGACAGAAACAGTTGCTCTCCATCGATTTCTATTCTGTGCTGTCTTTTTCAGCTGTGCCCAAGTTATTCCAATTTCCTTAGCCTCCTCTTCCACTGTTCTTCTCCAGTTCTCCTTGGCCTCCCCACTCTTTTTTTCCTGTCAAGGGTTCCAGTCAAGGGTTTTCCTCGTCATTATATTATATGGACATTTCTTTTTGTTTTTCCTTGTCATTCTCATTTGTTCTGGTTGTTAAATGTTGGTTCTTGTTTTGATAATATAATATTATATAAAGTTGTGTAGCTCCCTGGATAGGTCAATTTTTAGTAGTTTCTAGTGATGGTAACTAACTTTTGTGTTCTTAAGTATTCCATGAGTGGTTTTCTGTGCTGTTCAGCACATATTTTTTGTATGTTAGCACATAATGTGCTATGGTGTTCTTCTCCAGACATGTTACACAGTAAGGTTCCTCCACCATGAAATAGCCTGTTCCTAGGTGAAGTCTAGTTAGTTTTCTATTGCATGGTATTTTTGGTTCTCTAGATATCTGGCACGTCCATGTTGGATCTTTTTTGCAGTTTATAGGTGTGTCTGCCTTTCTGGTTTTGTTTCCAGTTTTCTGTCCATTCCTTTGCTAAAAAATGTTTAATAATACTTGTTGTGCCTAACCCTGAGTTTATGTGGTTTGGACTGCTTCTTCCTGTCTCTGCTTCCTTGTCAGCCACCTCATTTCCTTCTATTCCCATGTGCAAGGCTATCGTTGCTAAAAATACTGTGCCGCCCAATTATTTAGGTGTGTACTAATTGCATGGGCTGGGTGGGTCTTATCTATTAGAACTCTGCCCATGAAATTCAGTGAGTTCTTTTCTTCTTAGCTTGAGGGGTATTATTCTCAGTACTATCTCTAGTGCTTCAGCTGATGTTGATCTTGAGGCTCCAGCTATTGTACTTAGCGCATGGTGTTGTATTTTATCCAGTTTGTTCTTATTGCTGTGAGCTGCACAGTTATATATTATGCTTGCAAAGTCCATTTTCACCCTTACAAAGGACCTGTAGAACATGAGAAGTGACCTGGTGCTTGCTCCCCATCCACTGCCTTTTAGATATCTCATTATATTTGTGAATCCTCTGCAGCTCTTAACCAGCTTGTCTATGTTTTTTCCAGTTTAGTTGTTGGTCTAAAGTGATGCTTAAATATTTGGTTGCTCCTACTGTTTTTATTTTCTGCCCTTGGATTTTTATGTATTGTTAAATTTGTTTATAATTCCCACCCTCGTATCCAACCTGCCAGGCGCCCTCAGGGAAATAAAACTCAGAAGAGGCTGGATGTCACCGGGCTAAGGAGGACAAAAGTTAAACAGTCATTCACTGACACCCTAGAAGACCGTCTCAAATCTATCTCGTTAGACGGCCAAAGTGCGGAAACGGATTGGACAGCCCTGAGCGAGCGAATCTACAACACTGCTACAGAGGTCCTGGGTCCCGCCATCAAGAAACAAAATGACTGGTTTGATGAGAGCTCAGATGATGTAGGGAAGATGTTGGCTGGGAAACACCATCTCCATAAAGCATATTTAAATGATCCAAAATCTACATCCAAGAAAGACGCTTTCAACAACATGCGTAGAATCGTCCAACATAAACTACGCCAGATGCGGGATTCATGGCTGAGTAATAAAGCAGATGAGCTCCAAGGCTTTGCTGACAGCCATGACTTGAAAAATTCTTACCATGCACTCAAAGCGGTCTATGGTCCAACATCATCAGGATCATTTCCCCTCCTTAATGCAGATGGAAAAACGCTAATTGCAGATGGGGAAAGAATTCTCCAACGCTGGGTCGAACACTTTAATAGTGTTCTGAACCAGCCATCGTCTGTTAACGATGGGGCCATCAGCCGACTGCCCCAGGTTCCTATAGGTGAAGCACTGGATGATGTACCGACTCTGGAGGAGACTCAAAAAGCAATTCGTCAACTTTCTAGTGGAAAGGCCCCCGGCTCCGATTCAATTCCTTTTGAGGTCTATAAAGATGGCGGTACAGTTCTGATAGAGAAACTTCACATGATCTTCCAGCAAATGTGGCAGAGTGAAACCATCCCACACAATCTCAAGGATGCGTCAATTGTACATCTTTATAAACGTAAAGGTAATCGCCAAGACTGTAACAATCATCGAGGCATCTCCCTACTATCAATCGCTGGGAAGATATTCACCAGAATCCTTCTTAATTGCCTTACGGCTCATCTTGACAAAGGTCTTCTTCCTGAAAGTCAGTGTGGATTCCGGAAAGAGCGTGGAACCACCGATATGGTGTTCGCTGCAAGACAGCTTCAAGAAAAATGCCAAGAACAGCACTGTGACCTGTACACAGCTTTCATCGACTTGACAAAGGCGTTTGACACGGTCAGTAGAGAGGGTCTATGGAAGATCATGGCAAAATACGGCTGCCCAAAGAAATTTATCTCAATAGTGCAGCAACTGCATGATGGAATGCAGGCTAGAGTTCAGGAAAACGGTGAGCTATCGGAGCCTTTCCCAGTCTCAAATGGAGTTAAACAAGGGTGCGTAGTTGCACCGACTCTTTTCAGTATCATGTTTTCTGCTATGCTGACTGATGCTTTCAGAGATGGAGACACAGGAATCGACATCAGATATCGTATTGATGGAAAATTGTTTAACCTTAGGAGGCTTCAAGCAAAAACCAAGGTCAAATCACACACCATCAGGGATCTTCTGTTTGCTGACGATTGTGCCCTCAGTGCTGGCTCAGAGGCTGATCTGCAGCATAGCGTGGATAGATTCTCCGAAGCCTGTTCCAACTTTGGGCTTATCATCAACATGGGGAAAACAGAAATCATGTACCAACCAGCTCCTGGCACAATTTATACTGAGCCAATCATCAAGGTAAATGGTGAGAAACTGAATGTTGTGAACAGGTTCACATACCTTGGTAGCACACTATCCCAGAACATCGTCATTGATGATGAGGTGAACACCAGGATCTCCATAGCCAGCAGCACATTTGGCAGACTATACACCAATGTTTGGCATCGAAGTGGCATTAGTCTACAGACAAAGCTGAAGGTGTACAGAGCTGCGGTGCTTCCAGTGCTGCTTTATGCATGTGAAACATGGACTGTATACAGGCGCCACGTAAAAAAGCTCAACCACTTCCATACAGTCTGTCTCAGAAAGGTAATGAACATCAAATGGCAAGACAAGATCCCAGATACCGCCGTTCTTGACAGAGCTGGTATCCCTAGCATCAATAGTATTCTGATGCAGTCACAGATTCGCTGGGCAGGTCATGTAGTCCGCATGCCAGACCATCGACTGCCAAAGATGCTCTTTTGTGGTGAGATGCAGAAGGGTAGACGCTCCCATGGTGGCCAAAAAAAGCGCTTCAGAGACACGCTTAAGGCTTCATTAAAAACCTCTGACATAGGCCCCGACACATGGGAAGCTGCTGCGCAGGACCGGGCTGCCTGGCGCACATCTCTTCGTAATGGTGCAGCGGCATGCGAATCTTCCAGAAGAGCGGCGGCGGAACAGCGGAGACAAGCTAGAAAAGACTGTGTAATAAAACCTTCTTGTGATGCAAACATTCCCTGCCCACACTGTCCGAGATCCTTCCAGGCCCGCATCGGGCTCATCAGTCACCTTCGTACTCATAGACTATCCTAACAATCCTAATAATTGGATGAACAGAGTGGTCTTCATCACCCGTGATGGACGAACAACATAACATAACATTGTTAAATTTGTTTATAATTCTACCTCTGCTGAATATCATTCCGACTGTCTTTTTAGCATTTAGTTGGAAGCCCCACTTAGCCTTCCAGTCTGCGATCTTGTTTATTTGGGCTTGTAGATCTGTATATAATCTGGGAAGGATTTTCCTCATCCTCCAAATAGCTGCATCATCTGCAAATTGTGACAGTTTTGTTTCTTCTGTTGCTGAATTCCTCTCCTAACCATGATAGAAAATAAGGAAGGGGAAAATACTGAGCCTTGAGGGATGCCATTCTATTGCTCATATAGCTCTGATCTGTCATTATTTATCTGTACTGTAAAGTATCTGTCGTCCAAGAAGTTTTTTATGTAGTTGTAAATGTTTCCAGTTATGGCTATCTTGTTAATCTTATATAATATGCCTTCTCTCCAGCATTCATCGTATGCCCTTGCTACATCTAAGAATATGGCTACTGTTTTTGCATTTCTTTTAAATCCTGATATTACCTCATGTTCTAGTCTGATAAGCTGGTCCATAGTGCTTCTGTTTTTGCATGTCATTAAAATCCTGATATTACCTCATGTTCTAGTCTGATAAGCTGGTCCATAGTGCTTCTGTTTTCCCTAAACCCTGATTGGGTTGAACTGTAAAGATTGTTCTTTTCCATGTGGAACTTTAATCTATTGTTCACCACAGTTTCCATTACTTTCCCTATGTGAGATGTCAAAGCTATTGGTCTGTAAGCGCACACATCATGGGCCTCTTTATCTGGTTTTAGTATTGGTATGACTACTGCTACTTTCCATGCCTTTGGTATTTTACCTGTTTTCCATATAATACTGTATAGAGAGGTTATTATTTCTATGGTATATTTTGGAATCTTTTTTAGTATTTTGTAGCTTAGAATGTCATGTCTTAATGCTGAATTTGACTTCTCAATGATTACTTTTTCTACATCCTGTACAGTAATTTTGGAGTTTAGATATGATTCTCCCCTACATCATTTATCTAGTTTTTTTCTTAGTTCTGTTTTCTCTGAGTTTTTCTCTTCTTTCTATTTCTTTGTGCCCCAGGTTTTCCCTAGCACTTACCTTATAGAAGTACTTTGCTAGGGTATTTGCTTTTTGTTTGTCTGATTCTGCCAGTTCTGAAATTTTGATAGTAGGCATTTTGGATTCCCTTTAAGGGTTTTTAATCTTTTCCACACTCCAGTAACTGAATGTGTGCTTGGATTGAGGGTTTGGCAGAAGGTTTTCCACACCCCAGTAACTGAATGTGTGTTTGGATTGAGGGTTTGGCAGAAGGTTTTCCACACCTCTGTAACTGAATGTGTGCTTGGATTGAGGGTTTGGCAGAAGGTTTTCCACACCCCAGTAACTGAATGTGTGCTTGGATTGAGGGTTTGGCAGAAGGTTTTCCACACCTCTGTAACTGAATGTGTGCTTGGATTGAGGGTTTGGCAGAAGGTTTTCCACACCCCAGTAACTGAATGTGTGCTTGGATTGAGGGTTTGGCAGAAGGTTTTCCACACCTCTGTAACTGAATGTGTGCTTGGATTGAGGGTTTGGCAGAAGGTTTTCCACACCTCTGTAACTGAATGAGTGCTTGGATTGAGGGTTTGGCAGAAGGTTTTCCACACCTCTGTAACTGAGTGAGTGCTTGGATTGAGGGTTTGGCAGAAGGTTTTCCACACCTCTGTAACTGAATGTGTGCTTGGATTGAGGGTTTGGCAGAAGGTTTTCCACACCTCTGTAACTGAATGTGTGCTTGGATTGAGGGTTTAGCAGAAGGTTTTCCACACCTCTGTAACTGAGTGAGTGCTTGGATTGAGGGTTTGGCAGAAGGTTTTCCACACCTCTGTAACTGAATGTGTGCTTGGATTGAGGGTTTGGCAGAAGGTTTTCCACACCTCTGTAACTGAGTGAGTGCTTGGATTGAGGGTTTGGCAGAAGGTTTTCCACACCTCTGTAACTGAATGTGTGCTTGGATTGAGGGTTTGGCAGAAGGTTTTCCACACCTCTGTAACTGAATGTTTGCTTGGATTGAGGGTTTGGCAGAAGGTTTTCCACACCTCTGTAACTGAATGTGAGCTTGGATTGAGGGTTTGGCAGAAGGTTTTCCACACCTCTGTAACTGAATGTGTGCTTAGATTGAGGGTTTGGCAGAAGGTTTTCCACACCTCTGTAACTGAATGTGAGCTTGGATTGAGGGTTTGGCAGAAGGTTTTCCACACCTCTGTAACTGAATGTGTGCTTGGATTGAGGGTTTGGCAGAAGGTTTTCCACACCTCTGTAACTGAATGTGTGCTTGGATTGAGGGTTTGGCAGAAGGTTTTCCACACCTCTGTAACTGAATGTGTGCTTGGATTGAGGGTTTGGCAGAAGGTTTTCCACACCTCTGTAACTGAATGTGTGCTTGGATTGAGGGTTTGGCAGAAGGTTTTCCACACCTCTGTAACTGAATGTGTGCTTGGATTGAGGGTTTGGCAGAAGGTTTTCCACACCTCTGTAACTGAATGTGTGCTTGGATTGAGGGTTTGGCAGAAGGTTTTCCACACCTCTGTAACTGAATGTGTGCTTGGATTGAGGGTTTGGCAGAAGGTTTTCCACACCTCTGTAACTGAATGAGTGCTTGGATTGAGGGTTTGGCAGAAGGTTTTCCACACCTCTGTAACTGAGTGAGTGCTTGGATTGAGGGTTTGGCAGAAGGGTTTCCACACCTCTGTAACTGAATGTGTGCTTGGATTGAGGGTTTGGCAGAAGGTTTTCCACACCTCTGTAACTGAATGTGAGCTTGGATTGAGGGTTTAGCAGAAGGTTTTCCACACCTCTGTAACTGAGTGAGTGCTTGGATTGAGGGTTTGGCAGAAGGTTTTCCACACCTCTGTAACTGAATGTGTGCTTGGATTGAGGGTTTGGCAGAAGGTTTTCCACACCTCTGTAACTGAATGTGTGCTTGGATTGAGGGTTTGGCAGAAGGTTTTCCACACCTCTGTAACTGAATGTGAGCTTGGATTGAGGGTTTGGCAGAAGGTTTTCCACACCTCTGTAACTGAATGTGTGCTTGGATTGAGGGTTTGGCAGAAGGTTTTCCACACCTCTGTAACTGAATGTGAGCTTGGATTGAGGGTTTGGCAGAAGGTTTTCCACACCTCTGTAACTGAATGTGTGCTAGGATTGAGGGTTTGGCAGAAGGTTTTCCACACCTCTGTAACTGAATGTGTGCTTGGATTGAGGGTTTGGCAGAAGGTTTTCCACACCTCTGTAACTGAATGTGTGCTTGGATTGAGGGTTTGGCAGAAGGTTTTCCACACCTCTGTAACTGAATGTGTGCTTGGATTGAGGGTTTGGCAGAAGGTTTTCCACACCTCTGTAACTGAATGTGTGCTTGGATTGAGGGTTTGGCAGAAGGTTTTCCACACCTCTGTAACTTAATGTGAGCTTGGATTGAGGGTTTGGCAGAAGGTTTTCCACACCTCTGTAACTGAATGTGAGCTTGGATTGAGGGTTTGGCAGAAGGTTTTCCACACCTCTGTAACTGAATGTGTGCTTGGATTGAGGGTTTGGCAGAAGGTTTTCCACAACTCTGTAACTGAATGTGAGCTTGGATTGAGGGTTTGGCATAAGGTTTTCCACACCTCTGTAACTGAATGTGTGCTTGGATTGAGGGTTTGGCAGAAGGTTTTCCACACCTCTGTAACTGAATGTGTGCTTGGATTGAGGGTTTGGCAGAAGGTTTTCCACACCTCTGTAACTGAATGTGTGCTTGGATTGAGGGTTTGGCAGAAGGTTTTCCACACCTCTGTAACTGAATGTGTGCTTGGATTGAGGGTTTGGCAGAAGGTTTTCCACACCTCTGTAACTGAATGTGTGCTTGGATTGAGGGTTTGGCAGAAGGTTTTCCACACCTCTGTAACTGAATGTGAGCTTGGATTGAGGGTTTGGCAGAAGGTTTTCCACACCTCTGTAACTGAATGTGTGCTTGGATTGAGGGTTTGGCAGAAGGTTTTCCACACCTCTGTAACTGAATGTGAGCTTGGATTGAGGGTTTGGCAGAAGGTTTTCCACACCTCTGTAACTGAATGTGTGCTTGGATTGAGGGTTTGGCAGAATGTTTTCCACACCTCTGTAACTGAATGTGAGCTTGGATTGAGGGTTTGGCAGAAGGTTTTCCACACCTCTGTAACTGAATGTGTGCTTGAATTGAGGGTTTGGCAGAAGGTTTTCCACACCTCTGTAACTGAATGTGTGCTTGGATTGAGGGTTTGGCAGAAGGTTTTCCACACCTCTGTAACTGAATGTGTGCTTGGATTGAGGGTTTGGCAGAAGGTTTTCCACACCTCTGTAACTGAATGTGTGCTTGGATTGAGGGTTTGGTAGAAGGTTTTCCACACCTCTGTAACTGAATGTGTACTTGGATTGAGGGTTTGGCAGAAGGTTTTCCACACCTCTGTAACTGAATGTGAGCTTGGATTGAGGGTTTGGCAGAAGGTTTTCCACACCTCTGTAACTGAATGTGTGCTTGGATTGAGGGTTTGGCAGAAGGTTTTCCACACCTCTGTAACTGAATGTGAGCTTGGATTGAGGGTTTGGCAGAAGGTTTTCCACACCTCTGTAACTGAATGTGTGCTTGGATTGAGGGTTTGGCAGAAGGTTTTCCACACCTCTGTAACTGAATGTGTGCTTGGATTGAGGGTTTAGCAGAAGGTTTTCCACACCTCTGTAACTGAATGTGTGCTTGGATTGAGGGTTTGGCAGAAGGTTTTCCACACCTCTGTAACTGAATGTGAGCTTGAATTGAGGGTTTGGCAGAAGGTTTTCCACACCTCTGTAACTGAATGTGTGCTTGGATTGAGGGTTTGGCAGAAGGTTTTCCACACCTCTGTAACTGAATGTGTGCTTAGATTGAGGGTTTGGCAGAAGGTTTTCCACACCTCTGTAACTGAATGTGTGCTTGGATTGAGGGTTTGGCAGAAGGTTTTCCACACCTCTGTAACTGAATGTGTGCTTGGATTGAGGGTTTGGCAGAAGGTTTTCCACACCTCTGTAACTGAATGTGTGCTTGGATTGAGGGTTTGGCAGAAGGTTTTCTACACCTCTGTAACTGAATGTGTGCTTGGATTGAGGGTTTGGCAGAAGGTTTTCCACACCTCTGTAACTGAATGTGAGCTTGGATTGAGGGTTTGGCAGAAGGTTTTCCACACCTCTGTAACTGAATGTGTGCTTGGATTGAGGGTTTGGCAGAAGGTTTTCCACACCTCTGTAACTGAATGAGTGCTTGAATTGAGGGTTTGGCAGAAGGTTTTCCAGTAAGATTCCTTTTCCTGTTATATTATTTTATTTGTTTCATTTCTTATTCTCTTATACTGTTCATAGTTATCTTGGGTCCTATTTCTTCTATATTTTTGTAGGGTTTGTTTAAATTCTTTAGTTTTATCTGTACATTTGTTTGTCCACCAAGGAGCTGGGTTTTTATTCCAGTGTTCTGTTTTCTCTTTTCTATTTTTCTGCTTTGGAGTTATGTGTGGCGGCATATTGGAGTGTGGTATATGTCTGGCCACCCGTGTGTTACCGGGGCCCGAAAGTGGAGCAAAGAATAGTAACACTGTTCCCTGTCATGCATGTCATAGAAAGCAACTAAGGAGGGTTGGGCATGGGGCTGGTTACCTCATCCTGTAAAAAATTTAAACCACAAAAAACTTCAACAAATATAGACAAATCAAATAATTAAGGAAAATAAAACACAGCCATCCATGACAGGGGAAGGTCCTCTCGCAGGGAGGCGTATGATGCAACACAGAGAAAGCCTAAAGGAGTCTGTGTTACTGACTAACCTTCTTTCTTCTAGGAGAACTTCCAGATTTGGCACCTGGAATGTTCGGACATTAAACGAACAAGGGAAAGTGGCACAAGTAGCAGCAGAAATGAGGGAATATAAAATCAAGGTTCTGGGAATGTGTGAAACAAAGTGGAAGGGAAGAAACTCATCACAGGTGAATAGGTGCTGTCCTCAGGACATGGACGAAAGTTCACACCACAGTGAAGGGGTAGCTCCTATGTTATCTAAAGAAGCACAGAAAGCACTCATTGAATGGGAAGCCGTTGGACCCAGAATAATAACAGCTACTTTTAAAACAGCTAAAAAGAAAATAAATGTCATCCAATGTTATGCACCAACTAATGACAAAGAAGAGTCTGTGAAAGAAGCATTTTATACTAGACTACAGGAAATTATGGAAAAAGTAAAAAGAAGAGACATCACAATTTTGATGGGTGACATGAATGCAAAGATAGGTACAGTCAACACTGGCTTTGAAGAAGTCATGGGAAAACATGGGCTAGGAATAATGAATGAAAATGAGGAACTATTCTCAAACTTCTGTGCTTCAAATCAATTGGCTATAGGAGGAAGCATGTTTAAACATTAGAGAATACACAAGGCAACATGGATATCACCAGACCATAGAACAGAAAATCAGATTGATCATATATGCATAAACAAGAAGTTTAGATCATCATTGCAGGATGTAAAGGTATATAGAGGAGCAAATGTGGCATCAGATCACCACCTTCTGATAGCCAAAGTAAAAATGAAACTCAAGAGATATGCAACAATGCAAAATTATAGACAACAATTTAATGTAGGACATCTAAGAAATCAAGAAACAAGAGACAAATTTGCGGTCACAATATCCAACAAATTCCAAGTGCTCCAACAGCTGAAAGATGTAGAGAATACAGAAGACTATTGGCAGCAAATCAAAACTGTATGAAATGTGACATGTGAAGAAATACTGGGGAAAAGGGAACAACAACAAAAAGCATGGATAACAACAGAAACCATCAATAATATAAAAGATAGAAAAAACAAGAAAGCAGATTTAAACACAAGTAAAACCAGAAGTTCCAAAGCCAAGGCTCAAGAAGTGTACACAGAAGCAAACAAAGAAGTATCAAAATGGACAAGAGGAAGAATATTGAGGAGTTGGCAAGAGAGGCAGAAGATGCTGCAGCCAAAGGAAATATGAGAGAACTGTATAGCAGCACAAAGAAGCTAACAGGGAAATACAAGCAAACAAGTTGCCTCATAAAAGACAAGAATGGAAAACTGCTCAGCAATATACAAGAGCAAATGAAGAGGTGGACAGAATATTTTGAGGACCTTCTCAATAGACCAGCTCCACAAAACCCCCCGGACATCCAGCCAGCAGAAGAAGAGCTACAAATTAATGGTGAAAGACCAACGAAGGAAGAAATAAAGAAAGCCATAAAGCTCCTAAGAGATGAAAAAGCGTCTGGACCTGATGGCATTCCAGCAGAGGCCATCAAAACAGATATCAACATGGCTACAAAGATGTTATATAAATTACTTGGTAAAGTCTGGGAAAAGGAAGAGATACCAGCAGGCCACCAAGAACCACTTTTGTCAGTAGTGAAACGTCGAAAGCTTGCCTGGTTTGGGCATGTAACTCGTCGTGACTCCCTTTCGAAAACAATCCTCCAGGGAACAGTCGAAGGTAAATGGAGAAGAGGAAGGCAAAGAAAATCCTGGGCTGATAACATCAAAGAATGGGCAGGACATGGTTTTTCCACACTTGTACGCATTGCTGAAGATAGAGAGCAGTGGAGGACCCTGTCTGCTGATGCTTCCACCATGGCACCCTGTTGAGACTCCAAATGTTGAGTGATGATTTAATTTCTCTTGCCCAGGGTAAGGTAGTGCTGGCACTTAAAGTGTGGTGTAGAAGATGTATCACCCTCAGACACCAGAGGTAATGTAGACGAAGTAATATGGTGTCTTAGGTCTGGTATGCGTGTGTGAGGTAGATGTAAAGTCAGACAGGTACAGTTCCAACAGGAACGTCACACCAAATCACAACGTATGGAGTCAATGAATATTGTAAAACCTCGTGACGTTTTGATCATTTATTATAGACGCCACAATGACGAGGTGTGTAGACATAAACAAGCAGGTACATCATCGATACGATCAACAGACATTACTACATCAACATAGTCCATACAGTACTGGACGGTAGACGGCATCATAATAAGGATGAATCATATGCATGTCAATACATTATAAGGCTGTAATGTAGTCGGGAAAAATCTCCATCCCTTTCTATGTTAGCCAGGAGATAACAATATGTAGGAGATCAAATCCACTCTCCTTGATCTGACTCCAGTAAGATCGCCATGTCTTCTGGGGTACATAAACAATGTCCTCAAAGATCCTCTAGTCAATAAAGGTATCAAACGTAGATCATGTAGCAGCGTTTAACAAGTAATAGTCCTTAGGATATGCATCAACCCGATGCATAACAACGGAGCGATACTTGAGCCGAGAAACATCTCATAATGAAGACTCTTCAATGACAGGCTACGAAAAAAATGTCAATCTTGAAAGATGGCGTAAGATAATGTTATTCAAAATTCAATTACCTTGACTTCAAGAAATAAATCACATAACTCACACGCCTCCAGGCGTTTGAAATCACAATGGAGATATCATCTCAAAGGAACAAACAATCTATTAGAGGACTCCGTTTCCTGACAGAAAAAATAAGCACAGACGCTCGCACAGAGACGTCTTGCTCGTAATCCAAACTGCTTCGCTCTGCCGGGCGGAAACTAGTAAGACAATGACCCATGGTCTTAGACATGCGCAGACAAGCGCGATTCGACTACAGTTCAGACAATATACGAAGATAGAACCTTTTCTAAGAACAACCTCAAAAATTAACGCCTTATAAGGAAAGCAATGGGCAGCATTGCAGGTTGCCAACTATTTCCAAGAAAAATTGGCCTGAGCACTCCATACATGGACATGACTTCAGATCGCTCAAACAAAACTTATCTGCAACGGAAGCCAACAAGAAAAGCGAACTACTTACAATAAAAAAGTGACTATAATTTTCTCGAGTTATTTCCCTTTCACCAGAAAAATATATATATAGTACACAGAAATACGTTGCGAAAAATTCTTGCGTAACATTTCACCGCAACCTCCCGATAAAAAAAAATGAGAAACATTTTTTTTTAAATATCCAAGAGCAAGCAACAAGCGGCTCAAAACGCACGAATTATGTGCGGATAATTAATTAAATTGCCTAAAATGAGGATAAATTAACACATAGAGTGTCTGGTGAGAATATATCTCAACAGATAAACAATCTGACTCAAAAAATATACATATCGGGGAGGTGCCACCAACATACATCACGCTAGCATGTAAACACAATATACGTATGCAAGTTATTATAGTTATTATCAAAGAGCGGTGTCATAATCTAATACCGCATATGAATGGATGTACAAATCTGATAGTAAATATTAAACAGCACATTATCTAACATGTAATAACATTAGTACATAATGAAACTAATCTACATGACGATCCAGGACACATCCATGACGTTCCGAAGGTAAGTATACAATCTAGAACTCGCCATGCTTGACAAAGTAAGGTAAGTCCTCAGATCATCAATGACATTCTGAGAAAGTACAACCAATATAATGCTATTTAACAACCAATATGCTTCATAAGATACAATACATTATTAATAATTGTGGCCGAGTAAACTTTCGGCCCTTATATTAACTACTCAGCCTTCCTCTGTTATATTAAAGATGGGAACAGAAGAAGATGATAAAAAGGCACAATAGTATGTGTTCACATAAAGTGAGGACAGATGTGCTAATGTATTGTAGTAACATAGGTGTGTTATGACTCTGTAATATATGTAGAAATATAGGACAAAAGTATTAGTTGGAATCATGTGGGCATCTAGACAGAATGTCAGCCATCACATTATCCGAACCACGGATAGCTCGTACCGTGAAGTGAAAAGGTTGAAGAGCAATAGCATATAGAGTGGATCTCGAACTCTTCAAGTTCTTAGTCTGAATCGCTGTAAGAGCTTTTTGATCAGTTTCTAGAATGAAATGTGCGCCCAGGAGGAATCGTTGTAGTTTGAGAATTGACCAAACCATCCATAGCTAACAACTCCCGGTCTAAAACCGAGTAGTTCCTCTCTGCCGCATTTAGTTTCCTAGAAATGTACATAACAGGATGCAGAGTTTCTGAATACTCTTGCATAAGTGCTGCTCCAATCCCAGTGGATGAAGCATCACTTCGAAGAACAAAAGTCCTATCAAGAGTAGGTAATCTTAGGATGGGAGGAGAAGAAAATATATTCTTGATTTGGTCTAGTGAAGATTGGCATTCTTCAGACCAACGGACCAGATTAGGCGAACCTTTCTTCAACAATGTTGATAGAGGTGCCATGATCGAAGATAAATTTGGAATAAATCTCCCATAAAATTGAATTAAACCTAAGAGACTCCTAACTTGTTTCTTCGTTTTAGGAACAGAGATGTTCAGTATTTTGGAAGTATTGTGGTCTTCTGTCTTCAAGAGACCATGACCAACACGATGACCCAGGAAAGAGATTTCACCAAAACCAACAAAAGCTTTAGAAGGTTTTGCTGTCAAATTATTCTCACGTAGAGTGGACAGCAAGTCATATAACCCTAAATAGTGATCTTCCCAGGTATCACTGAAGAGACAGATGTCATCTAAGTATGCGATGACATCCGAACGATGTGACAGAATTTGACGCATCATGCGAACGAAAGTGGCAGGGGCGTTCATGAGACCAAAAGGCATAACATTCCATTGAAATAGACCCCTAGGTGTAGAAAAAGCAGTAAGAGGTTTGGCATGCTCTGCTAAAGGCACTTGCCAATAACCTTTAGACAAGTCAAGTTTAGTGAAGAATCTAGAATTGGAAAGTCTAATCAGTAGATCTTCTAACAAAGGCATCGGTTCAGCGTCGAACTTTGTGACCTGATTCAATTTGCGATAATCAACGCAAATTCGTATGTTCTTATCCTTCTTCCGGACAATAACCATGGAAGAAGAATATGGTGAAGTAGATGGTTCAATTATGTTTAATTGAATCATTTCATCCAATTCCTTTTCCACTTGTGACTGAAAGTGTATAGGGATAGGACAAGACCTAACCCTAATAGGATTATTGTCGGTAAGAATTATGTCATGTTCTATGACATTTTTGTGTCCAGGGATGTCAGTGAGAACATCCTGAAATGTTTGTAACATCGACGAGACTTGTCGATGTTCCTCAACTGAAAGATTAGGAGAAACAGAAACGTTTTTCCAAGATTCCGTGGAATGTAGCGGAACCACTGGAAGGGGAAGACTGACATCAGAAAAAGTAGATTCCTCATCCTGTATGACTGACAGGGATGAGTAATGACCATGAGGTACAGGAGAATCATCCGTTGCCTGGAAAATAGGCAGCAAATAGTCCGGACGTTCGTGAAATTCCGAAAGCATGTTTATGTGGAAAGTTTTATGCTTTCCATCAATATCGACCACATAGTCAACATCGGAAATTCGAGAGACTATTGCATACGGACCTTTCCATGCAATAAGAAGTCTATTTTCCCTACTGGGGAGTAGGACGAATGCTTTGTCACCTGGACAAAGTTGTCGTAGACATCTATTCTTGTTAGCAAACTGCCTTGCCTTCTCTTTAGCAATTTCTGATGAAGCAGTTGCTAGTTTGCATGCCTCAATGATCTTTTGCCTAAGAGCAATGACATACTCATATGAGGATTGAGTGTCATCGCTAATATCATCGGCAGTGATGAGATCGTGTAATAAAGACATAGGGCCGCACGGACGCGCGCCAAAGACAAGTTCAAAGGGAGAAAATCCTGTGTGTTCATTTGGGACTTCTCTATAGGCAAAGAGAGCCGCGGGTAAAACCCTGTCCCAATCTTGAGGATGATCTTCAGTTATCTTACCAAGTAAAGTCTTGAGCGTTCTATTCAGATGCTCAACTAACCCATTAGACAGGATGATAGATACTACTAAGAGATCTTTTAATATGTAAGGTAGGCATTACTTGTGACATAGTGTCAGATATGAGTTGAGTGCCATGGTCTGACAATATTTCTCTGGGGAACCCCAAGCGAGAAAATATCAGCCAAAGAGCATCTGCGATATCGGTAGTAGATATGCTCTTAGGAGGGATAGCCTCTGGCCAACGTGTGCACATATCGACACATGTAAGGATAAACTGATGTCCTCTGGCCGACTTGACCTTAAAAGGGCCAATAATATCTATGGCCATTTTCTGAAACGGCCGAATAGGGATGTCAGCAGCCTGGATAGGCGCAGCATGTCGTGGTCCTCTAGATTTGACCTCCGGACATACCTTGCATGATCGGCAGTAAATACGAATGTCCTTGTTAACAAATGGCCAAAAGAAAGCCGCAAGGACTCTCGACTTTGTACGGGAAAATCCCATATGTCCAGCACATTGCGAGTCATGAGCATGTTGCAATATTTGCACTCTCATACTCTTGGGAACAAGAATTTGCGAATGTGCCGACGTAGTCGAGTCTTGTACCATACGTACAAGTACGCCGTTTTTCATTGCTATCCAAGATTTTCTATTTGTATCCTGATTCGGATCACCTTTCTTCGCAAGAATGAAGAATTTTTTTAGCGAAGGATCTTCTTCTTGCAATTTTATGAAAGAGTCACGAGTAATGACTAAGTGACTATCTTGGCTATGAACTTCATTATCACCATTCAGTGAAGTTTGGGGTGTTTGTAGAGCTTGTGCTCTTGTAACCACTGCATTGGTAGCTTGCATATTATGATCTTCCCAAGCAGCAATCTGCTGTGGGGTACACTCCCTAACTCCGTGAATACGACCGATAATAAGGTCCGCAATAGGATTAGGTAAGAGACAAGCATGCACATCTCCAGTAAAGAAAGGAGTGGCAATGCGAATTACAGCAGTAGGATATTTTTCTAGAGTGCCGCCAAATGTGACACATTTAATAACCCTTCCTGTAGCACAAGATGGATTTACAAGCGATTGTCTAACACCAATAGTGGTGCATCCGGAATCGAAAAGTAGTGAGACCGGAGTATCATTAACAAGACCCTTATGTAGGATTAGAGAACCCCTCCCGTCATGCGCAACAGCAGCAGGAAGAGCGGGAAGTGGGTGACCACAACTCAAAGTAGTTATGGTAGTCGGTTCGAATAAAGTACTGCATTGGGGGCATTTGTTTGCTCTCCCAAAGTCAAAAGCAGAACAAGTGACAGCGTCAGAGTTTTTATTATCAACAACCTGATTACAGGCTCCCTGAGTTTCCTGTTGTACAGAGTTAGCCTGCTGATATCTCTTTTTTTTGTGTTGAGATCTACCGCGACTATTATTACCTCTGAAGTTATCAGAGTTATTATTATCTCTGAAGTTATTGTTGTCTCTATTGTAACTGTTATCCTGGTTCGAATTCCAGTTTCCACGATTACTATCATGTCCACATTGATGCGAACATCTATTTGTTTGGTTTTGAGGTCTTCGCGAGGAATAACCTCTATTACCATATCCTCTTCTGAAATGCCTAAAATTATTAGGTTGATAGTAACGAGGACTGTCAGCTTGTCTCCAATTCTTCGAAGAAGAATCACCATGAAATTGATTTCCATAATTTTGAAAGTAATTACTGTTACTCTTTCTATCAAAATTTTGTTGGAATTTACGACCAAAGTTTTGACCATACGGTGCTGCCGAAGCAACTGGTAAACCTTCTTTCACCTTAGAGTTACCAATGGTTATGTGTGGGTGCGCAGTTACATACTGGCAACAGAAATCTTCCATTTCTTTTATTGTCTTAGGTTTACGTTCATGAAGGAAAGCAAGGAAAGACTCATTGACAGAAGACATGACTTTGTCTCTAAGTATTAAGTCCATAAGTGCTTCATAAGTATGTTCCGTCTTAGACAGTTCAACCCAACGTGAAAAAGTAAGACGTATTTTTGCAATAAACTCGGAGAATTCAACTCCAGTTTCTGGCAACATGTTTTTAAATTGCAGACGATAGCCGTCTTCGTTAAGTTGATACTTCTTTAACAAAGCGGCCCTGACAACCTCATAATTGTTCTTGTCAGGATCATCCACCATACTTAGCATACTTAGAGCTTTACCTGTCAGTATCCCTGACAACTGATAAACATATTGTGATTTGTCTATGTTATGAGTTTTACATGATTGTTCAAATCTGTCCAGATAGAACGTTATGTCATCACTGGAAGGACTAAATGCTGGTAACTTAATCTTAAAAGTGTTAGCATTAGCCTTATCAGAAGATGAACCCTTGTTTGCATCATTACCATTACTCATGTTCATCAATTTCAACTTTTCCAACTCTAAAGCTAAGAGTTTTTCTTCATGCTCCATTTTTGCTTTCTCTTTTCTCTCATCAGCCTCTCTTTGTAACTTTCTGTCTTCAGCCTCTCTTTGTAACTTTTTTTCTTCAGATTGAGTTTGTATTTCCAGTCTTTTATTTTCAGCTTCCTTGTCTAGTCTTTTATTCTCTGCTTCCAATTGTAGCTGGATTTTTCTCTCCTCAGCTTCAGAATCTCTTTTTTGTTTTTCCATTTCCATTTGGAATTTCCTTTCATCTGCCTGCATCTGCAGTCTCAGATTCTCAGAATCTATCTTCTTTTGCTCAGCTTCTGCTTTCCGAGTCTTTTCCTCAGATTTCAGCGTCTTATTATATAGAGCAGTAGCATATTCCTCCAACTTATCACCAGTCTTTCCAAGGGATTTACCCTGTTCAATAAAGTATTCAAGTGTAGACATGTTGTCTAACATATGAGTCCAAAAACCTGAAATAATTAACTAACTTATTTCAAACTCAATAGTAACAAGTCTTAAATTAAGCACTTGTATACTCACAACACATTAACCCACTATCTGTGGTAAACAAGTCTATTATAGAGAACTTGTATGTCAACTGTATTGCAATATCAACAATCAACTCTTTATCCTAGGTGCACTTCCCATTCAATAGTGCACGACACTATTCATCATTTATTTATCATCAGTATAGTAGTGATAGTGCATCCGCATAATCCGTTAATTTATTACCGTAAGTGTAATCAATGACTATGTAAACACAATCACACTGTAAACATTAACAATGTAAACAATGTAAACAATGTAAACAACAACAATGTAAACATTAACAATGTAAACAATAACAAAGATCAGAAACAATACAAAAACATTCGCAGTAATCAACTAAAAATAAAGCGGAAAGTAAAGAAATATCACAAAAAATGTGATGATATCTGCGATAGAATTAAACAAAATACATGACACTACAGTGTATAAACAAAAATGTTGTATAAAACTAAACAATAGGAAAGAGGAGGCTAACAAATACAAACAAATCAAAACAAAACTAAAGAGTGCGAAAAAATAACGAAAACAACACTAACACATGTCATCACAACTAACAACCAATAGCAACAAAAGTCGCTTTGCAAATTCCACTATAGGAAATTTGCACACCCTACAGAAAACGCTCACGATAGACAACCTCTATGACGTGGTACAATCTAAGGGAGACACCGCCCAACCGAAAACCCACTAAATATAAACATATAAATATACAAAAAACATATAAACATATAACAATATGACAAAGAATGAGATGAAACACAGAAGACTCAGTAGAAGTATAAGGGCACAGTTTACGAACAAACAGGCCACATAACTTATGGAATTCCAATCGTCAGCAAAGCAAAGAACATGTGAAGATCAGCATTCTATGGAAAGAAGATCCAACGTTGATCGAACATGTTGATCTTGCATGGAAACTGCCAGGACGATGGTAGAACTTGAGCTTCTGATATACTGTATGTTGTGTTGTTTCGGCACTTGACCCTCTTATCCAATAGTAAATTGATTGAAATCGGTACTTGGCCTTCTGAGAAAAAAACTCGAAACAACCGGCACTTGACCTTCACAAAACGACAGCAACTTGGAACCTTGACAGCAGCAACTCGCTTCACTTGAGTCAAAGACAGCAGCAGTCTGTGTTATCCGGCAATATATGTAACAACGCCGGGTACTGTCAAATTTCTTGCTTCAGGCAAAAAGATGCAATTTCAACATTTACCGGGCAACGCCGAGTAGTTTCAAAATTCTTTATGTTGATGTCTTGTAGCATGTTGAAGTGTAGACTTGAATGAAGTGGGTAAGGGACCCCGAGTCTGCTCACCAAATCAATGTTGAGATGTGGTGGGCTTATAGAATGCCTTTGGACTGGCCACCAAATATGTTGAGACTCCAAATGTTGAGTGATGATTTAATTTCTCTTGCCCAGGGTAAGGTAGTGCTGGCACTTAAAGTGTGGTGTAGAAGATGTATCACCCTCAGACACCAGAGGTAATGTAGACGAAGTAATATGGTGTCTTAGGTCTGGTATGCGTGTGTGAGGTAGATGTACAGTCAGACAGGTACAGTTCCAACAGGAACGTCACACCAAATCACGACGTATGGAGTCAATGAATATTGTAAAACCTCGTGACGTTTTGATCATTTATTATAGACGCCACAATGACGAGGTGTGTAGACATAAACAAGCAGGTACATCATCGATACGATCAACAGACATTATTACATCAATATAGTCCATACAGTACTGGACGGTAGACGGCATCATAATAAGGATGAATCATATGCATGTCAATACATTATAAGGCTGTAATGTAGTCGGGAAAAATCTCCATCCCTTTCTATGTTAGCCAGGAGATAACAATATGTAGGAGATCAAATCCACTCTCCTTGATCTGACTCCAGTAAGATCGCCATGTCTTCTGGGGTACATAAACAATGTCCTCAAAGATCCTCTAGTCAATAAAGATATCAAACGTAGATCATGTAGCAGCGTTTAACAAGTAATAGTCCTTAGGATATGCATCAACCTGATGCATAACAACGGAGCGATACGTGAGCCGAGAAACATCTCATAATGAAGACTCTTAAATGACAGGCTACGAAAAAAATATCAATCTTGAAAGATGGCGTAAGATAATGTTATTCAAAATTCAATTACCTTGACTTCAAGAAATAAATCACATAACTCACACGCCTCCAGGCGTTTGAAATCACAATGGAGATATCATCTCAAAGGAACGAACAATCTATTAGAGGACTCCGTTTCCTGACAGAAAAAATAAGCACAGACGCTCGCACAGAGACGTCTTGCTCGTAATCCAAACTGCTTCGCTCTGCCGGGCGGAAACTAGTAAGACAATGACCCATGGTCTTAGACATGCGCAGACAAGCGCGATTCGACTACAGTTCAGACAATATACGAAGATAGAACCTTTTCTAAGAACAACCTCAAAAATTAACGCCTTATAAGGAAAGCAATGGGCAGCATTGCAGGTTGCCAACTATTTCCAAGAAAAATCGGCCTGAGAACTCCATACATGGACATGACTTCAGATCGCTCAAACAAAACTTATCTGCAACGGAAGCCAACAAGAAAAGCGAACTACTTACAATAAAAAAGTGACTATAATTTTCTCGAGTTATTTCCCTTTCACCAGAAAAATATATATATAGTACACAGAAATACGTTGCGAAAAATTCTTGCGTAACACACCCCTATGACCCATGACGGGTTACAGGTTGAGATGATGACCAGCAGAATGGAAGGAAGGGTATCTGGTTAAGTTGCCTAAGAAGGGAAATTTACAAGAGTGCACAAATTATAGAGGAATAATGTTACTATCAGTGCCAGGAAAAGTATTAAACAGGATTATCCTTGAGAGATTAAAAGAGTCCATAGACAAGAAATTGAGAGATGAACAAGCAGGTTTTCGACAAAACAGATCCTGTACATATCAGATAGCCACTTTGAGAATAATAGTTGAACAAAGTCTGAAATGGAATTCACCACAATACATTATATTTGTTGAATACGAAAAGGCATTTGACAGTGTAGACAGAGAATCACTTTGGAAATTGATGAAGCATTATGGAGTTCCCCTGAAGATCATTAGTTTAATAAAGAAAACATATGAAGACATGACATGCAGAGTTTTTCATGAAGGACAGCTTACAGAACCATTTGGGATAAGAATAGGAGTGTGACAGGGATGCCTCTTGTTTCCATTTCATTCCTTGCTGGCAATAGACTGCGTTATGAGAACATCGACAACACACAACAGAAATGGAATCCAGTGGACTCTGACTAAGCAGTTAGATAATCTGGATTTTGCTGATGACTTGGCTCTTCTGTCCCATAACCGTAATCAGATGCAGGACAATTTGAAAACACTCGATGAGAGGTCACAGCAATTGGGTCTGAAAATACACAGGGAAAAGACAAAAATAATGAGAATAAATGCAGGTAATGATAACAGGGTTGAACTTGAAGAAACACCAATACAAGATGTAGAATTGTACACATATCTTGGCAACAATATAGACAAAGTTGGAGGGACAGACAGTGATATCAAAATAAGAATACAAAAAGCAAGAGGAGCTTTCATTGCATTGGGAAATATATGGAGATGAAGAGAAATCGGATCCAACACGAAAATAAGAATCTTCAACTCAAATGTAAAGTCAGTCCTTTTGTATGGCTCTGAGACATGGAGAACAACAAAGACAACAACCAAAAAGCTACAGACTTCCATAAATGGGTGCTTGCATAGAAAAGAGGGATTAAAATGGTATGACAAGATTACCAACGTGGAACTGAGGACAAGAGCCAGACAAATGCCAGTGGAACAAGAGATGAGAAGAAGACGATGGCGATGGATAGGACACACACTGAGGAAACCTGTTAATAGCATTACAAGTCAGTCCTTGTTCTGGAACCCCCAGGGCAAGAGAGGCAGAGGTAGACCAAAAAAGCACATGGAGAAGAGAGCTGGAAACAGATGTGAAAATGATGAGGAGACCGTAGAAAGAACTTGAGATGATGGCACGTGACAGGAGGACAAGGCATGTGTTTGTTGAAGGCCTATGCTCCTTGGGGAGCTAAAGGGTATTGATTGATATTGATTTTGCATTAATTCTAGTGGCTCTTCTCTATTTCAGACTTTATTTCCTCCGTCTTTGTTTTCACGATCTATCTTTTTTTATAGTTCTTGTTTCGTTTTGTACCCTTTTTGTGTCTTTTTTATTGCCTCTATCTTATCCATCACTTGCATGGACGTTACTGGATGACAGCGATCTTTACTGTTTTACTCCATGGATCTTGTTACTATAATCAGGACTTGTTTCTAATTCCTTTAGCGTTTTGCTGATTATTTAATTTCTTGTTTTGATATTTCTTTATTTCTGGTTTTGCATTTTTCTTGCGTTATTATTGTTCTTTTTTTACTCATCACCTGTGCTGTTTACTTTTTCATCTGTTTGTATTGCTCTTTTTGTCTGTGTTTCTCATCCTTGTATCTGTCTGTAGTATTTTTCTTTGATCTATCTATAATTCTTGTCCTTGTCACCTGTTTGTTGTAGCTGTGGCTAACAAAGAGTGAAATCCGAAACGTCCCGTGTTTCCTGTGTCCCATTAATTTATAAAACTGATTCTATACCATTTTATTTTTTAATTTACAAATTTATTTCCTTACCATTTTTACAGCAGCCTCCTCATTAATTGACATATGCTATATCAAAATCTGGACTTACGCTCATCAGTAAAGTTGCTTGTCATATCAGAAATTTCATCTAAAACATGCAGTAGGTTTTCACCATCAGAGTAACTGCCGACTTTTAAGTTGCCTCCCTTTCGGTATTTATGACCAATGTCCTTGCTCTGATCAGCTGCTGGGAGTATTGCGGAACCTACTAAAGCTTAAAAGAAAAAGTAAACAATGGTTACTCTAAATTTAAAATTTACTAGCATTTGTTACACACAGTTAAAATTTGTCATTGAAATGTCATAAGCATTCCCTCGTCAAATGAACTATGCCACGTACATCGGCACACTACATAAATTAGACACTTAAAAAAATGTGAGATATTAAAGGTCCACAAACTAAAATGAAACAATGGCTGTTGACAAATGAGAAGCATAAACACTGTCAAGAAATTACAACATAAAATGTTTGCACTAGTGTTCAGAAAACGTGGACACTTTTTTGGTTTTAAATGGCTCCTTTTAAATTCATGATTTTCTGTCGGAAGTAAGACCTTCTTTACAAGAACATATGTTGTGAACTAAATAAATTTAGCATTAGCTAATATTGTTTACAATAACCTTTTCATTTCCCTTTTTGGTGCATGTGGAGCAGAGCCACCATGGTGGCTTCATAATGCACAGACTAATTTCCAGATCTTTCTTAATGATCAAATGTTTAAACAAAATATAATTCCCCTAACAGGTAAAGAAGAACACACAGAAACTATAAATTGGCATGCAGACATTTCCTAACTCTTCAGTCAAATTATGACTGCCTGAGGTAATAAATATGTGGGACTAAATGAGTGTAATCACAGAAATATAACTTCCACAAAACAAAAGTTACCTACATGCATCTGGCTGATCAACATCTGGTGTCTCTGGCAGTATCAAACCAGGCCTCACTTTGCTCACAGCATCAAAGAAAACAAATGGCCATTTTGATGTGCCCCTTGTTATCTTACTGAAAACTTTCCTGCAACATTTGTGAGGATTCTCTATTTCTTTAACTTGCTGGTAAACTTTCTGTTGAGGGCAGAGATAATAAAGTTGACAACAATTAGCAGCAATAAAACTATCTTATCAACATTTATGAGGATTCTCTTTTTTTTTAACTTGCTGGTAAACTTTCTGTTGAGAGAAGAGTTAATAAAGTTGACAACAATTAGCAGCAATAAAACTGTCTTATCAACAATTATTAGGATTCTCTATTTCTTTAACTTGCTGGTAAACTTTCTGTTGAGAGCAGAGATAATAAAGTTGACAACAATTAGCAGCAATAATACTACCTTATCAACATTTAAATGATGCTGGTATTCCATATATGTCATAAATGAGAAACAAGATTTCAAAATGAAAGAGAATCCATGAGCTAATTTGCATTATTTTATGTCAGAGCATCATTATTTCTTCTGCTGGTGTCTAGTGTGCTATAACACAGCAAACTGCTATAAAACAAGTGATCTGAGATTTCTCTCTATACTATAGTTTCTCTCTTCTTTCTGCCTGGTGCAAGTCCTCAACCAGACCTCCAAACTACCTATGACTGATATGTGGAATTTTTGCTTAGGGAATATTTTATGTTGTGTTAAAGTTTACAGCCAGTCTGTGGTATTTGTACCTTTTGTCTCTGCTTGGTGCATCTGATTTTAGCAAGCATTTCTGGTAGGGTTTTTCTTTTGTTTTAGGCTGTTCCCAGCTTCCTACAAGACAGAAGGTGTACCAGTTTACTAAGATTGGTCTCTTTCCCAATAACTTGTTTGGCTTGGTTGGACCTGCCAGAATCTCAAGCCTTGAGCTTATTGGGAGCAACGAGGCATGCAGCTGCCCAACCAGGAAAGTCAGGTACTTGGGGTAGACGGTATTGTTTGGTGAAGTTCTGAAGTTTATGTGTTGCTCCCTTTACTGTGTACATTGTTTTGATGACAGGCACCAGGACTGCATCAATGTTGTAGTTGAAAGCTGTGTGTTTAGTTTTGTGGGATCTTCAAGTGCCATAAGCCATGGTGACTGATTTGGTTTGGCTTTTGGTCCACGCACAGGAAAACTAGTGTTTGTCTTATGCATGGGATACGCATTTCAACCTTATGCGGGTTATATTTTGGGTATATAGTATTCTTTATACTATAGTATATTAGACTGACTGTTTTTCTTTATTTGGTTCTTCCAGGCTGCCAATATCTCTGCTGTTTGATATGGCGCCTAATGACTACAGTGTTTATGATGTATCCCCTTCCCTATTCCTAGATTCATTTCTCCATACCCTGTTCTGTGTTAAGTGGTATGTAGGTTTTCTTTAACTATCTATTTCAAATTTTTTTTTTTTTTTTTTTTTTTTGCAATTGAAATTATCTTATACAGATCTTCTGGACATTTGTTAATCTTTTGGTATTGGTAGTGTATTTGACTTCTCATACTGATATCGTGTTGGAAAAATTATTTTTAAAAGTGTTTTTCTTCTTCTTTTATTGTTCTCATTTGTTCTGGTAGTTATACGTTCTTGTTTTGGTAAAATAAAATGTTATATGTTGTGTAGCTCCCAGGAAAGATCAATTTTGAGTACAGTTTCTAATGATGGTGATGGTGATGGAGAGTTTTGTTTTCCAGTATTTCATGTGTGGTGTTCTGTGCTGTTCATATTTCTTGCATGTTAGTGCATAATGTGCAATGGTGTGTTTCTCCACATATGTTACACAACAGGGTTCCTCAACCATTCATTCATTCATTCATAACCCTCCACTCCCAAAGGAGCATAGGCCTTCAACAAACACATGCCAAGTCCTCCTGTCACGTGCCATCATCTCAAGTTCTTTCCATGTTCTCCTCATCATTTTCACCTCTGTTTCCAACTCTCTTCTCCATGTACTTCTTGGTCTTCCTCTGCCTCTCTTGCCCTGGGGGTTCCAGAACAAGGACTGCCTTGTAATGCTATCAACAGGTTTCCTCAGTGTGTGTCCTATCCATCGCCATCGTCTTCTTCTCATCTCTTGTTCCACTGGCACTTGTCTAGTTCTTGTCATCAGTTCCACGTTGGTAACCTTGTCATACCATTTTAATCCCTCTATTCTACGCAAGCACCCATTTATGAAAGTCTGTAGCTTTTTGGTTGTTGTCTTTGTTGTTCTCCATGTCTCAGAGCCATACAATAGGACTGACTTCACATTTGAGTTGAAGATTCTTATTTTCGTGTTGGATCCTATTTCTCCTGATCTCCATATATTTCCCAATGCAATGAAAGCTCCTCTTGCCTTTTGTATTCTTATTTTGATATCGCTGTCTGTCCCTCCAACTTTGTCTATATTACTGCCAAGATATGTGTATGATTCTACATCTTGTATTGGTGTTTCTTCAAGTTCAACCCTGTTATCATTACCTGCATTTATTCTCATTATTTTTGTCTTTTCCCTGTGTATTTTCAGACCCAATTGCTGTGACCTCTCATCAAGTGTTTTCAATTTGTCTTGCATCTGATTACGGTTATGGGACAGAAGAGCCAAGTCATCAGCAAAATCCAGATCATCCAACTGCTTAGTCAGAGTCCACTGGATTCCATTTCTGTTGTGTGTTGTCGATGATCTCATAACCCATTCTTTTGCCAGCAAGAAAAGAAATGGAGACAAGAGGCATCCCTGTCGCACTCCTGTTCTTATCCCAAATGGTTCTGTAAGCTGTCCTGCATGAAGAACTCTGCATGTCATGTCTTCATAGGTTTTCTTTATTAAATTAATGATCTTCAGGGGAACTCCATAATGCCTCATCAATTTCCAAAGTGATTCTCTGTCTACACTGTCAAATGCCTTTTCGTAGTCCACAAATCCGATGTATAGTGGTGAATTCCATTCCAGACTTTGTTCAACTATTATTCTCAAAGTGGCTATCTGGTCTGTACATGATCTGTTTTGTCGAAAACCTGCTTGTTCATCTCTCAGTTTCTTGTCTATGGACTCTTTTAATCTCTCAAGGATAATCCTGTTTAATACTTTTCCTGGCACTGATAGTAACATTATTCCTCTATAATTTGTGCACTCTTGTAAATTTCCCTTCTTAGGCAACTTAACCAGATATCCTTCCTTCCATTCTGCTGGTATCTCTTCCTATTTGACTTGTCCATATTTGTTGAAGTTTTTTGTGGTTTAAATTTTTTACAGGATGGGGTAACCGGCCCCATGCCCAACCCTCCTTAGTTGCCTTCTACGACATGCCTGGCAGGGGACAGTGTTACTATTCTTTGCTCCCCTTTCGGGCCCCGGTAACACACCATGAAATTTCAACCATGAAATAGTATATTTCTACGAGGGGTGTTCAGAAAGTAATGCACCATTCGTTTTTCTCAGTTAATAATGAAGATAGAAGCATGAAATTTTGCACACTTCAAATATGGCATGTGCCAATTGTGTGCACTAAATTGCACTGCAACTGGCCAAATAATACGGCTGCCCTAAACCGTTGAAATGGAGCGTGTTAGCAACTTGCGTTATAAACAGTGAATTGTGATAGAATTTCTCGTTGCAGAGAAGGAAACTGTTGTGAATATTCACAAGCATCTATGTGATGTGTATGGAAGTTTTGCAGTTGACAGGAGTACAGTCAGTTGCTGGGTTCAGAGAATCAAAGAATCAGGAAGTGGAGATACGGAGCTGCTTGATCGGCCGCGCTGTGGACGTCCTGCCACAGCCACCAACGCAGAAATGTTGAAATGCGCTGAGGGCATTATTCTTACTGATAGGCGAATCACTACTCAACAATTGGCCTTACAGCTGTCAGTCAGCATTGGTAGTGCAAATGCAGTTATAAAAACTCTCGGATTTTCTAACGTTTGCGCAAGATGGGTTCCTCGAAGTCTCACAAATGACCACCGATTGCAAAGGAAAGCAATTTCTTCTGAATTGTTGGAGCGTTTCAATGCTGATAGAGAGAACTTTTTGGCTAAGATCGTTACAGGCGACGAAACCTGGGCACATCATTTTGAACCTGAGACAAAAAGGCAGTCAATGGAGTGGCATCATCCGCAATCACCAAGAAGAAAGAAATTCAAGACAATTCCTTCAGCTGGAAAGGTCATCATCACTGTCTTTTTGGACATTGAAGGTGTGATTCCTGTGGACGTTATGCCAAGAGGAGAGACAATCAATTCGCAAGTTTACATTAAGACATTGAAAAAACTCAATCAACGTTTTCGCAGAGTTCGTCCGCACAAGAATCCAGCAGACCTGCTTCTCCTTCACGACAATGCGCGACCTCACACAAGTCTGGCAACACGGGAAGCAATCACCAAATTGGGTTGGACTGTACTACCCCATCCACCCTATAGTCCCGATTTGGCACCCTCTGATTTTCATCTATTTGGTCCACTTAAAGATGCACTCCATGGGACAAGGTTTGAAGATGATAAAGGAGTGATTCATGCAGCGAAGAAATGGCTACATGATCAAGACAAAATCTGGTACGGGCTAGGAATACATGCACTTGTTTCATGCTGGCATAAAGCCGTACAAGTTGATGGGGATTATGTTGAATAATACCGATGTTTACATGACATATCCATGTATATTGTGTATAAATTTCATGCTTTTTGAATACACAGTTCCTGAGAAAAACGATGTGGTGCATTACTTTCTGAACGCCACTCGTAGTTACCGAATAATCATTTTTGTATTGCAGGGTATTTTTGGCTCTCTAGATATCTGACATTTTGTGTTGGATCTCTTAGCAGTTTATTGGTCTTTCTACCTTCTGGCTTTGTTATAATATTTTTAACTATACTTTTGATCTCTCTTCACCATGGTTTGCCAACGTGCTTTTAGTTACCCGAGTTGAAGCCAGCTATCGTTCGTTCACAGGGTCAAATTCTTACCGGTGCTTGGAACTTCCAGTCCCAGTGCTCTAGACCAGTGTTTCTCAAGTGGTGTGCCATGGCACACTAGTGTGCCATCGCGCCTATCAAAGTGTGCCGCAAAAATTTTGTAAATTTACTACATGAAGTATATTTTAGTGATCATATAAAATAAAGCTGATCTTACAGCCTGAATTCATTCAATAATAATTGGAGCTATTAAATTGGAGCTATTAACTGCTTTGAACAAAAATAGATATACTTCAAAATTATATTAAACAATTAAGAGAAAATCAAACTGAGAGTTTTCTTTATTCTAAAGTACCTAAAAATTAGTGTATTTACTTTAGTGTATATCACTGTAATTTTTTATTCAGGTGTGCCTCAAATGTTTAGAAAATTGAAAAGTGTGCCGTGAACATAAAAAGATTGAGAAACACTGCTCTAGACATTTGATATGGGGTGATTAAACCTTCACTGCAAACTTATTGTTGAAAACTCCAGTTTTAAAGTGGCTTTTGGTCATAGTTAGTATGTTACTCTAAGTTGCTGTTTAAAAACAAACATTGTACTATAATTACAACAGAAGATATGAGAGTCTGAAAAAGTGCAAAACGTAATTTTGTCCAAGTTTTAACCTGTCATCATTGTTACACAATGACATTAACAGTATGGATAAACTCTACTCAATTTATACATTAAAATAAAATAGACATGATACAGAAAATGGACATTGCTGAAATATTTTAGCAGCATGCTTCAAATAGTAATTATCAAAGCATGAATTGACAAGTAATTCTCCTTGGATCCTCCTTAGCTCCTGACTGGCAAAGCAATCAGTGGCCATCATGCCTAGTCATGTCTTGTAGGAGCATCAACAAACTGTCCCTATTTTGCTCGGTTGGTGGCCATCCTTCGTACCGTGCCCCAACTCTGGTTCATGATTTCCATCTCAGCCTCCACTGTCGTCTGCCAGGTTGTCTTTGGTCTGCCTCTCCTTCGCCATCTTTCTGGGTTACATAGTATAGCAGTTCTAGTGATGGTTTCAAGGTCCTTTCTGAGGACATGGCCAAGCTAGTTCCAGTGTCTGCCTGCAATGATGGTGTGCATGCCTGTTTGTCTGCACCATGTAAGCAGTTCCTGATTGGAGATGGTATTTGGCCAAAAAATTCAAAGAATTTTCCTGAGGTAGGTTCTGTGGAATAATGATAATTTAGACATACGTACCAGACAAAAGTACACAAAGTACACAAGTAATTAATCATGGTTACATTTTTTTTTACTTGTACTATACAGAGAACGTGAACGTAAATTGCTACTGAGAATTATTTTAAAGTAACACCCAGGATACGAACCCTGGACCTTCCGTACGACAACACCGCCCAGCTATACAAGCGGATCACACTATCCTCCCGGATAGAATACTTCTGCTTCATTATTATTCAGGTATGTTTTCTAATTATTTAGGCCAAGTCCTTGGCTATTGCTTTCCTTTACTATTTTCTCGAGCACTGCTTGTAGTTCTTCTTCACTCTTGAATATCAAATCAGATTTCAGTTGCCAGCTCGTAATGGCTTCACGCTTCCTCGGCTTCATGCAGGTGTGGCAGTGGTGTGCTGCGGAACAACCGCGATAATTTGTCTTCACTTTGTTACTTTCACAATTGCCTCCGGCTGGTGGAGTTGTGGATTTTAAAGCTGCAACCAAGGTGGAATGGGTTCATTTTCTACACAAGACAACAGGAGGCTGAGACACTTGGGAGTCATGAATCAGGTGGGCCTGCCCCCCTTAGAGTGTAAAGGAGAATAAAGGGCCAAAACACTTTCTCGATGGGGGACCCCTTTTGATGATCAGATTGTCTCCTGTTGTATCGCTTTGTATAGAGTTTCCTATCATCAAAGTCATTAGTATGTCTCATATTATTTAACTTGCAACTGATATTCTGAACAAGCCATAATATTAATCTGTTAGAAGGGTTATCTTCCTGGTAAAATCAATGTTACCAAACTGTGTTTGGAAGCCACAACAGCTACATGTATATAAAAGTCTGTGGCTTTATCATGATCCTGTCAGTTTAAAACAAGAAAAAAAAAGAGAAAAGTAAGAATATCTGTCTCATCCTTGCAGAAACTTTGTTAGAGTCTGTCAAAGTTCCACCAGGTTATTGTTACTGTAACTAAAACAGCTTTGTCTAGTAACTGTATCATCTAAACACATGAAATAAAGTACCTTGCACTGTATCAGATATATACATGAAATAAAGTACTTTGTGCTGTGTCAGATATATACATGGAATAAAGTAGTTTGTACTGTGTCAGACAGATGCATGAAATAAAGCACTTTGTACTGTGTCAAATATATACATGAAATAAAGTACTTTGTGCTGTGTCAGATATATACGTCAGATATATACATGAAATAAAGTACTTTGTGCTGTGTCAGATATATACATGAAATAAAGTACTTTGTGCTGTGTCAGATATATTCGTCAGATATATACATAAAATAAAGTACTTTGTGTACTTTCTGCTGTGGCAGATATATACATGAAATAAAGTACTTTGTGCTGTATCAGATATATACATGAAATAAAGAACTTTGCACTGTATCAGATATATACAAGAAACAAAGTACTTTGTACTGTACCAGTGTCAGATATTTACATGAAATAAAGTAAAGTGCCCTGTGTCAGATACAGACATGAAATAAATCACTCTGTATTGTGTCAGTGCCAGATATATACATGAAATAAAGAACCTTGCACTGTGTCAGATATAGACATGAAATAAAGTACTTTGTATTGTGTTAGATATATGTATGAAATAAAGTAACGTGCTGTGTCAGATATATACATAAAATAAAGTACTTTGTACTGTGTCAGTGCCAGATATATACACAAAGTAAAGTACCTTGTACTATGTCAGATAAACAAATGAAATAAAGTACCTTTGTGATTATTTTTTTCTCCAGCAAGATGTCAAGAATTGCAGACACATCCGACAGCGAGAGCTTCTTAATAAAACTTCCATCCAGTAAGCCAATCAGATACTTTATCCACTGTACCTCATTACGGTTCACATTTCTGGCAACCATGAGCAAGCTTTCTGCAAAACATTGCCAGCAGACAAACTGATGTGAAACAAAACATTTCTCCTCAAATTCTCATTTTATATTACAACTCATGTCAGTGTAAGGCAGATAAGCTATATCTACACTTAACGTGTAGAAAAACACACAATACATACAAATGCAGACATATTCATTTTATATATATATATATATATATACACAGTGTGTCCAGCAGAATCACTACCAATAACAAATGTCAATATTTCTTATACTAATAATAGCAGACCAACCAGATTTTGATTTTCTGTTAGGCAAACTCATTAAGTTTCAGTAGCAACTCACCAAGTTTCAGTAGATCTCCACCAAGTTTCAGTAGATCTCCATACGAGCGCCTTTAGTGGCTCGAAGAATGTCAAGACGGTATTCTATCTCTCTCCACGTGTTTTGCAGCATCTGAGGTGTGACGGATGCACAAGCATCAATTATTCGCTGCCGAAGATTATCCAGTCCCTGCACCGGAGTTTGATAGACAAAGCTTTTTACGTATCCCCATAGAAAGAAATCTAAGGGGGTCAAATCTGGTGACCTTGGTGGCCAATCAATGGGACCTAATCTTCCAATCCATCTGTCTGAAAATTGTTGATGAAGGTAGTTTCTTACTTCATTGGCATAGTGTGGAGGTGCTCCATCTTGCTGGAATAAGAATCCTTCTGGTATCCTAGGAACTGCAAAATTTTGCAGCATGTTTAGGTACGCTGCTCCTCTGATTGTGGCTTCGGTGAAGAAAAATGGCCCGATCACATAATTCGAGGTTAAGGCACACCACACGTTAAGTTTAGGACTGTCTCGCTCATGCTCCATTACGACATGTGGGTTTTCATTTCCCCATATCCTACAATTATGCCGGTGAACTTTGCCAAAAGTGTGAAAGGTCGCTTCATCGGAGAATACCACACGAAGTCTGGGTTTATCATTTGGCTGTAACTTCTGCACTAGCTGGATCTTGTAGGCTCTAAGCCGCAATCTTTTGTGCACAATGTCATGAACAGTAGATTTTGGAATACCCAATTCTCCACTTGCCCGTCGAATGGATTTCCGCGGGCTACGTTGAAAAGCTTCAACTCTATCTGGAGACAACGCTTCATTGCCGCTTCCCTTCTTTCTCAACAAAGAACCTGTTTCCAACAGTTGCTTGTGCCATTTCACTATGGTATGTCGCTCTGGAGGTTTCTGTCCATATTCCTGCCTGAATCTCCTTTGCACAACAATGGGAAACTTTAATTCCGCAAGCCAATAACAGCATTGTACTTTCTGCTGCACCTTGAACTCTGCCATTTTCACTACACGCATCATCACATTCCGCGGCTGCGCATTACGTATGCGTTATCTGCACATTATCAGACAATTTATCAATTATCTCACTGCTCCTAAAAATGTGATGGTTTCTATATGAGGTAACCATAAAAAAATAATTCTAACTTACATGGATGAGGAAATATTGACATTTGTTATTGGTAGTGATATATATATATATATAGATTGTCATAAATACTTATACCGTGGATTTGAACACATGACAATTCTCTAATCACTGGCTCATCATCTAAGGATATGACCACAGCACAAGATAGCTGACAATAAATAAGTTTAACACCTCTTAACAGGTAATTTCCCTTTTATTCAGACTGCATACAGAGAAGCCACACACGGCCATCAACACGTATGAAATGCATATAAATATAAACGCCAATACCACTTGCCTAATGACAACTCAATCTATCAGTGTCATACCCACTGACATGTCTCTATTCACTGAACATTACCATGACTTTCGCTCACCGGCTAAGTCCTGTACTATGATAAAGCAATACTTAATTACAAATGACTCATCATCAACGGCCTAAGGAAATGCCACTAGAAACTACACCACCACTCTAGAATTATGCAAATTAATCCAAACTGCATGAAGAAATGGCAAGCACTATAAATGAATAATAATGGCGTACACTTCCCAGCAAAAATGCTGACAGGGAACATAAAGGCGACCTGCCCGGACACTAGCCAGAACTCTACTGCCTTTTTGCGCCAGAATTTGTTTCCACTTCTCTTCTGGTCAGCCGACCAAACGGTTTTTTACATTATATCAATGTTGTCACTCTCAGTGTGACCAACCTGATATTTCGGTGAACATAAATGCTGTGACATCCATATATATATATGCACACGCACTCATACACATCTATGCATACATAATAACATATGCATATGCATGCACACCACACACATGAATATACACACATATACATGCAAGTATGCACACACATTTCTTGCAAAAGGGTCCAGCACATATGGTCCCATGCTCCACAAGAAACCATGAACAAATGTCAATATTAGTGATGATGAGGACAGTAACAAAAATTACAGCTTAAAATTATTTTTAAAATAGTTATTATTTATTTAATTTACTTCTCAGCTAACTTTGTTCTTATCAACATATAACAGTTAAGTTTTATTTTTTGCTGACCACATCACCCCTAGTGTGCCGATGGTCAAGAAAATATGGGCCTAACACCATATTCCCAATATGCCTCAATGGGTATGTAACTGGATCTTTTTATAACAGTTAGGTTTTATTTTATTTTTTTGTTTAAGGCAAAAATAAGTCCTGTAAAGAATCTCTTTTAAAGAGTATAACTAGTCTGTCAGATACGAGTATTTACTTAAATTTATGCTACTAAAATAATAATTTTTGCTCTTCATCCTAAACAACATATGTATGTGGCCAAAAACGGTCATATAGTTACAAACATGCTAAATGCAATTGTTTGTTACCAGAATTAGAGGTGAGTTCTCTCAGCGTGCCTGCAAACTGGGTGACAGCTGTTCCATCTTCATCTTCAAGGATCCATCTAAATAGACACTCAGCTCTAGTTTCTCCTGATGACTGAGGTTCAGGAAAGTCATTTTGGTGCTCACCTGAAGAAAGTAACAATAGTGGCTCGGTAAATTGAAAATGACGAGCTGTTATTTATATTAACAAAATGGAACCAAAAACTTTTTAACTTTCTTATATTTCATGCATGTCTTGTAAAACTAGCCCTGGCTTTTGAATTTACCCTTCTGGTGACACTAGAAAAGTTAATTGAAATTCATCACATCTTAAATTTACTTCAGCTGAATTTTAGTACAATGTGACCATTCTTCTCATGTGAAACTTAAACACCATTATCAGTATTTTGTGTAAATATATAGGTATTGTAACAACAGACAGCATAGTTTTGCGAAAAAAGTTGGGGACAACTTCGGGATAGGCACTATGCACATGATAAACCTAAATAACCCCAGTTTTACCCTCCCCTCTTTTTTTAAATACTAAAAAAAAAAACATAGAAAGTATGAGAATCTACCATTTTATGAATGAAAAAATAACACACATAACTGGAAATTTTTATTTACACTGGTACACAATAAATAACAAGTAGGGGTTATGCCATAAGCAAACAGCAACTTTTGAATATACTATCTAAAATTATAGACATTATATAACCTTATTATAACCCATTAGGGGCGCAACAGGATACTTTCTCAATCAATTAAAAAATAAATATACCAACTTTCTAATAATGTAAGGCGATTGAAAATTCAAACATACAAACATACTAAATATATTTTTGTATATATTTTAGTTACATTTCCTGCATATTTTAGTATTTTTATTTATACCAGAACACTAAGTATGTTTTTGCATATATTATACAGGGTGTTTCAAAAAGAATATCGGTATTTTGAAGGTGTATAGTTTTGGTAATTGCAAACTTAAAAATGTTTGGTTTGCACCAAACGATGGGTAAACTGTCCGAGTTTGGACAGTTACCCGATTTAAAAAAAATGTTTTTCATTTCAGCCGCTAGACGGCGCAAGGAATGAAAATGGAAAGAATAACAAGGGATCAGTTGGAGCGAGTGTGGAGAGAATTGGACTACCGCTTAGATGTGTGCCGTGTAACACAAGGGGCACACATTGAGGGATTGTAATGTAATAGATTAAACTTTGACAGTTTTACTTTATTTTGGTGCAAACTGTATATTTTTAAGTGTTCAATAACCAAAGTTATATGCTTCTAAAATACCGATATTCTTTTTGAATAATAATAATAATAATAATAATAGCCCCTTCAGTCACAATTGACTATGGGAATGCGCCCCTGAGGTGACAGCCCTCAGCTGCTCACCTTCCTGGTGCTCCCTTCGACGTCCTCTCCTCACCTCTGCTTCCTGTGTGAGCCTCTCTTCGCCCAATCTGAGGTGGCGCCGTAAATAGCATCGCCACTTAGTGCGATTGGCAGCTTTATCCTCCCATGTTGCTGGATCCATGTCCAGTGCCCTCATATCTTTCTTGCACACATCTCTGAACCTCAGCTGTGGTCGCCCAACTGTTCTCTTGCCATCTGCTAATTGTCCGTAGAAGATATCTTTTGGTATGCGACCATCATCCATGCGGCGAACATGGCCAAGCCAGCAAAGTCTGCGCTGTCTAAGAAGCGTATACATACTTTGAAGGCCAGCACGTGACAACACCTCGACATTTGTCACTTTATCTTTCCACGAGATGCCGAGGATGCGGCGTAGACACCGCAAATGGAAGGTATTGAGCCTTCTTTCTTGCTTAGCATAGGTCGTCCAGGTCTCGCTGCCATATAGGAGTGTGCTGGTGACGCAGGCATTATATACCGCAGCTTTGGTCTTCATTGTGAGTTTAGAGTTTCCCCAAACGCGCGATGTGAGGCGGGCAAAGGTAGCTGCAGCTTTGCCAATGCGGCTGTCGATTTCTGTATCCAGTGAGAGTTTGTCATTGATGGTAGACCCTAGGTATGTGAAGTGGTGCACCACTGCCAATTCATTTTGAAACACCCTGTATATATAAACAAATGGACAAGAAGTATTTGCTTCATCTCTCTCAATGTCTTTGTCTGCTTTGCTTTCCTGCTATCTGTAGAGCAGAGGTCTTCAGCCAGCTCCTTGCAAGCTGTCCTGTCTTGGGAAATCCATTCAAATTCTCTCAACATCTTAAATCCTTCCTACATATGCTTCCTGCTCTTTCCTCTGTGTGCTCGCCTGTCACCTATTTCTTCTGTCCTGGAAACTCTGTGATGCTAAAACATGACATTTTCAATGTGTGTCCACTCAGCCTCAAATGTTGCTTCAGTATCTCCTGCTCCCTTGATGCCTATCTGGCTTCTTCCAGCAATTACACAAATTAAAAACACAAAACAAATAAACTATTCAGTGATCCATACTTAATTTTGGCTTTCTCCATGCAGTGTCATGATCCTTCTCTCTGGAAGAACTTCTTCCATCCTAGTCAGCTGATTTCAATGACCTGATGAACTGCTTAAATTCTGTGACTAGTTAAGTTTCTAAAGGATCAGACAGACGGCCCCATGCCCAACTCTGATGTGACAGACAGACCCATGCTCAACTCTAATGTGAGAGACAGCCCCATGCCCAACTCTGATGTGAGAGACAGCCCTATGTCCAACTCTGATGTGAGAGATAGACCCATGCCCAACTCTGATGTGAGAGATAGACCCATGCCCAACTCTGATGTGACAGACAGACCCATGCCCAACTCTGATGTGACAGACAGACCCATGCCCAACTCTAATGTGAAAGACAGACCCATGCCCAACTCTGATGTGAGAGATAGACCCATGCCCAACTCTGATGTGAGAGATAGACCCATGCCCAACTCTGTGACAGACAGACCCATGCCCAACTCTGATGTGAGAGATAGACCCATGCCCAACTCTAATGTGACAGACAGACCCATGCCCAACTCTAATGTGAGAGATAGACCCATGCCCAACTCTAATGTGACAGACAGACCCATGCCCAACTCTGATGTGAGAGATAGACCCATGCCCAACTCTAATAAGACAGACAGACCCATGTCTAACTCTGATGTGACAGACAGACCCATGCCCAACTCTAATGTGACAGACAGACCCATGCCCAACTCTGATGGGACAGACCCATGTCCAACTCTGGTGGGACAGACCCATGTCCAACTCTGATGGGACAGACCCATGTCCAACTCTGATGGGACAGACCCATGTCCAACTCTGATGGGACAGACCCATGTCCAACTCTGATGGGACAGACCCATGTCCAACTCTCTTGAGCCACCTTTTACGATATGCCTGATTTATACTGCTTGGGCTAGTCTACTCTTCACCTCTGATATGCATCTTACAACTTAGTCATTGTTCCTCTTCTACCGTCAGGTGTACAGGTATACTATCCTTTTGGGTTTTTTTTTACTCCGCCTAGGCCTATCCCAAGCCCGGCTGAAGAAGGAGGAGGGCAGCCTGCATGGAGGTCATAAGGAGGCAGCCCCTCCACCATACAAAGGCACAACAGGTCAATCACCTGTTTGCTTTAAACTTTTGATTACAAGAAATGCAAGATGCATCTTCCCATTTGACATTATTAACGTGCCTAGCTATTTGAATTTATTGACTTTTTTCAAAACTCTCTCATTTACTCTGATGGTGCATTTTTGTAGATGCCATTATCTTTGAGAAGACCATTACTTCTGTGTTTTTGTGGTTTAAACTAAGAACTTTCTTTGTATTTTCTGAGACTATTGTATCAATCAATTCCTGTACTCTTTTTCAACACTATGTAAAGTACTGACCAAGCCATCATTATCACTTCCCTTTCTGTTCCCTGTGGAGCAAGGAGCCACCACCATAAATTATCCCTTCTCCCCCCCCCCCCCCCCCCAAAATGTATTAATGTGATCTAGCAATGTTGGTTTTGGTAGCTATTAGTTCTACATACTGAGGCTGCCAGCCTCATGTACAACCTCATGTACAACCTCATATTAGTTGCCTCTTACAACAGACTGGAGGGAGCAAGACTGACCTCTACAAAATACACAAGAAAAAACCATGTTTATCATACAGCCATATAAAGAGACATAATCAACTTACTAAACCAAGCATTTTGTTTAACGATCACTTCAGGATTCAGATACAGTGAAAATGTGTCATACAATGAAGTAAATACAATCTTCATGGTCTCTGGATCCTCCGACTCCATTGTTAGCCTTACCTGTATGATAGAAAGAAAGGCTGAAGGATATATCAATGTGTGTTTTTGACTAAACGGAATACTTTTTTATTTTTTTATTTACCAAAACGCAAACAGTACTCAGATGAAATAGTCAACAACCACTACTGCTAGAGATTAGAGAACGTGAAAATGCATCAGGTGTATCCTCAGGACACAACCAACTAGGATAACCAGACATGACCCTGACTTGAATCCACAAGGACAGAGAAAGGTGGAGAGGTCAAAGAGAACTTGGAGACAAATGGTAGAAGAAGAAGAAGAAGACATGGCACATGAGATCTCATGAGCAGAGCTTAAGATGACAGCCCAAATAGAAATCTGTAGTCAGCAACAACTGTGGGCCTGTCCAAAAAAAAAAAAAGATGGAACGATGAATCTGATCAGATAAAGCAATGTAATTGATCTTCAACATGTTATGTCTTTTGCCTTGATGGTATGATCTAAGTGATAATTTATGTCAACCTATTTGTTTTCTTCTTCTTGTATCCGCCAACTAGCAATTTTAGTAGGTCATACAATACACATGACAAAGGTTACAGTACTAGTATCTAGTAGGCCAAATAATACACAAGACAAAGGCTGCAGTACTAGTGTTTAGTAGGCCTAATAATATACAAGACAAAGGCTACAGTACTAGTTTCTAGTAGGCCAAATAATATACAAGACAAAGGTTACAGTACTAGTGTCTAGTAGGCCAAATAATATACAAGACAGGTTACAGTATTAGTGTCTAGTAGGCCAAATAATACACAAGACAGGTTACAGTATTAGTGTCTAGTAGGCCAAATAATATACAAGACAAAGGCTACAGTACTAGTGTCTAGTAGGCCAAATAATACACAAGACAGGTTACAGTATTAGTGTCTAGTAGGCCAAATAATATACAAGACAAAGGTTACAGTATTAGTGTCTAGTAGGCCAAATAATACACAAGACAAAGGCTGCAGTACTAGTGTTTAGTAGGCCTAATAATATACAAGACAAAGGCTACAGTACTAGTTTCTAGTAGGCCAAATAATACACATGACAAAGGTTACAGTACTAGTGTCTAGTAGGCCAAATAATATACAAGACAGGTTACAGTATTAGTGTCTAGTAGGCCAAATAATACACAAGACAGGTTACAGTATTAGTGTCTAGTAGGCCAAATAATATACAAGACAAAGGCTACAGTACTAGTGTCTAGTAGGCCAAATAATACACAAGACAGGTTACAGTATTAGTGTCTAGTAGGCCAAATAATATACAAGACAAAGGTTACAGTACTAGTGTCTAGTAGGCCAAATAATACACAAGACAAAGGCTGCAGTACTAGTGTTTAGTAGGCCTAATAATACACAAGACAGGTTACAGTATTAGTGTCTAGTAGGCCAAATAATATACAAGACAAAGGTTACAGTACTAGTGTCTAGTAGGCCAAATAATACACAAGACAGGTTACAGTATTAGTGTCTAGTAGGCCAAATAATATACAAGAAAAAGGCTACAGTACTAGTGTCTAGTAGGCCAAATAATACACAAGACAGGTTACAGTATTAGTGTCTAGTAGGCCAAATAATATACAAGACAAAGGATACAGTTCTAGTGTCTAGTAGGCCAAATAATACACAAGACAGGTTACAGTATTAGTATCTAGTAGGCCAAATAATACACAAGACAAAGGCTACAGTACTTGAGTTTAGTAGGAATTTCACATCAAAATCAACTTTTTTTTTACTTCTTAGGTGGTTCTTTATTTTTTTTTTTCAGAATGTCTAACATTTACCTATTTGTTTTAAATTTTTTATTTTTGGCTCACAAGCATTTAGTACCTTCTTTGTTTATTTCTGTGTTAGACACTTGTTAAAACAACAGCATGCACACCTGCAATAATGGTGTCTGTAGCCATCTGGGTTATGTAATGAGGTTGCTAGCATCGTGCACATATCTTGCTTAGTCACTTGTTTTATACATGTCATGTAAAGCACAGAGTTGTTATAGTTTGCAACCCAACAGCTGGACCCGGTTTGTTCATTTCTGATGCAGACAGAGAGAGGCCTGGGTCGTATGCCTAATATAAGTGTGCTGATTTATGTGGAGTAATTATCCAGGTAAAGTGTTAAAGAGATATTAAAAATTCCTTCCGTATAGATTTTATGATGCATTTTTTATATAGGCTTACTCTAATTTATACATACAGCCTACATAAAACCAGTGATGATGGCAGATGATTGGGGGATTGGGTGTCATCCCAGACCCCCTGGGCATTCCCACCCATCTCACACTTGTTAACAACATGTCAGTTGTGAGAGATTGTTTTGTGTGTGTGTGTGTGTTCTGTATTTATTTTTTTTTAAAGGGTAGGGCACACACACGCATACATTTACACAATTTTACATTTTTGATTTACTATATTTGGACTGAGTGGAGTGGGGAGATGATATGATATTTTGATATCGGAAATAAAAGTATCCATCTTGAATTTACTGCACAATATGTCCTCATTATAACCCATCAAGGGTTGAACAGATATTTTTTTCATTAAATTTAAAAGTGATGTAAAAAAAAAAGGAAAAGGATCCCATTACACGCCCATTTAGGCATATTGGGAATATGGTGTTAGGCCCATATTTCCTTGACCATCGGCACACTAGGGGTGATGTGGTCAGCATCACGCTGGCCACCTTAACCTTCCCAGAGTTGCGCTGGTACCCTATTGGGGCTGGGTCGACCCAGGAGCCGTTTGCGGCCTAAAAAAATCCCACCTCATCTGGGGATCGAACCATAGACCACTGAGCTAGGAAGCCAGTGCACTAACCACTATGCTACTGCGGCTCCCAAAAGTGATGTACATAGTAAAAACAGCATTTAGATTTTTAGCAAACGCTACATAAGAGATGTGTCAAAATGAATATCAAATATAGAGTGTTTTTTTTTAATTTAATGATGAAAAATATCCCATTCAACCTCTGATGGATTATAATTAGGATATATATTGTGTTCAATTCCAAATAATATGAACAACTGCTGATATTGAAAAGTGGCATCACAATTGTCAAATCATTGTAAATAGGGCAAATCATAATTACCAATTATGCTTGTATGTTAACAAAAAAAGAAACCAAAACAAAGAAAAACGAGATAAAACTGAATAAAATCAAGCAGAAACTCCAAACAAGAAAAATATTAAGGGGGAGGGGTGAAAAGGACTGGTGGTTCCAGTTATACAACTGACTTTAACAAATATTTAATTGACTTTTACTTGCCATAAGTCATATGTAGGCCTGTTGTAAGAACAGAATCAAACCTTCGCATTCCCAATTACTATATATTAACTTTTGTTCTTATTAAATATTGTTTGACTATATTATGCAGTTCCCTAGGTTTGTTTATTCATAACACTTCGATATTTATAGGTAAATTTGATACCTGCAAATAATGTAATATTGGTATTCTAATTTGTTCACACCTCTTACATTTTAACAAGAAATGTTCTATATTATTGTCTTGAAGACATGCTGCACTATGTTAACTCTTAGTATCCAGCAAGCCCCGTGAAGTGGCGCTTGTTTGGTACCAAATATACGGCAAGCCACTTCACGGGGCTTTTTACATGAAGTCTGTATCGGCAAAGAGTTAATGAAAAATTGTCGATGTTTTATCCAATCCAACATTTATAGTCACTTCCTGTATTCAATCTGTTTACAAATATTAGCGTGGTTATCGTTTTGATGAGTTATTAAGTTTGATTTTTAGTGTTTTGTTCGGCTGTTGATCGTAAACAAATTTGTTCTAACCAAAATGGCTTCATCTTCAAACGATTGTAAGCAAAGGTTATCGGCGGTGCAAGTAGCACGACTTATTTCTTCTTGGATCAAACATGAGGATGATCAGTTATCGAGTGAAGATTACAGTTCAGATTCAGAATATATCTTGCCCAGCGAAGATATATGTAATCAAAACACTGAATCAGATGAGAAGGGGGTGTTTCCCCTAGCTGGTTCTGTCAGTAGTACTAGCACTAGAAATGCCAGGCCAGTGAAAAGACAACAAGGAAAAGGTAAAGCTCCCATGAAGAAAATATAGGCCTACATCTAGATCAACCCATAAAGAAGCAGAATCCACAAGTACAATGAATGAGGAAATTAGGTGGAATGAAGTTGATGCTGGCTCAACACAAAATGCTTTCCGCTTTGTACCGCCTCATGCTAGGATTACAGGTGTGAATCCAAATATTATACCTGATGATTCTTCTGCATTTTATTGTCTCAAAGCTCTTTTAACTAATGAGATTATAGATGAGCTTACTGTTTCTATAAATGAATATATTGCCTCATATACTGACTCTGTCAGTCAATTTTAGAAACGGCGACAAAAAGATCTGTCTATCAAAACTGGTATCCAGTTACATCTCCAGAACTGTGCAAGTTTTTTGCTGTGATAATAGCAATGGGAATTGTGAAAAAACCAGCCATTAGTGATTATTGGTCTAATGAAGGCTTTAAGCAAACTCCCTGGTACAGACAGATGTTTATACGAGATAGGTTTCAGATGTTATATCCCACGATGTTTCATGTGAGTGATGTAGACGCACAAGGTAAAGCAAAGATCGAACCATTTCTACAGAAAATGTTATCTAGATTCCAGGAAGCATTTTACCCTTACAAGGAGCTCTTTGGATGAAATGGTAATTGGGTGGAAAGGCAGATGTGCTCACAAAATGTTCAATCCAAAAAAACCATGCATTCTTGTTTCAAGTTGCGCAACAGTGGAAAGCAAGGACATCACCAATCGCTTTGGTGAAACAAAAAATAAACCACTGATGATTGATTATTACAATCAACACATGAATGGATGGATGTGACAGAGTGGACCAAAGCATTGTAACATATGGCACATTTAGCAGAAGAACAAGAAAAAAATTTTCTTCTGGATTTTTGAAATAGCTCAGCTCAATGCGTATAAATTATTTGCACTGTCAAGATCAACAAATGCCAAAAAACAGAGCCTTCTTCAATTTAAACAGCAACTTGTCAATGAGCTCTCTCTTGTTGCTGTTGTGGATTTCCAGCAAATTTCTCCCAGGATTGGATATGGCAATCAAGTGAACAATCCAGTCAACAGACTAGGAGGAACAAACCATTTAATTAAAAAATTCAAATCTCATCGCAACTTTGTCGTTTGCAGCACCCCTCAAGTAAGGGTCAGGACATCCTTTTATTGTGAAGGATGCACAAATAATCCCCATCTACATCCAAATAACTGTTTTGCTGCTTATAGTGAAAGAAAATAGTTTGTGGTAAATATCAGTTGTGTATAAAGTGTGTACATAGTTTATTTTTGTCATGATTTTTCAATATGTGACCTGAACATTTCAAAAGGAAACATTTTTATTTAGTATTCAAAACAAGTGAAACTTGTCTGTGTTCCGCATAATTGGATGAAAGTGGTTCTAGGAGTTCCAGGCTTCCAAATTGGATTATTTTTGTGGGTAAGTACAACTTTTTTCCAAATTTTTTAATATTTTAAAATTGTTCTGCACTCATTACTATATATGTTGCATGCATGTTTAACACCACTTAACAATTAAGTTAGGTGCATATCAAAGGGGTTTCATTTCTCTATATTTAGATATATAACACTTCATGTTATCATTATAAATAAATTATTTAATGCAAAATCAGTAACGGTAGTCATGTCTGTGAATAAAGGTTAAAATATTTGTGCGCTTTATCTAAATATACCAAAAATATTCAAATTGTGATAAAAACTTTATTTGTGGTCAGAAACAACTCCAACTTTCCTACATTATGTGAAAATGGATGTACTTTAAAATGAAAGTAGGTTTAGGGGTAGAAGTTTACCAGAATTAATTATACATATTGATAAGGACAATTTGTTTTTCAATTTTTTATCTTTTTAAATTTTTCTGCATTCATTACTGCATATGTTGCATGCATGTTTAAAATCATTGAATAATTCAGTTAAGTGCATGTCAAAGGGGTTTCATTTCTCTATATTTAGATATATAACACTTCATGTTATCATTATAAATAAATTATTTAATGCAAAATCAGTAACGGTAGTCATGTCTGTAAATAAGGTTAAAATATTTGTGCGCTTTATCTAAATATACCAAAAAAATTCAAATTGTGATAAAAACTTTATTTGTGCTCAGAAACAACTCCAACTTTCCTACATTATGTGAAGATGGATGTACTTTAAAATGAAATTAGGTTTAGGGGTAGAAGTTTACCAGAATTAATTATACATATTGATAAGGACAATTTGTTTTTCAATTTTTTATCTTTTTAAATGTTTCTGCATTCATTACTGCATATGTTGCATGCATGTTTAAAATCATTGAATAATTCAGTTAAGTGCATGTCAAAGGGGTTTCATTTCTCTATATTTAGATATATAACACTTCATGATATCATTATAAATAAATTATTTAATGCAAAATCAGTAACGGTAGTCATGTCTGTAAATAAAGGTTAAAATATTTGTGCGCTTTATCTAAATTTACCCAAAAAATTCAAATTGTGATAAAAACTTTATTTGTGCTCAGAAACAGCTCCAACTTTCCTACATTATGTGAAAATGTATGTACTTCAAAATGAAAGTAGGCTTAGGGGTAGAAGTTTACCAGAATTAATTATACATATTGATAAGTACAATTTGTTTCTCAATATTTTCAATTTAAAAATTTTTCTGCACTCATTACTGTATATGTTGCATGCATGTCTAACACCACTTAACAATTAAGTTAAGTGCATGTCATAGATGTTTCATTTTTCTACATTTTACGAGGGACGGTCAAAAAGTAATGCTTCGTAATTTTTAATTTCATTCAATAGGCAAGAAAACAGATAAAATTCACATTGAAATGTAGCCCCAAGTCTGAACTTCAAAAATTTATTTCTCAATGTAGTCTCCGTTATTTGTTACAGTTTTTGTCCATCTTCTCACAAGGGTATGTATTCCCGCATGGTAAAAATGTGTGTCCTTTTTCCTAAACCACTGGAGTACGGCACGTTTAAGGGTTCGGTGTCCTCAAAGTGATGTCCGCGAAGATTTTTTTTCAGTGGTCCAAACAGATGGAAGTCAGAAGGTGCAAGATCGGGACTGTAAGGGGGAATGTGGTAATAATGTCCATGAAAATTCTGCAATCGCATCAATGGTGCCTTTAGCGGTGTGTGGCGTCGCATTATCATGCAACAGTAGTGCAGTTCTCTGATCTTTTAATGGGTAAAGTCGCCGAAGACGACCTCTAAGCTTCTTCAAAGTTTCAATGTAACGGTCTGCATTCACCGTGTTTCCCTGTTCCAAGAAGTCGAGAAGAATCACACCCTTCTCATCGCAAAACACGGAGGCCATAACTTTCCCTACAGATGGTGAACTTTTGAACTTCTTTCTTGTCGGCGATGTTGTGTGATGCCATTCCATTGACTGCCTCTTGGATTCTGGTTTAAAAAAAAATGAACCCAAGTCTCATCACCTGTCACAATATTCGATAAAAACTCTTCTCCTTCAGTTTCGTAATGGTGCAGGAGGTTGATGGCTATGGTCTCACCTTCAGCATTGAGGAATTCTATGACATAACGTTGTTTTTAACCGAACGTCTTTGGCAGCCATTTTTAAACTGTTACAGTGGTGCCACCTGTTACTGAAACAGGTTGGTAATGCTATACAGTGCAGAAGAGTGTTTGAGGAATCCTGCTAAATTTACAAATTGCACACCGATGCAGTATTTACATACATAAAAAATAGGAGGCATTACTTTTTGACCTTCCCTCGTAATATATAACACTTTATGTTATCATTATAAATAAGTTACTTAATGCAAAATCAGTAAAGGCAGTCATGTCTAAAAATGTACTCTCTGAAATCAGCTCGTAAAAACGTGGTTTTTGAGCACGTATACTAAGAGTTAATATATAGTGGCTGGGAATGTGAAGGTCTGATGCTGTTCTTACAATGCATATGACTTTTAACAGATGAAAGTCAATTAAATATCTGTTAAAGTCAGTTATATAACTAGAACCACCAGGCCTTTACACCCCTCCACGTTAATATTATTCTTGTTCAGAGTTTCTTCTTGATTTTGTTTGTTTGTTTGTTTTTTTAAATTTATTAAACATATAAGCACAATTGTGATTGTCCCTAGGCCTATTTACAATTATTTGACAAATGTGATGCCACTTTCTCATTGTTGATATTTACCGTTGTGCGTAGTAAATGTTGATAGATGTGATGAGACGTGGCTGGCTGTCATACATTCTCATGTTATGAAGTTTAATCACGAAGCCTGAACACAGGATACAAACTCGACAAGTTTAATTCGCCATCTTAGAAGTAGGAGGAAGTAAGAAGGGAAAAAGAAGAGTTAGCATAAGGGCAAGTAACTCTAGTAGGAAACAAGATAACCATGGAGACAAGATACACACATCAACACTTATATTGGCAGTTTTTCATATTATTTGGAATTGAAAACAATATATATCCTAATTATAACCCATCAGAGGTTGAACGGGATATTTTTCTTCATTAATATATTTTTAAAAAAAGTAAGGTTCTTCTATCCCAGTAATAAGAAACTTCTAGGACTACAGCAGTGAAAATGCTATTTCAGAAGTATAGAGTGGGTTTTCGCTTAAACACATTTTAGACTGCTACACAGTACGAATATTAAAATGTCCTAGTGTGTGATTTAACGAAGAAACAATTCAATATAATAAGCAATAGTGTTTTATCAGAGGCGGAGTGTGTCCTTTACACACACAAAAAAACATATAACAAAGGCAGACTTACACATGTAGGTGGATTCTGCTGAAATAGTAATAAGCAAAATAAACAGATATGATGAACGGGCTGTTAAGTCACTTAGAACGTCATTATTACTGTTTCGGGTATTTCCAATAATCAGTATCATACAAATCCACAAACGACCTGAACTCTGCCGCTGTAGAGTAGGCCTAGACTATATATCTCTTAAATCCTTACATTAACAAATGTAGTTTTAAAAATTTCTTCGAATACTTGAACAGTAATTATGCTGGCCTACAGCCTAAACGGGCCTCTTCGTTGCATGGGGTACTTTTAGTACCAAGTTTACAGGAAATTCCAAGGGAATTCCTGGTAAAATTACTCAAGAACCACAGGTTTTGCTTTCGGGATGGGGATCATTTATTGTATCTACATCTTTAAGTATTCGGCGTTGATCTGTTGTAGTAACAGTTAGCACAAACTTATTGCATCACGATTTCTAAAAATGTAAAATTCAAACTACGATATATGTGTTAATTCATATTGTTTAGCCTACTCTTTGAATTCACCTAGGTTATAACTCATATAATGTATCACATTGTCTCTTATTTACTTTTTGCTTTTTTGCTCTGGTCACGCCCGGCTCTTAAAGCTGGACCTAGTATATTCAAGTCTCTAGCACTTTGCTCCCTTACATCTGAATCTGTCGTTATTTTCCTTATTAATCGATTTGGCCGCTTTTACTTTGTCTACTTTTGACGGGGCGTATTCTGTTTACTTAGACACTTTGTCTACTTTTGACGGGGCGTATTCTGTTTACTTAGACACGTTGTCTACTTTTGACGGGGCTTATTCTGTTTACTTAGACACTTTGTCTACTTTTGACGGGGCGTATTCTGTTTACTTAGACACTAAATTCTTCGGTTATACAGTACTTGAATTATTTTTTAAAAAATCAATTAAATAATTTATTTATCGGTGTTGAGGATTGTTTTGGGGTTTGCAAGCATGTGAATGTCTGCAGCATTCGCATGATTGCACCTCGAGACACCTCAATTGAATTAATACTGGAAATCGCGCAAATCGATGTATGACTCGTCAAGCCTAGTAACCGCAGTCCACGTATGGCCATAGTGCCTTCCGGCAGTGTTTAAAATGTGTTGCAAAGCCACTTATGGAATGTGTATAATATATGTGGCATGGCCACTGATGAGGAATATGTATAAAGTGGTATATCCACTGTGAATAATAAATAGCGTAGAAATCCGTGTAGATTATGCTGGAAAAGCTAATCAAGTCAAAAATATAGGACCAGAGTGTCTCAAGGATAATCGCGAATAGCGTAGGATACGATTCGCAAGGATATTATATTTATGGCAGTTAAAGCCTGGCTAGGAAAGCCAAAGTAATTGAATAAGTGGACATAGACGAATACGTGAATATGAAATAAGGATATCATTTCCTAATGATAATAATTCCACTAAACGGATTTGGAAGAGTTGGTTGCAGACTCTAAAACGCTATAGAATTAACGGTTAACTCAGACGTGCAATGTCTGTAGGATGAACATTGAGTAGATCCTAGAACTATGTTTTAATGCCAATATTAGTTGTGTGAAAACGTTCCTGTATTCATTTGGAAAAAAGGACATGTATTAAATATTCAGTCGTCCATGGAACTTGTTTTAATTGCCTGAATTATTCAAGTCTACTAATGTGCTGTGACTGTTGGAATAACCCTTGCAAGGTCAGTACAGACTATCACATTTATATTTACAAGATTACTCCTAAAATAATACAACACTGCTGGAGAATTAATACGAAGTAATGAACGACACTGAATTAAATAATAATATTGAATCACACAATAACGGCTCTAAATCTGCAATTGAACTGTAAGCCGAGATGGTAGAGATGAATATAATACCTAAATAATTATTGAAGAGCAACTCAATAACTCACGTCCAACGGGCTTCTAATATCTGGAGATAGAAGAACAGCCCCGTAACATCTAGCCCGTAACAATCGGATATTAACAAAGAAGGAAATCAGCTGTCTTTCGGCTCTCACTTGTCTTATCACAAGCAACAACCCCAACAGGTCATGTGTCGATTGTATTTCAAGCTGCTGTAATGAGAAACAGTGTCTGCTGGTGGCATAACACCACAGTCTTGCTTGTTAGCGCCAATAAAGCCAGCCATCATTTATAGATGCCAGTAACTGTGACAAATCATATATGAGTCGATACCGGTAAATGTTTATGTGGCCATTTTGCTCCTGGCCTGTGATATCCTTTCTTTTTGTTTCATTTTCTCATTGTCTTACCTGCTCATATATCTTTCGGTGTTATTTTCTCATCGGGTTATCTTAACTTCGTCACTCACAACCCGGCAACCTGACCGCTTGACTGTTTTATAGCTGCGTCTACGTATTTGTTTTATAAATCATCAACACTAGCGGATTTATAGTCTACCTATAGCCCATCCTTATCGTTAAGCCAGACGCACGGTTCAGAGATAACAGTGTAATCTTTTTTACATCAGACGGCATAGGGCGAAAACCCAGACTTGTGTCGGGGGATTTAGATAACGAATGTTAGATTCGTAGGCAGGACTCGCAGAATCTTGCCGCAGGATCAATGTGCCTCGGGTTTTCCAACCTGAGCAACAGATGGTTTTTGAAGATAACGTGTTAACTTTGCAGACATGATCAGATTGAAAGGAGTGGAATACGAAAAATGATGTAACACTTCCGGCAGATGACGTTGTTGTGGTAAACAACTACGAGAAAGTGGCATCTTGGAAGGGATTATCAGTGTAAATCCGTGATTTTGGTACATATGACAGGTGACAAAAAAGTAGCAAGACCTGGTATGGTCATGGAGTATGTTCAGATGAGTTTGAAAATAACATGTAAGGGGAGCATTTTAAAACTTACGCACTGCATTACGTCAAGGATAAATCTCAGACAGCCAGTATAACGAATAGAATTAGGATTCCCGTATAGGATAGGACACAGAACTAGGGCATCTTCTAAAATTAGAAAAGATAAAACCTTAACTATAGTACTGGAAGTCACAAGTCCTCGGAGCCTACCTACAGCGTGAATAGTTTGGCGTATACATAACGGAGTTACCCTAACTATCTGAAGACGGCGTCTTAAACAGTTGCCCGACAATATTGGGACATTTCCTGAGTCAGGTCTATCATTCACCCGATAAACTGGGTAAATTGTTATATATATATATATATATATATATATATATATATATATATATATATATATATATATATATATATATATATATATATATATATTTGCATTTGACATGTATAAATTGCTTGTGGGTGTACAGACATGGAGCTGGCAACCTCGTCACTTAAAATGACTTGTCTCATGAACCACCACTATAAGAATTGGTGACTGCTTCGTGCGGTTCCTTACAAGGAACCAGTATCAGAGGTGGTCCCAGGTTACATAGAGAGCAGGGAGAAGATGGGGATATCATGGTGTATTTATTTATTATTCCAATATTTAAGTAAGTTATATATTTATTTATTTATGCATTGAATGTTGCAGTTGTCGTCTTCATCTGCCCAAAAGCACTTACACCCGACTAAAATAATCGCTCAGGGATGGTGAGCAAAAATTCTGAGGAAGATGAAATGGTGGATGGAAGCGAAGGTCGCCTGATGATTATATCAGGAGACCCGAGATTTAGCAGAGACATTTGTCTCCTTTCAGTTTTTGGTCAAAGTTGCCAGAAGTAAACGTTAGACACTGACAACAGACGGGTCTTGAGTACACGTGACAAAGCAACCTAAGTAGTAACCTCGGCTGTGTTGCAAAGGACGCGCTGCTGCCGAAACACCTCAACTCCTGAAGAGACGAAAACAGTCCAACAGCTTGTGTGAACCAACAGGACTAAAATTAATTCTCAAGGATGGTGGGCAAAAATTATGAGAAAAATGAAATGGTGGGTGTAAGCGAAAGTCGCCTCATGATTATATCAGGAGACCCGATAGTTTGCAGAGACATTTGTCTCCTTTCAGTTTTTGGTCAAAGTTGCCAGAAGTCAACGTTAGACACTGACAACAGAATGACCATTCTGTACATTGAGTACATGTGGCAAAGCAACCTAAGTAGTAACCCCGGCCGTATTGCAAGAGACGTGCTATTGCCAAAAACCTCAACTCCTGAAGAGACGAAAACAGTCCAACAACCTGTGGGACCCAACAGTGACTGAAGCAGACGTCAACTGACCCGCACCGTCAGCCTACAAACATACAAGCTCAGCCAGTGGACGTTTCCCATTTTCTTCTCTTGTCCACCAACAATTGATGACAAATACCATCGATTCATTTTATAAACAACTGTATTTTTATTTTACCTTGTAAATCAATAAGTGATTATTAAACCTGTATAGCTGTAAGTATAACTCTGTAGTTGGATTAATCACTACTGAGTGAATTGTATGTCTGCACTTGTATGACTCAAATCTTAACATACATAACCATATAGAGATATTAAATTAATATTTTGCTGAATTATCTTCAGCTCGGGGCTCAGAAAATGCGAATCAATACCTTTCTTCACAGAAGCGTCGGAGAATAATAAGTTCATAACGGCTTTGATTATCTCAGTTCTTATGCTTGCGATTCTGTAAAATTTATGTTAGGCCCTATTATGATAGGAAACTCTATACAGAGCGATACAACAGGAGGTAATCTGATCATCAGAAGTGGTCCCCCCGTTGAACAAGTGTTTCGGCCCGTTATTCTCCTTTACACTCTAAGGGGGACCTGCCCACCTGGGTCATGACTCCCAAGTGTCTCCGCCTCCTGTTGTCTTATGTAGAAAATGAACCCACTCCACCTTGGTTGCAGCTTTAAAATCCACAATTCTGCCAGCCGGAGGCTATTGTGAAAGTAACCCTTATGTTGAAAACAAATTATTGTGCCACAGCACACCACGACTAGGGACAGACACTGACCCACCTGCGCAAAGCCAACTAGGCTTGAAGCCACTGCACGCAAGCAACTGAAATCTACTTGCGCCCGACACCTCATATAATATACGCCACGTGTTGCCTGTAAGCCAGTGTCCTTTCACCAATACAACGAAAAACTCAATGTATTGTGAACTTAGCAACATTTTCCACTTTCCGGATGTTTCCTGAAACGCAGGTGGGGACAGTTTACTGTCCCGAGTTCCATAGCCCATTGCGGTTGTTCCACAGCCAGCATGATGCCTTTTCTGCAGTTTCACTAAGCCTCTTCAGTGCCCTTGTTCTCGACTGTCCCTTCAACCCCAACAGTTTCAATAAATCATACACTGATGCAGCCACGAGCCCTCTTGCACCTACCTCTACAACCACGACCTTTGCAGTGAACCCATCGTGTCTCAGATCCGCTGCCAGATCACTATATTTGGCCGCTTTGAACAAATGTTGCTCTTCCAATCTGGATTCAAATGGCACGGTCAGTTCAATCAATATAACCTGGTGCGATCATGAAGAATGCAGCACTATATCCGGCCGTCTTCGAGATTTCCTGATACTCTCTGGATATGCCCCTCGTTCAGGTAGGTTTGCACAGTCAAGAAGAGATGGTACACTACTACCAGGCTTACTCGGTTTGGGGTGTGCTGACTTTCCTGCCCTCAGAAAGTATGTATTTGCGGTGCTCGGCTTTCCCCATCTCACAAGGTTTGTGGCCGATGGCAGCAGGCCAAACATTGATCTAACAACGAAGCTGAGCCTAAGAGGTGGCATATGCCATATATCATTCTTCTTCTTCTTCTTCCTCGTTCGTCCTGAAAAGGACGTTGGTTGCGTTGTGTCTGTTTACAGTGGGGCTGCGATATCTGCGCCTTTCAGCCGGCACATCCGACTTCAGCACGACATTTTTTGGGACCGGGTTTGCCTTCCCTCTTCGATCCCTACTCTCTCAGCCAGACTGCAGTGATGCAGCCTGTTTCCATGACCACCACGTGGAGGTGAAGTAGGGTCTTGGTCAGCTCTGGTTCGCTGACCCTGACGCAAGCAGTCAAGCTATGGGTCGCTGACTGCATTCTCTATTGCTGCGTCTTTGGGTCCCATATATCATTCCATGTCAAGGACCTTTGCAGGGTTCCTTCCCATGTAGTCCATTGGCCTTGTTGGGCCTACTGCACTGCTTTTCGCAACCTCTTATCATTCTCAGCTCCTCGTATCTCCTGAACTACCATGTCACTGCGCTCCCTGCGTGATGCCTTGGACCACCAGTGGATGTCTCCATGACCAAATCCCCGTCCATTCGTTTGTGTGTATCCGATTATCTCCTTTAGTTTGAGCGATTCTTGGGCAGCATAAACAGCTTCTTCCACTCTCCACTTCCTTCCCGTTTTCTGAGTGGTGGCTGAATGAACTTAATCACGTCATCTGCTGACGCGCGTAGCATCATTGCAAGCCTTGCCTTTCCAACTTTGTACTCTTCAACAACTGACTTGAAAGGAAGCAGAAGTTTTGACTTTTTGCAGTACAGTGCTACGTCTGACAGACCTGGTGGTACCCCTAGCCATTTCCTCGTGAACTTGTTGACCTTCTGCTCTATAGCTTCCACTGCACTTGTGCTTATTTCATATATAAGCAGTTGTGACCGCTGGACCTTTCACGCTAGCATTATCCCTTCTACTTCCACGCTAAGCATTTGTATATGCTATAATATGCTACATGTAAGAATGACCGACCTTAAAAGCAAATAAGACGTTTTTACACAAAACGCAGTATTCATTCAAAGTTCAGTTGACGGTTACTGCTCTGACAGGGAAAAACGTAGGTCAGTCCCAGATAATAATGAATGGGTTTTATAAGCGCGAAAGTGGGAAATGAATGTTTGTGTGATCTGGGTTTTTTTTTAATCCTATTGTTAAGTTGGAAAAGATCACACATGTGAAAATAAAGTCGAAATAACAGAATGTCGTGTGCAAAAAGGTCTAAAAGCTGAGGAGAGGAGTGCAAATGTTAAGTATTGTGTCGTGTGAAAAAAAGGACGGGTCGTGTGAAAAAAGGCGGGAAAAAAGAAGAAATAGTATAAATAGAAGAGTTGTGGGCGATAGGCAGCGATTTCAGGACTTATGATTCCAAGGATACCATGATTTTAGACTAGAGGATTTTTACTGATAGCGTTAGGAGAACTTCGTCTTTGAGGATACCAAGACAAGTTTTTTTTTGAGTAAACAAATCTGTAAATTATTTCTTGTGGATATACATATATTATTCTATCTGGATGTACCTACATTATTCAGTTGGATTACATATTTTTTTCATATCGGATAACCAATCATCATTGTGAAATTTACAGTGTTTGTCTAATTACATCAATAAACTCTAATTGAATTTTTCTACATTGCTGTTTGTGGAACTTTACAATAATTTCTTGTGGATTATACGTTGTTGTGCTGAAACTGTTTTGAGTATCACCAAACTCAAAGGGAAGAACATTCCTGGGTTGAAAAAAATAACAAAAGGTCAAGTATTACGATCTCTGGCGGAACGCCAGTTAGCACTTGAACCATCACAACATATGAAGGATTAACTCTGACTACATAAAATCAATATAACTACTAGTGCCGTATAAACATACACGGCCACATATAACACTAATTGGCGCCGTGACCTGCCCTTTTTTTTTGGTGAAGACAGACAGGCATAATCAATAAAATGGATCCAAGCCTAGAACAACAGCAGCAACAACAAGCGTTGTATACGCTACAGCAACAACAGCAACAACAACAACAGGCGTTATATGCACAGCAGCTACAACAGCAACAGGAAATGCAACAGGCAAACGTCCATCCTGCTAACATACCCTTACCTGTAGAGGCCGAACCCACAATGACCGCGTTGCAACGGATAACAGACACGCTATCCAATGTAGATCACTATAATAAATATAACCAAATTCGCTCGGTTATAACCCCCTTCACGGGCGATTCAAAGACATTTCGGAGATGGCTAATGAACATAGACAAGTTTAGTTCCATGGTAAATGCTACAAGTGACAAGGAAAAGATCAAAATTGCATACTTGTCATCGGAATCTCTTGTGACGGATTTTCTGCGACGACGCTCCCTCATCTACCCAGAGGAGACCTATGCATCATTAAAAAAGGAACTAATTGCACGGTATAGTGACATAATCGACAAACAGCACGCGTGGTCGCTTTTGAGGAAAATTCATCAAGAAAAATCTGAACCTGTTCAATTTTATGGAGACCGTTTATTGAATTTGGCTGAAGAAGCTTTTATGGAAGGAACGGTACCATCACAGGACATTGAAAAACACTTGGTAGGCATTTTTGTGGACGGACTTTACACAGATAACTTAAAGCTCCATCTCATAAGAAAAGACCCTAAAACTGTCACTGACGCTATACAAATGGCAGTATCGGAGGATAACGTACGAAAACGTTTCAATCAACGCACAGGTAGAGATCCTCGCTATGAAGTAAACAATGACCACGAGCCAATGGAAATCGGTCACTCAAGACAGCAGTGGCACCGTCACCAACATCGATCTACACGCCATCAGCCTGAGCCACGTCAGTTCCAGCAAGCACACCAACCGAGGCAACAGAATGTCCAAAATGTCAATACGATTGTCTGTTACACATGTGGACAAAATGGGCATGTCTCTCGTGCATGCCAATCACACCAGCAAGGATCATTCGGAGAGGGTAGACAAGGACATAGAACGTATCAACATAATCAATCTCGGGGTTATAACCAACCACAACAAGGACAGAACAACCGCGCATACGCAACCCAACATGCTTTTGCCAGAGGTAGACCACAATATTTCCCTGCTTCGGGAAACGGACCGAGTACACGTTAGATCGGACCGCTGACGTGAGCTATACAGAAAGGAACACTTATGAACCCTATAGGTCCCACACAACAAGGAAGAAGTCACACAACACAGAACATCATTCTCACCGCAATAAAAGGCAGCAGACTGTAGTAAATAACATTAACATTCACCCAGACCCGAGTTCCTGTCTCATCTCTATTCAGGGCATGCATTATCGAGCATTGGTAGATACCGGAGCATCGGTAAGCCTAATACGAGAACAACTTTTTCGAAAAATTCAGAAATATGTGAAATTTCATCCCACGAAAACTTACATGGCATCGGTGACCGGCCAGGAAATGAAATCCCTTGGTACTGCGTTTATCACATTCCAGATTGGGGCACAGAAAATAAACCATAAATTCATTATTACACGCGGTATGTCTCGGAATCTTATTATTGGACGTGATTTCCTGAACAAACACCAGGCCCGGATATACTACGATCTACACAAGATTAGACTAAACGGAGAATACATCAACCTTCAGGATGATTTACACATCGCTTCGTTGGTACGCCTCACAGCTCCGGTGACCATTCCACAAAACTCACTAATAATAACCAAAGGTCGTGTAAAGGGATCAGACTACATTCGACCCGGACAGACAGTAGAAATTGCACCGTTGCTGGATGAAGATATAAACGATGATCCACTGATATTCATTACTGAGGGCATTGCAGAAATTACAAGCTCCCGAGATATCCCCATCATGATCGTAAATACCTCAGGAAAAACATCATCCATTGCGAGAGGTGCGATAATTGCAAAAGTTAATCTTCCCCCCCCCCCCCCCAATAAACAAAGAGGCCAGACAAAACTGCACAAATGGAGATAAAACAGACATCAACAATAGATATAGCCAGAGAGAAGCAGATATCAACAATATATATTGCCATAGAGAATCAGAGAGCAACAATAGATATTGCCGGAGACAACCAGAGATCAACAATACATATTGCCAGAGACAATCTGTGAACATTAATAGATATTGCCGGAGACAACCAGAGATCAACAATACATATTGCCAGAGACAATTTGAGAACATTAATAGATATTGCCGTAGACAACCAGAGAGCAACAATAGATATTGCCGGAGAAAACCAGAAAGCAACAATAAATATTGCCAGAGAAAATCAGAGAGATCACTGGACCATTTTCATGAAAGAGGAGTGAAATGTCAAACACAAAGATCAAATACAAGTATGCATAAGGACATAAAAACAAATACCGAAGACAGATTACCACAGTTGTTGGACACCTTACATACTTCAGCCCAACACCAACAACGGCTCACCGCTTTTGTGAAAAAACATCACGATGTCTTTGCTTTAAATGATTTGGAATTGGGTCGTACATCAACAGTCCAAATGGATATTAATACCACTACCGAAGAGCCTATTAGCCTAAAACCTTACCACACCCCACTCAAACACAGAGAGATAGTAGAACGATCCATTAATGAGATGCTATCAGCTGGCATCATTGAACGTTCCATATCACCATGGTCGTCACCTATCGTCATAGTTGGGAAGAAGGATGGATCGAATAGATTCTGCTGCGATTATCGCGCTTTGAACAGAATCACGAAGACAATCTCCTACCCACTACCCAGAATTGATGACATTCTCGCGACCCTTGGCAACTCGAGATACTTTACCACCTTAGACGCTAGGTCAGGGTTCTGGTGTATCCCCATGACACCGGAGGCTAAACAGAAGTCCACATTTACTACACACATGGGCAGTTACGCATGGAATGTCATGCCTTTTGGCCTCAAGGGAAGCCCGGCAACTTATATGTCATTGATGGATGAGGTGTTGAAGGAGATGCAACCTTTCGCACTCGCGTATATCGATGACATATTAATTCATACAGCAGGAACCATTGAGGACCATCTTCATAAAGTGGAACTAGTATTTGACAGGCTCAGGAAACACCAAATCAAACTCAAGTTAAGCAAATGTGAGTTTCTCAAAGAAGAAACAAAATATTTGGGTTTTGTTATAAATGCTGATGGAATACGTCCAGACGAAGATAAGGTTAAGGCTATCAGGGAAATGCCGAGTCCCACTACAGTACGGCAGGTGAGAGGTTTCATTGGGTGCATTGGGTACTACAGACGCCACATAATTAACTTCTCCCGTGCGGCTACGCCCCTGATAGAACTGACAAAAAAGTATGCTCGATTTAAATGGACTCCTGAATGCCAGAAATCATTCGAATACCTGAAGGATGCATTGACTACAATCCCCTTACTTGCTCACCCAGACACATCCAAACCCATGGTATTATATACCGACGCCTCGAACAACGCCATTGGTGCATGTTTGGTCCAACCCATCACATTAAACGAAAAACCAATTTGGCCTGAAATCCCCAATGAGAAACCTATCGCGTTTCTTTCGCATGCTCTATCTAAGTCCCAAAAGAGATGGTCGACGATAGAGAAGGAAGCATACGCAATCCATTATGCAATACAGAAATTTGATTTTTATGTACGAGGAACCAGGCTCATAATCAGGACGGATCATCAACCCCTAGTAAATTGGCTCTCTAAGACACATGAACAACCTAAGAAACTGCAGACATGGTCCATTAACCTCCAATCCTACGATACCATCATAGAGTTCATCCCCGGAAGAATGAACACATGTGCAGATCTGTTATCTAGGATTCCATATGAGGAGAGTAAAACGCAGAACACTACAGTGAAAGAAGAACCATCCACATCAACGGAAATTGATGATAATACAAAACAAATTAATGTTGTTACCTCCAACCAACATGACATATCTGAAAACGCACAGAGGTCTGAATCACAATCAAACCCAGACAGTGATCCAGATGGCTTCCACATGGCAAATGAGCAGAAGAAAGATCCAGACATAACAAAACTCATGAAACAAGCTCAAGAAAACCCAAACAGATTTCCAACGCTTACGATCCAAGACGAAGTATTGTACCACATTGACCCCAAACAAGATGGACAGCTACAGAAATACATACCGAAACACCTAGTACCGTTGGTTTTGTCTCAATTTCATGATAACAATGGTCACGTTGGGAGAGACAAGACATTAGATATCATTAGACGACGATACTATTGGACTTCACTATACAGAGATGTCATTGAATATGTTCACACATGCAGAATCTGTAAAATGCGAAATATGAAACCATCACGAGCACCACTCCAAGCAATGCAAGTAGAACATTTCCCAATGGCGACAGTCAGCATCGATATATCGGGACCATATCCCATCACACAGTCAGGGAACCGATATATCTTGCACATAGTAGACCAGTATTCAGTATGGCCGGAATGTTACCCTCTCAAAAACATCACATCTGAAACAGTTACAGAATATTTTATCCAAGAATTCCTACCAAGACATGGCTGTCCCAGACGCATCATATCTGATAACGGCAAGCAGTTCGTTGGGAATCCCTTCAAAGCAATGCTTCAGAGGTTCAACATTACCCATACTACCACGAGTTATTATCACCCTCAGTCAAATGGCAGAAATGAACGCCTACACTCAACCATGCATGATGTTCTCGCGAAGTATATCAGTGGAAATACACAGTATTGGGATATTTACATCAACCAAGCATTGGAGGCCATTAGAGTGAATATAAACGACACCACTGGTATGTCGCCATTTTATATGCTCTACGGAAGAGAACCCTCTTTTCCCCTAGATAATATGTTACAGCCCCAACGTAAATATGTAGGTGAAGACCCCATAGAAGTGATTTTAAGAGAGAAATTCAAGGTTCACCAAATAGCACATAAGAATACTGCGAAAGCATTTGTAAAGAAACAGAAACAACACGACAAGAATGTCAAGCTTGAAAGCTTTAACATAGGCGACAGAGTGTACTACCGAAAGAATGTCCGTGATAACAAATTTGATGACCGCTGGCTAGACGGCTTCAAAATTCTAGATAAAACAACCCCGACTAATTACAAAATCTGGAACGAAGAAAGAAATATCTTTACCAAGGCCCATGTCACGCAACTAAAAAAAGATGATCATCGACCCATTATACCACCTACAGAGACCACAAATAGGCCAATAAGAAAAGCTACATTATATTATCAACCATCCAGCACTACGTCTGAGTCTAGCACAGACGACGATGTTTCAGAAGCAGAAAGGCACACAGCTGAAAATGACCAATTTCGTGAAGCAGTCAACAGAATGAGACAATATAGAAGCACATCCGACAGTGAAGACGATATCCCCCCCGCTGAGGTACGCGAAAGACTAGAATATCGAAATACCAGGTTACAGGCCGAGCAAGTTACTCCAGAACACCCAGACACCAGGATAGATTCCTGCCCGCCTATTGCACAACAAATATACTATAGAAATGAACAACCTTCAACAAGCAACTACCACTCTGATGAACAGTGGGATAGTGAAGAAGAAACGCTCCTGGATAATGAAACTCGACACACAGCACCAGCCAATGAAGAAAACGCACACAACGCTACATGCACACTTGAGGAAGATATTATTCTTCCACCACCTCCATTGAGACACGAATCTGACCTAGATACAGCAGATCCCGAGAGTGACCACGAAAGCATGAACAGTCCAGACAACACTGAATCTCGCACAGCAAACAAGCGCCCATATTCTGGAACAACAGATGACTCACCACCGTCAACAAAGTTTGTGAGGTTACCTCAAGAGCACATACGAGTACGTATGAAATTGCGAAGAAAACGCAGACAGCCACACAAAACGCAGCATGAGGTGCACCATTTCAACACTACTTCATCCTTACCCTCGACAACTGCAGCCACCACCCACTCGACAGTGCGAAATACGCCATCCTCTTGTGATCAACGATTGACGAGGAAAAAAGTTCTCTTGATGGAAATCGCCAACTTCCTCATGTCAAATTCGTAAACGTCCAGTTCAACGATTATTGGTTTATTGGAGAATCAATCTTCTCTAATAACAAAAGGTACTCACCCAGCTAAAGTACCCAACGAGTGCTCTCTCTACAAATAGCACTCTCCCTCGTTACCCCCATCATCTAAAGTCACTAGTGTCCATTTTTTTTTTTTGGTAGGAAATTTTATTTTTTCAGAAAGATGTCAGCCTCAGTCAAGATCCTGCTGATGATACTGACGATATTGACAGTTACGACGTCTGCAACACCCACATATACTAACAAGTTATTATGGCGTCACACCACTGTGTTTTAATTTTATACAATTATTTCAGATTCTTCGTCGACATGGACTGTCATTAGGACTACATCTTTTACACCGCTATGTCAAGAAATTGAAGAACTTTTGCAAACATTCTATAACACTATGTTATCCAGGTTAAACAGAACTTAAATTATTTCATTTGTACAAATTACACCACTTTTGCCTTTGAAAATCTTTATAATAGGACTTATGCTTTACAACAGTTTTAATTTTTTTTTTTCCCCTTCTTGGTGAATCTTGTGACAAAATCAAACACACTATATGCACACACATATTTTTCCTTTTTGACACATCAGAGATTTTTTAAAAATGTGTTAACTCACCGCTTTCCTTTTGTGTTATGGAAAAGCCGTTTTATAATGTTCAATCGCATCGAGAATGTATTTTGGCGATTTTTTTTCTTAATGATGCTTTTTTACAACCTGAATGATCGTATATGGCTTCTCACGTTATTCAAGCCGACACCCTTTCTCACAGATATATGACAAATCAGACGTCACATTTATTCTTCCCTACACATCCAAAGGCTTTTTCATCTCCTGTCATCTCCATCACAGACGGAGCGTTTCTAAATCGACGCTCCTTTCCGAGCAGTCAAAATACTCAACATGAATTTACCTATGTTAACGTGTCTATCAAATTCTATAAATACTTCTTCGTAGTCTGGGAAACACCCCTTCTCGCATTCCTGAATCCAGTGAGACACACCAGAGGTCATGACCCGACACACTAGAAGGTCAGGACTATTGATTTTGCTTAGCATAATTGGTGTTTTAAATTTTAAGCGGTTTTGTGTATAAATGCCATGTGTACAAGAAGATGAAATGTCCACAGCGGACATCGGTAAAAGATAATGAGGACATTGTTACCCCCCCGGACACAGTTAACGCCCCTAAGACCCCCGAGTACATTCCCATGACTGACATTCGTTCCCCTCTGTTTAGGATTGTTTCGGGGTTTGCAAGCATGTGAATGTCTGCAGCATTCGCATGGTTGCACCACAACCACCTCAGCTGAATGAGTACTGGAAAATCACGCACAATCCTCAACACCCTCCCACGGTGATAAACCATACTCCGTCATTTATCCCAATATACATCCCTCCCCCTTCCCCTCCACTAAATAACTGAGACATATATATTTTCACCTAAATTTGACTTGGTGATATGCAAGTATTTTGCAAGTTGGGTAAAACTTATATGCTAATCAACACAGTTCGCGGATTTGCAAAATACTACATTGTTACATGCAAACCATGACGATTTCATTCGAAATCGCTAACATGATAACGGATATGTTCACATGTTGATTATACCTTGTATTGAGAAATAAACATCACATATTGATGTACCTGTATGTTTCTGACCATTTGTCACGTTGTAAGCGGAACGCTACAGTATATTTTCTTGACAAATTGTTGTCCATTCTACCTTGTATTGAGAAATAAACATCAAATATTGATGTACCTGCATTTTCCTGACCATTTGTCACGTTGTAAGCGAAACGCTACAGTATATTTTCTTGACAAATTGTTGTTCATTATTATGAACTTGCATTTGTATGCGGATTTTATATTTGATGACGAACCTATAAACAGTTTGGTACTTGGTTCAGGGTAACTGAGATAGTTCATACTCCAACACCCGATAATTTTTTGTATCGGTATAGTTGTCCTCCCTCATAGTAACGACCTTTACATAAGTTGGAGATTAGAGACATTTTTTAATAAATACTTTGTAACTCCATGTAAGCAGATTAATAATGCTATATTTATATAGACACATTGACAGTTCACCAAACTTGTCCAGATTTTTGGTGTTTAAGACCCATATACATCCTGGTAAATCACTGACCGCAGTGGCAGGATTGGGGTCGCCTGTATCATATGATTGTATTATATTTACCACGTTCTATATTGAAAGTTACGAGAGCGTACAGCTCCAGTTCATATTTTGTTGATAATAAATTTATAGATTAACATTGCCATGTATGTATATTCCCATGTCATACATATATATACGAGCTCGTATATTACATTTTTTTGCGTCCCACGGTTTGATGTTTGACCATTAGTTCTATGCTGTTAGGCCGATATTCGCTGCAGCTATTACATTTAAGATTGTTAAATACTTAATGAATATTAGTCAATTCTGTTAAATATTGCCAAAGTATTTTTTGTTTTGTTTTTATTTGTGTTGTTTGCACAACCCATGAAAATCGTATGCGAATATTTGTTTTTAATGTTATCATTAAGTATGTTATCATTATGGTGATGACTAACGCACAGCGTTGTTCATATTGATATTGTTAAGAATACTGTTAAATGGCGAAGTGTATTAACAAATTTTATGTATCCCCCGTTTTACGCATTATAAATATATTAGGATCCATCGTTTTACGAACAATTTTTTTTTTTTTACATTTTCCCTTTTTTTAATCTTCTTTTTCTTCTTTCTAAGAGACTCTACAAATAAGTTAGTCGTTTATAACAGTCACTAGCATGAGGTACTTAGTTGATAGTACGCAAATGTCTCCCTCTGGGATACATTTGTGTGGCCAGGGTCGTATGTGACCGCTGGACCATTCACGCTAGCATTATCCCTTCTACTTCCACGCTAAGCATTTGTATATGCTATAATATGCTTGTTACGTACATTTATTACCTAAGGGGGTAGTCGTCGGTCCTACCAAATGTACGCACCAGTCTTGAGATAGTTATATTATTTGTGCGTTCGATTGATTCACGCACTGACGTGCACAATGCTGTGTGAGTTGCTTTGGACGCACGTGTAACCTAGTTGAGTAGTTTGTGACGTCATGTTTTGAAGTGGAAACATGGAACTGGCTTGTGTCCATGATTGTAATTTTATATTGTGTATCCAATGGCATGTTGAAGGAAGCCATTTATTATTGTGATTTGTATTGGTCTTCAGGTCGAAGCCAATCGCAGTAATGTCACGTAAGTTATCGCCCACTTCTTATTTTAATGCTGCATAAAAAGGCCGCTCTACTACTAATCTAGCGGGAATTTTATCATTCCTAGAATGGATCTACAGAGTCGCTTGCCTTTAAGATTTGGATCGTAGACGGAAAATTCCTACGAGTAGGAGAAGTTATATTGTTTACCTTATGCACATGTTTTAAATGCCGTACATGCTTCAATGCCAAAGTCGTGGCATGGATGTAAAGAGAGGTTAGCCAACTGAAAGCCTTTAACTGATAGGATTATCGTATATGACTTTGTGTGAAATTATATGATGTACAACGCTATGTAGGATGAACGTCTGGGAATTTTAACAAATGTAATATGGAAGATTTCATCCCAGAGTATGAATACGTTACCATGATAGACGTCCTTGAAAGAAGGTCAACGGTCGTGACTGAGAAGGATATTATACGGTAACAGTTTTGTAATCCTTAGTCTATGGACAGAGGTCTTTACTAGAAGAGAATCTTCAGGAACTTTAGCAGCAATAATTAATATGTTGTCGTGTGATCTTTGCGCCTGTGACGATGTCCGTCTTGTCCACTTCGTGTCCTGGTGAATAAAATCTATGTAAAGTTACCAACGACTTGTGTGCTGCCAATACTTGACCAGTTCACCCAATTCAAGATACCTGTTGGTTTTCGTTTGAAAAACATTGTTGACATTTATTCCGTTGTAACCATTCGCGTTTCTATTCATCACTATGAAAACGACACCAACAATAACTGGTGGCCAGTATAGGGAACGTTAAGTCATCAAAGTCAGCGCGTTACGCTATAGCTCTTCAACCGTTCCATTTTGAGATACGAGCTATTCCTGGAGTGCAGAATGTGTTTGCAGACTGTCTTTCAAGATGCCCTAGTGAACGTGTTGAAACTAGACCACTTTCGGATGGTGAAACATCCTCACCGAAACATGAATAACTTTGTACAGTGTCATTAATTGTACATCTGTGAAGACTATGTATAGTTTTGCAGTATTCGTATAAATATAACTTTCAGAACATACTTACATATGGATTATAACATTATTTCTTGTGAAGTAACGTTTTATTAGAACGGGAACAGTGATATTAAAGTAACATTTTTTTTTTTAGTATGGAAACATTGGTAAAAACGACAAACAGACATTCATTATTGTTATGGAACATATTACACTACATATCGTGTTCGTAAACTTATTTCGTGCATGGAACGTTGGGAACATATTCTTGTCGATTCTAAATAGTTCTAAAAAAATATTAACAATGAGTGAAATTGAAATCACTTAGAATAAATTAGTAATTAGTTATTTGTTGATAAATTAAGACATATATTAAGTAGAATAACTCAATTTAATCGATTTAATTGATTATGAATCACACATCTACTAACTTTATTAGTGTCTCGCAATACGTGTATTCACGTATTCCACTACATGATATTTTACTTTTAGATAACTAGTCAAACTTACTAGTGTTAGATATCAGTAAGTGCGTTGCTTCTTAAAGTGTTTAATTATGCATTGCTTCATTTTTGCATGTTGTATTTTAAAAAAATTTTCTGTTCTTTTGATTTTCTTATCATTGATTATCATCAGTGTTGCTGTTCATTTTCATTTTTGAAATCATATGTTTCAAATTTTGTTGAAAACTTAGTTGAATTTTATTATCATCTTTTTTGTTGATTCTTCATTTTCATTTTTTCAACTTCTTTTTACTTCGAATATTACCACATCGTTCCAAAGTAGGTCGATGGTGGATGTGTGCTTTAATGCATACTGTCATTTAGTTATATTAATTTCAAGTCAATATTCTTTTCTTAATATGATATAACTTTATGCATTGTATATATTGTTGTAGTTTTGACTCACCTCTCTCGAGTAATTAGTTCGAAAAAAATTAATAGAATTAATTTTTTTAAGGGGAGGTAATAAGGGAGCTGTTACGTACATTTATTACCTAAGGGGGTAGTCGTCGGTCCTACCAAATGTACGCACCAGTCTTGAGATAGTTATATTATTTGTGCGTTCGATTGATTCACGCACTGACGTGCACAATGCTGTGTGAGTTGCTTTGGACGCACGTGTAACCTAGTTGAGTAGTTTGTGACGTCATGTTTTGAAGTGGAAACATGGAACTGGCTTGTGTCCATGATTGTAATTTTATATTGTGTATCCAATGGCATGTTGAAGGAAGCCATTTATTATTGTGATTTGTATTGGTCTTCAGGTCGAAGCCAATCGCAGTAATGTCACGTAAGTTATCGCCCACTTCTTATTTTAATGCTGCATAAAAAGGCCGCTCTACTACTAATCTAGCGGGAATTTTATCATTCCTAGAATGGATCTACAGAGTCGCTTGCCTTTAAGATTTGGATCGTAGACGGAGAATTCCTACGAGTAGAAGTTATATTGTTTACCTTATGCACATGTTTTAAATGCCGTACATGCTTCAATGCCAAAGTCGTGGCATGGATGTAAAGAGAGGTTAGCCAACTGAAAGCCTTTAACTGATAGGATTATCGTATATGACTTTGTGTGAAATTATATGATGTACAACGCTATGTAGGATGAACGTCTGGGAATTTTAACAAATGTAATATGGAAGATTTCATCCCAGAGTATGAATACGTTACCATGATAGACGTCCTTGAAAGAAGGTCAACGGTCGTGACTGAGAAGGATATTATACGGTAACAGTTTTGTAATCCTTAGTCTATGGACAGAGGTCTTTACTAGAAGAGAATCTTCAGGAACTTTAGCAGCAATAATTAATATGTTGTCGTGTGATCTTTGCGCCTGTGACGATGTCCGTCTTGTCCACTTCGTGTCCTGGTGAATAAAATCTATGTAAAGTTACCAACGACTTGTGTGCTGCCAATACTTGACCAGTTCACCCAATTCAAGATACTTGTTGGTTTTCGTTTGAAAAACATTGTTGACATTTATTCCGTTGTAACCATTCGCGTTTCTATTCATCACTATGAAAACGACACCAACAAGAACTTAAGCTTTCTGAATCATCAATAATAGTTTCCGTGGAGGAATGTTGAAACTTGACGCAAAATTTGATGCATATTCTTTGCTCTACTCGTTCAGCCATTTTGAATGCGACGACCACACAGTGCACGTGCTCACTAACGGACATCGGTAAAAGATAATGAGGACATTGTTACCCCCCCCCCCGGACACAGTTAACGCCCCTAAGACCCCCGAGTACATTCCCATGACTGACATTCGTTCCCCTCTGTTTAGGATTGTTTCGGGGTTTGCAAGCATGTGAATGTCTGCAGCATTCGCATGGTTGCACCACAACCACCTCAGCTGAATGAGTACTGGAAAATCGCGCACAATCCTCAACACCCTCCCACGGTGATAAACCATACTCCGTCATTTATCCCAATATACATCCCTCCCCCTTCCCCTCCACTAAATAACTGAGACATATATATATATTTTCACCTAAATTTGACTTGGTGATATGCAAGTATTTTGCAAGTTGGGTAAAACTTATATGCTAATCAACACAGTTCGCGGATTTGCAAAATACTACATTGTTACATGCAAACCATGACGATTTCATTCGAAATCGCTAACATGATAACGGATATGTTCACATGTTGATTATACCTTGTATTGAGAAATAAACATCACATATTGATGTACCTGTATGTTTCTGACCATTTGTCACGTTGTAAGCGGAACGCTACAGTATATTTTCTTGACAAATTGTTGTCCATTCTACCTTGTATTGAGAAATAAACATCAAATATTGATGTACCTGCATTTTCCTGACCATTTGTCACGTTGTAAGCGAAACGCTACAGTATATTTTCTTGACAAATTGTTGTTCATTATTATGAACTTGCATTTGTATGCGGATTTTATATTTGATGACGAACCTATAAACAGTTTGGTACTTGGTTCAGGGTAACTGAGATAGTTCATACTCCAACACCCGATAATTTTTTGTATCGGTATAGTTGTCCTCCCTCATAGTAACGACCTTTACATAAGTTGGAGATTAGAGACATTTTTGAATAAATACTTTGTAACTCCATGTAAGCAGATTAATAATGCTATATTTATATAGACACATTGACAGTTCACCAAACTTGTCCAGATTTTTGGTGTTTAAGACCCATATACATCCTGGTAAATCACTGACCGCAGTGGCAGGATTGGGGTCGCCTGTATCATATGATTGTATTATATTTACCACGTTCTATATTGAAAGTTACGAGAGCGTACAGCTCCAGTTCATATTTTGTTGATAATAAATTTATAGATTAACATTGCCATGTATGTATATTCCCATGTCATACATATATATACGAGCTCGTATATTACATTTTTTTGCGTCCCACGGTTTGATGTTTGACCATTAGTTCTATGCTGTTAGGCCGATATTCGCTGCAGCTATTACATTTAAGATTGTTAAATACTTAATGAATATTAGTCAATTCTGTTAAATATTGCCAAAGTATTTTTTGTTTTGTTTTTATTTGTGTTGTTTGCACAACCCATGAAAATCGTATGCGAATATTTGTTTTTAATGTTATCATTAAGTATGTTATCATTATGGTGATGACTAACGCACAGCGTTGTTCATATTGATATTGTTAAGAATACTGTTAAATGGCGAAGTGTATTAACAAATTTTATGTATCCCCCGTTTTACGCATTATAAATATATTAGGATCCATCGTTTTACGAACAATTTTTTTTTTTTTACATTTTCCCTTTTTTTTAATCTTCTTTTTCTTCTTTCTAAGAGACTCTACAAATAAGTTAGTCGTTTATAACAGTCACTAGCATGAGGTACTTAGTTGATAGTACGCAAATGTCTCCCTCTGGGATACATCTGTGTGGCCAGGGTCGTATGTGACCGCTGGACCTTTCACGCTAGCATTATCCCTTCTACTTCCACGCTAAGCATTTGTATATGCTATAATATGCTACATGTAAGAATGACCGACCTTAAAAGCAAATAAGACGTTTTTACACAAAACGCAGTATTCATTCAAAGTTCAGTTGACGGTTACTGCTCTGACAGGGAAAAACGTAGGTCAGTCCCAGATAATAATGAATGGGTTTTATAAGCGCGAAAGTGGGAAATGAATGTTTGTGTGATCTGGGTTTTTTTTTATCCTATTGTTAAGTTGGAAAAGATCACACATGTGAAAATAAAGTCGAAATAACAGAATGTCGTGTGCAAAAAGGTCTAAAAGCTGAGGAGAGGAGTGCAAATGTTAAGTATTGTGTCGTGTGAAAAAAAAGGACGGGTCGTGTGAAAAAAGGCGGGAAAAAAGAAGAAATAGTATAAATAGAAGAGTTGTGGGCGATAGGCAGCGATTTCAGGACTTATGATTCCAAGGATACCATGATTTTAGACTAGAGGATTTTTACTGATAGCGTTAGGAGAACTTCGTCTTTGAGGATACCAAGACAAGTTTTTTTTTAGTAAACAAATCTGTAAATTATTTCTTGTGGATATACATATATTATTCTATCTGGATGTACCTACATTATTCAGTTGGATTACATATTTTTTTCATATCGGATAACCAATCATCATTGTGAAATTTACAGTGTTTGTCTAATTACATCAATAAACTCTAATTGAATTTTTCTACATTGCTGTTTGTGGAACTTTACAATAATTTCTTGTGGATTATACGTTGTTGTGCTGAAACTGTTTTGAGTATCACCAAACTCAAAGGGAAGAACATTCCTGGGTTGAAAAAAATAACAAAAGGTCAAGTATTACTATCTCTGGCGGAACGCCAGTTAGCACTTGAACAATCACAACATATGAAGGATTAACTCTGACTACATAAAATCAATATAACTACTAGTGCCGTATAAACATACACGGCCACACAGTGGCCACAGCAACTTAGGTATCAACATGAACTGGAGGCACCACAGTTTGAATTTTTCTAGGAGTCTGCTTTGGTCTATGATCTGTAGCCCTGTGTCTGCCATTTCTATTGTCTGTTCCACTGCCTTCGAGTCTTTTAATGAGGCATCGTACACCCTGCCAAGACTTTTAACAGGTTCCTCAATGACAGTAGGGATTCTTTAGTTGGAAACCATGAATATGACCTCCGCTATCTTCCCTTTCCTGACTGATAGGCTTCTCGACTTCTTGTGTTTGAAGCTCATTATGCACCAGCTGACTAATTTATCCATGCGTGCTAACATCCTCCGGGCCTGATGTTCATCTGATGTCAGAATTGTTGTGTCATCCATGAATGCTTTGAGCGGTGGCATGTGACACATTCCACTGAGCTTTGGACCTATAACCATTCCTTCAGCCACATTGAGGATTACCTGCGTAGCCATCACGAATAGTATAGGAGAGATGGTACATCGCATCGCAGTTCCAACTTCAAGGCCAATCCACTTCGTTGTGTACTCTCAGGTTGAAAATCTGACAGAGAACCCTGCAAAATACAGCTTCGGCATTCCTGCAATCTCTTGTGGAACATGATACATTTCTAGGGCCTGCCACAACATCTAGATCAAACCAGATTACATGGAGGTTTGTTCAGTCAGACTTTGCCTTTTGAATCGCTTCTCAGATCATTGTGGCATGCTCTAGACATCCTGGTGTACCTGGGATACCTCCTTTCTGAATGGTAGTGTTAATGTACCCATTTGCCAGGAGGTATGTAGTGAGCCTTTTCGCCATCACTGAGAAGAATATCTTCCCTTCCACATTAAGTAGTGAGATTGGCCTGAACTGACTGATGTCTGCGGAATTTTGTTCCTTCGGGATGTAGACTCCGTTCGCCTTTCTCCATTCCTTGCTTAAAAGCTGGGTTTTCTACGCATTCTTCAGTAAACGGAATAGTCGTTTGAGCACCTCAGGGCATCTCTTATACACAACATATGGAACACCATTAGGACCTGGAGCTGACAGCACCGAGCTTTCTGGACAATGCTTTCCAACTCTTGCATCGTTGGGGGCTTGGTGTTAAATTCAGCTCCTGGCTTACTAGGCCATTTAAGGCCTGCCATGCTGCTGAGCGGCTCATCTTTGCGACCATCTGAATATGTCATTCTAAGGTGTTCTTCCTGGTCTTCTTTCCTAATGTTTAGCGTTCTCAGCCGTGGCTGCTCAAACAGTTCTTTGGCAAACTTGAAGGGTTTTTTTTTTATTTTAAATTAAAAAATTACAAACAAGTCCTATCTTATATTATCATAAAGATGTTTTAAGCTATCAGAAAAATTTAAGAAAACTCTAAGCTAGCTGTCACAAAATTCAGATATACTTTCACTACTGGTACAGTTGTAAAAACTTTAAATTTCTAAAATCACACTTTCTGGATCACGAAAGAACTTCACACTGTAGTTAATTTGGTTTTGTTCCATCACAAGCTAACACTCTGCCATCAATGGTACCTATACCTTGTAGCGTTTTGGCAGTTTGCGTGCCCTAATAATCCCCAGAGCTATGCCAGCGGGAGTTTTACTCCTGGCAGGTTCAACCAAGATGGACAGATCTGCGAGGGTAGGGTTCAGACAATAGCTGGTACCCTGATCATCCAGTTTGGGGTTTTTAGCACAGGGCTGACACCCTTGTGTATGTAAAAAATCTTAATCGTTTCGGAAACAGCAACAAATGAAAAAAAAAAGTTGATGCTGGACGGCCATCCGGAGTCTAAGGCTCGAATGACTGTTAGTGGTGAAAGCCGAAAGGAAGCTATTGCCATAAAACGGATGCCCGATCACAAAACACGAAACAACAATTGGATTCTGGAATATCAGAACTATGAATGAGGCAGAAAAATTGAGGCAGATCACAGCAGAGATGAGGAACCACAAATTACATATTCTGGAAATAAGTGAGAGCAGATGGACTTGGACAGGGAGAATAACAACAGCAACAGAAGAAACAGTACTTTACTCTGGAAAAGATAATGGACAACACAATGAAGGCATAGCCATTATTCTAAAGAAATGAATAGAAAGGTCATTACTGGAACGGAAACCCATCAACAACAAACTGATAAAAACAAGACTAAAAGGGAGATTCATCTACACCACAATAATACAATGCTTTGCACCAACAAATGACAGCAATGAAGAGGTCAAGGACGAATTTTATCAACAGCTACAAAAGGAAATGGAAACTGCACCCAGGTACGATCTTATCGTAGTAATGGGCGACCTCAATGCGAAAGTTGGAACACACAATACATATAATGAAAGAGTAATGGGGAAATGCGGCAGTGGAACAGTAAATGAGAAGGGGGATAAACTAATAAACTTCTGCAGCATTAACAACTTGGTCATTGAAGGAACATTTTTTTCACACAAAGAAATTCACAAGTTAACATGGGAATCACAAAACGGCCAAGACAGAAATCAAATAGACCAGCGGTTTTAAACCTTTTTGAGTCCATGGCTCCCCTGACCAACTACATTCTTTCTGCGGCTCCCCTGTGGGATAACTGGTAAAAACACTAGCGATGTTTCGACATTTAGCCTAACTTTTTTGAGCAGGAGAGCTTTGGAAAGGCTTTTAAACAATGTAATTTTTAAATGTAATTTTAAAAAAAATGCAATTGGACAATCTGTGAAAAAATTACACGTACAAGAAAAAATATACACAAAGTGCACTTTGAAAACTCTAACTATAAAAAAGAAAACAACACAGATAAAGTAGTTTCTTTCTAAAACATTTTTTATTTATTTTTGTCTGAAAATCATTCACTGTTATACTGCACTCATGATTCAATCTCCATAACAAAAAACTTGTACAGTAAAACTAAACAAAAAAATGTGATGAATAAAGTACCTGTCACCTCAGTGTGAAACTTGAGCTTGCTTGTTGTTACACAGCTTGTCAAGTATTGGCACCAATAGAGATACAGCTATCCTCATTTCCTTCTCCACATCAAGTCTTGATCTGAATTTGGTTTTTATGACAGCCACTGCTGAAAACCCAGCCTCGCAGAGATAGGAGATTGCAAAAGGAATTAATATCTTCAGTGCTCTCTTGCTCAAGCTTGGGAACTCCTGTTTTACTGAATACCAAAATTTTGGCAATGCCATGGATGGAAACTTCACTTGTAGTGAAGAGTCTGATGACAGTTCTGTCAGTTCTTCCTCTTCTGCAGTACTGAAGTCCGAAGGAGCAACAATACTGAAGGGATTTAGAACCCACTGAAACCTGTCACAGTTTTCAGAAAAGTATTTTTCAGAATGAACACTGAGTTGAAATAATTTTCCTTAAATTATAGAAACAATATCTGCACTAAAATCTATTCCATTGTCTGTAATAAACTGCTGCAAACCTGGGAAGTAGTCCATTTCTTCTCCTTCATTGATTTTTCTCTTCCAAAGAAGAAGCTTCTTTTTGAAGGCTGAAACTTTGTCAATAAGTGGAATCAAATGAGTTTCACTTTCTTGCAGAGACTTATTCAACGAGTTCAACGTTTCAAAAAGATCACAGGTATGCAACTTTTAACAGCAAGTCAGTGTCCAGAAAGCACTTAGCACTGACATGGTTTTCTTCTTCAAGATAAGAATAGAGTTCCCGCCTAAGTTAAAAAATGCGCGATAATACATTTCCTATGGAAAGCCATCGAGTGCTGCTGTAAAATAAGAGAGACAAATGCTCAGCCCCCATATCGAGACACATTTTACTGAAAAATCTAGCTCTATGAGGTCGAGTTTTAATAAAGTTCACCACATTTATGACAGTTTGCAGGACTTCATTCAAATCAACACTCAAATGCTGGGAAGCAAGTGTTCCCAATGGATAATACAATGAGCCCAAACAGCATCAGGAGCTTTGCCGCGGATGAGGGCTTGTAGGCCACTGTAATAGCCCGACGTTGAACGAGAACCATCGGTACACACACCAACACAATGAGCCCAGTCTATTTTATTTTCCGCCATGAAGTTGTCCGCAATTTCAAATAAATCTTTGCCTGTCGTACCTGCATTTATGTCCTTACAAAAAAGAAGATCTTCCACCATTTCGTTTTTTTTTCATCAACAAACCGCACATAACAGATTAAATGAGCATCTCTATTGCTATCAGTGGCCTCATCAAGCTGCAAAGCAAAGTCCTTCCCCCTCATTTTTTCTATAATCTGTTCATTAAGATCCTCTCCTAAATCTTGAATTCGACGGCTGATTGTACTGTCCGACAAAGGAATGGGCAAAAGCTGTTTTCCCACGGACTCTCCAACCATAATGGACACCATATCAATAGCACACTGTAAAACGAGTTCTTCTGCAATCGTATGGGGTTTCTTACATTTTGCTACCCGGTATGCTACCTTGTAGGACGTTAGAAGAGCTTTACTCGAGATTGTCCACGTTAGAAAATGCTGATTTTTGTTCTTTCATTTGACTCAGCTTTCTAGAGAAATATTTTCTTGGTTTGCCCACGTCATTCTTATGAACACTTTCTAAATGGCGCTTCAATTTGCTAGGCAGCATACATTCGACAGAGAGTACTTTGAAACACAAAACACACTGTGGACGCTCTTCATTGTTCACAAGAGTGCATGTGAAACCAAAATCTAAGTAACCTTAGTCGTATTTTCTATACTTACGTTTCCTTTCCTCATTACCACTTTCCTTGTCATCCTCAACAAGTTCTCGCTTTTTACTAACACATACTAAATTTAAAAAATCTGTCCATAGTTTATATCAAACTCACAACACAATCAAAAACGTTTGAAAACAGAAAATCACCGTGTTACCTACTATGGTCGCGCGAGGAGAATGAGCGGAAAGTCGATAGGCGGGTCGGGGGAGCGGGACTTCAAAGGCTGGCCAACATCAACAGTGAAATTTCTCCGGTGTCACTTGAGTTGACAAACACCGTAAATGAAGTTTCCCACAGCTCTGTGTTTTCTTTACAGCTAAATACAAAAAAATCCACGCCCACCCACGGCGCCCATGACCGCTGAAAACCGCTGAAATAGACCACATTATGATCAATAGTAGATGGAGGCATTCATTTCAAGACGTGAAAGTAAGAAGAGGTGCAGATGTGGGAAGCGATCACCGCCTAGAACTAGTAGTAACAAGACTGGAGGTGAAACTCATAGCTGCTGGACCAATTACAACTAAACGGAAAAAGTATAACATCATCAAACTTAAGGACTCCATCACCAGAAACGCTTTTGTGGTTGATGTAAAGATACGATATCAAACTGCTAATAGCCAAGAAAAGACAGCGACTGATGATGTTGACGAGTAAAGTCAACACCATTTCAACAATACGGTATATGAGGAAAGTAGCGAATCATGCTGGGATTCCGGGAAAGTAAGAGACAAGATTGGATAACACCAGAAACATCCATCCAATACCATAGTGATGAGAAAAGAAATGAAAAAAAGAAAATGGAAGCAAAGTTCCCCAGTTAAAGGAAATATTTAGCGAACAGTATAGTCAGCTGGACAAGAAAGTAAAACTTGTAAGACAGGTAGAAGAGGCTGCACTGAGGAATGAACACAGCACGGTATATAAAATAACTAAAACTATCAGCGGAAAACGAGGTGCAAACAATACAACGTTAGTGAGAGACAAGCAAGAAAATCTCATCATCACAGCACAGAGGCAGGAAACAAGATGGGCAGAGCACTTCAGAGAAACCCTAAATAAGGAACCACCAGAGACGCAGCTGAATGTTCCTGAGGCTGAAAGTGACCTAGACGTAAATACAGACATTCCACAAAGAGAAGAAATCATCACAGCTATCAAAGGGTTTAAGAATGGGAAAGCTCCTGGTCACGACAATTTAAATGCTGAGTTATTTAAGGCAGACCCTGAACTAGCAGCAATACATTCAGAAACACTATTTGCACAAGTCTGGAAAACACAGACAACACGAACAGAGTGGAATAAAGGAATAATTGTCAAATTGTACAAGAAGGGCGACCTTGCAGACTGCAACAACTGGAGAAGAATTACTCTCCTCTTAGTTCCCAGTAAAATACTAGGCATGATCATTATCCAGAGAATTTCAAAAGCAGTAGATCATAAACTGAGGAAAGAACAAGCAGGATTCAGAAAGAGCAGAAGATGTGCAGATCATATATTTACCCTCAGGAACATTATAGAGCAGTGCTCAGAATGGCAGAGGCAGCTGTACATTAACTTTTTATTCATTAACTATACATTTTGAAAAAGGTTTTGACAGCACACACGGGGACAGCCTATGTAAAATACTGAGGGATTATGGAATTCCCAGCTGCATTGTTTCCATCACAAAAAGCCTCTATGCTTACTTTACAGGCAGTGTTGAGTTGAGATGACGACAGGAGTACGACAGGGATGCCCCTTATCAACAACTTTATTTGTGACAGTCAAAGACTGAGCGATGCGCCAGACAACAGAGGGCAGTCCAAGAGGAATTAAATGGACAACGTTTTCTACACTGGAAGATCTGGAATATGCAGATGACATTGCATTACTCGCACATTCACATCAACACATCTAAGAAACAACTGATAGACTGAATAAATATAGCCAACAGGTGGGTCTGAACATCAATCTAAAGAAGACAGAGGTTATGACACACAATGTGGGCAGTCCTGAGCCCATAACAATAAGGAACCAGAAGCTGAAACAGACGGACACGTTTGCATACCTAGGATGCATAGTAACACACAAGGACATCAAAAACAGAATGAATAAAGCGACAACAGCTTTTGCTAGACTAAACAACATTTGGAAGTCTTCCCAGTACAGCACAAACACCAAATTAAGACTGTATGGAAGCCGAGATTCAAATAATGAACCAAAGATGGGGCACTGTACTAAGGATGGCCGCCGACCGTATAAAGTCGAAGCAGTTTGTTGCTGTCCTACAAGACGCCACCAAGCGTGATTGTCACTGATTGCTTTGACAGTCGTCGGCTAAGAATCAAAGAAAGAAGACAAACGAACATTATAACTGTTTCAAAAAAATAAAGAAATAAATAAAACAAAATTAGAACGCTTTGCGTTCTGGTATAATGTTGAAACAGTTGTGTAACAATTTAACATATCGTCATATATATGAGAATCCGCTTTTAAAACTCCAATAAACAAAGATTGTGCAATGCTATTAATAAAAAAGCATGATCTTTTTAGATTTTCTTATAAACTAAAAGTATATTCATTATGATTAACCGAGGCGGTTAATGTGTTGGACTCTCAGTACGGTCTTTGGAAGGTCCAAAATGGGTGGCTACAACCTGAATGGAGAACAAGCATAGATGATGTGGATCCTCTTTCCTGGTCATGCAGGAGTAGGAAGCAGTGACAGAGCTGACAGACTAGCTTCGAGAGCACTCATAGTGGGGATACTCGGTGTGTATAAGGGAGAGATAGTAAGGGCAATTAACTCGATGAATCAACACGACCAGCGTTGCCACTCAAGTTCTAGAGATAAACCCAGATGCTCTTCTAAAAAAAACCCCAGAAATACCCAGATTATTTTATGCCTCAAATACGCGGGTTAGACGATGTTTACACAATCTTTTATGTGCATCTTTAGCACAAATAATCTGTGTGCTACCAATTTTTATATATTTCTTCATTTTTTTTTTTTTAATTTCTAAAAATTCACAATTAAATAAAAATGATTTTAATAACACCCCAATATATGAACTCTTGGAAATGAGATATTTTAACAGTAATATACTTACATTAGTTACATTAACAAAATGTTCCTCAAATTAAATATAAAATGTTAGTTGTAACTTGTTACTATTGAAAAATGTCACTTGTCAGAGACTTGGCATCCATGTCGACAACTTCTCCTTCGTCAAGATCATATGCATGAATTGACAACGTGGAATCTTGATTGTGAAGTTCCAAAATCTGTGCATATCTCTGCCGACAACGTCCTTCACGTACATCTTCAACCACGCTTTTACTAGGATTAAACTTATGACAAACTCCGTTGTAGCCTCGCTTTTACTGGGGTGTGAACCGCTGACCAGAAGATGTTGATGGTGTCGTAGTGACAACGGTCCAACACGGGCGATGCTCTTTGTACTTGAGAATAATAACGCGAATGTTTCTTTCCTGATACGTGAAGCTAGGATAAGCTGTAACAAACAGGCTCGTCAACGAGTGCCAATGTGTATAGGGACGAACTCGTTATGTTTACTGACATCATAATTTATTTAGGACGAAATACGTTGACGACAACAGGTTACAGTACTTCAACATGGATTCCACAGCAAACGTACATGTAGCATATATATATAGGCATGGTACAGGCATCATAATAACTTCCTCACATAAGATCAGGGTTTGACCTTGCGTCAATGTCATGACCGTTAGGACTATTCAACTATAAAATCTTGGAATGAATATATTGATTCTGTCCTACAATTCTGGTCGGGTACTTTAGTAGCTTGGTACCCCTGACATGGCAGATCCATACATACTTGCATATAATATAAACAACGAAGGTTATGTCCTAGTGCTTGGCTAACCTCTCTTCGTCGCCGTGACTCGTGCGACGGCAATCCACATAATATTACAAGTCGATAAACCGTAAAGGATGAAGCATTGAATCCTTTATAATATTAAAATACTTTCAGTGAAAGTCCCCGTTGATCCATTATAACACCCCCTTGCAGAAAGGTGCTAGCTAGATGCCAACGAAGGATGGTGACACGAAAGTTCAAGTAAACAATTCACTTCTTACCAAAACTGGTTCGGACTTACGTGTAGTGTAAGCCGACAATGGCTTCTACCAAGAAGTCATTGTACCAGAAGAATACTTAACCCAACACACTGGGTATATATAGAAATATAGGCAACAGACTCAATGTCTGGCATGAGATGCTGGCTTCCATTTTTTAACCCCTGACGTCATCTCCCTTGCTTGGACACCAACGCGCACGAATTCATCTACCCCCAATTGTGCAAATACGTGCGTGACAGATGACATTTATAAAAACTAACATCAACATAAGTTGGTGCGTACTCACTAGAAACTGATGACTACCCGTGAGTGTTAAGAATACAATAAAGGAGGCATCAGCTTCCTTCACACCGTCCGCAAAAAATTTAATTCTATTAAATTTTTTTTCTTTTAATTACCGCGGAGAGGTGAAACAAGTTTACAAATATGTATTATATACTAATAATACTAATAATGCAAGAGAGGCATATTAATCAATAAGAGGAGAGTGAACGAACAAAATCAAATTCAACTCAATTCAACAACAAATATGCATAAAAGCATATCATCACCATTGACCAACTTTGGAACAATGTGGAAGAGATGAAAGAAAATCAAAGCATAAAGGATGATTAATTGAACCCAAATGCAATAACAAATAAAAAGACATGGTAATACATGAATTTAAAGGAAAAGATGAAAATGCATAAAAATTAAAAAATGAGAAGTGACAAAAATTAAAGAATATGAATACAACACTTGAAGTTATCAACACACTTAACCGTGTCTAAGGACGAGTAGTATCATTAAATAACTACCAATGACGTATCACTATCTAAAATGAGTGATAGTTACCCGATGTAATCATTAGGATTAAAATATTTATAGTTAATTATATTAAACTAATTAAACTAATTAAATATGTTCGTTAATCAAAATGTACTGAATAATGTTTCAGTTTATTACACTGCTAAACGTTCAATTAGTTCCAGAAGATTCTAAGTTAACTTCAAAACCAGTTCATAAACACGAAGATCCTTTAAAAGTTTGAGTATGTTGAAATACCATAGATTCCACAAAATATTGTTAAATCATTCACGATATACTAATGTTTATCTAAATACACAATGTATCTTTAAGTAGATAATGTCCTAAATTTTTGAAGTTATGTGATCATCACTGTTATATATAATTCACAGTTTTTTTTTTTTTTTTCGCTTCAAGTAATTCAACGGAATGTTACAACTTTATTCACTTGGACTAAGTATGCACAAAAATGTCACTGATTCACAAAGTAATGTTCAAAGAACGTCCTGTTTACAAATGTGATGTAGTATGTGTAGAGGCATCCACATCTGTAGGGCGTACCAAGTCGCATGATTCACTCGGGCAGCGGGATAAAATGTCCGCGAAAACGTTCTGTGATCCAGGTATTGCCCGGATTGTGAAACAGTAGGGTTGCAATGAAATTGCATATCTTGTGGACTTTGCAGATCTGACATCTTTGGTGTTTAAAGCAGTAAGTGCTTTCTGATCAGTCTTTACAAAGAAGTGTGATCCCAGAAGATGACGCTGGAGTTTAGTTATAGACCACACGAGAGACAAAAGTTCCTTATCGAGAACGGAGTACTTTTGTTCAGCCGACGTAAGTTTCCTTGAGACGAACAGTACTGGGTGCAAGGTGCCCGCATACTCCTGTAGTAAAACGCTTCCAATACCGTAAGCAGAGACGTCACTGCGCAAGATGAAAGGGAGGTTTGCATTAGGCAATTGTAACATAGGAGGTTTAGAAAAAAATGCCTTAATGGTGTCCAACGCGATTTGGTGTTCCTCCGACCACCGAATCACGTTAGCTGCGCCCTTTTTTAATAACGAAGAGAAAGGTGCAGTAATAGTGGACAGAGGAGATATGAACTTAGCGTAGAACTGAACAAGACCCAATAATGATCTCACTTGTTTCTTAGTTTTGGGAGTAGAAATGTTGAGGATCTTAGAGACATTACTGTCCTCAGTATATAACCGACGTGACCAACGCGGTGACCTAAAAATGAAATTTCGTGAAAACCCACGAAAGCTTTAGAAGGCTTAGCCGTTAAATTACATGACCGTAAAGTGGACAGTAATGTTTTCAATCCAGTAATGTGTTCATCCCATGTGTCATTAAACAGACAAATGTCGTCAATATATGTAATGACATCGGGACGATGAGACAGTACGCGACGCATCATGCGTACAAATGTAGCCGGTGCATTTACTAAACCGAATGGCATGAAATTATATTGGAATAACCCCCGTGGAGTCGAGAAAGAAATGATCTCTAGAAAAGAAAAGAAACAATGATTAGTAAAGAAAAGAGATGATGACTGCATAGGCTGAGTCATCAAAGAATATGACATCAAAATTCAATATCAGTAGGTTAGTATCTGAGTGACGCAGAATCAGGAACCAATTGTAATCGGAGAGAATGGTGGTGAAAATACACACCATTGTCCCGCTCGATAGCCATGCGAGCATCTTTATTGGTTCTGAATGTAACCACTGCGTCACCATACCTGTTCTTGGTATGTGGTAATAGACGTACGAACTTAACGTCCGCCGTGTGATTGAAAAAAGCTCCCAGTGCCTGCCAAGTGGTTCGTTGTGGCAGATTTTGCACAAGGATGGTGCGAGAAGATGCACCTCTACCAATATAAGTGGTAGTGTTGTCACAATAATGTGAATAAGGTTGATGGGTAATCTTAGCCCTCTTAGGTAAGTTATAGTCTTTATTATTTACATGTGTAGAATTATTGTTCTTAAATGAACCATACTTTTGTACTTGAGTCTGATAACTTACACTAGGCAAAGGTGGTGTACGGCATGTCGTATACCCCTGCTTGCTGGACAAATTGACAACTTTGTCGACAACCTTATTGGTTTTAGTTTTCCCATCTGAGTTAGAACTCTTATTTTTATTAGGAACATCCTTTACCTTTTTCTCAAACGTAACCTTTTTCTTACGATCAGTTGCCTGCTGATCAAGTCGAGGGAAGGTATATGTCCCCCGGAATGACTTACTAGTCTTCACAGGTTGCGTTGAAACCTTAATATCATTCTTAAGAATGGAAGCATGTCGCAAAGGTTGTAACAAATTAGCAACAGTGGCGTAATGAACAATGGAATCACTTTTGATGCTAGATTCCAAGATCTTATCATTACACAACAGTTTAGCAGTATGTGCATGTGAAACAAATCTGGGTATTGTCGTAAATGCACGGGTATCATGTATGTGTTGTTTTTCCCAAGCAGCAATCTGCCGTGGGGTACACTCTTTTATACCGTGTATTCGACCCAAAATCACATCGCTAATTGGGTTTGGAAGGAGACAGGCGTGGATCTTTCCTGAAAAGAAAGGAGTTTTTAAATCAATAATAGCAGTCGGAAATGTTTCCACTGTCCCTCCAAAAGTCCTACATTGGGCGGTCTTTCCAGTAGCACATGAAGGTTCCACCAACGATTGTCTGACGCCGATCGTGGAGCAGCCTGAATCAAAAAGAACAGTGCATGGAATAGCATTCAAAAAACCCCTATTTAATTTAAGGCTTCCTATTCCATCGTGAGTAGCTGACGTGGCCGTACAAACAGCTGGTAGACTGGGTAACACATGTCCGCAACGGAGCGTCGTGATCGCCTTGGGCTGGAACAGGGTTTTACATTCTTGGCAACACTTTATCTGTTCATAATCAATAGAACAAGACATTGCATTATGTATGTCATTATTTGTATTAGTCTCTTTGTTACCTTGTGTGTCAACAATAGCTACATTAGTTTGATGGCATGGCCCTCTGCTAGAAGATCTATCTCTACGTCGCGATCGATTGTGACTATCATTTCTAAAATTGCCATTATTATCATTTCTGCTTGTGTTACCGTATTGATTTGAACGATAATTAGTGATATCACTGTTATGGCTTTGACCATAAAATCTATTACCAGAATCTTGTCTATTGTGAGGATTCTGAGATTTAGATCGCCAATTTTGTTTATAAGTACCTACTTGATAATTTCCATACTTATTGTTATCCCAATCTCTTGATTTGTGAAATTGACCCCAAGAATTGTTATATGGAGAAGAATGCTGAAATTGTTTCCCCTTATAAAAATTACAAGAATTGAAATTCTCGTTATTTCCCTTTTTGTAGTTTCTGTCATTACTTAAAGAGCGATGGCGTCTGAGATAATCCTGTTGCATTGCAAAAGCAACGGGAAATTCATCTTTAACCTGAGTATTCCCAAAATTCAAGTTTGGGTGTGCGGTACAGTATTTTACACAGGTTTGCTGCATTTCCTTTACGTTTGAATGCTTATGTTCGTGCAAAAAAGCAAGAAAAGCCGGGTTAACCGAGGACAAAACTTTATCGCGTAATAATAAATCTCTCAATGCGTCAAAAGTTTTATCCGTCTTGGATAATTCGATCCATCTATCCAATGTAAGTGCTATTTGATCAATAAAATCGTTAAAATGTTTTCCCGTTTGGGGCAGCATAGATTTGAATTTTAAACGATATTCATTCTCTGTCATTTGATATTTAACAAGTAAAGCAGCTCTGAGAGCCTCATAGTTATTTTTATCAGCAGTAGTTGCAATATGATATACTGACATAGCTTCACCTGTAAGTAGTTCTGATAACTTTACACAGTATTGAGATTTTTCCACGTGATAGGCCTCGCATGTTGCCTCGAACCTATGTAGATAATGAATCACATCGTCCGATGGAGGATTAAATTTTGGTAATATTAAATGAAAATTTTTAATATTCCCTTGTTTAGACGAATTTTGGCCCTCCTGAGACTTTTGAGCACTAGCCTCCTGAGATAATCGAAAGTGATTAAATTCTAATTCCTTCATTTCTTTTTCATGTTGAATTTGAAGTTGATATTTTTTTGTATTGTCTTCAGATAGCAATCTCCTTTCTTCTGTTTCTTTTTGTTTAATTTCCGCCTCCAATCTTTTCTTATCTGCTTCACGCTGAAACCGTTTCTCATTTTCCTGAGACTCAAATATCCTCTTCTTTTCATTTTCTTCTGCTTCAAATCTCAAATTTTCTTGTTTGAGAAGTTCTAATTTTCTCTGTTCAGCTTCTATCTCTTGAGCCTTTTTGTATTCTGATAGTGCGAATGCTTTCGCCTCGTCAGGAGCCATCCCAACGGATTTTGCCTGCTTCATAAAATATTCAAGCGACATTTTGATTTACTCAAATAATTATCAGTTAATTTACTTTAAGTGTGTGCAATACGTTCTTGTCTAAGAACGGTACCTAATTATCACTTAAGTATACAAGATATTATTAATCAATGAAAATAATTTATACAATGAAATATTAAGAACAGACAAGAGACATAGACAATAGCAACAACAATGACAAGACGAGATAATCAAAGACGAAGAAGACGATTGCAGAAGTCAACAAAATTAAAATGTGAAACTAACATAGGATGTCGTAAAGAATTACGATGATAACTGCGATAAGATAATTAACAAGACAATGAACAACACAGTGTATAAACAATGTAAAAAACTCAACGATAGTCAGGCGAGAATAGACGCATAATACAAACAAGATACATCATAAAACCAAGGTACGAATAAAAATAACTATGAAAACAACGATTAAAACTTGACGGAACAGCTAAACAAATACTATTATAAGAGACAAGTAGCGATCGGAACTACAGCAAGGTTTCTAGCCTTGAACCGGAATTATCGCTCAATTGAAACTTACAAACTAAATCCTATAGAACATCTGACAAGAGCCCGAATCAGCTTTGAGATGAACCTCGTTTGTCAGATCGACCTCCCTACCGCCCACAACAAACATGGAACATAAAACATGCATAAAAAAAATACTACAATGGACATATTAAAAAGCGGCTCAGCTAACATAAGACGGTGACAACGAACAGAGTAATACTCATCATTTTGCGATAAAAAGCAATTTCCAGGATTGTAGAGACCTGCACTCCGGCGCTGTATCACCGAGGAAGCTTACGTAGCACTTGGTAGAGTCCGCAAATGATTGAAGCAGTTGAGTCCATCTTGACCTTGAGTAGCCGTTAGATTTTATAACCAGTCCAGGATGTTGTCGCCTTGAAAGACTGCATTTTTCTTTTCAACCGAGTTGGATTGAGTACGTTCCCGTGAAACTTGATATTTTCAAAACACACTGGTTCTACCATAGTTGTAGCCTCGCTTTTACTGGGGTGTGAACCGCTGACCAGATGATGTTGATGGTGTCGTAGTGACAACGGTCCAACACGGGCGATGCTCTTTGTACTTGAGAATAATAACGCGAATGTTTCTTTCCTGATACGTGAAGCTAGGATAAGCTGTAACAAACAGGCTCGTCAACGAGTGCCAATGTGTATAGGGACGAATTCGTTATGTTTACTGACATCATAATTTATTTAGGACGAAATACGTTGACGACAACAGGTTACAGTACTTCAACATGGATTCCACAGCAAACGTACATGTAGCATATATATATAGGCATGGTACAGGCATCATAATAACTTCCTCACATAAGATCAGGGTTTGACCTTGCGTCAATGTCATGACCGTTAGGACTATTCAACTATAAAATCTTGGAATGAATATATTGATTCTGTCCTACAATTCTGGTCGGGTACTTTAGTAGCTTGGTACCCCTGACATGGCAGATCCATACATACTTGCATATAATATAAACAACGAAGGTTATGTCCTAGTGCTTGGCTAACCTCTCTTCGTCGCCGTGACTCGTGCGACGGCAATCCACATAATATTACAAGTCGATAAACCGTAAAGGATGAAGCATTGAATCCTTTATAATATTAAAATACTTTCAGTGAAAGTCCCCGTTGATCCATTATAACACCCCCTTGCAGAAAGGTGCTAGCTAGATGCCAACGAAGGATGGTGACACGAAAGTTCAAGTAAACAATTCACTTCTTACCAAAACTGGTTCGGACTTACGTGTAGTGTAAGCCGACAATGGCTTCTACCAAGAAGTCATTGTACCAGAAGAATACTTAACCCAACACACTGGGTATATATAGAAATATAGGCAACAGACTCAATGTCTGGCATGAGATGCTGGCTTCCATTTTTTAACCCCTGACGTCATCTCCCTTGCTTGGACACCAACGCGCACGAATTCATCTACCCCCAATTGTGCAAATACGTGCGTGACAGATGATATTTATAAAAACTAACATCAACATAAGTTGGTGCGTACTCACTAGAAACTGATGACTACCCGTGAGTGTTAAGAATACAATAAAGGAGGCATCATCCGTCTTTGGCAACTGCTTGCTTGGCTAGTATTCGATTGGAAACTGTTTCACACAAAAGTTTGTTGGTTTGTTTAGTTTTAACTAAGTTAACCTTTTTTTTTTTTTTTTTTTTTTTTCTTAACCAGCAGCACTTGGGCTTTCAGCCCTTCGGCCCAATGACATGTCATTGCGAGGCTGGGGAACCTGAGGACTTTCCTTCCAACCCGGTCAGGAGCTTCGCTCCTTCCCATCCACAGAGGGTTTATCACAGGAGCCGTTCAGGCTATTCAGTCAAATTTCCGGCCGTAAACATTTCTTCAAACGCCGACGCCCGGGTTTGAACCATGAACACCTGGTCGCCAGTACAACGCCGAAGCCATTACACCAGCGCGGCTCCCAAGTTAACCTTCGAAAACACTCTTTTGACGCATGCTGAGGAGTGAGGTAGTGCCATAAGCGTGCACATGAGGTCAGCCAAAACATCAAATTTCTTCTGGTTATTAGCATCTGTTACTTGTTGCAGTCATAGCCAGAATGCGGGCGGATCCTCATCCACTAGATGTCCAAGATCTTTTCGGTATGTTGCCAGTTCTCGCCATTGATCAGACAGACGATCAAGGCTCTCTTCTGAAACAACTGTTGGGAACTGCGCTGCTAATGGAATGACAGAAGGTTTGTTGATATCAAGAGCTTGCTTTGGATCCAACAGCTGCATTTGCGCCAGAACACTGTTTTGTTCAAGTGGGAACCTGCGTCGTATTTGAGTACAAATTTCAATCAGGTATGCCAATGCATCCTTGCAAAACTGGACTTCTTTATCTCCTAACGGTTGTCGGATTAACTGCGCTTCACATCGTCCACCCAGCTCAATGTAATTCAGTTTCTTGTGCACCTGTACATCCAAAAGATCAATGTCGGCAAGAGTGCGATGCTCATGCTGCAATACTTCCTGCCTAATAAACATACGAGAAGAAAACGATACTCTCTTGTTACACTTGTGTACACTTTGTGAAGACGGAAGTTCTCGGACTAGAATTCCATGTTCAATTACGTTAACTTTACCCAGTATGTAGCCGACAAATAGAAGCATGCGCTTCGTGCCAACAGTGTTCATCGTCTGCAGGATTTGCCCCGCACCGTCGACGTTGTCCACTGAAGCTTCGGATTGGAAATACAAGTGCAGAGCATCCCATTGCTCAAGGATCCTCTCAATGACTGCTTCACGGGACAGCCAGCGTGTTTCACACAGCTTTAACACTTTATGTTTCTGGGCCTGAACTACATCTTGTATTAACTGGAACTGGAGATTTCTTTTACTACTACGCGAAAATAGAAGCAGACATTCTTTATGCAAATTTCAAGCCAAGACGGTAGGTGGTTGCTGGCAGCATTTGCACAAAGTGCAAATGAATGACAAACACAGCCGAGAACAAAGACATGTGGAATCTCTTTCTTCAGATGTGCCTGTAAACCACTTGCAGTCCCCATTATAGTGGCACAGTTGTCTTCAGCAAAAACAATGACGTTACTAAGCGGGATTTCATGCGTGCTCAACAATTTCTTAACAGCTGTAAACATGCCAAGACCAGTCCCATCCTCCACCTCAATGAGGTCTAACAGTGAATCAACTACTTTTCTTGTTTTTGTGTCACAGAATCGCACAACGACTGCCAACATCTGGTTCGTAGAAATATCAGTACTCTCATCAACGATTATAGAAAATTTCTGATTTCTGCAAATGTTTATACCTTCAAGCCGCTCAAAATGAGCAATGCCGTACTGCACCACATAGGCAGCCTTGGTGCGCTTCAGTGACATTTTTTTAGCAATTGTGCTGTCTGGAAATATCTGCTTGCAACATTCAATCAAATGATCAGCTTGCGAAAACGGAGTATTATGTTCTGCCATGAAAGCCGACAACACTATCTCCGCTTTAGCAATTTTGTATTGGAGACAGGGCTCTTTTGGTTTGATGAAAAACTTGTTAATGTTCAGAGTTTTGCTTTTGGCTTCGAAGTTTTTCATGTGCTTCTGTGTGCTTTTATGTGTCAATAAAGCTGTTTTGTTGGCATTAGTTAATGTACAGGAACAGACCGTACAAATCGCAGCATAGCGATTACCAGATTCCGGCTTTATCCAATCCTTCAGTTCGCTGTCTGTTAGCCATTCCGCACAAAAAGCCTGCTGATACCATGGCTTCACGTTTTTACGCGGTGGCGTGTGTGTCGTCATGCTACCACAACTACCTAGCGAACCTTCATCGTCGCTCATTTTATAATCTTATAATAACAAAAAAAAAAAAAAACCAATATGCTGTTTATCTGCTTAAGTCTAAAATGTAAAAAGAAGACTTTATAACACAACGCAAAAATGACTGAGTATTGCAGATGACAGCCATTGACAGAATAACAGGAAATACATAGCTGATGTAAACGAGTCAAAATAATCGTCATTGATATGGTTGAAAACAAGAATTAAATTTAAGTGGAATAAAAAATATATAGCACATAATGTTGTACATTTAATTATAATATACATATAATGTATAATGCTCAGTGCACAGAATATACATAAATGCCAATTGTCAAATATACCCAGATTAATGCAGATTTTGAAAAAAATTACCCAGATACCCAGACGGAAGCCTAAAAACCCAGATCTAGTAAGAAATACCCAGCTGTGGCATCACTGAACACGACTCGGTGAGTGCTGGGATTTGGCGTCAAACGCAAAACTAGCCAGACTTTCTACACTTTTTGGCATATTGGCTTAAAACTTTTTATTTATTTTAAAAAAAAAAAATAAATAGTAGTAACTGATACGGAATAATATGAAAGAATTTATTACTGTTATATTCGTACGGTTTTCATGACACTGTAAGGGTCTTAATCTGGTACCATATTGTCAAAGGAAATTATCAGACCAAAAAAAAAAAAAAAAAAAATGAATATATGTGATTAGTAACCACTTTACAAAACAAGCCAACATCATAAAGAATATACATATACATTTAGTTTATATGAAAATCTAAAAAGATAACGCTTTTTTTTTGTTTTTTGTTTTTGCACGTTGTAGCCTATATTATTTTTTTTTAAATTAATGAAGATAAACAGAAATCTCGTTCAACCTCTGATGGGTTATAATTAGGATATATATTGTTTTCAATTCCAAATAATATGAACAACTGCCGACATGAGAAAGTGGCATCACATTTGAAAATAGGGATACTCACAATTGTGCTTAGGCCTATACGTTAAATAATAAAATAAAAAATAAAAAACAAACAAACAAAATCAAAATGGTATGACAATGCCACAAATGTGGACTTGATGACAAGAACCAGACAAGTGCCAGTGGAACAAGAGCTGAGAAGAAGACGCTGGCGATGGATAGGACACACATTGAGGAAACCTGTTGATAGCATTACAAGGCAGTCCTTGTTCTGGAATCCACAGGGAAAGAGAGGCAGAGGTAGACCAAAAAAACACACGGAGAAGAGAACTGGATACAGAGGTGAAAATGATGAGGAAAACATGGAAAGAACTTGAGCGGATGGCACAGGACAGGAAGACTTGGCATGTGTTTGTTGAAGGCCTATGCTCCTTGGGGAGCTAAAGGGTATTGATTGATATGTGTACTTGTGTGCTGAGCGTACTTATTTATTCAGGCTCCGTTGCTGTCTCACATGTGTTTGTCTGTTGTTTATATCTTTGTGTTATTTGATTATTGCCAATATGGTTTCAAAGATTGTTCTTAGAAGGGAAATAAGAGGAAGGGGATCTACATTCAGATATTCATTATCATCATCCTCCAGTTCCCCCAAGAGCATAAGCCTTCAACATATGCCAAGTGCTTCTGTCACGTGCCATCATCTCCAGGTCTATTTCACCCCTGTCATGTTTGGCTTCAGTGCTGCTCTCCGTGTGTTCTTTCAACTCCTTCTCCCTCGTTTACCCAGGGGGTTCCAGAATAATGACTGCCATGTAATGCTACCAACATGTTTCCTCGGCATGTGTCATATCCAATTCCAGCGTCTTCTTCACATCTCTTGTTTCGCTGGCACTTCTCTGGTTCTCGCCATCAATTCCATGTTAGTGGTCTTGTTATACAACTTAATCCTATACCTATTTTACGCTAGCACCCACTTATGAAAGTGTAACTTTTTAATTGACGTTCTCCATATTTCAGAGCCTTACACTAGGACTGACTTCTCGCTATATACTGTTTTACTGTATTATAAAATGTTCTAGGTCTGTCTATTCTCATCACACGATCTACAGTTATGGGGGAATTACGGACTTATTAGTAGAGATTAAATGTTCATATGACCCCGTAATATTGTATGTTCCAAATTTTAGCTTCGACCAACGAGAGTTCGTTTCCGGTGTTAGAAAATCAACTTTTGCACATTATATCCTATTTGGCAGTGGGGATTTCCAACTATTATTTTGCAAATAATGTCGTCGGAGGTAAGAAAGCAATCTTACAAGCATGTTGTTGTTACAGACGAACGAGTCAGTATGGTGTAGGAAAGAATGCTAGAGATTTAATATAAGTATATAAACCAATAAAATCAGTTCTACAAATTAACGGTTCACGTGAAACAAGGGACGTTTCGAAACGTCCCTCGTTTCACGTGAACCGTTAATTTGTAGAACTGATTAAATAGGTCTACTGTTTTATTGGTTTATATACTTATATTCCTTACCAGTTTTACAGCAGCCCCTTAATTTATTTACTTACACTAGAGATTTAATAGCATAAAATACCTATTATCGATTAGCGGACCTGTGGGTCGTGAGCTATAGGAAGAATAGGCCTAATAGTTTTGAAATGAACAGTGGGACGACCATCCAGATAAGTCACCCGCGTTATTAGGGTTAGGATTCCGGTAAAAGGCGATGAAAATAGACAAGGTCCGCCATGTTGCCAGACTGGCTATCCATATTTATGTTACAGCTAGCCTTAACCCAACCCTGTTTCGAGCTTTGTCAAACAGCTAATTTTAACCTAATATCAAATCTTTGTCAAAACTAACTGCCAACAAACACTGAGGCCCTTTAAAAAAACAATTCCAACTTGAAGCAGAAACGCCCGTTTTTGGCCAATATGGCAGCCCCCAGTTTAGGATCATTCCGAACACCAGGATTTCTAACCTATAAACCATATTATTGCGTCTCTGAATTCTTTGTTAAGGTCTTATTGAACACACTGCCCAATCTCTTTCATTTCAACCATTCCGTTGAGACTGGCTAGCTGGAGGTGAATGAAACGGCTGTAAGGTTTTTACATTTCTTGAAGTGTTATCTCATACATTCGGTTGAAATGAAGTACAGTGGGCCATCTGTTCGATATGGCCTTAAAAGGGAATTCAGGGACACAGTAAAAAGGGGTAAGAGTTGGGAATTAGTTTAGGAAATCTAACCTTAACCATAACAACGTGGGTGACTTATTTGGATGGCGTCGAAGAAGACATCCCACTGTTCTTTATTTCTACCCATACATTTTATTATATGAGACTTTTTTTTTTTTTTTTTAAATTAATGAAGAAAAATATCCCGTTCAACCTCTGATGGGTTATTATTAGGATATATATTGTTTTCAATTCCAAATAATATGAAAAACTGCCGATATGAGAAAGTGGCATCACATTTGTCAAATCATTGTAAATAGGGACAATCACAATTGTGCTTATACGTTAAATAAATTTAAAAAAAAAAACAAACAAACAAAATCAAGAAGAAACTCTGAACAAGAATATTATTAAAGTGGAGTGGTGGAAAGGCCTGATGGTTCCAGTTATATAACTGACTTTAACAGATATTTAATTGACTTTCAACTGTTAAAAGTCATATGCATTGTAAGAACAGCATCAGACCTTCACATTCCCAGCCACTATATAATAACATTTGTTCGTGTTAAATATTGATTGACTATATTATGCAGTTCCCTAGGTCTGTCTATTCTCAACAACTCTTCTATATTTATAGGTAAGTTGGGTGCTTGCAAATAATCTAATATTGGTATTCTCATTTGTTCATACCTCTTACATTTTAACAAGAAATGTTCTATATTATTGTCTTGAAGACATCCTGTGCAGTAAGGTTCTTCTATTTTGAAATAGCCTTTTCCCAGCTGTAGTCTGAGAAGTTTCTTATTACTGGGAATTTTCAATTCCCTAGATATCTGACATTTTCTTGTTGGAGCCTTGAACATCTTGTATGCATGTCTTCCTTTCAGATTTTTATCCTACTCTGCTTTCCATTCATCTGTTATTAAATCTTTAATTAAGCTCTTAATCTCTGATTTACTCATCCCTACATTTATTAGATTTTTATCAGATCTACCTTTCTTGGCTTCTTTATCTGCCTGTTCATTTCCCTCTATGCCAACATGTGAAGGTATCCAAGCAATTAAGACTGAACATCCTCTGGAATATAAGTATGTAGTAGCCAGAAATATCTCCTCTGCTATATCAGGTCTACTACATTCTCGTAAGTTTCTAAGTGCTTTAATTGTTGAGAGTCAGTTAAAACTGTTAGTTTTTTGGGAGGGTTATTAGAGAATATTTCTAGTGCTTTTAGTATTGCCACCATCTCTGGTGGCATTATATATGAGACATTAAAAGGCTGAAAAACTTAACTAAAACTTTATAATATTTTTCAATATAAACAATTGTCTTCTTGTTGGGCAACTGTAGAGGAAGGGATGTGTGGGAGCAACATTGTATTACTTAAATAGAAAACCATCAACGCCCCTATTATCTATACAGTAAACAGATTCTCTGAATTACTGAGACATACAAGTGTCAGAGTCGTCATCTGTAATCTGTGGTTATGAAGAAATGTAAATTATTATTTGTGAAATGTGTATCAGAATGAGATTTTATTGATATATCTGTTTAAAACAAGATGTTTGTTGGTAGAGCAATACTAATCAAAATATTAATTTTTGTTGATGAGCATGTCAGTTTTAGATAACAGAAACAACATTCTTTCAATCTGTGATTTTTTATGAGCAAATGGGAAACACTGATTTGACATGAAAACATAAAAGTATTGTTTTTTTTTTTTTCCCCTCAACATATGGGCAGTGTTAATATGTTACATACTCATAAGAAGCATTGAATTTGGGGCTTGAGTTTTGTATTTGGTACTAACATTTTGACAAAATTTTATCAGTATGATTTGTATCTTTCTTCTTCTTTCTATGATTCTTAGCCGCCAACTGTCAAAGCAGTCAGTGGCCATCACGCCTGGTGGTGTCTAGTAGGGCAGCAACAAACTGCTTCCACTTTGTTTGGTTGGCGGCCATCCTTTGCGCAGTGCCCTAGCTCTGGTTCATTCTTTGCATCTCAGCCTCTCTTTCACTTTCCTTCAGGAGTCCATATCATAGCTATTCTTGTGAAGGCATTGAGGTCTCTTCTGAGGACGTGGCCAACCCAACTCCAGCGTCTGCCAGCTATGATGGTGTGCATGTCCTCTTGGTTACTCTGAGTAAGTAGTTCTTGGGTGGTAATTGACCAAAAGATTCTGAGAATTTTCCTTAGGCAGATTGTTGTGTGGAAGGAGGACAATTTTGACATTTCCTTCTCTGTTACTTTCCAGCATTCTGCACCATAGAGAAGCACAGAAAGTACACAGCTCTCATATAATCTTAATTTGGTGTTTGTGCTGTACTGAGAGGACTTCCAGATGTTGTTGAGACTAGCAAAGGCTATTCTCGCTTTATTCATTCATGTTGTTGATGTCATTGCTTGTTCGCCGTCTAGTGTTACTATGCATCCTAGGTACGTAAATGTGTCTGTCTGTTCCAGCTTCTGGTTCCTTATTGTTACAGGCTTAGGACTGCCCACATTGAGTGTCATGGCCTTTGTCTTCTTAGAAACAATGCAGCTGGGAATTCCATAAGCCCTCAGTATTTCCCATAGGCTGTCCCTGTGTATGCTGTCAAAAGCCTTTTCAAAATCAATAAAGTTAATGTATAGCTAGCTGTCTCTGCCATTCTGAGCACTGATCTATAATGTTCCTGAGAGTTAATATATGATCTGCTCATCTTCTGTTCTTTCTGAATCCCTCTTGTTCTTTCCTCAGTTTATGGTCTACTGCTTTTGAAATCCCCTGGATGATTATCTTGCCTAGTATTGTACTGGGATCTGAAAGGAGAGTAATTCCTCTCCAGTTGTTGCAGTCTGCAAGGTCGTCCTTTTTGGGCAGTTTGACAATTATTCCTTTATTCCACTCCATTGGTGTTGTCTCTGTTTTCCAGACTTGTGCAAATAGTGGTTCTAGTAGTTCTGCTGCTAGTTCAGGGTCGTCTTTAATAACTCAGCATTTAAATTGTCGCGATCAGGAGCTTTTCCATTCTTTAACGCTTTGATAGCTGTCTTGATTTCTTCTCTTTGATGGAATGTCTGTATTTACGTCTAGATCATTTTCAGCCTATGGAACATTCAGCTGTGTCTATGGTGGTTCCTTATTTGATGTTTCTCTGAAGTACTCTGCTCATCTTGTTTCCTGCCCCTGTGCTGTGGTGATGAGGTTTCCTTGCTTGTCTCTTACTAACGTAACATTGTTTGCACCCCATTTTCTGCTGATAGTTTTAGTTATGTTTTATACCGTGCTTTGTTCATTTCTCAGTGCTACCTCTTCTGGCTGTCTTGCGAGATCGTCCAGAAATTTCCTTATGTTGGTTCGAGTTTGACATTTTACTTTCTTTATCCAGCTGACTGTACTGTTTGCTATATGTTTCCTTTAATCTTGGAGACTGCTTCTATTTTCATTTCTTTTTTCATCGCTATGGTGTTTAATGTTTCTGATGTTATCTAATCTAGGTGCTATCTAGATGTGGTTTCCATTTCCTTTTGTAGCTGTTGATAGAATTTGTCCTTGACCTCTTTATCGCTGTCATTTGTTGGTGCATAGCATTGTATTATTGTGGTGCTGATGAATCTCCCTCTCAGTCTTGTTCTTATCAGTCTGTTGTTGGTGAGTTTCCATTCCAGTAATGGCCTTTCTATTCATTTCTTTAGGATAATGGCTACACCTTCATTGTGCTGTCCATCCTCTCCACTAGAGTAAAGTACTGTTTCTTCTGTTGCTGTTTTTAATTCTCCCTGTCCATAGTCCATCAGCTCTCACTTATTCCCAGGATATGTAATCTATAGTTCCTCATTTCTGTTGTGATCTGCCTCAGTTTTCTTGCCTCATTCACAGTTCTGATGTTCCAGAATCCAATTCTGGTTTCATGTTTTGTGATCAGGGCATCCGTTTTCATGCCAATGACTTCCTTTCAGCTTTCACCACTAACAGTCATGCAAGCCTCAGACTCCAGATGTCCATCCTGCATCAAAGTTTTTTCATTTGTTGCTGTTTCCGTAATGATTAAGAATTTTTTACATAGACAGGGATGTCGGCCATGATATGTATGGACAATATTAAATTAATGATCACATGGTAACACTGGCCCAGTTAATTTGGCACACAAACATGGACAACATTCAGTTTTAATTTGTTACAAACACATTTACAGCATTGATGTGTTATAATTACACAAACATTGATTTATTACAAGAACATAGGCCACATTTTGCCAGTCTTGACTTGTTACTTTTAATAATAATGAAATGCAAATGAATTGTTGTTTTCTTTATGCTTGTAAACATGTAGGATGTCCAGAAGCACTCTGTCCACACACTGGTGTTTAGGTCACTGAAGCGAACCCACGACATGTTTCTCTCAGACCAAGGCAACGCTCCAATGAAAGATGACTTCAGGTATGTTCTTTTAGTGTCCCATACAGTTCCGAGAAGTCTGTGAGGAGACTAAGAAAAATAGGGCCACTCCTCCTTCAAGCATGTCATAAGGGGATACTAACATGGGATACAAAAGGCGGGCAGCCTGATTGTGTAAAATAAATTGCTACAGACATCATCACTACATGAGCACAAGAATGTTTTGTTACCGTCTGCTTGTGGACCATGTCTCTTGTTGTTACTTCAACCACCTTCCTCAGATACTTTATTTCTGAGGTTTGGAGCTGGTTTTTGGTGGTTATAATCATTGTCCATGACTCGCATCTATATGCCAAGACTGGAACATAGGTGGAGCGGTATACAGCCATCTTTGTCTTCTTTTAACTTACAAAGTTTCCTAACGAATGTGCTGCTCTGATACATGGAGAACAATGAAAACAGTCACTTTTAAGTTAGAGAATGTCATAAGTGGATGCTAGCACAGAATAGAAGGATTAGTCAGGTATGACAAGATCACCAAAGTGCAATTAATGGACACAGCCAGACAAATAATAATGGAAAAAATATGTTTGCGATTGATAGAGCACACAGTAAAGAAATCAGTTGTTAGCCTTACAGTGCTGCCACTTCAAACTGGTACAAGCAGGTCACACAGAATCTAAGAGACATATCAAGAGCATGTATGGAACAATCATGAGACAGAGCTCCATGTCAGTGTCACCAGAAAAAATGATATTTCTTACTAGCTTGACAGAAAAGAACAGACTTCACACAGACACAACAGACTGAGACACCTTTTCAACAAACTACACATGAGAGTACGTGTGGCACTGATGACATTACTGCTCAGTGTCAGCTGCAGGACTGCTCAACATATGAGGAACCACATATAACCTTCACCAGTGCCCGTCCTTCTTCGTTATTCACTCTCAAACAACTACGTCGTACGACTTTCTCTCATATAAAGCTGGCAGTCTATCTCAGGGCTCTCTCGTCACCAGACTATTTCTTTCTCAGCTGCTGGAGAAGGCTACACTGCCACCCTGCTCCTCTCATGGAGCTGACAGTTTTGGGTATATGTTTTACTGTCTGTTTGTCCTCCCCACATGGTCACATATCTGTCTGTTTGTCCTCCCCACATGGTCACATATCTGTCTGTTTGTCCTCCCCACATGGTCACATATCTGTCTGTTTGTCCTCCCCACATGGTCACATATCTGTCTGTTTGTCCTCCCCACATGGTCACATATCTGTCTGTTTGTCCTCCCCACATGGTCACATATCTGTCTGTTTGTCCTCCCCACATGGTCACATATCTGTCTGTTTGTCCTCCCCACATGGTCACACATCTGTCTGTTTGTCCTCCCCACATGGTCACATATCTGTCTGTCTGTCCTCCCCACGTGGTCACATATCTGTCTTGTTTGTCCTCCCCACATGGTCACATATCTGTCTTGTTTGTCCTCCCCACATGGTCACATATCTGTCTGTCCAATTTTCAGTTGGTTAACAGATGTAATCTGAGTCTGCGATGGTCAATTTTCAGTCTGAACATGATCACTTGATCTCTTCTTGGTCATGTACAGTATGGTTCTGGACTCTGGATGTTCCATCTGCCATTTTCTCTAAAGCTTTTTTTCTGATTATTGTTTTTATCTCTTCATATCTATCCCTGTCTTCTGTTTGGGTTTTCCTTCCTCCATCTTTGACAAGTTTCAAGATTGCTCTATGGAAATGCCAACAGCCTCTAGCTTAACACTGCTTTCAACAAAAATGTTCAAGTTAATAACTGAAAGTGTATGCAGATGCAGAAGAATTGAAAGAAAAATGGCATTTATGAACAGTCCAAAGTCAGTAGTCATGATTTCCTTTGTTTGGTGCCGGTTGAAAAATGAATGATCCTGCACTGTCAGATCTTGTTTGAAGGTAAACAAGTTTTATGTTTTGTAGTTGAGTTTTACTACAGCCTGTTATGTTGAGTAAATCTATTATGACAATTTTTATTCACCATTCCCTACAGTGAAAAGATTAAGCGACTCATCAAAGTTCAAGATGAGTATGGTCCAGTCAAGGAATTAGCCAAGAGAGAAGCAAAAGCCAAACAGATGCAACAAGCAGGTACGTAAATGTTGTAGGAAACTGTACAATTCATTCTGCATAGCATGGCTATTTGGTTAGTTACCTCCAGATAACTAGTGAGTGAGATGATGCAGATGTGGCTCATGATTTAAAAAAAAAAAAGAACAAACTAATAAGTTTGATTGACAATAAATACGAGGTGTGTTCAAATGATACCCGTCCCAGTGACTTTATAAGAAATATATGTAAGGTACATCAGCAGGAGGAGTGGAATTAAATACAGCAATTGTTATGAAGCAAGTACTCATTGGGGTTCTTTAGAAATAGTCACCATAGGCATTCAGACACGCATCCCACTGCTTGGGTAGACGGCGGATGCCGTCCGAGAAAATGACTTTGGTTGCTTATTGAACCATTGGTCACCGAGGCCCTGACGTCTGCATCGGAGTCGAATCGTTGTCCCTTTAAAGATTTTTTTAAGGATCCGAACAAATAAAAGTCACATGGTGACAGATCGGGGCTGTAGACTGGGTGTGGCAGAACTTCCCACCTTTTCCTTGCTAACCCTTCCTGCACAATGTTCGCAACATGTGGACGAACATTGTCGTGCAACAGAATCACACCACGCGAAAGCATGCTGGGTCGTTTATTCTTGATGGCTGTACGCAGGTTGTCTAGTGTGTCTTTGTAGCGGATGGCATTGATGTTCACGCCAGGCTCTTTAAAGTCTACCAATAGAAGCCCTTCATGGTCAAAAAATGCGGTCAGCATAACCTTGCCGGCGGAAATCTGTGACTTTAATTTTTTGGGTTTTGGTGATCCGGGATGTTTCCATTGCATGCTCGCTGTTTTACTGCATGGCTCAAAGTGGTGGCACCACGACTCATCGATTGCCACTATGCGCAACATAAATGCATCACCCTCCTCTTCGTACCGCAGCAGGTGGTTCAAACTCCACCCCATGTGTTCTTCCTTATGGTGATCGGTCAGCATCCGTGGGACCCATTGTGAACACAACTTTCGATACTTCAGTTTCTTCCTAACCACCATTTGAACTGTCCCAAGAGAGACAGCGAATTCCTCTGCTAGCGAACGTAAGCTCTGACGACGGTCCACCCGTATTGCTGCATCAATCTCGGCGATGGCTTCTTCTGTCGCAACAATATGCACCTGACCTGGCTGCGTAAGATCTTTCGTTAACTGACGTCCTTCTCTAAACATTCGTGCCCAGTATTTCAATGTAGTCTTAGACACACTTTTGTCACCATACACTGCTTTCATTCGGCGATGAATGTCGACTGGTCTACATCTTTCGGCTGTTAGGAACTGAATCACCGCTCGCTGATTGACCTTGGACGGATTCCGTATCACACCGGCCATTATTTTAACGGTCTGCAGCACAACCAATGAATACTAGGAGAATGAACACTTACACACTTGTACATTCGTATGTGCTTATTACGTCAGATGTGACGCCATCATGCTCCTCCTACAAATGTCCACTTGGCGCAGCACGGTCGGGTTTCATTTGAACACGCCTCATATTTGTAGTCCACCTGGTTAATCACAGTTCTGGTTGACTTGCCGCCGTGGCCCACATGTTGTCTGCAAGAAATATAAACTAAAGATGTCGATGTAGTTAACATTCTTGTTAACATCTGCCAAGTCAGTGTTTCAGTGTTATGATGTAATTGCAGACTGTTGAGGTCAGAGTTTGACAGCTATTCAGAAGGGAGTGATGATTTTATTTGTCAAACATCTAGCTTGCAGCGTGTACAGAAATGACAGTAATAGTACTTAACGTCTTCACTGTCTGTCATAACCACATCTGTCTATATCTTAACATTGACAGTCTTGTCTCGGGCATTCTCTCATCATGTATTATGTGATTCTAATTTGTGTTAAAGTTTCTGTTTGCACTGCTATTTGTTTTTTTAAACACTGACTTGTGTTTGTTATGTATTGTTGTTTAAACACTTGTAAACTTATGTCTGGTATGTATTGTTACAACAGTTTACAATGTAATATGCTGACGGGACTTTTTCCTATGTACAGGTTGCCAAAAAAAAAAATTAGTTCATATGATGGGATGTTTATATTGTAGTGATTGAAACGGCAGAAAAAAATAATCAAGATTGCCAAAAAACAAACACAAATTAGTATATATCAGGAATAATTGAAGTGAGAAATAGTGCAATAACGCCACACTTTCAATATAAACTTTAATGAACCAAGTTGTTTTGTCTTTTCCTTAGTGGCTGGAGATATGATGAATGGAACCCCAGGAGGTAGGCATATATTACTAATAAAAGTAAAGTTTTTATTTTGTTCTTGAATTCTTACAATAGATTTTTTTCAGGCCTTAACCCAGCAACAGAGAAATAGACAAGAAGACGAAGATGGCTGTACACCACTCCACCCATGTTCCGGTATTGACTTATGGGTGCGAGTCACATGCAATGACTACAACACGCAAAAGCCAGTTCCAAACCTCAGAAATGAGGTATCTGAGGAAGGTTGTTGAAGTAACAAGAAGAAACATGGTCTGCAACCAAATGATACGGCATGGTCTCAAAACCCAGCCAGTGCAGACCCAAGTGGAACAGTCCCAATTACGATGATTTGACTGCAGAATGGGAGAAGATCTGCTACCACGACAAATATGGGAAACCAAGAGCCAGGGATCCAGACCTCCAGGACAACCCAGAATTTGCTGGGAAGACAACATTAGATTATCTCTGAAGGACAGGACTAGATTAGAATCAGGCCAGAAGGAAGACAGCCAATAGGATAGTATGGCTCTCTCTCTGACAAACCTCTACACCCCAGGGTAAAAGAGAAATGGCAGTAGTAGCAGTAATAGAATTCTGATATATTTAGCTTATAATAGATGATATGTTTAGCTTATAATAGCTGATATACTGACATGTTTAGCTTATAATAGCTGATTTACTGACATGTTTAGCTTATAATAGCTGATATACTGAGATGTTTAGCTTATAAAAGCTGATATACTGACATGTTTAGCTTATAATAGCTGATATGCTGACATGTTTAGCTTACAATTGCTGACATCTTTCTTCTTTCTTTGATCCATAACCACCAACCGTCAAAGCAGTCAGCGGCCATCACGCCTGGTGGCGTCTTGTAGGGCAGCAACAAATTTATTCCACTTTGCTCAGTCGGCGGCCATCCTTCGTACAGTGCCCCAACTGTGGTTCATTCTTTGCATCTCAGCTTCCACAGTTCTCCGCCAAGTTGTTTTTGGTCGGCCTCTCTTTCACTTTCCCTCGGGCGTCCATAGCATAGCTGTTCCTGTGATGGTATCAGGGTCCCTTCTGAGGACGTGGCCAACCCAACTCCAGCGTCTGCCAGCTATAATGGTGGGCATGTCCTCCTGGTTACTCCGAATAAGTAGTTCTTGGTTGCTGATGGTGTTTGGCCAAAAGATTCTGAGAATTTTCCTTAGGCAGATTGTGTGGAAGGAGGACAGTTTCGACATTTTCTTCTCTGTTACTCTCCAACATTCCGCACCATAGAGAAGCACAGAAAGTACACAGCTCTCATACAGTCTTAATTTGGTGTTTGTGCTGTACTGGGAAGACTTCCAAATGTTGTTGAGACTAGCAAAAGCTGTTCTCGCTTTATTCATTCTGTTGTTAATGTCCTTGCTTGTTCCGCCGTCAGGTGTTACTATGCATCCTAAGTAAGTAAATGTGTCTGTCTGTTCTAACTTCTTGTTCCTTACTGTTATTGGCTCAGGATTGCCCACATTTAGTGTCATGACCTCTGTCTTCTTCAAATTGATGTTCAGGCCAACCTGCTTGCCATACTTATTCAGTCTAGCGGTTTTGTCTTGAATGTGTTGATGTGAATGCGCGAGTAGTGCAATGTCATCTGCATATTCCAGGTCTTCCAGTGTAGAAAATGTTGTCCATCTAATTCCTCTTGGAACATGTTTAGCTTACAATTGTTGACATGTTTAGCTTATAATATAGCTGATATGCTGACATGTTTAGCTTATAATATAGCTGATATGCTGACATGTTTAGCTTATAATAGCTGATATACTGACATGTTTAGCTGATATGCTGACATGTTTAGCTTATAATAGCTGATATGCTGACATGTTTAGCATATAATAGCTGATATGCTGACATGTTTAGCTTATAATAGCTGATATACTGACATGTTTAGCTTATAATAGCTGATATACTGACATGTTTAGCTGAAATGCTGACATCTGCTTCTGCTTCCGTCCTTAGCCACCGACCGTCAAAGCAGTCAGTGGCCATTACGCCTAGTGGCGTCTTAGGGCAACAGCAGATAGGTTTTCTTTGCCATTGTTTCCCATCACGCCTAATGGCGTCTTTAGGGCAACGGCAAATCAACCCATTTGCTGTTGTTTCCGTAATCGAAGTGACTGGCAAACGGGTGATCAGCCCATTGTGGATATGCTGACATGTTTAGCTTATAATAGCTGATATGCAGACATGTTTAGCTTATAATAGCTGATATGCTGACATGTTTAGCTTATAATAGCTGATATACTCACATGTTTAGCTTATAATAGCTGATATGCTGTCATGTTTAGTTTATAATAGCTGATATGCTGACATGTTTAGCTTATAATAGCTGATATGCTGACATGTTTAGCTTATAATAGCTGATATGCTGACATGATTAGCTTATAATAGCTGATACACTGACATGTTTAGCTTATAATAGCTAATATACTGACATACTGCACATTAAATGATCAACACTTTTCTAAGCATTTTGTTTATTTTTGTCAGTAACACTTGGCACGTATGGTGTGTTCCACAGGGAACTATCTACGTTGATGGTGATTGATGATGGATGTGTTTATGAGAGTTAAAAAAAAATTTCATAACTTTTATAAATTAATATCACATTTTTGTTCTTACAGGTGACATGCACGGTACAGATCACATGAGGTCAGTGGTGACATAACTGATTTAGTTATTTCCTTTCTTCCTTCCTTCTCATTTTTGTTCTTTACGGAATATTGAGCCATCACTGCTGGAAGCCTACATCAAAGTGCTGATGTGCTCTTGTAGTGGTCCCTCAGGGATCCATGAATGATGTAGGGGTTCTGTGAACATAACCTAAAATTTAAACTGTAAAGTTATTATCACATTAATTACCGCGAGCCGGTGGGACCGGCTTTTGAAATCCTATCATTTGGACCGCGAGCCGCTAAGAGCGTCGATCTAATTTTAGTAATAAAACGAATGAAAAATGTACTGAAACACTTTCTGATCTGGTTCGAGATTGTAAGTTGCCACCGGAAAAGAAATTCCCAAGGCATGGTTGTTGTAGAACACTGGAAAATTGATATTATGTTCATATTTTTCAGCGTTTTGGGTTAGTTACCAAATCGTGTAAAACTGTTTACCGTGGCAACTAGTGATAGGACCACAAAAAATGCTTGCACATCTCGTCTAACTGCTGAATAGGCTAGAAACTTGTTTCAACAATTGACTGATAGATCTAGCGACGAGGACAAGAGTGAAAACGGTGTGCACATTGATTGAAATAGTGATTTTGATAGAGGTGGGGCGCAAGCAGTTATAATTGTGAAAATACTGCAAATCCTCTGCCATCAGAGGGCTGTTAAATAGCAGCAATCTCTATTAGAGTTACAAACGGTGCTTATTGTAATAGTACATTCATTTATCTTTAAATTGACGTGTAATTCATAAAAATCTGTAAACACTTACGAAAACTACAGCTTACTTTGTGCAAACACCTAAAGGATGAAAATGGGAAAAAAAATTTAATTCGGCCACAGTGTGTTTTTCATTTCGGTAGTTAATATGTTAATTGTGTGTTTATGTACATTTTGTCCAAAAATGGGTCAGTAGGATTAACCAGACAATCAAAGGGCTCCGTGGCATAACAAAGGTTGAGAAGCCCTGATGTAAAGTAATATCGTCATCATCATATTTCTTTGTGCTCCTGATGGAGCATGGAACCACCATTGCAACAGGTCCCCCCAACAGGAAGCCTGCTCTAGGCATTCACAGTGGTTGTTTCTATGGCGATTTGTTTTACATTGTGAGGTTGTCAGCCCCATGCACAACCTCTTATTAGTCATCTTGTGCAACACTCCCTGAGGTTGGCAGACGTCTTGTGCAACACTCCCTGAGGTTGGCAGACGTCTTGTGCAGCACTCCCTGAGGTTGGCAGACGTCTTGTGCAGCACTCCCTGAGGTTGGCAGACGTCTTGTGCAACACTCTCTGAGGTTGGCAGACGTCTTGTGCAACACTCCCTGAGGTTGGCAGATGTCTTGTGCAACACTCCCTGAGGTTGGCAGATGTCTTGTGCAACACTCCCTGAGGTTGGCAGACGTCTTGTGCAGCACTCCCTGAGGTTGGCAGACATCTTGTGCAACACTCCCTGAGGTTGGCAGACGTCTTGTGCAGCACTCCCTGAGGTTGGCAGACATCTTGTGCAACACTCCCTGAGGTTGGCAGACATCTTGTGCAGCACTCCCTGAGGTTGGCAGATGTCTTGTGCAACACTCCCTGAGGTTGGCAGACGTCTTGTGCAACACTCCCTGAGGTTGGCAGATGTCTTGTGCAACACTCCCTGAGGTTGGCAGATGTCTTGTGCAACACTCCCTGAGGCTGGCAGACGTCTTGTGCAACACTCCCTGAGGTTGGCAGACGTCTTATGCAACACTCCCTGAGGTTGGAAGACATCTTGTGCAACACTCCCTGAGGTTGGCAGATGTCTTGTGCAACACTCCCTGAGGTTGGCAGACGTCTTGTGCAACACTCCCTGAGGTTGGCAGTCGTCCTGTACTATCATTGACTCACAGGAACAAATTAATCTAGTAAGTGTGATATTAGAACAAAAAACATGCACAACTAACATTTTTTATTAACTGTTTACAGTGCGGAATAAATTATTATAAAAGATGTTATCCTTATGTGAATGGCAGCACTTCAAAATGTTATCTACATTTTTAGATGCCTTATATCCTATCAGGGTTTGAACAGATTAGTTTTATCAATAATTTAAAATATATAGCTGGTTCAAGCTGGTTATTTATCACTAGCAATAACCTGTCAATAATGATGGTAGTAAATCAAATACTGTAATATATTTTTTAAATACTTTTAAATTCAATATAAAAGTTCTTTGATGACAACATTTTTTGTGAAAGTGCGTGGATCTGTTTCAAAGAATGTTCATGCACTTCTACACACTGATTTGCTTGTTGTGACTGACGCTGTGCTTGTCTTTGTGCCGCTTCATGTTGTCGTCATATTGCTGCTTCTTCTAGAGTCTCGCTTGCTCGTTGTGATTGATGCGATCATCTCTTCCTCTTAGCATCTGCAGCTCGTTTTGCAGCCATCTTATCATTTTGATCCATAATAATAAGTCTGCAATACTTTAAATTAAAATTTTGTCTTGAAGAAACAATCAAAAACTTACATTTTAAGGTTATTTTTAACAAAATGATGAGTTAAATCTGTTTCCGGAATGAAACTGGGTTCTACACCGACTTTTCTTCGTTGAGTGTTACTATTTTCGGGAGAGTACATATAAGGGAAACAATACAATTAATGTCTAACTTTCAACCACAGTTGCATCCCTTAGATGTAACCGACGTACAAACGGCGAGAATTATGGAATTTGATTGTTGTTGTACTCCACAGACTTGGTGGCCCACCAGGAGATGCTGACAGATCAGATCAGAACAAGGTATGTAAAACATACTGTACTCTGATTAGCAACTTGTAAGTAGAATAGTAAGTTATTTATTACTGAGTCAGAGATTCTAACTGAGATATGTGGGACACAACAAACAAATGGAGAGGCTGACAGATCAGATCGGATCAAGGTATGTATAACATACTGAACTCTGAATAGCAACTTACAAGTAGTACACTAAGGTATTTATTGCTGTGTCATAGACTCGCTAAGATATGTGGGACACAGCAAACAAATAGAGATGAACAGAAAGACGAGAAAGGCTGATTCAGAACGTCCTGAAGCGTGCTGGCTAAATGGGACCTGAACATGCTGAAGCTGAAAGAGACGAACAGGGTGGCATTGTAAATTATGTTGAAGGGCAGCAAAGAAAAAATAGGTGACAAAGCTAAAACGTGAGAGACATCTGCAAGAAACATAGCATGAACTAAACGCCAGACCACATCATGTGCACTGTATCCCATCAGCAGTGCTTCATGGCATTAGTAGTGGTCGCAGAGAATTTATGTATGTACGTAAGTAAAGGAGGAAGACAATGTAAGAAGCACATAGACCTTTAGACACTAGTTTTCACAGAGGTGAGCTAGTGTTGAGGGAAGGAGTTAACAGAAGGGCACAGGTTGGTGTCAGTGATTCTCTCACCTGTTAGACCACCAACTCTTGTATTTTTCTGGCGACGACTAACTCTTTCTTACTCAAATCTTTTTGAAGATGAACTAGTAGTAACAAGTAATACAATGAGGGTTGAGTATGTTTTTCTGAACAGAACATACAATCTAATAAGTCAAACTCAGAATGAAGGTGAGATACAGAATGTACATAATTACTTTAATTACAGTGGAAAATAAAATCAATGTTGACATGTACTTTGAAAAAAAATACTAGGAAATTAAAAAAAAAACAGACAGTTATGATATTACTTATTCAAGGATTTAGAATACTGTCAGTGTCTTTGGTTCAGATAAGAATAAGAGGCTATTGTCCTCACTGACGAAAGTTTATTCCTATGGCTATTTCTTGGAAAAGTGAATTCTGATTTTGGCCTGGGTTTTAAGTAGACTTATCTGCTTGGACTTCTCCTGGGCATCCCAGTAGGTAGGAGTTACCAACTGAATAATGTGCTTCAGTTGAGCTACAGTCCAAGAGATGAATAGGCTTTTCGTTAACCTGGTTGTGAAGTGATGTTCAGGTGATGAATGCTTATATGCTGTAGACTGCTCAGGGTTGCTGACTTGTGATCACCGCTAGGTTTGAGACATAAGCACTAGTTCTCTCTGTAGCATAGAGCAACTAGGCGGTTTACTCGCTACAAGTTACAGCAATCAAAATCCAGAAACTGGCTAGGATTCTGCAACTGCGCTGTGGAAGATAATGCAGGCAATCAATCTTCTGTTTTATACAGATATATTTCCTACAGCCATTCTGGACATTTCATCTCAGAATGGTGCCTAATAATATTTACCTGAACCATAACGTCAGTCTTTCTTAAAGGCGACTGTCCATTTGTTTACAAATTCCTGTCTAGCAGTAGTCTCACAATCAGGTCGGGTCAGTCATGTCAACCTTTGTTATAAGCAGACGCCTGGCCGTGTGCGTCCATGCGTGACTGCATTGGAGGAATGGTATTTCATTCACTCGTCCGTTGAACAACATGGTTCCCTCTCTCGTTCACAGCAGCTTTCTTCATCACATTCCCAAAATCATTAGAATGCAGTACTTTCAGATATCACCCAGTACTTTCAGATATCACCCAGTACTTACATCATTATAATGCATCAATAACATTCAAAATACATAAATGCAAAATAGCTATTAATCTAATGTAAAGAAATAAAACCAAAATATTAAGTATTTCACAATTTACATCAATTAACTAATCCCTTGATATTAGAGTTAGCTAATTAAGCGAATACTGAGAGTTTGCTTACCGCTCAGGACTTATCAGCAGCTTAAGAAAATAGATTTTGAGTAGCCTTTACTCTCAAAGCACATATACTGTAGATATAAGGTAGTTTGAGGCTTCTCTTCTATAAGCGTGCGTTCTCTTCCAACGGTTATCAGCAAGTGATTTTAAAACTCAGCATTGGTTCACATGAAGTTAAAACATTTTCGTTCCCACGTCCAGAGTTAATTATTTCCCATCTCTTGCTTAGACCCGTACCAAGATTTATCGAGACGGTCTTCAGTTGACCACTGAACACGGAAATATGATACTCTGGGAACCACTTTCGTTTCGATTAAGCGAATAAATTGAACTGACGTCCCTAAAGAAATATCTTCAAGTGCCTTGTAGAAGAAGACTGCATTAGGATCGTATGACAGGACTATTAGTGAAGACTTGAAAAACAGCAATAGAACAGAATGCAGGTGCAAATATTTCATAGAGAAAACAGACAAAATGTGAAGGAATAAAAAAGTAAGGAATTTTAAAATAATCTAGACGAAACCTTCGAGCACTCTGTGACAGTAGTAGAGACAAGAAGTATATTTACAAATGTGTCTGTGTAAGTGTGCATATGGTGGGCACGGTAAGAGAGAGTGTGTACTTATACATAAATGACTGCCACATTCAAGGCATCAAAAGGCTACATGTGTTTTATTGATACAATATTTGGGATCATGTGTTTATACTAGTTTTAGTAAACAAATGAAAGTTAAACACATGTTTAGTGTTTTATCATACCAAATGTTTCAATATGAATGTGATTGTGTCATCATTGACCAGGCACTGGTTGCAGTAACCATAGGACAGCAGCAAATGCTGGTACCAAAGAAAGCCCCAACAATGCCCAAACCAAACTGGCACCCACCCTGGAAGTTGTACAGGGTAAGAAAAAATTTGTTTTTAATGATCTGCCTTTTTGATAGTTTTAAGTATCTGTCAGGAATTTTTGTGGAAAAGACTTGTTAGATTTTTGGAAGCAGCAAACAGGCTGTTATTGCCAGAAAATGCTATGCTAACAAACATGGTCGATTATGTTTCATCATTATTATATTGTTGCTGTGTGACCTAGTTGTCATATTTTCATCCTTCCTATCTAGAATGAATAAATGAGTGAAAATCTTCATCAGGGTGCGCATGTAGTCACAGTTGCTGTGTTACATTTGTGCCCTGCAATAATTCAGTTTAATTCATTTAAAATAAAAGGAAAAGTCAAAAATATTATTAAGAAGTAAACATACGCTTCCTTAGAAATAAGTATAAAGGAATTTAGGCATATTGTTGTCACCACCAAGGAGCACAGACCTTCAACAAAGTTATGCCTAGTCTTTATGTCCCATGTCTACTAGTACCAGGTCTTCCTGTCCCATGTCTACCAGTTCCAAGACTTCCTGTCCCAAGTCTACCAGTTCCAGGTCTTCCTGTCCCATGTCTACCAGTTCCAAGACTTCCTATCCCAAGTCTACCAGTTCCAAGTCTTCCTGTCCCAAGTCTACCAGTTCCAAGTCTACCAGTTCCAAGTCTTCCTGTCCCATGTCTACCAGCTCCAAGACTTCCTGTCCCATGTCTACCAGTTCCAGGTCTTCCTGTCCCATGTCTACCAGTTCCAGGTCTTCCTGTCCCAAGTCTACAGTTCCAAGTCTTCCTGTCCCAAGTCTACCAGTTCCAAGTCTTCCTGTCCCAAGTCTACCAGTTCCAGGTCTTCCTGTCCCAAGTTTACCAGTTCCAAGTCTTCCTGTCCCAAGTCTACCAGTTCCAAGTCTTTCTGTCCCAAGTCTACCAGTTCCAAGTCTTCCTGTTCCATGTCTACCAGTTCAAAGTCTTCCTGTCCCAAGTCTACCAGTTCCGAGTCTTCCTATCCCATGTCTACCAGTTCCAGGTCTTCCTGTCTCATGTCTACCAGTTCCAAGTCTTCCTGTCCCATGTCTACCAGTTCCTAGTCTTCCTGTCCCATGTCTACCAGTTCCAGGTCTTCCTGTCCCATGTCTACCAGTTCCAAGTCTTCCAGTCCCATGTCTACCAGTTCCAGGCCTTCCTGTCCCAAGTTTACCAGTTCCAAGTCTTCCTGTCCCATGTCTACCAGTTCCAGGTCTTCCTGTCCCATGTCTACCAGTTCCAGGTCTTCCTGTCCCATGTCTACCAGTTCCAGGTCTTCCTGTCCCATGTCTAACAGTTCCAGGTCTTCCTGTCCCATGTCTACCAGTTCCAAGACTTCCTGTCCCACGTCTACCAGTTCCAGGTTTTCCATGTCTCCCTCATGTTTGTATCTGTCTCCAGTTCTCATCTCCGTTCTAACTCAGCTTCTTTAACCCTGGCAATTCTAGAACAAGGACTTACTTGTGTAGCTATCAGCAGGTTTCCTTTATCAGCATCTTCTTCTTCTCGTCTCTTATTCCGCTGGCACTTGTCTGGTTCTTGTCATCAGTTCCATATTAGTCATCTTATACAGGCACATATGGTGCATTTATTCAGCAGTTTTGGACATTTAATGTATGTGTGTGGATCATCACTCATCACTGATGATGAATGTTTGTATTTGTTATGTATGTGTGTGAATCATCACTCATCACAGATGATAAATGATTGTATTTATTATATATATGTGTGAATCATCACTCATCATAGATGATAAGTGTTTGTATTTGTTGACTCTTTCACTTGTCAGCATGGGAATACTAATATTAGTTTTGCCAGATTTGTTAATTGTTGAAAATTATGTGAAATGTTCTCAAATGATTGTCTTCAGGTAATCAGTGGTCACATTGGTTGGGTGAGATGTTTGGCTGTGGAGCCAGGGAATGAGTGGTTCTGTTCTGGTGCTGGAGACAGGGTTATCAAGGTAAGAGCAAGTCAATTATCGGTCATTTCTTTTTCATATCGGTTATCTGAGTAATCTGAGAGAATCAAGACTGTTGCATTTGTACATGAGAGTTGAAAGGCAAAGGTAGTGAGACATGGAACTGGTCACCATGACCTCATAAAGCTGAGACCTAGAATAGTGAAGTCACTAACACTTCACTCCCTTACAGTAGTGTAAGCCATGAGATTATCTATACCTTTCATATTTCAGTCGTACTTGTAAGAAAAACATTTTCATCTGAGAAATATTTTGTGAAAAATATGATTGTCTTATGTACATCAAAGACCCTTTCTCACTGAAAATGTTTCTTGAAGGTTTTGATGGAAATAAGACTCAGTTTCAGTTGGATTCTTCCAATACACATACTTTAGTAGAAGTGTGAAACAAAGAGGTTTTTAATTGTTCTCATATTTCTGTTTTGTGGGGTTTTCCTTCCACAATGTTGATATTTCCTATGGAGATGTCAGTTTTCACATCATCATCATCATCGTAATTATTGTCCTTTGCCTCCCAGTCAATTATAGACCCTTCCAATCAGGTCATTAACCTCCCGGGGGCTCTTCTGTTCTGTCATCCATTCATATTCTGCCCATGTCTTCTTCATCCTTTGTATATTCCCAATTACCTTGACCTTGAACATTTTGAGCCTCCAGCCAATGGGGATTCCATAAGAAGAGCTGCCATGTAATTATCATCAGCTGATTTCTTTAGTGTCTGTTTCTTATCTAACTTTTACTGAGTTGTTCCCCTTCTACCGTGAGGTGTAGAGGTATCCTATCTTACTTTTCACCCGTGTGTTACCGGGGCCCGAAAGGGGAGCAAAGAATAGTAACACTGCACCCTACCACGCATGTCGTAAAAAGCGACTAAGGAGGGTATGGGCATGGGGCTGTTTACCCCATCCCGTAAAAACTTCGCACAGTGGGCTGATCACCTGCTTGCCAACCAATCTGATTACGGAAACAATGATAGATTGTTTGGTCTGTTTTTGTTCCACAAAGACGCCACTAGGCGTGGTGGAAACAGCGATAGATTGATCAATTTGTTGTTGCTCTAAGACGCCACTAGGCATACTGGCCACATACTGCTTTGCCGGTTGGTGGCTAAGGATGGAAGAAGAGAAGAAGAAGAAGATCTTACTTTTACTTAGTTATTCACCTTCTACATTGAGGTGTAGAGATATCCTGTCTAACTGACTTACTTAGTCCTTCTACCGTGAGGTGTAGAGGTATCCTATCTTTCTTTTACTTAGTCATTCCCCTTCTACCATGAGGTGTAGAGGTATCCTATCTTTCTTTTACTTAGTCATTCCCCTTCTACCGTGAGATGTAGAGGTATCCTATCTTACTTTTACTTAGTCATTCCCCTTCTACCGTGAGATGTAGAGGTATCCTATCTTACTTTTACTTAGTCATTCCCCTTCTACCGTGAGATGTAGAGGTATCCTATCTTACTTTTACTTAGTCATTCCCCTTCTACCGTGAGATGTAGAGGTATCCTATCTTACTTTTACTTAGTCATTCCCCTTCTACCGTGAGATGTAGAGGTATCCTATCTTACTTTTACTTAGTCATTCCCCTTCTACCGTGAGGTGTAGAGGTAATCCTTTCTTACTTTTACTTAGTCATTCCCCTTCTACCGTGAGATGTAGAGGTATCCTATCTTACTTTTACTTAGTCATTCCCCTTCTACCGTGAGGTGTAGAGGTATCCTATCTTACTTTTACTTAGTCATTCCCCTTCTACCGTGAGGTGTAGAGGTATCCTATCTTACTTTTACTTAGTCATTCCCCTTCTACCGTGAGATGTAGAGGTATCCTATCTAACACGAACATCTTTTCCTCATTTTTTTCCTGTGATATTTGTCTAGTTCTTTCCATTGGTTCGACGTTGATGATCTTGTCATACTGTCTCAATGCTTCTACTCTGCCCAAGTACCCATTTATGAAAATCTGCTTCTTTCTAGTTGTTGGTTTTGTTGTTCTCCATGTCTCACAGCCATATAATAGGACTGCATTATCATTTGAGTTGAAGATTCTGAATGTTTTGTTGGATTTGATTTAATTTCATTCCCATATATTTCCCAAAGCAGTGAAAGCTCCTCATGCTTTTTGTGTTCTGAATTTGATATCAGTGCCTGTGCCTGCAACTTTATCAGCATTAAGACCAAGTCTAGGATCTCATCTTGTAGGATTTTTTTTTTCAGGTGCAGGCTGGCTATCATTTGCTGCATTTATTCTTATAATCTTGTTTTATTTCTCTGTGTATGTTCTGACCCAGTAGGTATGAACTCTTGTCAAGTATTCTCATTTTGTCTATCATCTAATTACAATTATGGGACAGGCAAGCCAGGTCTTCAGCCAAAATCTTGACCATCAAGCTGTATTGTCAGAGTCCACTGTTGACTGATGATCCAGTCTATAGCCAGCAAGAAGCTCTTGTGTAGCAGTTTGTTTTACATCATGAGGTTGCAAGTCCTGAACACTACCTCACATTATTCAGTTTCTTTCGACATATTCAAAAGTACAATATTTCTGTTCTCTTTTGTCTTCTCTGAGACCCCTGGAAACCAAACTTGGTAGGAGAGATGATCACAGATAATGAATTTCATTGGTTTAAAATTTTTCAGTTTAAAATATCATTCTGATGTTTTTTGTTTCTGATATTTGCTTACTGCAGATCTGGGACTTGGCTTCAGGCACTCTGAAACTGACTTTAACTGGACATGTGAGCACAGTGCGAGGTGTTGCAGTCAGTGCCAGACAACCTTACTTGTTTTCTTGTGGTGAGGACAAGATGGTCAAGTGCTGGGACCTTGAACAGAACAAGGTAAAATAAAAAAAACACATTGAGCTGCTCACATCTTCTGCATATGAAGTCTGTGCTTTTATTTCATTTATAAGAAATCAGTTTGCATCTTCTTGAATAGAGTTTGTTCTTACATCTACCGTAAGTGGTGGCCCTGCAATCATTACTTTGTGTGGTATCTCTATTTACATCTTTCATTAAATCACTGCTTATGTCTACCTTATGTGAAGTCCCTGCTATCATTACTGTCGCAGTATTTTAAGAATGGGTGTCAAGAATTTATCCTCCATAGGGAGCTAGTTTGCTCATGTGCAGTGTTTTGGATATGTGAGTACAAGTTCAGCTGTGATAAACTGTACATGATGAAACTTGTTTATAGTTAAACAATTGTGAACTTAATAAGTTTGTTTGTGGTGAAAGGTCAAGCAATTCAGTAATCATTATTGGTCATGCATGAAGCGAGGTGTGAACCAGAAGAGAATAGTTGTACGCTGGGCTCAGAAGAGAATCAGTCTAATGGCCTGGAAGTGTATAGCAGTGAGGTTGCCTACTAGTAGTTATGAAGCTGTGACTTGGTTGTATGATTTTTGAGAGCCGGTGGAGTGACAGCGAAGCTAGGTTTTCTATGTCTGACCAGAATTGTTTTGTATTATTATTTATGCATTGATAGTTGCCGCATAAGTTGGTCACTACTGTCAGTTGTTAGATAGTGACAGAATTTGTTGAGGTATTGTGTATTCATGAGCTGTATATTGTCAGTCTTGATAATTGTTTTGTAAATGTTGTTGTACCATGCATTTTCTAAGACTCATGTCAGATTTGTTGATGATGTAATGTGTTTGGGAGATTGATTGAAGGTAGTTTCTGAATTATTATGATGATGTAAAATTGTGCTGTACTGTGTTGTAATGATGAGTTGTCCGTCTGGATGTTGTTTGAATGTATATTATGTCTTCCTATCATCTGTTGGTGGTTGCTGTTTCTTGTCATGGGCAAGTATTTTTGTTAGTAAAAGATTTCTAGACTATTACTTTTAGTGGTGTGTCTGCATCTTTCATTGAAGTTCTACTTACATCTACTTTATATGAAGCTTCAGCTTATATGTTACAACATTCTACTTACATCTACTTATATGAAGTCTCAGCTTATATGTTACAACTTTCTACTTACATCTACAGAATTCAGAGAAAACAACATTTCAGATCTACATTGGTACCTCACTAATTGAAAACGTTAATGCACATAAAACTCAAAGTATAATCGTCAACCAGCATCTAAATAGGAACTCACATGTACATTCACTGACCAAGCAAACGACACAGAAAGTTTACCAATTAGCTAAAATCAAACATTTCCTAGATGAAGAAGCACGAAAATTGTTCTATATATCTCACATACAAGCAAACCTTCACTATTGCTCCACAATCTGGGATGGTTGCTCAATGTCCAACACAAAGAGACTCCGTTCACTGCAAAAGCGTGCAGTGTGTCTAGTCTCTGACAACTGCCTAACTCAGTGTGTAGATCTATATAAAAATCTTAAAATACTGCCCTTAAGAAAGCGCCTTCTGTTTAACAAAGCTAAATTTGTTTACAAAATCCTGCTCCAGCATATCTGTGGCCAATGTTCAAATACAACGAAAGACGCAGTCGATGCTTTAACAAATTGCAAGTGCCCAAGCCTAGGCTTGACTTATTCAAGAAAAGCTTAGCGTACTCTGCTGCTCATCTTTGGAATTGTCTTCCACATAACCTATGAAACAACCTCAGTCCCTATTCATACAATCGTAGACTTTTCGAATACTTTATTAGTTCTGATTACATGCCCCCCCTAATCAGATTATCTTTTTTTTTTTTTTTTCGTACGCCCGCTATTACTCGAGGCGAAATCTCAGGTTATTATGTCTAACCTGAGACTGAGTTTACGTGAGTATCCCTTTTTTTCTTGCACAGAGACAGGTGTCCCTCGCCATTCAGGCAGATACTCGCCGATTTCGGAGGTACCCATTAGAGCTGGGTCGGCTCAGGAGCCGCCAGTCCCTGGTCGACGACACTTCTTCAAATGTACTCGCCAGGGCTCGAGTTAATCCAGTCCAAATCCCGGTCGACGAAAAATCTTCAAATGTCCTCGACCGGGTTTGATCCTGGGTCACCCGGTCGCCAGCGCAATGTGGTAACCACTACGCTAGCGCGGCTCCCTATCTTTTCTTATAATATCAAATGTAGGTTTTAAAGACGATGTTTGTACTTTTCAACATATTTTATGTCATGTTTATAAGTAAATATGAGTGTGCTATTTTATTTTACTTTACAACGTTGAATTCCTTGACATTAATATGTAAAATGCATATGGGAATAAATGAATTCAGTATGAAAGGTGAGAGAAAGGAAGGGCAGAATGTCAGACGGGCCTGCGTGCCCAATTCTCAACCCTTTGAAAATAAAGTTTGTTTGTTCGTTCGTTACTTTATATGAAGTGTGATGCTGTACTGTAATTCTGTCCTTTCAACAGGCCCGATTCTGTTCTTCTATTTTGAGTTTTCTCCACTTTTCTTCTCCAGGCATAGTATTTGAGTTTCGTCTGGTTTTGTTTTTCTTCTGCATGAATATTCATCATGTTTGGTCTGTTTCTGTAGGTATTTAATTGCGTTTTTTTAATAACGGTAGGTTTATTTTATACTCGCACCAGTTTCTTTTATTCTAAATTTTTCGCGATCACGTACATTTTTTCTTTGTTTACGAAAATCGTTATTTCATGCAAGCCTGTATGACGCAAGTCAGAAACGCACGCGGCCGCGATAAACAGGCCCCGGCTTACTTTCAAATCTGATTGGCGTAGGTCGCAGTTATTATAATTTTTTAGCGTTTCCATTGGTTTGAGTAGGAAGCTTAGCAGATACATAGGAGGTAATCAGCGGGAGTGTTTCCCTGTATATAAACAGTCGTTTGGGCAGGGGATCTCTCTCTCTGAAGAAATATTTGCCTGCCGTGTACCTTATAATTTTCGTCTGCTTCAAGCGGAAGAAACGCGATCATTTGGTATGTAATAATTTTTATTATCGGTTTACTTATTAGGGGGTTCTTTGATAGTCTCGGCCCGTAAGTAAAGTTTCTTCGTGGACATTAACTTAAAGTTGTAAACGGTAGCGCCATCCATTATTATCTTTGAAGAATGATGTAAATGAAAAGTGTGCATAATTTTTTCTAGGATCATTGGCAGTCGATAGGAGGGTGTGAAGTTAAGAGAGACACGGGTGCTCATAGTTGTAGAGTGTTGTGAAATACCACCATTAATTCCTGTATATTTACAAGTGTAATTTTATTGGGCAATCAATTGTGTGTACGTTAATTTTATTGTGCCTTAAATGTGGGTAATGCAGTCGGAAGGTACAGAGGTATGTTATAATTGAATTATACTGCTTAGAGGAGTACATTATTTCTATAGCGAGAGGCTTAGTTTAATTTTGGAGTAAGCACGGAAACCTCATGTGTAATGTTAAAAGGAGACCAAGGAATTTCGGACAAGAGATTTCCCTAGGTTGAATGTTTTGACACGTGGTTAGCCACACATAACAAGATAAGAGTCAGACAGGTCGGGAGTTTTTGTTTACTTACCTGGAAGATTTAAGTTGAAGGGCAGGGAGGAGTAGAAGGAGCGGGAGATAGAGAGACACGTGGGTAGTAATATTTTATGGATCGTTGTGCAGAATGAGAGAAGGGGAGTAGAAGGAGTGAGATTGAAGTGACACGTGGATAGTCATATTTTATGTATTGTGGTGCATAGCGGGTGATGTAGTGAGTGAGGGGAGTTGTAAAGATTTATGGGAGCTATATGTTAGAGAGGCGTTATGTTGGAGTTGGTGTACATTAGACGCATTTTCTTTTGATTTCAGCGGGTCACGGCAACAGTGGGGGAGCGTAATTTGCCACTACAAATTACCCACGGCAACAGTAAATATCTCAGGGGTCAGAGGACTCGAGATATCGCCAGAAGCGAAAGAAAATAACGTACGGTCCCTTGCAGTGAAGTACAAATCTTCAGCGAGACTGAAACAGTTCTCTTGCAGTGAAGCCCCAGGCTTCAGCGGGAACGGAGTTATCTATCATAAAACCCAGAGCTCATCGCTATTCATACCACTCTGACAACAGCACGGGGCCGGGAGACTGGTTTAATTGTATACAGCCAGTAATCAAATGCTGGTTTACCCTAAATCCGGAGCGGGTTAAAGGGGCAAGTTCTAGAAGCTATTCAGCAGCAGAGAAGTTTCTACAGTTAATCAAGTTCCTTATGCTTGATACCCAAAAATCTTCATCATCGCAGTAGTCAGGAGCAGGAGAGAGGGTTACCATTCCTGGGTCCTGAAAGTAACAAGAGGAGGGCGCAACAGAGATGCCACATCAGCAGACGTTGAGTGTTAAAGAGACACTGTGACCAGGAGAGAGAGAGAGAGAGAGAGAGAGAGAGAGAGAGAGAGAGAGAGAGAGAAGGAGGGAGAAAATAGACAGGACCAGTAGAGTCTTTTTATTATCCATTAGACGGATAGACACTGAGCCATAGTTGTAATCAAAGTCTATTATTGTAGCATTCCAGTGGTTTTAGTTAGCGGCGCATATCGCCTAACAAGTTGGAAGCTGTGTAGAAGTTCGTTTAGGAAGAGTCAGCAGGACTGCGACAGTAGAAATCTTATTTGTAGTAGTGAGTGGAGGCTAAAGTTGACAGCCCCCACAAAAATTGAGTTTGTTTAAATCACTAACCATTTTATTTTTCCCCAGCAGGGTGACAGAAAGAGTGAATGTGATTGGGGTTTTCCTAGTGTCTATCAATTTAATTGTTACTTTGTTTTCAGGCCTGTGCAACAGGGCACGCTATTTATTTGATTGCTGTATGATGAAATTTACTGTTTTATTGTGTAAATAAATATATATATACTGTACACTGGATCAGCTTCTACACTATACTGTACCTATGTGTTGTCTGTATAGTGGTGTCTGTGGTCGTTATTTACACCTTATCTCCTTGTGTTTAAAGGTAGTTAGAGGGGGGTGAGGCTATAGCAATTCTGAAGTCACGAAGCGGCTAGGGGAGAGTCAATTCAGGTTCCCACCCTTGAGCCAATCGTCTCATCTGTCCACAGTCACTGTCATTTTCATCTAAATTCTATCTTCTCAGACTTTCTCATACTAGGGTCTGGCTTACACTCAGGCAAACTCTATAAAGTTAAAACCACTTCGTGACATGAAGTCTCAGCTTATATGTTATAACTTTCTGCTAACATCTACTTATATGAAATCTCAGCTTATATGTTACAACTTTCTACTTACATCTACTTTATATGAAGCCTCAGCTTATATGTTACAACTTTCTACTTACATCTACTTTATATGAAGCCTCAGCTTATATGTTACAACTTTCTACTTACATCTACTTTATATGAAGCCTCAGCTTATATGTTACAACTTTCTATGTACATCTACTTTATATGAAGTCTCAGCTTATATGTTACAACTTTCTACTTACATCTACTATATATGAAGCCTCAGCTTATATGTTACAACATTCTTCTTCTTCTTCTTTGATCCTTAGCTGCCGACCATCAAAGCAGTCAGTGGCCATCACGCCTGGTGGCGTCTTGTAGGGCAACAACAAATCGATTCCACTTTGCTCGGTCTGTGGCCATCCTTCGTACAGTGCCCCAACTCTGGTTCATTCTTTGCATCTCGGCCTCCACAGTCCTCCGCCAAGTTGTTTTTGGTCGGCCTCTCTTTCGTTTTCTTTCAGGGGTCCATAGCATAGCTGTTCTTGTGATGGCATCGGGGTCTCTTCTGAGAACATGGCCAACCCAGCTCCAGCGTCTGCCAGCTATGATGGTGTGCATGTCCTCTTGCTTGCTCCGAGTAAGCAGATCTTGGTTGGTGATGGTATTCGGCCAAAAGATTCAGTGAATTTTTCTTAGGCATGTTGTGTGAAAAGAGGACAATTTCGACATTTCCTTCTCTGTAACTCTCCAGCATTCCGCACCATAGAGAAGCACAGAAAGCACACAGGGCATCCCTGTTGTACTCCTATCTTCACCTCAAAGATTAGGTTGTTCTGCCCAACACTACACGTAAAGTTGGCATAGAGGCTTTTTATGATTGACACTATGCAGCTTGGAATTCCATAAGCCCTCAGTATTTTCCATAAACTGTCCCTATGTATACTGTCAAAAGCCTTTTCAAAATCAACGAAATTAATGTACAGCTGTCTTTGCCATTCTGAGCACTGCTCTATAATGTTCCTGAGGGTAAATATATGATCTATGATTCTAAATCCTGCTTGTTCTTTCCTCAGTTTGTGATCAGCTGCTTTTGAAATTCTCTGTATAATTATCCTGCCTAGTATTTTGCTGGGAACTGAGAGAAGAGTGATTCCTCTCCAATTATTGCTACAACTTTCTACTTACGTCTAATTTATATGAAGTTTCAGCTTATACGTTACAACTTTTTACTAACATCTACTATATATGAAGTCTCAGCTTATATGTTACAACTTTACCTTCGCCTTGTAATTGAAATTGTTTGCCTAAGCTGCATATGTTTTAATTAATGTGTCTGTAGTTTGATGACTTACATTATTGAGTTTTCTATGTACAGACTATCCGTCACTACCACGGACATCTGAGTGCTTGCTATAGCCTTGACCTCCACCCAACTTTAGATGTTCTCACCACGTGTGGAAGAGATGGTACTGTAAGGGTAAGTGAGAAAATGTTTTTCACATACTTCTCGTTTTAAGTTGCACTTCTCAACTCAAAACTGATGTTTTCTTCTTATATAATTTGTAATACTGCCTGGTATGTACTACAGTTTTCTTCTTTAGCAAATGTAAAATTTGTGTGTAATTTACTTGAGGGTAATTATTGAGCATGGACAGTCTGGGGGGGGGGGGGGGGGATATGGGAAGATGAGGACGGCTGTTTCCTCAGGCATGTTGTAACAAGATAGTCCATGGGGCTGGCCTGGCAGTCTCATCACGTGACAGGTTGCTATAGAAACCACCACTACAAGAGCACATAGAGGCTTCAGTGTAGGCTTCCTTCCTGTAAGAGGAATAGTTGAACTGGTGGCTGGCTGTGTCCACCATAAGGAGGCAAATGATGATGATGATACACAGTTGATGCCAGGTAATACTATTAAATCAATAACTTTAGAAATATAAACATAACTGCATCCTGCCATTTAACCAGTAACATTCATGCTTCAATTTACGAGCTGAAACAGGTGAAATGAGATGTGAGGTCATAAACAAGAAATAATTATTTTCAGACTCTACACAGGTGACATCTGAGATACCATCTATTCAATAATCTACAGATAGGAACAACAGATGAGTGTACCTATGGCACTGATTAAATAATTGCTCAAAATCTGCTGCAGGAATGTCCCACAAATGAACGAACAAACAAACTTTATTTTCAAAAGGGTTTAGAATTGGGCACGCAGGCCCGTCTAAGATTCTGCCCTTCCTTTCTCTCGTCTTCCATACTGAATCCATTAATTCTCACATGTATCTTAAATATTACTTAAAATAAGAAAATAACATACAATAAAATAAAATAAAATCCAAACATAGTAACAGTACAATAATAGTTACACAGATTTACAGTACCTTATCATATTAATACTAAACAGGACAAAATTATCTTTAATACCTACATATGATTACACCAAGGCTTTCGATTGTGTACAACATCAGCAGTTATGGGCTATTATGAAAAATATGGGATTTCCAAACCACCTTATACAACTCATCGCACTGCTGTACCAAGAACAACAGGCAGCCGTAAGAATAGAGGGGGAAACATCAGAATGGTTTGAAGTACAGAAAGGAGTAAGACAAGGCTGTACCCTTTCCCCTTACCTGTTTAACATTTATGCCGAGAATATCATGAGAAATGTAAGAGATGACCAAGAACACACAGAGTTTGACTCATTTAACATCGGCGGGTACCAGATCCCGGAAATCAGATATGCTGACGACACAGTCCTCCTATCGACCAACCCAGAAGGACTTGAACAATTACTTCTGTCCACCAAAAAACACAGCGAGGCCCAGAATCTATACCTAAACACCAAGAAGACTAAAGTATTGACAACAGACAAAGTAAAGACCAAACCAGAAATTGAAATTGATAACGAAGAACTGGAAAGTGTTAATGAATTCGAATACTTAGGATCAATCATCAACAGCTCTGGCGACTGTGCAGTACAAATTAAAAGAAGACTTGCAATTGCTTCACATAAACTAATACAGATGAAAAACCTATGGCAAGGCACAAGCAAAAAAACAAAGTTACAGCTGATCAGAGCATGTATATTCCCAGTGGCAACATACGGCTGCGAGACTTGGACATTCAATAAAACAGTTGCAAAAAAGATTACATCATTTGAAATGAAATGCTACAGAAGGATATTGAGAATACCCTGGACAGAAAAAAAGACCAACAGAGAAGTACTGCACTCACTAAACGTACAGGAACATTGGCTCCTAAATACCATCGCAATAAGGAAGCTGAAATTTTTCGGTCATATAAAAAGACATAATAGCCTGGAAAAAACAGTGATGGAAGGCATGGTTCCTGGAAAAAGGGGAAGGGGTCGACCTAGACGACGGTGGACCCAGGACATCACAGAGAGTCTGAACTTGTCTTTGGCTGATGCAGGTCGACTTGCCCAGAATCGTGATGCGTTCAGAGCAGCTGTAATGGAGACAACGTTCTGGAAAGAATACGTCACATGATGATGAACCTACATATGATGTTATGTAATTATTTAAGAACATAACTAAATTAGGGTGGCATATAATCTGCACTAACGATGTATTTGAAAAGTCTGTGATTGAATGAATATGGACTAAGCGTGTTTTTTAGGTCGTGTGGAAGATTATTCCACAGATGAGCAGCAGAAAAGGCTAAACTTTTCTTGAATAAGTCGAGCCTAGGCTTGGGCATGTGTAATGTATTTAAGCGTTGACTGCGTCTTTCACTGTATTTTAAAATAGACCACAAATACTTTGGAGCATTCTGTGATAAGATTTTGTGAATAAATTTGGCTTTGTTGAAGATAAAGCGCTTTCTTAGTGGTAATATGTTAAGATATGTATGTGGGTCTACACACTGTGTGAGGTTTTTGTCTGAAACTAGGCGCACCGCACGTTTTTGTAATGAATAGAGTCTTTTAGTGTTGGACATGGAGCAGCCATCCCAAATTGTGGAACAATAGTCTAGATGTGTTTGTATTTGGGATGTATAGAACATTTTTTGAGTCTCCTCATCTAGGAAATGTTTGATTTTAGCTAACTGGTAAACTTTTTGTGCTGTTTGTTTGGTTAGTGCTTGTACATGCGAATTCCAACTTAAATGTTGGTCAATTATGAGTCCTAGTGTTTTATTTTCATTTACATTTTCAATTAAAGAGGTTCCAATGTAGAGCTGAAGTGTTGTTTTCAGTGAGTTTTGTAATTATTGTCTAGTTGATATTATCATACATTTTGTTTTAATGATATTTATTTGCATGCAGTTTTAATTGCTCCACTTAATAAGATTGTCTGTGTCGCTTTGTAATAATATTTCTAGCGTGTTGCAACTTTTATCACTAGTATAAATGGTACAGTCATCGGCAAATAGGTCACAGGATGAGTGCTCGATGTGTAGTGGAAGGTCATTTATGTAAATGGAAAAAAGTAGAGGGCCGAGAATAGAACCCCGAGGAACACCGGTGTCAATAATAGTTGGGCTTGACAAGAAGTTATTGTACCACACTACTTGCTGTCTGTCGGACAGGAATGATTTAAGTAATGTCACTAGTTTAAAGTTAACTTTCATTGTTTCTAATTTCCTTATTAAAACAGCGTGATCTAACATATCAAATGCTTTCCTAAAGTCTACAAAGATTGCTCCACATATGTTATCGTTATATAGTTTTAGGTGCAAGTTGTCTATCATCTTAGTTAGAGCTGTGTGGCATGAATGCTTTTGTCTAAACCCTGACTGACTGTCAGTTAGCAAGTCATTGCTAACTAGGTACTGTAGTGTTGTTTTGTGTATGTGTTTTTCTAGTGGTTTAGATAGCGATAATAAAAGAGAAATTGGTCTATAGTTACCAAGGTTATTGTTATCTGACGAACCAGGTTTGAAGAGAGGATATACTTTGGCGATCTTAAAGGCCGAGGGAAAATAACTTTTGGCGATACATTGATTATATATATAAGTTAGTGAATCACTAATAGCTGGTGCGGAGTAACGCAGTATTCGATTACTAATTCCGTCAAGCCCTGATGGGCTATTATCTTTAAGGCCATGAAGATAGTTATACACTTCATTAACTGTCATAAAAGGAATGTCGGGTGGAACTGAGTTTGTACATTTCTTCTCACAGAATGCTGAAAGTTGGTCTAAGTCACTAGGGGAATGTGGTATCGTGGATTTCAGACTGCTTATTTCTGCTTGAAAGTGATTGCCGAAGTCTGTACAAGTAAATGAAGTGTTGGAAGATAATGAGTCTGGTGCATTACGTTTTTTCGCTAAGGTGTTAATTGCCTTCCATATCTCCTTACTATTTGATTTGTTCTGAACCATATTTCTAAAATGATTTTTCTTTTCTTTACGAATTAAATATTGAACCTTGTTCCTGTATACCCGGTAAGTGTTGAGGTCCTTATTTTTGTGCGCTTGATCTCTCTGCCTCATAGCCTCCAACACTTCCTGCTTGATCCACGGAGATTTTAATTGTCGTTTAACGCGAATTTCCTTAGCTGGTACGTGCGTGTCAAAAACATTATAAAAAATTTTTGTCCAGTATTCAATAGCGTCATCCGGATCAGGAAGTTGGTAAACACGGCTGAGAGGTGCAGTTAGCAAGTCATTCAAAAATAATTCCTGACTGAAATGTTTGAAACTTCTAAATTTAATACTTACATGTTTATTTTTGGGAACTTTACATTTATTTTTTGACCATGTACAGCATACAGAGCAACAGAGAAAGCTCATATGGCTGTTGCCAGTGCCAGTTCTGGAAAATCTCAATGGAGATATATCAGAAACCTGAGGCTGATCACCACTTTCTTGAAGCATATTGAAGTTGACATCTATGAGTGGCCACTGCTTTATTTAATTTGAGGGTGTTTGAAGGAGATCTTATGTTATAAGTGTACTGCATAGTATTTAGTAAACTGCTTTAAAAGTTGTAGGAGCTTCTTTCAGCATTAGATATATAGGTAAAGGTAAAGGATCCCGTTACACGCCCATTGAGGCATATTGGGAATATGGTGTTAGGCCCATATTTTCTTGACCATCGGCACACTAGGGGTGATGTGGTCAGCATCACGCCGGCCGCCTTAACCTTCCCAGAAGTTGCTCTGATACCCAATTGGGGCTGGGTCTACCTAGGAGCCGTTTGTGGCCTAAAAAAATCCCACCTCATCTGGGGATCGAACCATGGACCACTGAGCAAGGAAGCCAGTGCACTAACCACTATGCTACCGCGACTCCTTATTAGATATATAGAGACAGAAAATAAAGTGGTTTGCCAACCTCCTGAAAATGGAGCCTGATCAATGAACCAATAATCTCCTACAACAATAGAAGATCTGATTTTAAGGCTCAGGAAGACCAAGAGACAGATGTATAGATAATGTCACAGCAATGCTACATTAGAAAGAGCTTACAGTAGCCAGTCAGACACACTTGGCTCAAGAATGAAAACATTCATCTCCCCACTTTGCTTCACGTATGAGTGGGCTGTAAAAGTAAGTTCCTCAGTTCTTTCTACTTGGTGCTTCTAGCAGAACATAGAGCCAGAACTGTAGTTGTTCTTAGAGAGCCAGTACTAACTTGTTCTTAGAGAGCCAGTACTAACTCATGTGTTCCTTACTGATCACGGAACCAACATTGCAGCATTGTCTGCAGAAAGTCTTCACCAAACTTATGCACACTCTTACAGCGGCAGTTTCTATGGCATCAGTTTCATGTCATGGACGGGGTTACCAGCCAGTTCTAAGATTACAATAAAATAAAAAGGCCAACTCACAACTTTTGGGCATCAAAGTAGTCAGGGAAGGGTAACTGAAAATACTTGACAGTTGTCTATGAAGAACTCATATGGTAGTGTTGTTGTTGACTTTGCAGGTGTGGGACATACGAACCAAGGCTTCTGTTCACACAATGACAGGCCACACTAACACTGTTGCTGAGGTCAGATGTCAGTCTGCAGAACCTCAGGTAAGCCTTGTCAAATGATGGTACACTTCTTCCTTTATCAGGTGAAGCATCATAAGTGGGGGCTGGTTATTGGTTTACAGTCTAATGTGCATTGGCAAAGATTTGTTGTATAAAATATTTTTCTTTTTATTCAACACTGCTATTGTCTGAGCTTTTCTACTCTTTGCCTCTTGAGATGCATCTTCCGTCTGATGCCATTAACGTATCTAGGTGTATGAGTCCAGTGACTGTTTTCAAAGTTCACCTGTTTACCTTGATAGTGCATTCTGGAAAGTCTTTTTCTTCAAGATAACCATTACTTCAGTGAGAGAATTCTTCAGTGTTATTATGCACCAATCCTGATATATGGAATTAGATCATGGATCTAATTAAACAAGCAAGAACATACCTGGTTGCCATAGAGATGTGGTTTTACAAATGAATGTTAAAGACAACCATGGGAAACTGAAGGGTAATCAGGATATTCTGAAAGAAGCCAGTGTGTGCAGGAAGCTTATCTCTCATTAGAAATCTCATCAGTCCACTTTCTTTGGGTTTATCATGAGAAGAAGAAAGTTGGAATATACAAGTATTGTGACACGAGGAAACATTAAAAAGTTGGAATATATTGTGACATGAGGAAACATTAAAAAGTTGGAATATATTGTGACATGAGGAAACATTAAAAAGTTGGAATATATTGTGACATGAGGAAACATTAAAAAGTTGGAATATATTGTAACACGAGGAAAGATTAAAAAGTTGGAATATATTGTGACATGAGGAAACATTAAAAAGTTGGAATATATTGTAACACGAGGAAAGATTAAACAACAAAATGACATCAAAAAGAGAAGATACAGGACAGTTTAGTATTGTGACATGGAAAAAAAGTCAACAGAATTGGTAAACAGCACATGGGACAGGAAGCTGTGGAGAGACATGATCACCTACTCCAGCTGGCATGGTACTTTGAAAATCCGCATCCATGGTGCTATAGCACGTTTCACTAGCTTTGCCCAACTTCAAAATGCTATATCTCAGCGAATATATAACGCATATAAGTGAAATTTTGTGTGTGAATTTGAAATGATATAGACCCTAAGAATTAAATTTTTCATTAAAATGCAGCCATTGGTTTCAATTTTCGTTTCTTTGCGATATAATATCAAAAGTCTACTTTCCAACACACATCACACACACACATTTTGAAATGTCTACAGTACATTATACGACCTCATTTGCACATCATTGGTTTATCAAACAATTGGCATGATTTTAGCGTGAAATTGCACTTCTTGAACATGAAACAGTTTATATCCGGTGTTACTCACACATTGTCAATCAGTGGCGTGTCTACAAAAAGTATTGTGGGGTTAAGTAGGAAATATGAGTCTGCGAGAACATGTTATGAAATTACAGCAAATCACAAATAGGTTTTTTAAGTATTTCTGCAATGAAGCTACTCGAGGAAAACTATATCATTCTATTTCAAACCCACAAAAGAGGACTATTCATGCCTTGGGGATAAGCAAACGATCATTGCACCGCTGGATAGCGACATCTGAAATTTCTAATTCCAGTGTTTTACACACGAAAATTAGGCCAAGAGTGGTGGATAATTTTGACAGAGAATTGATCCGCAGAGAAATTTGCAATATGTTTCACAATAATGAGGCAGTGACTTTAAGGAAATTGAAAATTTGGGTAAGACAGAATAATGACATTGATATTTCAAAATCTACGCTATGGAGGACTATTAGGAGTTTGGGATTCACTTTTTAAAAGTATGTTGGTGGTAGAAACCTTATTTGTGAAAAGCCTCAAATAGTTGCAATGAGAAGCAAATATTTACGCGAGGTCAGAGAAATGAGAAGAGATTGTTATGATTGTGTGTATTTAGATGAAACTTGGATCAATGCGCACCACAGTAATGAACGAGAATGGCAATCATCTGATGGGACAACTAAGAGACTAGTACCAAGCAGCAAAGGACAGCGCCTAATAATTGCACATGCAGGAAGCAGCCATCATGGGCTTATAAATAATACTGAACTCATATTTGTTTCAAAATCCACAGATAATAGGGTTTATCTTACAGAGATGAATGGCAAGATATTTCAAGATTGGATTGTAAATCATGTACTTCCTATAAAAATAATTATAGGATAATAATTATAATCTGTATTCTGAATGGCTAGATCGTCGTGTTTGATAATGGACAATGCTTCATATCACAACGTTGTGGCACCAGAAGATAAAGTTCCTAATTCATCAAGTACTAAAGATGTAATAAAGATTTGGCTGACCAAAAACAACATTCCATTCAACGAAATGTCCCTGAATCCTCAATTACTTGGAATTGTAAAAAAGACACAGCATACAAAGATATTTCACATAGACAAGGCAATTCAAGAACATGGTCACAGATGTTTAAGATTGCCTCCTTACCATTCACACTTAAACCCAATAGAATCAGTGTCTGGGTTAAAATTAAGGAACAGGTAGCAACAGAAAATAGACCGTTCAAATTAAAAGATGTTGAAAAACTTACAAAAGCCGCCATCTCCAATATAGCCAGGGATTATTGGAAGAAATGTGAGAACCATGTGTTACAAGAGGAAGAGGAATATTGGAAGAATGATGGTTTGTCCTTCATTCAGCCGAGATTGATTATCAATTTCTCAGAGACATCTGATTATGATTCGGATGAAGTTTAATTTCTTTAAAGATGACCTTACCGTTATTTACAAGCACATTAGAGGAGCAACGTTCCATTATGATATTTATGAACCGCAAAGAAATAACCTATTGAAATAATTAGATCAATGAAGGTCCAATTTGGTAGCGCACTAAATGTCAATGACAAACAATGACACGAGTATATCGCATGCAGATCATTTAAAAAATCATCTTCAACAGGTATTCATATGCAAACGTGATGGTCACATTATTGTAATAGTAGACACGCCTATGCCTAATCAATTCATAGAATCTGTGACTGAAGTGGTAAAATTTCTTTTCTCGATACACAATAATTAGTATGCCGACAAAGATCAAAGGATTTCATTCGTTTATGGGAACTGGACAAGATGCACAGATATAAAGTATATATTTGTTGGGTCTAACCCAATATAACATCGTATGCAAAAAATGGCATTAATACGTTGGACAGTTAATCAGATAATTACATTTGTTTGAGGGCAAAGCTAGTGAAACTTGCTATAACATCCTAATCATGTAAAACAACTGGCTATAGAAACAATCTTTTCAAGAGCATCTGAAGTGATTTGGTACAGGCTTCCTGCATGGAAGCCAACTGTAGTTGTGGCAAGTCAGTCACACAGTCACTGTGTGTAGTTGTGGCAAGTCAGTCACACAGTCACTGTGTGTAGTTGTGGCAAGTCAGTCACACAGTCACAGTGTGTAGTTCGTGTACTGGTGAGCTGTCATGTACTACTTCTATAAGGTACCTGTTCACCACCACTCCAACTCCCCCTCCCAACTTTCTTTCCGCCTTCTCTTGTCATTGTATGTGCCTGGTTGCTACCAGATGATATGCTAGTACTGCTGGTTGCCTGGTAAGGTGTCCAAGTTGAGATGAAATAAAGAAGAAACATGCAGTCTGACAAGACAACCAGCCCAATTTTAGCTCTGTGTACCTTGTACCTGTTCAGATGGCCAGTCATGACCATAATGTTTTATTGGCTTGTCCATCTGTTCTATAATGTCACTGTTTTATCTCTTCTTTACATTGGTCACTTACACCTAATTAAGTTTTGCTTTTATGTGATTTGAAGAAATAATGATTGTGATTACAGGTGATATCAGGCAGCCATGATTGTACCGTTCGACTGTGGGATCTGGCCATGGGTAGGACAAGAGTCACGCTGACCAATCACAAAAAGAGTGTACGGGCATTAGCTCTGCATCCAGCACAGTAAGTGTGTGTAACTAGATATCTAGTGCATTTCTCAGTTACTGGTGTTGGGGCCCTGTGTCAGTGGTTTGTACAATTGTTCTTTGTCTGTGACTGAAGTTTACGTTTGAGTAGAGCTAATGTTTCTGCCTTCACTGGTGCTTATACCTTGAAGCAGTAAGGCAGCTTGAGGACCCTGATGACCCCCAATGCTATGCCAGCGGGAGTTTTACTCATGGCAGGTTCTACCAAGCTGAACAGGTCTGCGTGGGTAAGGGTCAGGCTAAAGCTGACACCCTCATCCTCCAGGTTGGGGATTTTAGCACAGGGCTGACACCCCTATCTATGTAAAAAACAATCATATTACAGAAACAGCAACATATGAAAAGGCTTTAATGCGGGACGGACATCCAGAGTCTGGGGCACGTATGAATGACAGTGGTGAAAGCTGAAAGGAAGTCATTGGCATGAAAATGGATGCCCTGATCGCAAAACACAAAACCAGAATTGGATTCTAGAACATCAGAACTATGAATGAGGCAGAAAAACTGAGGCAGATCACAACAGAAATGAGGAACTACAGATTACATATTCTGGAAATAAGTGAGAGCAGATGGACCAGGACAGAGAGAATAACAACAGCAACAGAAGAAACAGTACTTTACTCTAGTAGAGAGGATGGACAACACAATGAAGGCGTAGCCATTATCCTAAAGAAAGGAATAGAAAGGTCATTACTGAATGGAAACTCACCAACAACAGACAGATAAGAACAAGACTGAGAGGGAGATTCACCAACACCACAATTATACAATGCTATGCACCAACAGATGACAGCAGTGATGAGGTCAAGGACTAATTCTATCAACAGCTACAAAAGGAAATGGAAACCGCACCCAGGTACGATCTTATCATAGTAATGGGAGACCTCAATGCGAAAGTTGGAACACACAATACATATAATGAAAGAGTAATGGGGAAATGCGGCAGCTGAACAGTAAACGAGAATGGGGATAAATTAACAAGTTTCTGTAGCATTAACAACCTGGTCATTGGAGGACGCTTTTTCCACACAAAGAAATTCACAAATTAACATGGGGCTCACCAAATGGAAACCAGATAGACCACATTATGATCAATGGTAGATGGAGGCATTCGTTACAAGACGTGAAAGTAAAAAAAAGGTGCAGATGTAGGAAGCGATCACCACTTAGTAGTAGCAAGACTGAAGGTGAAACTCAGAACTGCTGGACCATTTAACTAAACAGAAAAGGTATGACATCATCAGACTGAATGACCCCCTTACTAAAAAAGCTTTTGTGGTTGATATAAAGAGACGATATCAAATTGCCAAGAGCCAGGAAAAGACAACGACTGATAACGTTGACCAGAAATTAAACACCATTTCAACAATATATAAGGAAAGCAGCAAAAAATGCTTGGGATTCCAGGAAAGGAAGAGACAAGATTGGTTAACACCAGAAACATTAAACACCATAACGATGAGAAAAGAAAGAAAAATAGAAGCAAAGTCCCCCAGGTTAAAGGGAATATATAGTGAACAGTACAGTCAGCTGCACAAGGAAGCAAAACGTCAAACCCGAGCCAACAAAAGGAAATTCCTAGACGACCTTGCAAGATTAACTAAAACCATCAGCGGAAAATGGGCTGCCACAATATTACATTAGTAAGAGTTTAAGCAAGGACATTTTATCACCACAGCACAGGCGCAGGAAACAAGATGGGCAGAGCACTTCAGAGAAACACTGAATAAGGACCCTCCGGAGACGCAGCTGAATGTTCCATAGGCTGAAAATGATCTAGACTTAAATACAGGCATTCCACGAATGGAAGAAATCATCACAGCTATCAAAGGGTTAAAGAATGGAAAAGCTCCTGGTCACGACAATTTAAATTATTTAAGACAGACCCTGAACTAGCAGAACTATTAGAACCACTATTTGCACAAGTCTGGAAAACAGAGACATCATTGAAGTGGAATAAAGGAATAATTGTCAAATTGCCCAAGAAGGGCGATCTTGCAGACTGCAACAACTGGAGAAGAATTACTCTACTCTCAGTTTCCAGCTTTGGCGGATCCAAGGGAGTGACGATGGGGCAATCACCCCTCCCATGTGACTTTGAAAACCTTTATTTCATATCAACTGCTCCAGTATCTTTCCCCCTACTTGGGACTTAAATATAAGTAATCATTAGGTCGGACGACTAACGAATTAAAACATGTCTGGTACTGGACAATGTTAAGTACCCTGAAGGTTATGAACGTAGTTTGCAAGTAATTCTGCTTGGCGGGACAATGAAAGACAATAAAAGAAACTGCCATACAACAATGAGACAAAAGACAGCGCCAGGCAGGCGACACAAGGGGACTTCACTCGATCCGCACAAACAGAGGACTTTGTGACAAGACACGGATAATTACTGTATCGGGCGGCCAATCCCAAATCAAACAATATTATGCTATAATATAAAATATGTATGAATTTTTATCAAATGTTGTCCCTTTGTAGTTGTATCTTACTTTTATGTAATTATGTTATAAATAGTTATATATATATATATATATATTTTGTTATAAATATGAATCTTTTTGAGTTACCGTTAAATAAAACTATCAAACTGTCGCATTTTTTTTTCTTCAGAATTTGTTATTTTGTTTTTTAATTGTCTAAAAATATGTGGGGGGGGGGGGTTAATCATTATGATGTATCGCCCCTCCCTTGGACAATTTTTAGATCTGCCAGTGGTTCCCAGTAATATACTAGGCAGGATAATTATCCAGAGAATTTCAAAAACATATGACCATAAACTGAGGAAAGAACACACGGGCTTCAGAAAGAACAGATGTGCAGATCATATATTCACCCTCAGAAACATTATAGAGCAGTGCTCAGAATGGCAAAGACAGCTATACATTAATTTCGTTGATTTTGAAAAAGCTTTTTGACAGCATACACAGGGACAGCCTATGAAAGATACTGGGGGCTTATGGAATTCCCAGCTGCGTTGTTTCCATCATCAAAAACCTCTATGCCAACTTTACATGTAGTGTTGGACAGAGTAACCTAACCTTTGAGGTGAAGACAAGAGTACAACAGGGATGCCCCTTATCAACCACTCTATTTTTGACAGTCATAGACTGGGTGATGCGCCAGACAACAGAGGGCAGTCCAAGAGGAATTAGATGGACGTTTTCTACACTGGAAGATATGAAATATGCAGGTGACATTGCACTACTCGCACATTCACATCAACACATCCAAGAAAAAATAGATAGACTGAATAAGTATAGCCAGCAGGTGGGTCTGAACATCAGTCTAAAGAAGACAAGCCATGACACTCAGTGTGGGCAGTCCTGAGCACATAACAGTAAGGAACCAGAAGCTGGAACAGACATTCTGCTTCACATATCTAGGATGCATGGTAACACCAATATGGCAGAACAAGCAAAGACATCAAGAACAGAATGAATAAAGCGAGAACAGCCTTTGCTAGTCTAAACAAAATCTGGAAGTCCTCCAAGTACAGCACAAACACAAAATGAAGATTATATGAGAGCTGTGTACTTTCTATGCATCTCTTTGGTGCTGAATGCTGGTGAGAAACAGAAAAGGAAATGTCAAAATTGTCCTCCTTCCACACATTCTGCCTAAGGAAAATTCTCTGAATCTTTTATCACCAGCCAAGAACGGCTTACTTGGAGCAACCAAGAGGACATGCACACCATCATAGCTGACAGACGCCGGAGTTGAGTTGGCTACGTCCTCAGAAGAGACCCCGATGCCATCACAAGAACAGCTGTGGTATAAACCCCTGAAGGAAAGCGAAAGAGAGGCCAACCAAAAAAAACTTGGCGGAGAACTGTGGAGGCCGAGATACAAAGAACGAACCAGAGTTAGGTCACTGCACAAAGGATAGGCGCCGACCGAACAAAGTGGAAGCAGTTTGTTGCTGCCTTACAAGACGCCACCAGGCGTGATGGCCACTGACTGCTTTGACAGTTGGCTGCTAATGATCAAAAAAGAATTATGTTTGATGGATTGCCATGTTTCAGCACAATCAGACTGTTAGATTATGCAAGTGAAATTATGAAAGGGTAGTGGATTCCTTTATATTCATATGGATGCTCACTGCTACACATTTCAGTTTGTAGAACTTGCTTATTTTCGTTGGTTGTTTAGCAGAAAACTTTACATAGATTGGTAATTTATTAATTCTTGCTTAGTTTTAAATACCGCACGAAGTGGTTGTCTTTGCTTAGCACTCAAATCCACATGTTTTATATTTATATATATATGTATGTATGTATGTATATATGCAGACACACACTTGGGCACATGCACACACACATTTTACAGAAAAGGTTGGTGACTAAAGTTTTTAATCTGGCCAGTGCTGCAAAACTTGAAATTGTATACCCTCCATTACGTGTTTCTCTGAAGTATTCCCTCTCCTCTTCTCTTTCTGCCTCAGGTATTCTTTTGCTTCTGGATCACCTGACAACATCAAGCAATGGAAATTTCCAGATGGCAACTTTCTGCAGAATCTGTCAGGTCATAATGCCATCATCAACAGTTTGGCATGTAACTCTGATGGAGTGCTGGTCTCTGCAGGTTGGTTTGTGTGGTCTTGTTGTTAGGAATATACCAGTTTGGCAAAGGGTGTACAGGGAAAAGTTTTACAGCTATTAAATACGGGATTACATGGAGGTTTCCTATAGGTCTAACATACATAACTGTAAAGTTTCAGGTTTCTGTCTGCTCTGTTGAAGTTGCTTTCACACACACACTGGATGCTCTGTAAGGAAGAGTGGTGTGTTGTTGAGATCAGGCATGCTCCAGTCTACCCAGCTGTAAATGGGTAACTCACCCTAGTCCTGAGTTAGGGAAGGCAAAGGCTCCAGGGGAAGCAGGCCCTAAACTTGGTCACTTCAGCTGACGCAGGATGGTGTATGTATGAAGTAGAAGTGTAGAGTGTGATTACCGCGAATGGTGTACTGTTCGTGTGCTGACCAATATAACCACTCATACACATGTGTCTACAAGGCACCAATGCAGACTGCTGGAATCTTAGTTTACTCAATTTATTCAGACGTACACACTGGGACATACGAGTACATCATGGTTCGTTGACATATCAATTTGTAGGTATACATAGCAGATCTGAAGTCATGACACATTCAGAAATAATGGGCAGTACATCAAAAGTTCAATGACATGATACATTATGGCCGCATCCCCCTATCTGACTAAACGCGTCAGTGAAGGCAGATCGATAAATAACTAAAGTTACTTGACATCCATAGTTTTGTAGTATATATTATGAAACCACGAAAGGGGGTTTCTAGCAGGATTGAGATCTCTCTGTCACTGTCCGATAATAAGATAAATAATCTGTTCTCTTGGCAGTGATCAAAACATATGATGACCGAAATCCAACATGGCTGCCTCCCTGAGTTGTCGTTCACTCATTCATAGGAAGGAGAATATAAGCCAGAGTTAATTTATAATGGGTATATAAATGATTTCATAAATGTTTCCATACAGCTCTACGGTGATCAGGTTAATTCACGTAGCCATAACCGCTGCAGGAAAATCTGTCATCTTCGTCGATACAAAACACGGCACTAGCATAGCGAAGCACAAAAGTCAAGCTAGGCCTAACCGACGAGAGATCATCAAAAATAGGAGCTGGGTTTACCTGGAGTCCGAATCATCTATATACTGACATAAGGAGAGTCTCTAACACAAACTATCGTAGAGACACCATCTCCTTCAGAAGAAAAACCACTTCGTAAGACATTTTTTTCTGACGAAAGGACCAGCTCTTGAAAAACGTACCCCGCCATTTGTAAGCAGTACATCGGAACTCATCACGACTTGTCAAGACAACTCATACTTCCGCTAGACCGGAATACAAGAATCTAGTCCCTCCTACCCATCCAAAATATACAATATAGGACTGATTCTACTTGTACTAATAATATGTAATACATATGAATTCAGGCCATAAACACAATAAGCAAATTAATATATTTTCTGGCCCTAAAAAATAAGTACAAACGCAAGCGCAATATCCTTGCGCTGGATCAATATCCAGAACGATTACTCCTATAATCAAAAGTGTGAATCAAACATGGATTATCTCGCTTTTACCATAAACAGCATTTTCATACACAAATGAATGAATGCCTATATTTTTCCCATATTAAATAGCCATATCGATTTTTGTAATATGTGCGTCAAAATATGCACGCAAAAATAACCATATAAAACAATGAACAGTTTTTCTGTGGCTCTTACCTACTGAGCCATGTAGAGAAGTGAGAATATTTTCTGTGGCTCTTGTATATGACCGTTTTCTTTGGCTGATATGTAAAGGATTACTTGGTGTAAGGGGGGATGTTTTCGTATGATCTTATAAATGTGGCCGCACTTATTGATAAGTCATGGGAAATTTGAAATGTTCTTTATGTTTTATATTATCAGGGCAATCCTACTGAATAGCTATGAAATATAAAGAATATTAAATTCAACCAAGTTGTAGACTTTCTTAAATGTGTTGTAGATATAGGATAAAAATGGTGCAATCATCATTGTAGAACTGATGGAAATAACCAGTGGAACATGAGGCAAGGGAAAAATATTGGCTTTGGATAGGACACACACTCACGCACACATGCTCGCTCACACTCACTCACACACACACTGGGGAAATCAGTTAATAGCTTTACAAGTTCTTGTGGAATCAACAGAGTAAGAGAAATTGAGGAAAACCTACGAACACATAGACACAGGAGTTCTAGACAGACAATGAAAGCAGTCAATAAGACATGGAAAGACCTTGAAAGGATGGCACCTGTGGGTGTGAACTTGATGGCCTGTGCTCCTTACAAGGAGTTGAGGGGCAGTCAATGAATGGTTTTTCTTTTTGCCCATAGCCGATAATGGCAGCATGTGCTTCTGGGATTGGAAAACTGGTTACAACTTCCAGAGAATTCAAGCAGCTGTACAACCTGGGTCCATCCACTCTGAGGCTGGCATCTTCTCCTTATGTTTTGACCACAGTGGGTCTAGACTGATCACAGGAGAGGCAGACAAGACCATTAAGATTTATAAAGAGGATGAGTCTGCCGTAAGTTATTTTTCTTGTATTATTTTACTAAGCCTGCATCTGAGTCCTTTCATATTTTGTTTGACCAAGTCTGTATCTGAGTCCCGTCATATTTTGTTTGACCAAGTCTGTATCCGAGTCCTGTCATATTTTGTTTGACCAAGTCTGTATCCCAGTCCTGTCATATTTTGTTTGACCAAGTCTGTATCTGAGTCCTGTCATATTTTGTTTGACCAAGTCTGTATCTGAGTCCTGTCATATTTTGTTTGACCAAGTCTGTATCTGAGTCCTGTCATATTTTGTTTGACCAAGTCTGTATCTGAGTCCTGTCATATTTTGTTTGACCAAGTCTGTATATGTAATGTTCTTGTTTTACCCAGCATGCATCTTCTTATATTGTTTTCCAAAATCTCTATCTTCTCCTATACCTTATACTGAGAGTTTTATTTTACTAAGTGTGCATCCTTTTGTTATTTTGTTGTACCCAACCCGGGACCTCAGACGCATCATATTACAGTGGTAGTTTATAAAGCACTATGTCTTGTAGAGGCTGTGCTGTCAGTCCCACTCACAACCTTTCTTATTCACCATTTATGGCATGCTTGTTAGAGGACAGTAGCCTTATTCTTTAACATCAGCCCTGGCACGCACACACATACGTGTGCTGGAATTATGAGAATGCTAGAACACTAGCTGTACTTGTGGGTGAACTATGGTTCTCTGAGGGTGGTAGTTTATCAAAGAGAAGTCTGCTAGTTTGGTTAGATGATACCAGTGTTCTATTTTTTGTGCAGCGTGTTTGTCAGAGATGATTGCACTGAGATTCCAAAATACGCCTGTGTCATCATTACACGTTTTATTATTTTCCTGCTTGCTGTACACATTCAAATAACTCCTATGTTTATTTCCAAATTTATTCTGTGAGGTGGTTACATGTAGTGTGTTTATATAAGATTTGTATGCCCCAAAGTACACTGTAGACCCAATATAACACAAGATTGCTTGTCAGAGGTTGGACCCCAAGTTTATCGAACACCTCATTTTGACATACTTTAAAATCATGACTGGATCCATATTGGCAATTACTGTCCTACTTATGAAGGCCTAAGTGACCAAATGATTGCAGCAAATATCTCCAGGCTCAGACTTAAGTGACAATTTATGACAGCAGTCATGGTTGATATACCCCCTCCCCTCTAAAGTGTGTCATCTAATCAGGTCTGCAGTGTACCAAAATAAATCTTAAGCCATTCTTTCTTGTCTCATCAGTCGTACATGTAATATTTTTACTCGTACTCATAACATTTTAATTATTTCTTTTCAGACGGAAGAGACACATCCCATCAACTGGCGACCAGACATTTATAAGAAGAAAAAATACTGAAAACTATGTTCCTGTTTTGCTGTACCCTGACATTACTGTGTACCGTTACTTCATCTGTGTAAATAAATTTACATGCAGCCAATGAACATATACCAGCTCTGTGTCATTTCACTTACTGTTCTTGTGCATAAGTTTTTTTTTTTTTTTTTTTTTTTGGGGGGGGGGTTATTTTGTTGTTTTATTTCAAATTAGATGGGGTGGGGGGGGGGATAATTTTGAAATTGTGCTGTTTTACAGCAAATGCAACTGGTCATCCCCACCTCTCGATGCTGGACCTAGTACAGTAAAGTATCTAACACTTCACTCCCCTCTGGTAGTATCTGCCATGAGACTACCTTTTACAGCAACTGAAACTGGCCACTGTCACCTCAATGCTGGACCTAGTATAGTCAAGTCTCTAACACCACTCCCCTACAGTAAAATCTGCTACATCCATCATCATGATAATCACCCTTCAGCTTCCTAAGGAGCACAGGCCTTCATGCCTAGCCTTCCTGTCCCGTGCCATCCATTCATGGTCTTTCCATGTCTTGTCTCCAGTTCCTTTCTTACTGTGTTTTTCTGTCTTCCCCTACCTCTCTTACCCCGGGGATTCCAAAACAATGACTGACTTGTAATTCTATCAACAGGTTTCCTCAATGTCTGCCCTAGACAATCAACAGGTTTCCTCAATGTCTGCCCTAGACAATCAACAGGTTTCCTCAATGTCTGCCCTAGACAATCAACAGGTTTCCTCAATGTCTGCCCTAGACAATCAACAGGTTTCCTCAATGTCTGCCCTAGACAATCAACAGGTTTCCTCAATGTCTGCCTAGACAATCAACAGGTTTCCTCAATGTCTGCCCTAGACAATCAACAGGTTTCCTCAATGTCTGCCCTAGACAATCAACAGGTTTCCTCAATGTCTGCCCTAGACAATCAACAGGTTTCCTCAATGTCTGCCCTAGACAATCAACAGGTTTTCCTCAATGTCTGCCCTAGACAATCAACAGGTTTCCTCAATGTCTGCCCTAGACAATCAACAGGTTTCCTCAATGTCTGCCCTAGACAATCAACAGGTTTCCTCAATGTCTGCCCTAGACAATCAACAGGTTTCCTCAATGTCTGCCCTAGACAATCAACAGGTTTCCTCAATGTCTGCCCTAGACAACACCAGTGACTTGTCTCCACTTTCTTATGTTTTGTTCTCATTTCCTCCATTTGTTAACACTGATGTGTAACCCTGTTTTAGCTGCTTCTAGCCTGTTGTAAATAAATACACACAAACAGGTAATAGCAGACAGTCATAGGAAACAAAGAAGTACTCATAACATTTTAATTATTTCTTTTCAGACAGAAGAGACACATCAACTGACGACCACTGCCTGCTATAGCCAACCTGTTTATGTGTATTTATTTAATGTTCACAGGCCTCGAGGGGTTCTCTCTATTTATTATACAAAAACCATACAAACATGGTAATGAGAGAGCTGACAGACTAGCCTCAAGAGAACCCATAGTGGGGACACTGGATATGGATAAGTGAGAGATACTGAGGACAATTAATGATAGCCTGTTAGAAAATAATACTGCAATCAAGGCTAAGATTGTTGGAACTTGGCATCAAACGTAAGGCTAGCAGAGATGGATGTATGAGAGGATGCATCTGTTGTGTATACAACCAGCGAGCTACAGGAACAGTTAGCATTCACACTCTTCGACAATTGAGGGAGACTGAGCACCTAAGGGTTTGCCTGGAGTACAGTGATGTTGATTATATTCAACAATAACAATACAAACTTAGCCTGTGTCATGAGCACCCGAGTGTCACCGGGGCCCAAAAGGGGAGCAAAGAATAGTAACTCTGTACGCTACCATGACTGTCGTAAAAAGCGACTAAGGAGGGTTGGGCAAGAGGCTGCTTACCCCATCCCGTAAAAAAAACTTTTTACCAAAAAACTTCAACAAACATGAACAAGTCAAATACAGAATATAAATCAACTCAGCCGCGCAAGACAGAAGAAGGTCCTCTGGATAGGAGGCGCATGAAGCAACCTAGAGAAAGCCAAATGGAGTCTGGGTTGCCAGCTAACCTTTTTTTGTCTTGGAAAATCTCCAGGATTGGCACCTAGAATGTTCGCACTCTATGTGAACAAGGGAAAACTGCACAGGTAGCAGCGGAAATGACAAATTACAGGATTGATATCCTGGGTCTCTGTGAGACACAGTGGAAGGGCATAGAGAAGAGGAGATTGATCACAGGAGAAATGGTGTTGTCCTCAGGACATGAGGAGGAAAGAGCCCACCACAGTGAAGGGGTAGCTCTAATGCTGTCTAAGGAAGCACAGAAGGCACTTATATAATGGGAAGCAATGGGACCCCGAATTATAACAGCAAGATTTAAATCAGCCAAAAAGAAAGTAAATATAAACATCATCCAGTGTTATGCACCAACGAATGATAAAGAAGAATCTGAGAAAGAAGACTTTTACACCAGACTACAAAATGTCTTGGACAATAAGAAAAGAAAGGACATCACAATTATGATGGGGGACCTAAAACGCAAAAATAGGAACACACAACACCGGCTTTGAAGAAATCATGGGAAAGCATGGATTAGGTATGATGAACGAGAATGGGGAACTATTAGCTAACTTCTGTGCTTCAAATCAACTAGCTATAGGAAGAAGCGTCTGGTGTTACTATGCTTCCTAGGTATGTGAAGGTATCTGTCTGTACCAATTGCTGATTCCTTACTGATATGGGCTCAGGGTTGCTAACATTGAGCGTCATGACCTCAGACTTCTTTAAATTGATGTTCAAGCCCCCCCTGCTGGCTAAATGTCTTGGACAATAAGAAAAGAAAGGACATCACAATTATGATGGGGGACCTAAAACGCAAAAATAGGAACACACAACACCGGCTTTGAAGAAATCATGGGAAAGCATGGATTAGGTATGATGAACGAGAATGGGGAACTATTAGCTAACTTCTGTGCTTCAAATCAACTAGCTATAGGAAGAAGCATATTTCCACATAAAAGAATACATAAAGCAACATGGATATCACCAGACCATTCGTGTTGGATCCAATTTCTCTTGATCTCCATATATTTCCCAATGCAATGAAAGCTCCTCTTGCCTTTTGTATTCTTATTTTGATATCGCTGTCTGTCCCTCCAACTTTGTCTATATTACTGCCAAGATATGTGTATGATTCAACATCTTGAATTGGTGTTTCTTCAAGTTCAACCCTGTTATCATTACCTGCATTTATTCTCATTATTTTTGTCTTTTCCCTGTGTATTTTCAGACCCAATTGCTGTGACCTCTCATCGAGTGTTTTCAATTTGTCCTGCATCTGATTACGGTTATGGGACAGAAGAGCCAAGTCATCAGCAAAATCCAGATCATCCAACTGCTTAGTCAGAGTCCACTGGATTCCATTTCTGTTGTGTGTTGTCGATGATCTCATAACCCAATCTATTGCCAGCAAGAAAAGAAATGGAGACAAGAGGCATCCCTGTCGCACTCCTGTTCTTATCCCAAACGGTTCTGTAAGCTGTCCTTCGTGAAGAACTCTGCATGTCAAGGTCATCATTGCATGATGTAAAAGTATGCAGAGGAGCAGATGTGGTATCAGACCACCATCTTCTGTTGGCTAAAACAAAATTAAAACTCAAGAAATTTACAACAGTATATAGCTATAGACAACAGTATAATGTGGGATATCTAAGAAATCAGGAAATAAGATAAAAATTGTCAATCACTTTCTTCTTCTTCTTCTTCGATCCTTAACCACCGACCGTCAAAGCAGTCAGTGGCCATCACGCCTAGTGGCGTCTTGTAGGGCAACAACAAATTGATTCCACTTTGCACGGTTGGTGGCCATCCTTCGTACAGTGCCCCAACTCTGGTTCATTCTTTGCATCTCAGCCTCCACAGTCCTCCGCCAAGTTGTTTTTGGTCGGCCTCTCTTTCGCTTTCCTTCAGGGGTCCAAAGCATAGCTGTTCTTGTGATGGCATCGGGGTCTCTTCTGAGGACATGACCAACCCAATCTGATTACGGAAACAACGTTAGATTGTTTGGTCTGTTTCTGTTCCACAAAGACGCCACTAGGCGTGGTGGAAACAGCGATAGATTGATCAATTTGTTGTTGCCCTAAGACGCCACTAGGCGTACTGGCCACATACTGCTTTGCCGGTTGGTGGCTAAGGATGGAAGAAGAAGAAGAAGTTGATGTCTTTGCCTGCCCCACCGTCTGGTGTTACTATGCTTCCTAGGTATGTGAAGGTATCTGTCTGTACCAATTGCTGATTCCTTACTGATATGGGCTCAGGGTTGCTCACATTGAGCGTCATGACCTCAGACTTCTTTAAATTGATGTTCAAGCCCCCCTGCTGGCTAAATTTATTAAGTCTATCCGTTTTTTCCTGGATGTGTTGATGTGAATGTGCCAGCAGTGCAATGTCATCTGCATATTCCAGATCTTCCAATGTAGAAAATGTAGTCCATCTTATTCCTCTTGGACTGCCCTCTGTTGTCTGGCGCATCACTAAGTCTATGACTGTTAAAAAAAGAGTGGTTGATAAGGGGCATCCCTGTCGTACTCCTGTCTTCACCTCGAAGGTTAGGTTGCTCTGCCCAACACTACACGTAAAGTTGGCATAGAGGCTTTTTATGATTGCCACTATGCAGCTTGGAATTCCATAAGCCCTCAGTATTTTCCATAAACTGTCCCTATGTATGCTGTCAAAAGCCTTTTCAAAATCAACAAAATTTATGTAAAGCTGTCTTTGCCATTCTGAGCACTGCTCTATAATGTTCCTGAGAGTGAATATATGGTCTACACATCTTCTGTTCTTTCTAAATCCTGCTTGTTCTTTCCTCAGTTTGTAGTCTACTGCCATTGAAATTCTCTGTATAATTATCCTGCCTAGTATTTTGCTGGGAACTGAGAGAAGAGTGATTCCTCTCCAATTATTGCAGTCTGCAAGATCTCCCTTTTTGGGCAATTTGACAATTATTCCTTTGTTCCACTCTGATGGTGTTGACCCCGTTTTCCACACTTGTGCAAATAGTGGTTCTAATAGTTCTGCTGCTAGCTCAGTGTCTGTCTTAAATAGCTCTGCATTTAAGTTATCATGGCCCGGAGCTTTACCGTTCTTTAACCCTTTGATTGCTGTGATGATTTCTTCTTTTCGTGGAATGTCTGTATTTACATCTAGATCGTTTTCAGCCTCAGGAACATTCAATTGTGTCTCTGGTATTTCCTTGTTCAGAGTTTCTCTGAAGTGCTCTGCCCATCTTGTTTTCTGTCCCTCTGCTGTCTTGATGAGATTTCCTTGCTTATCTCTTACTAATGTAATATTGTTTACACCTTTCCGCTGATGAATTTAGTTATTTTGTATACTGTGCTTTGTTCATTTCTCAGTGCTGCCTCTTCTGCCTGTTTTGCAAGATCGTCTAGGAAATTCCTTTTGTTGGCTCGGGTTTGGCGTTTAACTTCCCTGTCCAGCTGGCTGTACTGTTCGCTATATAGTTGCTTTAACCTGGGGGACTTCGCTTCTGTTTTCTTTCTTTTCATTTCCTTTCTCATCTTTATGGTGTTTAGTGTTTCTGGTGTTATCCAGTCTTGCTTCTTCCTTTCCTGGAATCCTAAGCATGATTTGCTACTTTCCTTATATACTGTTGAAATGGTGTTGAAATTCTGGTCTATATCATCAGTCAATGTCTTTTCCTGGCTTTTGGCAAATTGATATCGTTTCTTAATGTCGGCCGCAAAAGCTTTTCTGGTAAGGGGGTCCTTCAATTTGCTGATGTCAAACCTTTTCTGTGTAGTTACAGTTGGTCCAGCCCTTCTTAGTTTCACTTTCAGTTTTGCTACTACTAAATGGTGATCACTTCCCACATCTGCACCTCTTCTTACCTTCACATCTTGTAATGCATGTCTCCATCTACCGTTAACCATGATGTGGTCTATCTGGTTTCTGTCCCGACCATTTGGTGATTCCCATGTTAACTTGTGAATTTCCTTATGTGGGAAAAGTGTTCCTCCAATGACCAGGTTGTTAATGCTACAGAAACTTATTAGCTTATCCCCATTTTCGTTTGCTGTTCCGCTGCCGCATTTCCCCATTGTTCTTTCATTATATGTATTGTGTGTACCAACTTTCGCATTGAGGTCTCCCATTACTATAACAAGATCATATCTAGGTGTGTCTTCCATTTCTTTCTGCAGTTGTTGATAGAATTCATCCTTGACCTCCTCATCGCTATCATTCGTTGGTGCGTAGCATTGTATTATTGTAGTGTTGGTGAATCTCCCTCTCAATCTCAATCGTATCAGTCTGTTGTTGATGGGTTTCCATTCCAGTAATGTCCTTTCTATCCCTTTCTGTAGAATAATGGCTACGCCTTCACTGTGCTGTCCATCCTCTCTTCCAGAGTAAAGTACTGTTTCTCCTGTTGCTGTTTTAACTTTTCCTGCCCCTGTCCATCTGCTCTCACTTATCCCCAGGATGTGTAACCTATAGTTTCTCATTTCTGCCGTGACCTGTCTTAGTTTACCTGTCTCGTACATTGTCCTGACATTCCAAAATCCTATTCTTGTATCCTGTTTTGCGGTCAGGACATCCGTTTTCATGTCAGTGGCTTCCTTTCGGCTTTCACCACTGACAGTCATACGAGCCACAGACTCCGAATGTCCATCCCGCAGCAAAGTTTGTTCATTTGATGTTGTTTCCGTAACTTCATTATTTTTTTTGCATAGACAGGGGTGTCAGCCCTATGCTAAAACCCCCAACCTGGAGGACCAGGGTACCAGCTTTTGTCTGACCCCTACCCACACAGACCAGTCCAGCTTGGTTGAACCTACCAGGAGTAAAACTCCCACTGGCATAGCTCTGGGGATTGTCAGGGTACGCAAGCTGCCATACCGCTACAAGGTATAGGTACCATTGATGGCAGTGTCAATCACAGTATCCAACAAATACCAAGTACTCCAACAGCTGAAAGATGAAGCAGATACAGAAGACCACTGGCAACAAGTAAAAAATATATGGAAATAGACGTGAAGAAGTACTGAGAAGAAGAGAACTTCGGCACAAAGCATGGATAACAACAGAAACCATAGTTAGAAGACAGAAAAAACAAGAAAGCAGATTTAAACAGAAGCAAAATCAGAAGCTCCAAAACCAAGGCTCATGAAGGGTACATAGAAGCAAACAAAGAAGAAACATCAAAAGAGACAAGAGGAAGTATATTGAAGAGATGGCAAGGGAAGCAGAGGAATCTGCGGCCAAAGGAAATATGAGGGACCTGTACAACAATACAAAGAAGCTAACAAGGTAATATAAGCAAGCAAATTGCCTCATAAAAGATAAGAATGGAACATTGCTTAGTAATATTCAAGAAGAAATGAAGAGATGGACAGAACATTTTGAGGAACTTCTCAATAGACCAGCTCCAACTAATCCCCCAGACATCCAGCCAGCAGAAGAGGAGCTACTAATCAGCTGTGAACGACAAAGTATAGAAGAAATAAAGAAAGCCATAAAGCTTCTGAAAGATGGAAAAGCAGCTGGTCCAGATGGAATTCCTGCAGAGGCCATCAAAACAGATATTGATTCATCTACAGAGATATTATACAAACTACTTGGCAAAGTCTGGGAGAGAGAGGAAATACCAGCAGAATGGAAGGAAGGTTATCTGGTCAAGTTGCCTAAGAAGGAAAATTTACAAGAGTGCACAAATTATAGAGGAATAATGTTACTATCAGTGCCAGGAAAAGTATTAAACAGAATCATCCTTGAGAGATTAAAAGAGTCCATAGACAAGCAACTGAGAGATGAACAAGCAGGTTTTCGACAAAACATTTCCTGTACAGACCAGATAGCCACATTGAGAATAATAGTTGAACACAGTCTGGAATGGAATTCACCGCTATACATCAGATTCGTGGACTATGAAAAGGTATTTGACAGTGTAGATAGAGAATCACTTTGGAAATTGATGAGGCATTATTGAGTTCCCATGAAGATCATTAACTTAATAAGGAAGACCTATGAAGACATGACATGCAGAGTTCTTCATGGAGGGCAACTTACAGAACCGTTTAGGATTAGAACAGGAGTGAGACAGGGATGCCTCTTGTCTCCATTTCTTTTCTTACTAGCAATAGATTGGGTTATGAAAACATCAACATCACACAACAGAAATGGAATCCAGTGGAATCTGACTAAACAGCTTGATGATCTGGATTTTGCAGATGACTTGGCTCTTCTGTCCCATAACCATAATCAGATGCAAGAGAAAATGAAAATTCTTTATGAGAAGTAACAACAAGTGAGCCTGAAAATACACAGGGAAAAGACAAAGATTATGAGAATAAATGCAAGAAATGATAACAAGGTTGAACTTGAAGAAACACCCCTAAAGGATGTAGAATCGTATACATATCTTGGCAGTAATATAGACTAGAACCAAGATCTGCTTACTCGTAGCAAGCAAGAGGACATGCACACCATCATAGCTGGCAGACGCTGGAGCTGGGTTGGCCATGTCCTCAGAAGAGACCCCGATGCCATCACAAGAACAGCTATGCTTTGGACCCCTGAAGGAAAATGAAAGAGAGGCCGACCAAAAACAACTTGGCGGAGGACTGTGGAGGCTGAGATGCAAAGAATGAACCAGAGTTGGGGCACTGTACGAAGGATGGCCACCGACCGAGCAAAGTGGAATCAATTTGTTGTTGCCCTACAAGACGCCACTAGGCGTGATGGCCACTGACTGCTTTGACGGCCGGCGGCTAAGGATCAAAGAAGAAAGAAGAAGAATATAGACTAGGAGGGACAGACAATGATATCAAAATAAGAATACAAAAAGTAAGAGGAGCTTTCATTGCATTGGGAAACATAGGGAGAACAAGAGAAATCAAGTCCAACACGAAAATAACAATCTTCAACTCAAATGTCAAGTCAGTCCTATTGTATGGCTCTGAGACATGGAGAGCAACAAAAACAACAACCAAAAAGCTACAGACTTTTATAAACGGGTGCTTGCATAGAATAGAAGGAAATGGTATGACAAAGTCACAAATGTGGAATTGATGACAAGAACCAAAACGTGCCAGTGGAACAAGAGAAGAAGACGCTGGCGATGGATAGGACACACATTGTCAGGAGACCTGTTGATAGCATTACAAGGCAGTCCTTGCTCTGGAATCCACATGGAAAGAGAGGTAGACCAAAAAACACATGGAGAAGAGAACTGGAAACAGAGGTGAAAATGATGAGGAAAACATGGAATGAACTTGAGCGGATGGCACAGGACAGGAAGACTTGGCATGTGTTTGTTGAAGACCTATGCTCCTCGGGGAGCTAAAGGGTATTGCTTGATTTTTACCTTAAATTCTATACATATTTGATTGATACAGATTCTATATATATGACAGATTTTTTATTTTCCTCAGTAAAGTTTCAATGTACTTTTCTAAAATCAAGATTAGTTATTGATTGTTCTTTGGTGTTACAGTGATGTCTAATACTGCAAGATTACGTCATATTTGTATTTAATTAATGGGGGCTCTTTCTAATAATTCAGTACCTTAGGGAAAAGTGCGGCCTGGATAACTACTAACTCTTAGTTTACTCCAAGGATTCTCAACCTGCTAAGAGACAGTTAATTTCCAGTATCCCTATAAATAGATCCGCCAGTGATTCTCACTCTACTTTCTTCCTGCGAAACTTATATTTTCTGCAGATTGTCTTTCGAGCCAAATTTCAGTGAGATTATCTTGGACAGTTCTGGTACTTATTCATACTTTCACTCTTTCCATCTTGCTTCAGTATATAATCAGCCAGCCACAGCCTGTTTGTCTGTTCCCCTCTGTGTTTTGTTAACCTTGTAACATTAACTGACAGAAAATTCCAGCTTGACTTGGTAAAACCTTATAACAATGATGGCCATGGCAACAATATTATCTAAACTTTATATAACATAACTGATAACTGCAACAATATTTTAGCAACATTTTTATTCTCAGATGACAACCTGTAGTCTGTGTTGCAACACTGCACACATTGACATCTGATTTAGGCAATAGAAAAAAAGAAAAAAAACTATAACTGTAAATGGACTCTGTAATACAAGACAAATTCCCGTGCAGGAAAAAAAATATATATACAATGTACATTTTGAAAACTCCTGGCCACTGCTGTGAGTCACACTGTCTACACCAGCCTAACAGTTGCAGCTTGATTAAGAGTCTATCAATAATTAGTTATCACAACTCAAAGCAAGAAATAATGACAGAATCTGAGCCAAACTACACTAGCCTAACAATTATAGATTCAAATGAATGTCTTTCAATAAACACAACTGGACCAAACAATAACTGCCACACACTGCCATGGCAAACACTCTTAAACTGAGAGAAGTCAGCTGACCTCTGAGACTGACTATTGACTCTTGTGAATCAAACTGTCCACAGCTCTCTCTACTTGATCTCTGGTCATGTTGGTCAGGGGAAGGCTGGCCTCCTTTCCGTACTCTGTCAAAGTCAAAACATTCAACTTTAGCAAAGATGGATTCTTTATGTTTACTAAAACAAACTCAGTACTGATGACATTACAGCTGCTAACAGTAATCTCAGACAAGACAGAAATATCCACAGACCAGTTAATTAATCTTTTTTTTTTCTTTTAAAAGAATAATTTAAAAGTATACCCCTTATTGACCCAACACATTAAACTTTTTGACTTGTGTTTTTATAAAGTTATAGATAATGAACTGACCCCCAAAAAACGTGTCTGGGTTAACACTGGTGCAGTAAAAAGAATTTTAAAACTGGAGACAGAGGAGAAAAAAAAGGGGGCAGGGGGTAGATTTCATTTCATGGAAAAAAAACTTCCTTTTAAAATCGTAAGCAAACGTACGAAACAAGAGAATACAAAAAATTATGCTTATGGTGGTTTACAGAATCTGTCCTTCCTTGTTCTCACCTCACCATAGTATAGGGTGTCCAAACGAGAACAGGTAGATTTTGTTTTTGAATAACTAGTCTAAAAGTGAAACAAGTGTCAATTTTATGTTACGTATGTTTTATTTAGACCTGGTAGTTATGTGTGGAACACTATATCATTTAAATGGCCGCCTCTGCTAGCCATACAGATGTGCACCCTTTGGAGCACATTTTGCATGACATTTTCGCATGTTTCAACTTGTATAGCGGCGATATCCTCTCGAATATTGACTTTGAGTTGCTCAATAGTCTGTGGCTTGTTGGTATAGACCTTCCCTTTCAAAAAACGCCATAAAAAAGTCTAATGGAGTTAAATCTGGCGATCTTGGAGGCCAGTCGATGTCGCCAAATTTCGAAATTAATTTGTCCGGAAACATCCTATTCAAAATTTCTCTTGTGTCGCATGCTATGTGCGACGTGGCGCCATCTTGTTGAAACCACATGTCATGTAGGTCCAAATCCTCCAATTGCGGACCGAAAAAGTTGTTAATCATGTCCAGATAGCGTTCGCCATTGACCGTAACAGCATTGCCATGAGTGTTCTGAAAAAAGTATGGACCAATCACACCTCCAGCCCACATAGCGCACCAGACTGTCACTCGCCGAGGATGTAGAGGCTTCTCATGTATCTCTCGTGGATTTTCGCTTTCCCAAATACGGCTATTTTGATTGTTTACGAAGCCACTGAGGTGGAAGTGAGCCTCATCACTCATGATGATTTTCTTCCAAAATGCAGGGTCATTTTCAATAGCTTCTAACATCCAATTACTGTAATTACGACGCCATTTGTGGGCTGCAGGTTGAAGAGCTTGCATCAGCTGGATCTTATATGGGTGTAGGTGTAGATCTTTACGCAAAACTGTGTGTAAAGATGACCGAGATAGGCCAAGTTCTTGTGAACGGTGACTGATGGAGGTGCCCGGCATTTCAGCTACACTGTCACGCACAGCAGCAATGTTTTTCAATGAACGAGCGCTCCGAGGTGCTGGAGGCCTTGAGCGATTCACCACCGAACCAGTTTCTTCAAATACCGCCACTAAACGCTGAATTGTGCATACTGCAGGCACATGATTACGACTCAAAATTTCACGTAATTTACGCCGAGTCACTGCAATTGAACACTGATTTTGATAATAAGTTTTAACTATTGAAACGCGTTGTTCATATGTGTACCTCTCCATAATGAATTTGCCACGTCTCTATTTGACATCTGTCAAATATGAAGTGACAGAAACAAAATCCACAGAAATGGCGGGCAATTCAAATCTACCTGCTCTCGTTCGGACACCCTGTATTATCAGTTGAGAAATACATCTTTTCCATAAATACACTAAATAACTTTCTAAAAATCTTTCACAATAACAAGAATCACTTACTATCACATATCAGGCTAAATTCTAACAGAAACATTCATTGAAAACTGGGTGCATCACTGCAGCTATGGCCTATTAAAAATATTGCTTCTATGATAATCCACTGGCAACACTGGCCTACTAAACATATTGTTTGTATGATAATCCACTGGCAACACTGGCCTAGGCTTGAAATAACTGAACCAAGAACTTGTGTCAATGTTTTTATAGGTACAGTTAATATACATGTTGCCTAAGTGTACTCGGACAATTTTTGTGGGTCACTGTGCATCCCAACTTTACTGGGACTAATTCAGTAAGTGATTAAAAAAAAAAGAAAATATAAACATTCTGATGGAAATGAAAGCAGTAAATATCAACCAACAAATGCTATTCTTTGTTATCTATGTTCCTCTACAATCTACTATACACAAATATTTCAGCCTCTGGATGATGCTAGCGAACAGGAAAGTTGTAGAGGTGACAGAACTTATATAAAAATGATCTGGACTGTCCTGGACCCTATATTCCACAGTTGGTTGTAGTGTAGTGAGAGTGACAACTGCTGATGGTGCACTTTTTGGGGCGCTTAGTTGCCCATATATCCTTTCCCGATTCACTATTGCAGTCGTGCATTGGCACAATTCAGAATGTCCCTAGTGTGAACCCTCGGAATGTCCCTGATCACTTCTGTGATTTTGTTGTTGTCTAGTGTCCTCCATTCTGTCTTACATTGTGCCAGCTACTGACTGACCTATTTGTGTTGATTATTTGCCTGAAAGCCCAGTGTAGTTCTGACTGGTCTCTAGGGAGACCATTAATGAACAGGACTACTGCACTGACTGGCATGTCATAAGGCAGCTAACATGAGGTTGTGTATGAGGCTGGCAACCTCATCATGTCAAACAGGTTGCTACACAAACTACCACTACAACAGCACATGTATACAAGAGGTGGCTCCACGCTTCGTAAAGAACAAAAATTGGAATGATAATATTTGCTCGAAAATAAGTGACCCTGGTTTAGATGGGGAAAAAAAAATGTTTAACTAACAAACTAACATATACTCACCGTATCTTGCATATACTTTAGGCTGCACATTGCTTGCTTCACGTACAAGAAATGGAAATTTGGGGTTATTTTGCTTCAGGGCTATATAATTGTTCTCCAAGAATTCCCTGGAAGTAACAGAAGAACGTACTTCAGTATGAACTCACAATACTGGCACCAACCACAGAAACTAACAAAGACTGACTATACGTTTGTCTGACGGCCATAAGACAAACGTATAGTCAGTTTTAGTTTTACTGTTACAAGGATTATTATAAACACCTCATTAATGTTACAGCAAATACTAAGTCACAGAGACACAACAGGACTACTGCACCGTCTGGTCATACAAGATGGCTAATATGAGGTTGGCAACCTCATTATGTCAAACAAATTACCACAGACACCACCACCACTACCACAGCATGTGAATGTTTGAAGCAGACTTTCTGCAAGAGGACCAGCTCCAGGAACACAGATAAAAATGATGATGATGAAAGTAACCAGAATAACTATGATGACATGTGACAACTAACTGTCCTGGTCTTCTATAACTCACTACTTGTCAGTTTCTATGACAATTTATTTAACAGTGTTAATGTCAAAAGTCTTCTAACTTTAAAGAATGAATGAATGGTTAGTCATGTATCAAAAGTCTTAAAGGCCACTTGCGTTAACATTAACATGTGTCAACATGGTAATATACACTTTAATTCCTTCTCACACAATGTCACTGATGGCTGGAAAAAATGTTTTTTTTAAATAAAAATCATCATCATCACCCATTTGCTCCTGAGGACCAAAGGCCATCAACAAACTTATGTCAAGTCTTCCTGTCTGGTGCCATCATCTCAAGGCCATCAACAAACTTATGTCAAGTCTTCCTGTCCGGTGCCATCAGCTCAAGGCCATCAACAAACTTATGTCAAGTCTTCCTGTCCGGTGCCATCAGCTCAAGGCCATCAACAAACTTATGTCAAGTCTTCCTGTCTGGTGCCATCAGCTCAAGGCCATCAACAAACTTATGTCAAGTCTTCCTGTCCGGTGCCATCAGCTCAAGGCCATCAACAAACTTATGTCAAGTCTTCCTGTCCGGTGCCATCAGCTCAAGGCTATCAACAAACTTATGTCAAGTCTTCCTGTCTGGTGCCATCAGCTCAAGGCCATCAACAAACTTATGTCAAGTCTTCCTGTCTGGTGCCATCAGCTCAAGGCCATCAACAAACTTATGTCAAGTCTTCCTGTCCACTGCCATCAGCTCAAGGCCATCAACAAACTTATGTCAAGTCTTCCTGTCCGGTGCCATCAGCTCAAGGCCATCAGCAAACTTATGTCAAGTCTTCCTGTCTGGTGCCATCATCTCAAGGCCATCAACAAACTTATGTCAAGTCTTCCTGTCTGGTGCCATCAGCTCAAGGCCATCAACAAACTTATGTCAAGTCTTCCTGTCCGGTGCCATCAGCTCAAGGCCATCAACAAACTTATGTCAAGTCTTCCTGTCCGGTGCCATCAGCTCAAGGCCATCAACAAACTTATGTCAAGTCTTCCTGTCTGGTGCCATCATCTCAAGGGCATCAACAAACTTATGTCAAGTCTTCCTGTCTGGTGCCATCAGCTCAAGGCCATCAACAAACTTATGTCAAGTCTTCTTGTCCGGTGCCATCAGCTTAATGTCTTTCAATGTCTTGTTCACCTCCTTCATGTCTGTCTACAGTTCTTTTCTCCAAGTGTTCTTTGATCCTCCTACCTCTCTTTCCCTGGGGATTCCAGAACAAGGACTGCCATGTAACACTATCAACAGGTTTCCTCAGTGTGTGTGTGTGTGTGTGTCCATCTTCTTCTCAACTCTTGTTCCACTGGCACTTGGTTCTTGTCACCAAAAGATGATCGTCACAATGGTGTGTTATCAGCGCCCAAAAGGGAAGCAAACAATAGTAACACTGTCATAACAGATGATTAAGGTTTATATACATCCTGTAGAAATTTTAAACCAAAAGAAATTCAACAAACGACAAGGACAGGTCAACTAAAGAAAATAAGTCAACTCAGCCGTCTAAGACAGAAGACAGTCTTCTAGTAAGATGACCCAGAGAAAGCCACTAGGAGTCTGGGTTGCTGACTCACCCTTTTTCTTGTAGGACAAGTGGCACAGAATTGGCACCCAGAATGTTCATATATTAAAAGAACAAGGGAAAATTGCACAGAAGGCAGCAAAAATTAGCAATTACAAGATTGAAAATCAAATTTGATGTTGAGAATATGTGAGATCTGGTTTGTTCAACATATCTTCAGTCATAACTGACTATGGGAATGCGCCCCTGAGGTGACAGCCCTCAGCTGCTTATTTTCGACGTTTTCTCCTCTCTTCGGCTTGTTGTGTGAGCTACTTTTCGCCCAATCTGAGGTGGCGCCGTAAATAGCATCGCCACTTGGTGCGATCGGTAGCTTCATCCTCCCACGTTGCTGGATTTATGTCCAGTGCCCTAATATCTCTCTTGCACACATCTTTGAACCTCAGCTGCGGTTGCCCAACTGTTCTTTTGCCATCTGCTAGTTGCCCGTAGAAGATATCCTTCGGGATGCGACCATGGCCAAACCAGCGTAGTCTGTGCTGTCTAAGCAGTGTATACATGCTTTGAAGGCCAGGACATGACAACACCTCCACATTTGTCACTTTATCTTTCCACGAGATGCCGAGGATGTGGCGTAGACACCGTAAATGGAAGGTATTGAGCCTTCTTTCTTGCTTAGCATAGGTTGTCCAAGTCTCACTGCCGTATAGGAGAGGGCTGGTGACGCAGGCATTATATACCACAGCCTTGGTCTTCGTTGTGAGTTTGGAGTTTCCCCAAACACGCGATGTGAGGCGGGCAAAGGTAGCTGCAGCTTTGCCAATGCGGCTGTCAATTTTTGTGTCTAGTGAGAGTTTGTCATTGATGGTAGACCCCAGGTATGTGAAGTGGTGCACCACTGCCAATTCATAGTTATCAATAGTGATAACTGGTGTAGCACCTGCATCCTGACTCAGCACATTCATTTTCTTTAGACTTATTGTGAGGCCAAAGTCCTTGCATGCTTGAGTGAAGTGATTCATCAAGCTCTGAAGCTCCTGTTGGCAATGAGTGACGACTGCAGCGTCATCAGCGAACAACAAGTCCCTTATGGTGACCCTTCTGATTTTTGTTTTTGCCTTCAGCCTTGAAAGATTAAACAGACGGCCATCTGACCTTGTGTGAAGGCATATTCCTTCAACTGCATCTCTGAATGCATGTTTCAAGAGTAAAAATAACATAGTGGGCAACAATTTTGGCTGTCTCTTGTAAAGTTAGTTTCCTGAACACTTTAGATTTTATTTCTGGCAACACAAAAGATAAAACCTATTAGTCAAATGGCAGGTATTGCTTCTAGTTTTATCATTTGCTTGATGTATATCCAAAAACACAAGTCAGGATATACAAATGTCAAAGATGGGAAGTGACATGAAACATGGTGCCAGGAAATCAAATGACAGTCAGTTGTGCATAAATCTCTTAGCTGAATTGTGTGAAATCAATTTTCCACGTCACTGACCAAACTGACACAATTTTTATCTAGTACCATTTGTCAGTATGGCTTGAAGATTTAAGGCTTTGACATGAAATGGTGTAGATCTACTATCCTGGTCATGACAGAGTAGCGCCAAGAGCACCCATAGTGGGGACTCTGGATATGGAAAAGGGAGAGATACTAAGGACAATTAACGACTGCCTGTTAGAGAACGACACTACAATTCATAAATCAAAAAGGCTGAGATTGCTGGAATCTGGAATCAAACATAAGACTAGCAGGGATGGATGTATGAGAGGATGCATCCAGCGTATATACAACCAGTGTGCTACAGGAACAATCAGCATTCATACCCTTCAACATTTACTGAGGGCGACTGAGCACCTATGGGTTTGCTCAGAGTGCAATGATGTTGATTCTGATCTACAATAACAGTAACAGTTTATATATAACAGGTGCATTTCTTTGTGCAGTACATTACAACTGTGAATTTGTAGGTCTGCAATAAATGTTTTATCAAGGTCGAATCAATGTGGGTGACTTATTGGCCTCTGGATAGACAACATATCTTTGTCCTATGTGCAATGGCTTCTGTTATGATGATATCAATGACGGCCCATCCACCACGACTCCACTCTTTCTTTACACGTTCAGATGTCAGAGATCAAGATCAGGGAGAAAAAAAATCAGTTTTATCTGGCTCTTTATGCTGCATTTCTACAGTTAATCCTGCCATGCATCTGTGAAAAAGTACAATTTATTTTACATAACAATGGGCCTGAAAACACCTGATGGTGGTTGTGGCTATACTTAGGACTTTCAAGTTTATATACAGAGGAAAACTGGGTGTGAACCTCCAATTTTGGCTTACGAGGTGGTTATGAATATAATGTAATCACTGGCAAGGTAAGACTATATGGGGAACTTTGTTACTTTTGATCAGCTAATGAAAGGCTAGTAAAAGGTGGGTATTATGGCACGTAGCAGAGTTTTTAGCTGAAATAAACAATAGTGGGATGTGTGTCCTATTTTGTTCAAATGTCTATCAATCTAGCAGCCAATTAAGCCACCCACATCATTAGAGTTAGGATTCCTAACCCATAGCCAGGGCTGGATTTAGACATGGTGAGGCCCTAAGCTATAAGAAGCTAAGGAGGACTTATTAGGCAACTGGTAACAGTGAATAAGGCCGTGTAACAACTGAACTTGGCAAGACTGCCGCCAAGATGATGCATAACAAATGCAAGCAAGGCGGGCGGAGGGTTGCTCCATTAGAGCTTCAAAAATATGTCTAACTTTTCTGTTTCACGATATTTATTACAGCAAAAAAATAATTCAAATTTGTTGCCAGAGTCAAGTGACTGAATGTATTTAGTTGCACTGAGTAAAATACTCTTGTCAAATTCTAATTCTGACACTCTGAGAGACCCTTATGGATCCAGTATGAAATTTCATCCTCAGTTAAGACATTCCACAGACCAACATCACTGTGTGTAATTAATGTATTTCCTTCAGATATCAATTCAGGCGCTGAAGCTGCAACACTATTACTCACAGTATTTTCTTTAACAATGACAAATTAAATTTGTTCCCAGAGTCAAGTGACTGAATGTATTTAGTTCCAATGTCAAATTCAAAGTATCCAAAAGAGTCCCCGACTACTAAAAAATTCACTTAAGAATAACATGTATGATGTATGGCGGCACTGTCATTATAAGTGAAAATTAACATTATAGACTTACTCCTACTATAACTATTTCTATAACTTTTTGTGCTGCTAAGACACACACACACACACACACACACACACCCCCCCCCCCCCCCACCACTGTTCGAGAGGCCCCTTCAGACTGTGAGGCCCTAAGCTGCAGCTTGTTTAGCTTATGCCTAAATTCGGCACTGCCCATATCCCTTATTACTATGTGTCTGAATTCTTATTTAAGGTTGTATCAACGTCACGGGACGGCAGAAGGCATTAGATTTTGCTGGGAGAGTAGGTCCTAGAGCAGGTCAACCACTTTAAATACCTTGGAGCTCTCACAGACTGGAAGGGAGGCATCAAAGAAGAGTTAGCTACCCAAAGAGCAGCAGCTGGAAGACTTTTTTCAGGCCAAAAATCGAGGATTCCTCAGTAAAAGAGAAGTTGGGAAAAAGATGAATATGGCTGTATACTGCACCACCTATGTTCCAGTCTTGACGTATGGATGCAATTCATGGGCAATGATTACAACCCACAAAAGCCAGCTCCAAACCTCAGAAGTGAGGTATCTGAGGAAGGTGGTTGAAGTAACAAGAAGAGACATGGTTCACAATCGGACAATACGGCAGGGCCTCAAAACTCAGTCCCTGCAAACCCAAGTAGAACAGTCCCAACTATGATGGTTTGGCCATGTCTGCAGAATGTGGGAAGATCAGTAACCACAACAAGTATGGAAAGCTAAGAGTCAGGGATCCAGACCTCCAGGACGACCCAGAGTCCTCTGAGAGGACAAGACTAGACAAACTATGAAGGACCGAGGACTAAATTTGAACCAGGTCATAAGGAAGACAGCCAATAGGATAGTACGGCGCTCTCTCAGGGTAGAAGAGAAACGACTGAGTAAGTAATCAATGTAGGCAATTTAACTGGTCGGATCAATAGGTATTTGAGCGAAATCTAATATACGTCCCACTTTTCTACATTTCAACCAAGTTTTTTAAACAAAGAAGTGACTTCTGTGATTCAACCAAGACTATATGCTCCACGGGAGCTTAAGACTAATGGTACATGACCGCAGATCACTACTAACAGTGAACATCATGAACATGAAAAGAATTTGTTAGATCTGGCACGTTAAAAAAATGGAAGGTAACACTGATACAAGAAAATCACATGTTATGAACTCACACTCATAGCAGAGAATTGTGTAGTGAACGGTTACTGTCAGTGTAGGTAGTGTGTGTTGTTCGTCCATCACGGGTGATGAAGACCACTCTGTTCATCCAATTATTAGGAATATGTTAATTTTGTCTATGGGTACGAAGGTGCTGATGAGCCCGATGCGGGCCTGGAAAGATCTTGGACAGTATGGGCAGGGAATGTTCGCTTCAGTGTAGGGGATACTATAGGCTAAACAGTTCAGTGGAAGTACAAAACGCTTTTGAAAACAGATGGTGTCATTCATCATTTAATGATATAACTTTATTGTGTAAAATGAACTTTGTGACATTTTCTTTCTGTGATGTTTACCTTATTCCTTTACTGGACGCAGACTTCAAGCAGAGATGAAATCTCAGTTCTTTCAAGTGAGTACCAATCTTTGCTGCGGATGACGCCATTTTGACATTGAACGTTCAAAACTTTAATTCACATGTAGTCTAGTAACAAAACAAAACAAATTTTTATTTTTTATTTTATTTTTACTTATTATAAAAAAAGGCCAGATGTCTGCGGCTGTTGTTTTAAAACCCCCCCCCCCCCCCCCCCTCTCCACCCACTTAACACTTTTTTTTTAGTACATTTGATTTTTCCAGACATTTAGGATACGTGAACATACTGTATTGCCTTCGTGGACCAATGCTGAGGTGCTCAACGTTGTTCAGATAACACCTAACATTGACAATTGTATTCTTGTTTGGAGTTTCTGTTTGATTTTGTTCGATTTCATATCGTTTGTGTTTGTTGGTTTTTTTTATAACATACAAGCATAATTGGTGATTATGATTTACCCTGTTTACAATGATTTGGCAGGTGTGATGCCACTTTCCCATATCGGCAGTTGTTCATATTATTTGAACTTGAAAACAATATATATCCTAATTATAACCCATCAGAGGTTGACCGGGATATTTTTCATCATTAATTAAAAGAAACATTTTAAAAAAAAAAGGCCAATTGTGGACTGATCTATAGAGAAGGTGTTAACATTACAAGTTGAGGAATGATCTTACTCAAGCCAAAGAACTTGTACACAGAAGTTCGGAAAGACCTATTGTTGACGAATAAAAAAGTTCAGAAAGAATTTTCGTTGCTGTACAATGTAGTTTTAAACCAACTTCTAGTTGCCGTAGATAGTAGTTTAGGAAGACCTCTTAGTAGTGTAGACAGTAGTTTAGAAAGAAATTAAACTTTCAGCTCATAAAACAAACCGTCCACACCACGAAAAAGATGACATCTTGTCTACATCGCCTCATCTATACACAATCTTTCATCTCAGCTTATCAGCTAGCTCGGAGGAGGCGGGCACTCGATAATCCCTCTAACCAGATACATCATATCCTATCCGTCATCATCATTGTCATAAATACATAAAAGTACAATTCTTTTGTATGTTATTAATATTTATGTGACGACATTCTTATACCATTCGTTCTTTTTTCAGTGACCATCTTTGCTTGACGCCGCCATGTCAGTAAATTCAGGTACCCATCCTTTTGATATACTCTTCTACCGGATATTCATCGTCATTATCGTCCTGTTACACCTTAATTTACCGATAATTATATCGGAAGGGCACACCTCGTCAACCTACATTTGATGTGGACAGTCGACGATTAGCCAGGTCAGATAAATATGCATAAACAAACATTTTGTTTGCCGTTTGTCGCCGGTCCGATTGTTTAGTCAGACGGGCTACTGATGACAAGCGCGTACCGTATATACTGTAAATATCAAGTCAAGTTAAGCTGAAAGGGACAAAATATTTGCAGAAATCCAAGGAAATTCTAATGCAAGGCATAAATTATGAATCGACGAAAAACATTCGACGTATAAACGGGTTTTCACTTTTGATGGATTTTAAGTCCTAAAGTCTAGAGGTATACTTATGTCGATCCGACTATAAATCGACCTCTAGACTTTAGGACTTAAACCCGTCAAAAATGAAAACCCCTTTATACGTCGAATGAGTTTTTCGTCGATTCAGAATTTATGCATTGCATTAGAATTTCCTTGGATTTCTGCAAACATTTTGTCACTTTCTGTTTAACCCATTCACGGTTAAAATGCATGAAATTGCGCTATTAATATGTAAAAATGCATGTGAGAATAAATGAATTCAGTTTAGAAGTTGAGAGAAACGAAGGGAGAATGTCAGACTGGCCTGCAAGCCCAATTCTCAACCCTTTGAAAATATAATGTGTTCGTTCGTTCGCCTGGAAAGTATGATTACTGTTGTCAACCGTTGCGAGACAAGTGTAATAGATTTCCAGTAGGAGTACATTAAAATGCTTCCGGGTTTACTGAATTTTTTAAAGGCGATCAATATTATGATTGTTCGTGATTGTTTTTAAAGCCTAGACTTTCCGGGCGGTCGTATATTTGCTTTGGGATCTGAGAAGTGACTTGATATTTGATCGGGGTGCTAACCATGCGGCCGAATCAGATGTAGATATTGAATAAGGGCCCGATTTAGACTCTGACAGTGACGAAATTAAATCTAGTAAAAGTAGTAATGGTATTTTGCTAATAGATCACACGGAGGAAGCTGGTCAACAAGGCGTACTCCAGTTGAAATGTTACACTTAATAGGAGTTTCAACGTGCAGTACTTAAGATATTTTGATAAAAACATTTAATGAAGCAGCAAGTTTATATTTGAAGGATACCAGTGTGTGGCGGTAAGGGCATACGAGCAACATTGACCGGTTTCATAAATCTTTTTTTTTTCACTCGAATATAAGTCAGGGGAGCTTATTTTAAGGTCCAAAAAGCCAAAAAAATTGTTCGACTTATACTCGAGTATATACGGTAGTCTGTGTCAGCCAGTCGGCACAGGCGACAAACAACAATGATGTCGGTAGAAGAAGACGGTGATTTAAGATAAGGAATGTCTATTCAGGCGGGCATGACTTGCAGAAAAATGCATCTTCAAAGTTTATCTTGATTGTAACAATCTGGACACCATACATATTACGTAATAATTTCCGGCAACGGTCTCTTAACAATCTTAAAGTATTAGGACAGCTGACAGAACATAATGGATTCTGGTGATGTTAATTATAATTAGTTGCAATACCTTACATGGTCATGCCAATTATCATGATGATGGGAGGGGGGGGGGGGAAGGGGGGGATTTACTAAAATAAGATGACCTACCTTGTGATTGGTGTTTAATTGAAAATGAACTAGCCTGAATCGCGATTGGTGTTAGCTGACTAAATTCGCGAGGCTGTATTTCGCGTGGACGAAAATTTTGACTTTAAAACCCAGAACGTTTTGAAGATTTCCATGCTACATTTTCCCTGTTCATAAAGGAGACCAGATCAAGAGAGGACAGATAGATTTGCCAGGGAGTAATTTTAGTCAACGTAAACGTAAGCATTTTTAAGTGGTAACAGTCGCTTAGAATTTTGATAATCCCGACCCCCTATACATCTGCCCGTGTGTTAAACGCTAGAAGTTGTAATATAACAATTATTATTACCCCCTGGATGAAAGACTGATTCTTAAACAGTTGCAGGACATTATATCGGTCAACCAGTGCATCAAAGTCTAAATATATTAACCCATTCATATTGGGGGGAGTTGTAACACGTACAGTTTCTTATTTTATATTTGCATGTTATATGTATGAATTGTTTATTTATGTAAAGTTGTGTATGAGGCTGGCATCCTCATTTTATATATATATATATATATATATATATATATATATATATATATATATATATATATATATATATATATATATATATATATATATATATATATATATGTGTGTGTGTGTGTGTGTATGTGTGTGAGCTTTTCTATTTCAGATGTGTTATGTATATATATGATAATGATGCATCTGTCTTCTTCAGTTATCTGACCCCACTTTCATCCGACTCGAGGGTCTGAGATTTTAATGCTCCTGTGCATCTGGTAAAATTCAGAGGAAGATGAAATGGTGGAGGACAGTGGAGGTCGCATCATGCTTACATCAGGAGATATGAAACTTAAGAGAGATTCAATTTCTATTTTCTCTCAGTTTCTGTTACTAGTTACCAATAATTAATGCTGGACGTCATCTACAACAGACGGACTCGGAGGAAACTCGAAGTGGCGAAATTTGAGGCAGCAACTCCTGCAACACAAGGAACGTGCTGCTACCAAGCCATTCGACTCATGAGGAAAGAAGGAACAGTCAAGAAGTCAGTGGAGAACTAGCATCAACTACACCACTTTACATCAAAAACCCTTTGCTGGAAGTTGACAGTTAAGCGATATGAGCAACACAGATTCTGGACACTAAATGTATTTCACCCATAACATTTCCGATTACGAAATAACTATCTTTCTTTTTAAGATCATATTCTAAACTGTTTTCTAAAAATTAACTATTTTCATTCTTTACCCTTGTTTCAACAATATTTCGTAAGTAAATCTCTTATAATCTATGTAAATATAAATCCATAGTTGACGTTTAAAACTTGGGTAAGTGAATCTGATGGCTGCACCCGTATGGAATTTTTTTTTAAATTCTTAAACACAGAACTAAATATACAATTAATACTTTTCTGAATTACCTTCAGCTATGGGCTCATTAAATACGAGTCAAAAATATATTTTTCACAAAAGTGGACGGAGAATACAAGATTTACAATCGACTTAGGCGACGCAGTTGTTGTACTTGCCATTCTAAAATCCCCGTGAGACTCCCTAAAATAGGGTTTACATATCTGGGTTGTGAAATGTTTTTAAATTTGTCATAAGCTGTGACAGTTAATTTTCGATACTGTTGGATGATAACGAACAAGTTATACCATTAGGGGACAACACTTATCCTTGTCTCACTTCATTTGTAATAACAGATTTAAGGCCCGTATTGCGCAGGAAGCTGAAAGGTCACGCACATGCATACACATCCGCGCGCAAACTCACGCTAACAAACACTCAAACGAACGCGCGCATGCACGAAAAATAATACACCTCTACAATTCTTGCCTGATCTTATGATTGTGAATTACTTTCAGTGTAGATGACTAATTATTCTTGTGTCCTGTCTGTCCACAACTAATCTTAGTGCACCAATTATTCTGGTGTCCTGACCGTCCACAACAAATCTTAGAGCACCAATTATTCTGGTGTCCTGTCTGTCCACAACTAATCTTAGAGCACCAATTACTCTGGTGTCCTGTCTGTCCACAACTAATCTTAGAGCACCAATTATTCTGGTGTCCTGTCTGTCCACAACAAATCTTAGAACACCAATTATTCTGGTGTCCTGTCCGTCCACAACTAATCTTAGAGCACCGATTATTATGGTGTCCTGTTTGTCCACAACAAATCTTAGAGCACCAATTATTCTGGTGTCCTGTCTGTCCACAACAAATCTTAGAGCACCAATTATTCTGGTGCCCTGTCCGTCCACAACAAATCTTAGAGCACCAATTATTCTGGTGTCCTGTCTGTCCACAACAAATCTTAGAGCACCAATTATTCTGGTGTCTTGTATGTCCACAATAAATCTTAGAGCACCAATTATTCTGGTGTCCTGTCTGTCCACAACAAATCTTAGAGCACCAATTATTCTGGTCCCCTGTCTGTCCACAACAAATCTTAGAGCACCAATTATTCTTGTCCCCTGTCTGTCCACAACTAATCTTAGAGCACCAATTATTCTGGTGTCCTGTCTGTCCACAGCTAATCTTAGAGCATCAATTATTCGGGTGTCCTGTCCGTCCACAACTAATCTTAGAGCAAAAATTATTCTGGTGTCCTGTCCGTCCACAACTAATCTTAGAGCACCAATTATTCTGGTGCCCTGTCCCTCCACAACTAATCTTAGAGCACCAATTATCCTGGTGTCCTGTCTGTCTACAATTAATCTTAGAACACCAATTATTCTGGTGTCCTGTCCGTCCACAATTAATCTTAGAGCACCAATTATTCTGGTGTCCTGTCCGTCCACAATAAATCTTAGAACACCAATTATTCTGGTGTTCTGTCCGTTCACAACTAATCTTAGAGCACCAATTATTCTGGTGTACTGTCTGTCCACACCTAATTTTAGAGCACCAATTATTCTGGTGTCCTGTCTGTCCACAACTAATCTTAGAACACCAATTATTCTGGTGTCCTGTCCGTCCACAATTAATCTTAGAGCACCAATTATTCTGGTGTCCGGTCCGTCTACAATAAATCTTAGAACACGAATTATTCTGGTGTTCTGTCCGTCCACAACTAATCTTAGAGCACCAATTATTCTGGTGTCCTGTCTGTCCACAACTAATCTTAGAGCACCAATTATTTTGGTGCCCTGACCGGCCACAACAAATCTTAGAGCACCAATTATTATGGTTCCCTGTCCTTCAACAACTAATCTTAGAGCACCAATTATTCTGGTGCCCTGTCCGTCCACAACTAATCTTAGAGCACCAATTATTCTGGTGTCCTGTTCGTCCACAACTAATCTTAGAGCACCAATTATTCTGGTGTCCTGTCCGTCCACAACTAATCTTAGAGCACCAATTATTCTGGTGTCCTGTCTGTCCACAACTAATCTTAGAGCACCAATTATTCTGGTGTCCTGTCCGTTCACAACTAATCTTAGAGCACCAATTATTCTGGTGTCCTGTCTGTCCACAACTAATCTTAGAGCACCAATTATTCTGGTGTCCTGTCTGTCCACAGCTAATCTTAGAGCATCAATTATTCGGGTGTCCTGTCCGTCCACAACTAATCTTAGAGCACCAATTATTCTGGTGTCCTGTCCGTCCACATCTAATCTTAGAGCACCAATTATTCTGGTGCCCCATCCGTCCACAACTAATCTTAGAGCACCAATTATTCTGGTGCCCTGTCCGTCCACAGCTAATCTTAGAGCACCAATTATTCTGGTGTCTTGTCTGTCCACAATAAATCTTAGAGCACCAATTATTCTGGTGCCCTGTCCATCCACAACTAATCTTAGAGCACTAATTATCCTGGTGTCCTGTCTGTCCACAACTAATCTTAGAACACCAATTATTCTGGTGTCCTGTCCGTCCACAATAAATCTTAGAGCACCAATTATTCTGGTGTCCTGTCCGTCCACAATAAATCTTAGAACACCAATTATTCTGGTGTTCTGTCCGTTCACAACTAATCTTAGAGCACCAATTATTCTGGTGTCCTGTCTGTCCACACCTAATCTTAGAGCACCAATTATTCTGGTGCCCTGACCATCCACAACAAATCTTAGAGCACCAATTATTCTGGTGTCCTGTCTGTCCACAACTAATCTTAGAACACCAATTATTCTGGTGTCCTGTCCGTCCACAATTAATCTTAGAGCACCAATTATTCTGGTGTCCTGTCCGTCTACAATAAATCTTAGAACACGAATTATTCTGGTGTTCTGTCCGTCCACAACTTATCTTAGAGCACCAATTATTCTGGTGTCCTGTCCGTCCACAACTAATCTTGGAGCACCAATTATTCTGGTGTCCTGTCCGTCCACAACTAATCTTAGAGCACCAATTATTCTGGTGTCCTGTCTGTCCACAACTAATCTTAGAGCACCAATTATTCTGGGTCCTGTCCGTCCACAACTAATCTTAGAGCACCAATTATTCAGTTAGCGTTTTCTAATTATTATTATCCTATTCTCTCCGTATGGAGCATGGATTCACCACTGATGCGGTTGCCATGGAAACTTGCACCAAGGCGTTTATGTGCTCGTGTAGTAGTGGTGATTTCTGTAGCTATATGTTTGACTTGATGAGGTTGCCAACCTCATGCCCAACCTCACGTAGCTCAACTCTAACGACATGCTTGAGGGCAATAATTCTTGCTCTTTCTTTGTCTTACCAGACACCCATATGATCCACGAGGAGTATTTTCGTGATCGGATATGGCAGTGGCGTAACTAGGGTGAGGCAGGTTGGGCACATGCCCTGAGCGTCAAATTTGGGGCGCGCCATTTTATGGTTTAAAAAATGAACAAATTCCACTTCTCATTTATGCCAATCCAATGTATCCCACTTCGTATTTATGTGTAGGTATGTTTAGGTATGTGTAATTGAAAGAATTGTAGGAAAGCACTGATCTTTCTAACTATCATTGATACTCTAAACATTACATTCGTCCTTCTTAGACCAATCAAAACAGCAACAGAAAAACAAAATGGTTATATCCATCTCTTCTCTTCTTCCGTCCTTAGCCACCGACCGTCAAAGCAGTCAGTGGCCATTACGCCTAGTGGCGTCTTAGGGCAACAGCAGATAGGTTTTCTTTGCCATTGTTTCCCATCACGCCTATTGGCGTCTTTAGGGCAACGGCAAATCAATCCATTTGCTGTTGTTTCCGTAATCGAAGTGACTGGCAAACGGGTGATCAGCCCGTTGGGGTTATATCCATATTATAACATAAACACACTCGGAGAAGCTGTTTAACGTCATATATATAAATATACCATAACTCTCTGTGAATGGTGGATCAAAGACAAGACACACAAACACACACACACACACACACACACGTTATATTTGGTGGTGTACATAAATGTCTTGTTTATATTTAGTGGTGTACATAAATGTCTTGTTTATATTTAGTGGTGTACATAAATGTCTTGTTTATATTTAGTGGTGTACATAAATGTCTTGTTTATATTTAGTGGTGTACATAAATGTCTTGTTTATATTTAGTGGTGTACAAGTGGTGTACATAAATGTCTTGTTTATATTTAGTGGTGTACATAAATGTCTTGTTTATATTTAGTGGTGTACATAAATGTCTTGTTTATATTTAGTGGTGTACATAAATGTCTTGTTTATATTTAGTGGTGTACATAAATGTCTTGTTTATATTTAGTGGTGTACATAAATGTCTTGTTTATATTTAGTGGTGTACATAAATGTCTTGTTTATATTTAGTGGTGTACATAAATGTCTTGTTTATATTTAGTGGTGTACATAAATGTCTTGTTTATATTTAGTGGTGTACATAAATGTCTTGTTTATATTTAGTGGTGTACATAAATGTCTTGTTTATATTTAGTGGTGTACATAAATGTCTTGTTTATATTTAGTGGTGTACATAAATGTCTTGTTTATATTTAGTGGTGTACATAAATGTCTTGTTTATATTTAGTGGTGTACATAAATGTCTTGTTTATATTTAGTGGTGTACATAAATGTCTTGTTTATATTTAGTGGTGTACATAAATGTCTTGTTTATATTTAGTGGTGTACATAAATGTCTTGTTTATATTTAGTGGTGTACATAAATGTCTTGTTTATATTTAGTGGTGTACATAAATGTCTTGTTTATATTTAGTGGTGTACATAAATGTCTTGTTTATATTTAGTGGTGTACATAAATGTCTTGTTTATATTTAGTGGTGTACATAAATGTCTTGTTTATATTTAGTGGTGTACATAAATGTCTTGTTTATATTTAGTGGTGTACATAAATGTCTTGTTTATATTTAGTGGTGTACATAAATGTCTTGTTTATATTTAGCGGTGTACATAAATGTCTTGTTTATATTTAGCGGTGTACATAAATGTCTTGTTTATATTTAGCGGTGTACATAAATGTCTTATTTATATTTAGCGGTGTACATAAATGTCTTATTTATATTTAGCGGTGTACATAAATGTCTTATTTATATTTAGCGGTGTACATAAATGTCTTATTTATATTTAGCGGTGTACATAAATGTCTTATTTATATTTAGCGGTGTACATAAATGTCTTATTTATATTTAGTGGTGTACATAAATGTCTTATTTATATTTAGTGGTGTACATAAATGTCTTATTTATATTTAGTGGTGTACATAAATGTCTTGTTTATATTTAGTGGTGTACATAAATGTCTTGTTTATATTTAGTGGTGTACATAAATGTCTTATTTATATTTAGTGGTGTACATAAATGTCTTATTTATATTTAGTGGTGTACATAAATGTCTTATTTATATTTAGTGGTGTACATAAATGTCTTGTTTATATTTAGTGGTGTACATAAATGTCTTGTTTATATTTAGTGGTGTACATAAATGTCTTGTTTATATTTAGTGGTGTACATAAATGTCTTGTTTATATTTAGTGGTGTACATAAATGTCTTGTTTATATTTAGTGGTGTACATAAATGTCTTGTTTATATTTAGTGGTGTACATAAATGTCTTGTTTATATTTAGTGGTGTACATAAATGTCTTGTTTATATTTAGTGGTGTACATAAATGTCTTGTTTATATTTAGTGGTGTACATAAATGTCTTGTTTATATTTAGTGGTGTACATAAATGTCTTGTTTATATTTAGTGGTGTACATAAATGTCTTGTTTATATTTAGTGGTGTACATAAATGTCTTGTTTATATTTAGTGGTGTACATAAATGTCTTATTTATATTTAGTGGTGTACATAAATGTCTTGTTTATATTTAGTGGTGTACATAAAGGTCTTGTTTATATTTAGTGGTGCACATAAATGTCTTGTTTATATTTAGTGGTGTACATAAATGTCTTATTTATATTTAGTGGTGTACATAAATGTCTTATTTATATTTAGTGGTGTACATAAATGTCTTATTTATATTTAGTGGTGTACATAAATGTCTTATTTATATTTAGTGGTGTACATAAATGTCTTGTTTATATTTAGTGGTGTACATAAATGTCTTGTTTATATTTAGTGGTGTACATAAATGTCTTATTTATATTTAGTGGTGTACATAAATGTCTTATTTATATTTAGTGGTGTACATAAATGTCTTGTTTATATTTAGTGGTGTACATAAATGTCTTGTTTATATTTAGTGGTGTACATAAATGTCTTGTTTATATTTAGTGGTGTACATAAATGTCTTGTTTATATTTAGTGGTGTACATACATATATCACCAAGAGCTAACGCTCTGTGACGGTGGCCGAAAATAAGGCACACACGCAAACACATACATACACACACAAACACACATATACATACATATATCACCAAATGTTAACGCTCTGTGATGGTGGCTCAAAGACAAGACGCACACACAGACACTCACACACACACACACACACACACACACACACACACACACACATATATATATATATATATATATATATATGTATATAAAAGAACAGTTTTCAAGAGGTGTTATTTTTGTTAAAATTTGGCCAGGGCTTCATTTTTTTTATTTGCCCTGGGCGCCTTCAACCCTAGTTACATCTCTGGGTTATGGTGAAAGCTTTGTAGTCTGGAGAGCACTGGTCTCTGCCTTATGCGCCGTGTTTGGTGCTTAAAGAATTTATTATTATTATTATTATTTGTAGTCTACTAAACATGGTTACATCTCTGGGTTATGGTGGATGGGTTTGTAGTCTACTAACCATGTGTTAAAACTATTTGTATACTCTATATGTTTAAGCTTATATGCAGTAGGCCCTACTGTACCATCAAGCGTGTCGTATGAGGCGAATAATATGAGGTTGTGCATGAGGCTGGCAACCTCATCCTTTAGAACAAATCGTCTTTTCTATTTGTACATGATGATGATGCCATTGTATACATGATGATGATGCCATTGTGTACATGATGATGATGCCATTGTGTACATGATGATGATGCCATTGTGTACATGATGATGATGCCATTGTGTACATGATGATGATGCCATTGTATACAGTGATGGGTCTGTAATCCGTGGTAACAACCTCCAGCATGAGAATGAAGGTAGAGGCAGCTACTGCAGCTTGAAGGTGGCTGTCTGAAACTTCATGGGCAGTTATTGTATCAGACTCACGATCCGTGCTTCTGAAGGTCCAAAGTGGATGGCTTCGGCATGATTGGAAAACCTCCATAAAAGCCTCGAATCGTCAGAAACTGGTATGGATCTACTGTCCTGGTCATGCAGGAGCACGTGGCAATGAAAGAGCTGACAGACACGCTTCAAGAGCACCTATAGAAGGTACACTGGATATGGATACAGGAAAGATACTGACATCAATTAATGATCGCCTATTGATGAATCATCAAGGCTTAGACTGATGGAATTTGGCATCAAACATTAAGACCAACAGGGATGGACAAGCGCAACTGTTGGCATCAGGCGTGACCTAAGTGGCTACTAGAGTTATGTTGTACATGGGACCCAGAACTTGAACATGTACAACTAAAAGCTACAGAAACCCCAGTTGCAAAACTGCACGAATTGCTCCAGTGAACGCTTCATGCATGACAGCCATCTACGATGTTAGCCAACTTCATGTCTTGTTTATATTTAGTAGTATACATACATGTCTTGTTTGTATTTAGTAGTATACATAAATGTCTTGTTTATATTTAGTAGTATACATAAATGTCTTGTTTATATTTAGTAGTATACATAAATGTCTTGTTTGTATTTAGTAGTATACACAAATGTCTTGTTTGTATTTAGTAGTATACATAAATGTCTTGTTTATATTTAGTAGTATACATAAATGTCTTGTTTGTATTTAGTAGTATACATAAATGTCTTGTTTGTATTTAGTAGTATACATAAATGTCTTGTTTGTATTTAGTAGTATACATAAATGTCTTGTTTGTATTTAGTAGTATACATAAATGTCTTGTTTGTATTTAGTAGTATACATAAATGTCTTGTTTGTATTTAGTAGTATACATAAATGTCTTGTTTGTATTTAGTAGTATACATAAATGTCTTGTTTGTATTTAGTGGTATACATAAATGTCTTGTTTGTGTGTAGTGGTATACATAAATGTCTTGTTTGTATTTAGTGGTATACATAAATGTCTTGTTTGTATTTAGTAGTATACATAAATGTCTTGTTTGTATTTAGTAGTATACATAAATGTCTTGTTTGTATTTAGTGGTATACATAAATGTCTTGTTTGTATTTAGTAGTATACATGTCTTGTTTATATTTAGTAGTATACATAAATGTCTTGTTTGTATTTAGTAGTATACATAAATGTCTTGTTTGTATTTAGTAGTATACATAAATGTCTAGTTTGTATTTAGTAGTATAATAAATATCTTGTTTATATTTAGTGGTGTTTACAGAAATATTTTGTTTATTTTTAGTGGTGTACATAAATATCTTGTTTATATTTAGTGGTGTACATAAACCTCTTGTTTATATTTACTGGTGTACATAAACGTTTTGTTTATATTTAGTGACGTACATAAATATCTTGTTTATTTTTAGTGGTGTACATAAATGTCTTGTTTATATTTAGTGGTGTACATAAATGTCTTGTTTATATTTAGTGGTGTACATAAATGTCTTGTTTATATTTAGTGATGTACATAAATGTCTTGTTTATATTCAGTGGTGTACATAAATGTCTTGTTTATGTCTATTGGTGTACATAAATGTCCTGTTTATATTTAGTGGTGTACATAAATGCCTAGTTCATATTTAGTGGTGTACATAAATATCTTGTTTATATTTAGTGATGTACATAAATGTCTTGTTTATATTTAGTGATGTACATAAATGTCTTGTTTATGTCTATTGGTGTACATAAATGTCTTGTTTATATTTAGTGGTGTACATGAATGCCTATTTCATATTTAGTGGTGTACATAAATATCTTGTTTATATTTAGTGGTGTACAGAAATGTAGTTTATATTTAGTGGTGTACACAAATGTCTTGTTTATATTGAATGGTATACATAAATGTCTTTTTTTTAATACGAGTTCGTGCCGGATTAAGCTAGTGCGGGGCCTGTAGCATATGTTAAGAAAAGGGCCCTATATTTAAAAAAAAAAAACAATAAAACAACACAAACATATTTGAACACATACATTTTTAATTTGCATAGTAATTATCATTATCAATTAATTCGTGCTTGTAATCCTATAAACTTGCCACTCATGTTGCTGGTGTTGTCATAACTTTGACCACGGCAGTCTTTAATATCAATGTCATTTGCCTTTAAAAAATTAAGTACACTTTTAGTAAGCTGTTCAGCACTATGACCTTCCATATCCAAAAATGTCACAAATCTTTCAACTGGTCCAGATGGCAAACCATAGCGCAGAGTCAAAGTCAGCTGGTCCATATTAGATATATCTGGAGTAGAATCCAATGAAACGGAATAATACTTGTATTTCTTCACTTCACAGAGAATTTGATCCAGTATGCTGGATCCAATCAGATTGATGAATTCCTCACACGTTGTTTTAAATAGATATGATGTATGTCCAAATCCTTTGTTTGCATGAGTACTTATATGCTCTGCCAGAAAAGGGTCAAACGTGGCCAGTAATTCTAACAACCCGAAGTAATTCCCGTTATAAGGGTACCCAACAATTTCATCACTGCCACGAAATGAAAGGCCTCGTTCTGCTAAAAACTTCACAACTTCAATTATTCGCTCTAGAAGTTTGTGCCAATACTTTTCTTGAATGTCCATTTGTTTCACAAGATGGGAATCGACACGTTCACCTTTGTTTTTACGCATCAACAGTGAAATTAAAGCTTGTCTATGTGAGGAGCTTTCTTCATGTCGACGCAATAGATTGCTTGCATTTTTCCAGTCATTAAACCCTTCCACAGTAAACTTTGATGAACATTCTGAACTCATAAGCTTGCATAGGAAACAAAATAGGCGCCCTTTACTTTCTGAATAGCATAACCATTTTCTTGCATGTTGCTTGTTTGTAAGTTTATGAATATGTGTAAAATAAGACTTCTGACAGTATCGAGTTTTCTTTTCAGTGTCATACAATCGCACGGATGAAGAGAAGGCACTATCAACATGTTGACATTTTTCACTTCCCTTGGATATGCAATATACACGCTCACAGTCATCTATATTGTTCGGCCAGTAACTAATATCATTAGAGTACTTCTTCGTTTCACTTATTCTTTCACATTCAGACTCAGTGTATACTGGGTTTTGCTGTATGTTTTCTGCTGCACAGCCTGCACTAGTACTAGTTGTTCCTGTACTTCCAGCTTCAGCGGTTAGAGTACCACCACCATGAACATCAAAATATTCTGTCAGCTTTTGTGTTTGATATCACAAGTTGATCTATTCTTCCTTTTTCTTCCTTCGCTTTACGTTTTTCACTTCCAGGAGCATAATTACGTCCAATATCTCTGTGTCTACTGCTCATTTTTTGAGTTTTCTAACCTTACAAATCAAGAAATTTTAATCAAGATCGAAAGAGAGTGCGAGCACGCCGTATACCTCAATTAAAACAGGAAGTTTCCGTTTCCTAAATTCTAGTTTTTATTGTTAATGCAAATTCATTTCACAAAGAACGAAACAAATATAGAGGGGCAGTCGCCTAGAGCCAAAAAAGTGGCTTCCGTCCAAACGTGACCAAATTTTCAACGCCACTTAAAAGGGTTCCGTCCGCAAACAGTTAACATTAAAATAATGAAGAGTCACACTAAGTCACCCTCTTATGCTCTTTCTTTCACAATTTCGTGACACCAAATGAAAAGGCGCTAAAGATGGCATAAATCACAAGATCATTGGTTTAACGCTCGTATTTTTTTTTCTTCTCTCTAATTAGCGGTACTCGAGCTTTCCAGCTCTTTTGGCCCAATGACATGTCATTGCGAGGCTGGGGGTGTCAGTGGACTTTCCTTCCAACCAGGTCAGAAGCTTCGCTCCTTCCCATCAACGCTCGTATTAGAAGATGACCAACAAATTATGTACATATTTATTGGCGCGGGGCCCCTAAAAGCGCGGGGCCCGTAGCATATGCTACTTGTGCTACTACGTTAATCCGGCTCTGGCTACAACCTGAAGACCCACAGATTGATATGCTATTGTTGTTCTAATTTCTTTCAGTTTTTCTGGCAAAAAGTGTATTCATGGCAGGATTTTGTCTTTCGTTGCACGCCCACTCGTGTTGCAAGTATTGTATTTGTGTGCTGTGTATGGAATCAGTTTATAAGAACTAACTCGTTAGTGATTAACTTTAAAAAATTGGGATATTAACTATTTATAAAACGTTCTACAAGAAAATATCATCAACGCTGATGAATCAACAACAGAATATGTCTCCAGATGGATTCTGCACAGCAGATTTAAATTTACGCATATTTATAAAACCAAAAGCAAAACTGGAGGGGGTTATGATAACATGTATTGACTACTTACATGGTCATCTCAAATTTAAACAAAAAATAGTTATAATGCCCCATGGAATGACAGCATGGGAACCTCAGACTTAGAATTAATCCAATGGCCAGTGCCTTAGGTCTCGGATTGACCATTCCATTTGAGTAATCAATTACCTGGCCAGTCTACCAGCAATCTTGAATTTACAGCATGGCCACGTCCGATCAGACGATTGCATATTGTGGCGTGAGGTTTTATTTGGCTCTAGGATCAGTATAGTACTGACAATTACAGAAATAGAATTTCTGCAGAAAAATGGTGAAGTCCCAGTGTCTGAGAGAACTACTGGTATCACAAATTAGTTACGGCTGTGAATGTTCTGATCTCGAAAAATTAGTAGAGAGGAGACCGACATAACTTGCCACCTCCGCTGTGTAACTAACTGTGATATTAAGACAAGGAAACAGATTAACAATGATAAAATTAACAAGTCTTCAAATACAATTTCCTTATTATTTATTTAGTATATACACTATCTACTCTTGTGCTGAAGGGTGAATGTTGAAAAATGGAATGTAATGAATTTGTAAGTTTACAAATGATTTACAAATATAGATATATATATATATATATATAAATATATTACAACACGTTTTCCAATTATAGGAACAAAAATTATATCAGCTGTGCTGTTATTCAATTATAGTACAGGTATCAGCTGTGCTGTTAATTACGTCTATAACA